>CM033391.1:11900429-13117267 GCA_019426215.1 Buddleja alternifolia | reverse complement strand
GTTGGTCCCAAGTGGCATACGAAAGGGTCTAGAAGGGGGGGGTTGAATAGACCCTTAAGTCTTTTTCGACTTAAAAAAGATTTCGTATTAAACGTATTTGGACGCTTGAAATGATAGGCGCTTGAAGAGTGTGACGCTTCACCTTAGCGTTCACATAAGATATTTGAGACTTTGTGAAGCGTCTAATGAAGACTGTTTTATAAAGTTAACTTAGACTTCAGGAATTGAATACTTTGACCTTGTAGGTTAAGCGTTCAGTTCTTTTAATCAGGGTTAGCACAGCGGAATGATTTTGGAGTCTTCTCTTTGAAAGTTTTAGCGTCACAAGATGTTTCTTAGGTGCTTAGCTTTTGATTGTGTTTTACTTATGCATGATATGATAGATGAATGAAATGACTGAAAAGTAAATAACACAATATTTGTAAGGTTCGTTGGGTGGTGTAATCCCAACTACGTCCTTCTTCTCCTTTGCACTTGGAGGCAATCCACTAAAATGATTCTCAAAGAATCACACAGAATCTTCTACAAATTAGGGAGAGATGGATGTCGATGACTTGAGCTCCTTGATCACACAGATTTCTGCTTCAAATCACTTCAACCCTCTTGCTTCTTTCACCCAGAAATGATGCAAGTATCCAACTTCGACTTCACACAGATCGCGAGGCTTGGATGGGATTTTCTAAAAGGTTTGTTTGATTTTGATGAAGTTCAAACAACTTGGTAATATCTCAGTAGGAATCTGGTTTCTTCAAAAAGAATGTTTGAGATATTTGTTGACTGTCTCAGGAATATAAAAAAGCAATTTGGATGTTTCTTGAAGTTTCTGGCTTTTCTGAGAATTTAAGGAATGAGATTTTAATGCAACAGCAATTGGCTTTGATAAAATTGTTGCTTTTCTTTTTTGTTTGTTGTTGAAGTCCTATTTATAGGTATTCTTGGAGAAAGTGTCCGTTTGACACATGCACTGGCGCGTGTCTCTCACTTTCGCGAGTGAACAGCTTTTGTCCTTTTTCCTGAAAATCTGCTGCACGAAAGTTGGTGCTGCAGTCTGAGATAGTTGACAGTCCAATAGGGTGGCTTCTCCGTACGTCTGACATTGCTTATCATATTAAATGCTCTTATCAACATTTAATGCATTTGAAATTAATACCCGTTGGTATTTAATGCTTTGAGAATATTTGCATTAAACTCCTTCTGGACTTAGAAGTAAATTCAGGTGAAATCACTTCTGTCCCATAAGGTAACGCTTGATATAGCTGGCCAAAGTGGACGCTTGGAGACTGTATCTATCTTCTGAGATCAGGCGCTTGAGTCTTCGAACTTTACCACTGATAAACTCACTCAGAAATCATCAGACGCTCAGCCTAAGACTATTTTGCCTAACACTCTAAAGTAAGATAACAAAGCCTAATAATCTATTACAAGTCTAACGCTTCAAAGCCTATACAAGTTTTCTACGAAATAAACTTACAACTTTTTGGGGTCTAACAAAAACTTAATTGTCATCATCAAAACTTCTAACATGAAATTCCTAACAATTTCCCCCTTTTTGATGATGGCAATACTTACTCTTTTATAGTTCAAGAGTTAGATAGCCAAAAGTAAAAGTTAGCTTTGATCAGTAGACGTTAGTTAAAGTTAGTTACGCTTCAACGAGATGTTTCAGCAAAAAAATGCATTTCATATTTATCGAGAATTACAAGCATTTTTACAGCTGAATATTAAAGATATAAGAGACAAGAATATAGATAATGTAAAATCAGAAAGCTTTAATGACTTGGTCTAACTCTGTATCGCTTGGACATTTCAGCTCGGATAGCTTCAGTCAGATTGTCTTCCAAGATCATCATTGCTTCATGATCTTTGTTGATGATAAGCTTGTTTTCTTCTTGTTGTCTCTTTTTGAATACTTTAAAGTGATTATCCCAGTCAGTTGGGTCGATACCAATGTACCTTAGGCAGATTCGAAAAGCTTGGCTAAAATCAGTCATCTTCCTTTCTTCAGCTAAGATCTGTGGATCTGTAGGTCTGAAATGGATGTTCTCTGAAGAGGAATGTCAAACTGTTCAAGCAGTGCTCTTGTAGGAATTGGTAGGTTTGGATATAACGCTCTAGGAGGTTCCCTTAGTGTACTACTGGGCGCTCCGGATGAACTTTGTTTCAGAGCAGTTATCCAAGACGGAGATTAAGCGCAGACTGAGAAGGCATTTGACGCTTAGCAGAGACGGAGGATCTTCAACTTTTGAACTGGACGCTTTCCGCTTTTCTCCTTTCTTCTCTCTTCCCCTTATTGCCATCATCAGATTTTAAGAAGTGGTTTGTGAGTACACTTACCTGATGAGCAATCTGAGATAAGGAATCTGTGATGTCATCCAGACGCTTGTCGAAGCGTTCCTGCATAACAAGAAGCTTAGCGCTGGTGGCGTCATTCACAGAGATCTCAAGGGTTGCAAGGCGCTTTTCAAGTTCTTCTTTCATGGCAAGTTGGGTGGCGTGGGCAGCATCCTGCATTTCTTGAAAGTCTTGTTTGCACTCACCAACTGCCGCTTGAGCTGAACTACGCATATGAGCAATCTGAGCGCTCATTACGTGAGTTTCAATCTTTGCCAGGTCTTCCTTAATCCAATGGAGAGATTCTTCACTCTGAGTAGCTTGAGCGCTAATTGTCTCCAAACAGATTTAAGCAGGGGACCGAAGGCTTGACTCTCATCTGATTGAACCACTTGAGGAGCTGGTCGCTTGAACCGTGATGAGTGTTTGAGAGAGTCAAAAGGAACTTGATAGGCTGGATCAAAAACAGTACCTCGAATATCCAGGGAAGTATCTTCAGCACTATCAATGGTAGCATGTTCAGGAGCGTCAGGAATACTGGTATCTGCAGATTTGGACGCTTCAGATGTCTCAGCAGGCGCTTCCTCAAGCGTTGACTCAGGCTGGCGAAAGTCAGTGAATTGAAAGTTCCAGCTTGCTGAGTCGGCATAAGAGGTGGATGTAGAATCCAAGAGTTCAATGAGTCTGGTCCTGGACATACAAGTACCGGAGATAAATGTGCGAAGAGGACTATCAATGGCCCTGATGTACATTGGACCAATGATATCCAGCACATGATCTGGGAAAACTTTGGACGGCGCTTGAGCGATGGAGAATAGTGAATCTGTGCAGTGAGTTCTGGAAAATCCAATCAAGCAATCTGAGGGAAGAGATGCAGGACGTCGATGTGTAGGCACACAGTCCGCATAGTACTCTTCAAGATACGGATAAATGGCTTGAGCGAGCTCTTGATTCCTTTCAAGCAGAGAAAGAACATACTCATAGTGATTGAGTACCTCACTGCGAATGGAAGGGAGCAGCGGATATCCTTTGAATGAATTGATCACTGAGCCGTTCCAAGATCTGAGATTGGCAGTGAAGATTTTATCAAAGAGAGATACGGAGATAGAATCTTTACCATCAGATTGAAGTTTTCTTCACAGTGGCTTGGAGCAAGATTTAAGCACCGTTCACCAACTGTACCACTGGAAGACGCTTGAGCATTAAACCGAAGAGGGGTGAGGGATAATCTCTGAAGTTCTTGACGTAGACATTGTTCTATTTGATGTCTAATAATTGGGAGCTTGAGAACAGGTCCGAGTCTTTGTTGACGCTTCAGGAGGCAATACTTGGCGAATTGACGCTTCTTGTCATGCATGCCTATGCCGAAAAGATGGGGAGCTTGGACTAACTCTGGGAAGGTGTATTTATGTCCCATGTACGCTTCAACCCAATTTACTTCATTTATACAGAAGTCTGTGCCAGCATTCACCATAGCACGAATACCTTCAAGATGAATATCTCTTATGGCTTCAAAGCGGTGCTTATCAGGCTGATAGTTGGCATTCCAGACGCTGTCAAAGTAAGCATCAGCTTCAGTCTGGAGCAGATCGGTCAACGATTCAAGGCGCTCACCAGCATGAATCTCTTTATTTTTCCATAGACAGAGAGGACGGACCGATGCAAGATTTTCAGGGCTGTGAGCCGTCTGTGGGAAATGTGTGTAACCTTCTCTGTTCAAGACTGACTCTGAGGGATTGAGAAAGCTAGGACGGAGAGGATCATACACACGAACAGTGTAATCCCTTAGCGCGAACCCAGTTGGTCTGCTGTGGCCATTGTCAAGATAGTAAGCCACATCCACGGCACATCTAGGAGGTCTGTCTCCTGGTCTGTCTAGAACGGTTGCTTTGATTGCGCTGTCAAAGTCAATCAGTCTTGCAGCGTCAGCTTCTGCAGCAATATATCTTTCTATATTATATCCTGCAGGAATGAAATCTTCGTCGAGCGCTGGGGGCATATAGTTAATTGAATGATCAATTGTCTTCAGCGGATCGAGTTGAAAGAAGTGACGAGGAGCTCTAACGTCTTCAGCAGCGTTCTGATCTTCTGAACGTGCCTCTGTTAAAGTAGCAGGTTCCTCAGGTTCAATTGCAGCTACTTCAGCGGCAACATCTTGAGCGATAGCTACAACTCCAGTCAGGTCCACATCCAACAGAACATCTGTGGACACTTCAGAAGTAGCTGGAACTATAGCTGAAAAACAAGAGCCATCCTCTATAAGAGCAGGATCTTCTACAGATGTAGGAATAGAAATGCTGTGGGAAGAAATAAACTTACCCTGAGAACTAAGCTCAACAGCAGTTTCTTGAGCGCTTGGCTCAACAGCAACATCTTGAGCGCTTGGCTCAACTACAACTTGAGCGCTTGGCTCAACAGCAACTTGAGCGCTTGGCTCAACAGCAACTTGAGCGCTTGGCTCAACAGCAACTTGAGCGCTTGGCTCAACTGTCTCAGGCTCTTCAGGAGTAGCTTGACGCTTGCTAGTCCTGGAACGCTTAAAGATTTTCTTAATGTTGACTCCTTCAACTAGTTTAGCCGGAGGAGCGGGAGGATCAGCAGCTGGTTCTTCAAAGTCTATTTGCTTAATGATCCCTTCCAGCTTTCGTCTTTTGAGAGGCAACTTGTCCTCGGTATCTCATCAGTTTCCTCATCAATCTTTTGAGAGGGGACGGCAATTTTAACTTTGGGTTTTCTGGGGGCTCTCTTCTTCGTTGCTGCTGGACGCTTCACAGCTTCCTCTGGCACTGGTCTCTCAGCCTTTTGAGCAAGCAGTTGGCGTTCTTCCAGTCGCTCAGATAGGGGTCTAGCCGCACCACTAACTTTTGGAGGATTGAACATATTGGTCAGAATCCTTTTTCCCAACAACTTGGACTTATTCAACGGAAGTCCAGACGAGTACACACAATTCGATTTAAACAAGATGTCACTCAGGATGAGTCCATAAGGCTTATTTGAAGCGCTTAGACTGTCCCGAAACCGTCCGAAGATGTACTCACTCCAGTTGATTTTGATGTTGAAGAGTATAGCAACCATCATCTGAAATTGGACAGGATTTACCTTATCAAAGGTTCCCACGCGGCATTCTATGATCTTGCTGCAGAAATCAGCCAATAACCGGTATTTGGACACCAGATCTTTCTTCTCGAAGTACTGAGTGTAAGGAACATCGTCGTACGCACTCATGATTGCCCATGCTTCCTTAATTTGTTTCAACGTAACAGAATCCAGTGCCTCACCCTCATTAGGCAAATTGAAGTTCTTGGCAATGGTGGAAGCAGATAGGATGAATTCCTTTGGAGACTCCTTCTTGGAGAAGGGAATTTTACAAGAGATGGACTTCTTGTCCTCTGAAAGGGTAGCAGTCTTCCAGAAAGTTTCAACTTCAGTAGGAAACATATAAGAGTATTGGGTTAAGAAGGGTTTGAGCCCAGCTTTGACGACCATGTCCATTACGTCCGTCAGGTTGATCTGAGTTTGTTCATATAGAAATTTCCAGTCGACAACAAGACCTTCAGTTACCTTGATGGTAATTTCAGCAGAAGTAGATGATGATTTCTTTGGTGCCATTTTTTTTTTTGTTTAAAACGAAGAGGATGGATTGAGATTTTTCTGTTGTATTGAGAGAGATAAAGAGAGATTTGCAGATATGTTGAATAGAAAGTAAGTTACTTTTTCTGCAGAGTTTGTGTTTTAAATGACACAGTAAAGAGTTTTTGAAACTTGTGTTATGTAGTCTTAGTAGGATTTAAACACGTGTAATAACTGTTGAATCTTAGCCATAAATTTATTAACTGCGGACGCGAGTTTTGTGTAAAAGAGAGAAGTTACATTTGGTAATTCTCATATATAACGATTTGACATCCGAGTAAAAAAACTTAACGTTTGGTATTTTCAGAGTGTAACACACGCGCATGTTTGTACACTGACACGTACACAAACACGTGCTATCTCTGAACCGTCATTTTTAAAAAATTTGAGTACCCGCCAGTTTGATGTGATAGAGGCGTGTGAGTAGAGTACAAAATAGACCTTTGAGTCTACCCACGACCTTGAAAGAAGTTTGAAAATTTTATGCATGGCTTGTAACGAAAATATTTTATAAATTTTTGATAAACTATTCAGCGCTTAGCTGATAAGATGGACGCTTGAAGTCAAAAGACTTTTCAATATTTTGAGCATTCAATATTTTATGCAAACATAGAGCTGAGCGTTGATGATTATGCATCTGAAAATTTTTATCATTGACGCTTACAGTTATGATCAAGTAAAAAATTTTGTTTAAGAATATTGTGAGATATAACTTAAGTGGATTCCCCCTAAATTATATGCCTAATAAAATATGATGCTTCATGATCAAGCGTTTAAATCAATCATACCTAGTTCACTTCTCAAAGTGAGAAAACGTTGTTCATTGAGTGCTTTGGTGAAGATATCTGCCAGTTGTTTGTCAGTTCCAATGAAGTGCATGGAGATATCTTTCTTTTGAACGTGGTCACGAAGGAAATGGTATCTAATGTCAATGTGTTTGGTTCTTGAATGAAGAACAGGGTTTTGAGTCATGGCTAAAGCGCTTTGGTTATCACAATGAATGGGTGTTGGTCCTAAGATTGTTCCGTAATCTCTAAGTTGTTGCCTCATCCATAGAACTTGTGCACAACAACTTCCTGCAGCTACATACTCAGCTTCGGCTGTGGAGGTAGCTATGGATTGTTGTTTCTTGCTATGCCATGAAACTAACCTATCACCTAAGAATTGACAAGTACCACTAGTGCTTTTACGATCTATTTTGCAACCTGCAAAATCTGCATCTGAGTAACCGATTAGTTCAAAAGGAGAATCCCTGGGATACCATAAGCCCACATGTTGTGTGCCTTTTAGGTATTTAAGGATTTTCTTGGCAGCAGTCAAGTGTGACTCTTTAGGATCAGCTTGGAATCGTGCACACATACATACCGAAAACATAATATCAGGTCTACTGGCAGTGAGATAAAGAAGTGATCCTATGATACCTCTATAATTAGTGATATCAACTTTCTTTCCACTTTCATCTTTATCTAACTTAAGCGTTTGGCTCATTGGAATTTTTGAATATGATGCATTTTCCATACCAAATTTCTTAATCATATCTCGTGTATATTTAGCTTGGTTGATAAATATGCCATTAGGGAGTTGTTTAACTTGTAGTCCTAAGAAGAAGGTTAATTCACCCATCATGCTCATTTCAAATTGTTCTTGCATCATTTTCGAAAATTTCTCACACAGACGCTTATTAGTAGAACCAAATATAATGTCATCAACGTAAATTTGAACTAAGAGAATATCTTCATCATTGGTAATTTTAAATAACGTTGTGTCAACGCTGCCTTTTGAAAAACCTTTACCAATAAGAAAGATAGAGAGAGTGTCATACCATGCTCGAGGTGCTTGCTTAAGCCCATAAAGTGCTTTTTCTAGCTTGTAAACCATACCCTTACCATGATTGTTGATGAATCCTGGAGGTTGCTCCACATACACTTCTTCTTGGAGTTTACCATTCAGGAAGGCACTCTTTACGTCCATTTGAAATACTGTAAACTTGTTAAACGCTGCATACGCTAGAAACATGCGGATTGCTTCAAGACGAGCAACAGGAGCGTAAGTCTCATCAAAGTCAATGCCCTCCTCTTGGCAGTATCCTTGAGCTACGAGTCTGGCCTTGTTTCTTACAACAATGCCGTCCTCATCCATCTTGTTTCTATATACCCATCTAGTTCCAATAACTCCTTGATGAGCTGGTCTTGGTACTAGCATCCAAACTTTATTTCGCTCAAACTGATTGAGCTCTTCTTGCATAGCTTCAATCCAACTTGGATCACTTAACGCTTCATCCACTTTCTTAGGTTCCATTTGAGATAGAAAGCTTGCGAACATAGCCTCATTAAATGTAGCGGCTCTAGTTCTAACTGGTGCTTCAATATCTCCAATGATTTGCTCAGGTGGATGGTCACGTAACCATAGTCTATCTGTTTGGAAGGGGTTTTGAGAATGAACAGGCGTTTGAGAATCATTCGCTTGACCATTCTCCTGCGTTGGCGCTTCAAGTTCACGATTCCTTCTTTGCTCTTGATGATCATTCTTTTCATGATCATCCGTGTTTCTTACATGATAATTTAGATTGATTTCACGAGTATTCTTAGGAGGAGGCACTGAGATCTCATCATCATCGTCAGTATCTTCATCAATAGTAATTTTGGACGCTTGATGACATAGATCTTCAACTCCTACATCATTTACATTTACCTTACTCGGCTCTTGGTTAGCATCATCAAACACAACATGAATAGATTCCTCAACCTTCGATTTGATCTTATTGAGAATGCGAAAATTCTTTCCATTTTTGGCGTAGCCTAGAAAGATTCCTTCATCCGCTTTAGGATCAAAAGTCTTTAGGCTTTGGGATCCATTATTATGAATAAAACATTTAGAACCAAAGACGTGAAAGTATGAAATATTTGGCTTACGTCCCTTCCACAGTTCATATGGAGTTTTTCCATGCTGTTTGTTGATCATGCATCGATTTTGAGTGTAACAAGCAGTGTTGATCGCTTCGGCCCAAAATCTAGGAGCAAGCTTAGATTCAGCTAACATAGTCCTAGCGGCTTCCTTAAGCGTTCGGTTCCGGCGCTCAGCAACACCATTTTGTTGGGGAGTTCTGGGAGCTGAATACTCATGATGTATTCCATTTTCTGCACAAAACTTCTCAACAACCTTGTTAGTAAACTCAGTACCGTGATCGCTTCTTATTCTTGCAACCTTAAGATTTTTCAATGTTTGAAGTTGCCGAATAAGCGCTGTTAACTTGTCACATGTTTCATCTTTGGATGAAAGAAATTCCACCCAAGTAAATCTAGAGAAATCGTCTACTACCACTAAAGTATACTTTTTACCGCTTACACTGATTGTTTGAACAGGTCCAAACAAATCCATGTGAAGTAGTTCAAGTATTCTAGAAGTAGATAGATGAGGTTTTCTCTTGAAAGATGATTTAACTTGTTTACCCATTTGACAAGCGTCACAGAGGCGATCCTTATGAAATGGTCCATTTGGCAATCCCTCTACAAGATTTTGACTTATAAGCTGAGAGATTGTCTTAAAGTTGAGGTGATTCATTTTTCTATGCCATAACCAACCCATTTTAGATTCATTTTTAGCAACAAAGCATGTTGGGTTGTTATCAAGTGTTGAACCCCAATCTACCAGATATACGTTGTTATTCCTTTTTCCTTTTAGTTTAGTAGATTTAGTCTTAGCGTCGTTTATATAGCAATAGTCACTTGAGAATATGACTTCAAAGCCTTTATCGCAGAATTGACTTATGCTTAATAGATTGTGCTTTAGACCCTCAACAAAATAAACATCACTTATCATGATGTTCCCCCTATGCACAGTACCTATACCTTTGGTTTTACCTTTGGAGTTATCACCAAATACAACCTGAGGACCATTGGCAGCTTGATAGTTGATCAGAAGATCTTTGGAACCTGTCATGTGCCTTGACGATCCACTATCAAAATACCAAACAGATGTATTGACTTTAGCTCTAGGTACCTGCAATCAAAAGGGAAGTTCTATTTCTGTTTAGGTACCCATTGTTGCTTGGGTCCTTCAACATTAGTATCCTTGTTAGTGTTAATTAGAACTTTAGGAATCCAAATTTGCCTTGTCTTCATAGTAGGAATATTGGCCTTTTTGGGTTTCACCTTGTGCTGTGTGTAATTTTTGGATGTGTAATAATATCCACGATTATAATAATAGTCATAATCATAATTATCATAGTATCGATAATATGATCTTGACTGTTTTGGATATCGACGCTGGTATTTCCTTGGCTCTGGCTTGGGTTGCACGTTTGGTGCTAGACGCTTAGCGCTTGATTCACAGTGACTAGATTTATCCTTAGCTTTTTGAGCGTTTGGATGAGTCTGTCTTTGTGGATCATTTGCTTTAGCCTTACCCTTGTCTGAGTTAGTTTTGACTTTCTCATTTGGCCTCTTACCATTGTCCCTTGGTTCATTTTGAGTTTGACCTTGTGAACCTTTCTCAACAAAGAAAACACCCTTTCCTTTGTTGTTTGCCGTAACATTAGGTTTGTTTGGTTGTTTACCGAATTCATTGCATCCTAAACCGGTCTTTTCTCCAAACAACCTTGTTATTTCAGTCACATTGTCGAGCTTTCTGGATGCTTTGGACAACGATGAGATGAGCTGTTCTGACTTGGCAAGTCTAGCCATCAGATCAGCTTCTCTCTTGACTATTATATCAAGATCACCTCTCAATTGAATTAACTTCACTCTCAAGCGATTGGTTTTTCTCAATGCACTGTTGCTGAATTTGCAACTCTGCTCTGAGCGTTACTTTATCGTTTTTGAGTGATGAAATAATAGCGAGATCATTTTGATATATTTTGGCAGCTTCTTGACATTCATTGTAATATTCTTTGACTTTGTCAAGTAATTCATCATAAGAAAGAGGAATTGATAATTCATTGATTACCTCAGGGACGCTTCATCATCTCTGGCCATGAGACATATGAGCGCTGAGTCATCTATCGGCTCATCATCATCACTACTTTCGTCTGATGATTCTAAATCTTCAGGTGCTGATGCTGGTTCTGATTCCGCAAGCAAACCTTGTTGTCGAAGGTTGCTCCTGAATTGGTTTCTATCCAAGTAATCCTGCCTTGAGGGCTTGGATACATTTGGATAGGGACAATTTACCTGGTAGTGCCCCGGTTTCCTGCAATTATAACAAAGATTGGTTTTCATTTTTTGTTCACTTGTTAGCCTTGCAGTGTGTGGTTTAGAAACCACTGGAGCTGGGAGATTTTGAGTAGACGCTTGATATTGAGTAGGCGCTTGAGGTAAAGGAACAGAATATTGAGGCGCTTGAAACTGTTGTTGTATGGGAGAAGGCGCTTGATATGAACTTTGTCCTTGATTATTAGGACCTTTTCCTTTCTTTTCATATCTCAAGAACTTCCTGAATCTATTCAGCAAAGCCAACTCTTCTTCCTCATTAATGTCCGAATTCTTTCCTTTGTTACCCGATTTGCCTTTGATTGATGCAATGAGCGCTCCAGATTCAATCACTGGATTACTCACAATGTCACTAGCAGAGTTCAACTCGAACTCAAAAGCTTTTATCTCTGAAAAGGCGTCTTCTGGAGTTAAGAGATCCAGCATGTTTGATTCTCTCATAGCTGTTGTCTTCATCAAGAATTTACTTGGTAGACTTCTAAAGATCTTAACCACCATTTCTCGATTCTGTAAGTCCATTCCCAACGACGTAAGTTCTGTAACAAGAGCTGTGAATCTTATATCCAATTGCTCTAGCGTTTCATTGGGTAGCATCTTAAATCCGTTAAACTTTTCCTTAGCAATGGAAAGTTTGTTTTCTTTGATTTGAGCTGAACCACCACAGATTGTAGCCAGCTTATCCCATATTTCTTTAGTCGTTTTGCAAGATTTGATTTTATTGAATAAGTTATCATTATCACCAATAGCCGTATACAGAGCGTTGCGACCAACATTGTCCAAGTTAGCTCTTCGACGCTCATCTGGAGACCATTCTTGTTTTGGTTTTTCAACGTAACCATCAGGGGTTTCTTCTGTGGCTCTAGGCGCTCTTGTGATAACTTTGTATATTTTGATTGGCCCATCTGAAATAATATCGCACATGTCATCATCGCATGAACATAAATACGTAAATGCTTTGACTTTCCATGTGTCAAAATTTGATTCTGTCAATTTGGGAACTTTAGCAAATGCCATATCTAAGCTTTAAAAAAGCAACTAGATTTTGAAAGAAAAAGATCTAAACAAGCAGTTATGCTTGGAAATTTTTAAAATTTCAAAATTAACCGCTCTGATACCACTTGTTGGTCCCAAGTGGCATACGAAAGGGTCTAGAAGGGGGGGGGGGGTTGAATAGACCCTTAAGTCTTTTTCAACTTAAAAAAGATTTCGTATTAAACGTATTTGGACGCTTGAAAAGATAGGCGCTTGAAGAGTGTAACGCTTCACCTTAGCGTTCACATAAGATATTTGAGACTTTGTGAAGCGTCTAATGAAGACTGTTTTATAAAGTTAACTTAGACTTCAGGAATTGAATACTTTGACCTTGTAGGTTAAGCGTTCAGTTCTTTTAATCAGGGTTAGCACAGCGGAATGATTTTGGAGTCTTCTCTTTGAAAGTTTTAGCGTCACAAGATGTTTCTTAGGTGCTTAGCTTTTGATTGTGTTTTACTTATGCAGTGATATGATAGATGAATGAAATGACTGAAAAGTAAATGACACAATATTTGTAAGGTTCGTTGGGTGGTGTAATCCCAACTACGTCCTTCTTCTCCTTTGCACTTGGAGGCAATCCACTAAAATGATTCTCAAAGAATCACACAGAATCTTCTACAAATTAGGGAGAGATAGATGTCGATGACTTGAGCTCCTTGATCACACAGATTTCTGCTTCAAATCACTTCAACCCTCTTGCTTCTTTCACCCAGAAATGATGCAAGTATCCAACTTCGACTTCACACAGATCGCGAGGCTTGGATGGAATTTTCTAAAAGGTTCGTTTGATTTTGATGAAGTTCAAACAACTTGGTAATATCTCAGTAGGAATCTGGTTTCTGCAAAAAGAATGTTTGAGATATTTGTTGACTGTCTCAGGAATATAAGAAAAGCAATTTGGATGTTTCTTGAAGTTTCTGGCTTTTCTGAGAATTTAAGGAATGAGATTTTAATGCAACAGCAATTTGGCTTTGATAAAATTGTTGCTTCTATTTTTGTTTGTTGTTGAAGTCCTATTTATAGGTATTCTTGGAGAAAGTGTCCGTTTGACACATGCACTGGCGCGTGTCTTTCACTTTCGCGAGTGAACAGCTTTTGTCCTTTTTCCTGAAAATCTGCTGCACGAAAGTTGGTGCTGCAGTCTGAGATAGTTGACAGTCCAATAGGGTGGCTTCTCCGTACGTCTGACATTGCTTATCATATTGAATGCTCTTATCAACATTTAATGCATTTGAAATTAATACCCGTTGGTATTTAATGCTTTGAGAATATTTGCATTAAACTCCTTCTGGACTTAGAAGTAAATTCCGGTGAAATCACTTCTGTCCCATAAGGTAACGCTTGATATAGCTGGCCAAAGTGGACGCTTGGAGACTGTATCTATCTTCTGAGATCAGGCGCTTGAGTCTTCGAACTTTACCACTGATAAACTCACTCAGAAATCATCAGACGCTCAGCCTAAGACTATTTTGCCTAACAATCTAAAGTAAGATAACAAAGCCTAATAAATCTATTACAAGTCTAACGCTTCAAAGCCTATACAAGTTTTCTACGAAAATAAACTTACAACTTTTTGGGGTCTAACAAAAAACTTAATTGTCATCATCAAAACTTCTAACATGAAATTCCTAACAAAATTGAATAGTGTCTACATCAAGAGCTTCACAGATTATCCTCTACTCCTCTTCTGTTCAACGCTCAAGTCTCTTCCAGTGGTACATCTGGTGTATTTTGCTTGAATTTTGCTCCAAGCCACTGTGATGAAAATTTCAATCTGATGGTGAAGATTTTAACTCCTGTCTCTCTTTTCGATAAGATCTTCACTGCCAATCTCAGACCTTGGAATGGCTCATTAATCAGTCCATTCAAAGGATATCCACTGCTCCCTTCAATCCGCAGTGAGGTACTCGATCACTATGAGTTTGTCCTCTCCCTGCTTGAACGGAATCAAGAGCCGGCTCAAGCAATTTATCCATATCTTGAAGAGTACTATGCTGACTGTGTACCTGAACATCGACACCCTACGTCTCTTCCCTCCGACTGCTTGATTGGATTTTCCAGACATTACTGTCCAGATTCACTCTTTTCAATTGCTCAAGCGCCGTCCAAAGTCTTCCCAAATCATGTGCTTGATATCATTGGTCCAATACACATCAGGGCCATTGATAGTCCTCTTCGCACATTCATCTCCAGTACTTGTATTTCCCGAACCAGACTCACTGAACTCTTGGACTCTGCATCCACTTCTTATGCCGAGTTAGCAAGCTGGAATTTCCAATTCGATGACTTTCGTCAACCTGAGTCAACGCTTGAGGAAGCGCCTACTAAGTCAGCTGAAGCGTTCAGGTCTGCAGTTACAAGTATTCCAGCGCCTACTGAAGACCCTGTTCAAGCGTCTCCACCAGAGGATATTCCTGACGCTCCTGAACATGTTACTGATGATAGTGCTGAGGATCTTCCCGTCGCCTTCGAGGTACTGTTTTTGATCCAGCCTATCAAGTTTCCTTTGACTCTCTCAAACACTCATCAAGGTTCAAGCGACCGACTCCTCAAGCGGTTCAATCAGATGCGAATCAATCCTTTGGTCCTTTGCTCAAATCCGTCTTAGAGACTATTAGAGCCCACGCTACTCAGAATGCAGAATCTCTCCATTGGATTAAAGACGATCTGGTAAAGATTGAAACTCACGTAATGAGCGCTCAAATTGCTCATATGCGTAGTTCAGCTCAAGCGGCTGTTGGTGAGTGCAAACAAGATTTTCAAGAAATGCATGATGCCACTCACGCAACCCAACTTGCCATGAAAGAAGAGCTTGAAAAGCGCCTTGAAACCCTTGAGACCTTTGTGAATGATGCTACCAGCGCCAAGCTTCTCGCTCTGCAGGAATGCTTCGACAAGCGTCTGGATGACATCATAGCTTCTATGTCTCAAATTGCTCATCAGGTCAGTGTACTTACAGACCATTTCTTAAAATCTGATGATGGCAATAAGGGGGAAAAGAAGAAGAAAGGAGAAAAGAGGAAAGCATCTAGTTCAAGAGCTGAAGAGCCTCCATCTCCTAAGCGTCAAGTGCTTCCTTCTCCTTCTGCGCTTAGTCTTCCGTCTTGGATAACTGCACTGAAACAAAGTACATCTGGAGCACCTAGTAGTACACTAAGGGAACCTCCAAGAGGGTTATATCCAAATCTACCAATACCTACAAAAGCACTGCTTGAACAGTTTGACATCCCCCTTCAAAGAACGTCCATTGCAGAACCTACAGATCCAAAATCTTAGCTGAAGAGAGGAAGATGACTGACCTTATCCAAGCTTTTCGAATCTACCTAAGATATATTGGTATTGACCCAACTGACTGGGACAATCATTTTACTGCCTTCAAGAAGAGACAACAAGAAGAAAATAAGCTCATAATCAACAAAGATCATGAAGCAATGATGACCTTGGAAGACAATCTGACTGAAGCTATCAGAGCTGAAATGCCCAAGCGATACAAAGTCAGACCAAGACGTTAAAACTTTCTGATTTTACTTTATCTATATTCTTGTCTTTTATTTCTTTACTTGTTCAGTTGTAAAAATGCTTGTAATTCTCGATATATATAAAATGCATTATTTTTAGCTGAAACATCTCGTTGAAGCGTAACTAACTTTAACTAACGTTATCTAATCAAAGCTAACTTTTACTTTTGGCTGTCTAACTCTTGAACTATAAAAGAGTAAGTATTGCCATCATCAAAAAGGGGGAAATTGTTAGGAATTTCATGTTAGAAGTTTTGATGATGACAATTAGGACTTTTTGTTAGACCCCAAAAATATGTAAGTTTTATTTTGGTAGAAAAATTTGTATAAGCTTTGAAGCGTTAGATTTGTAATAGGCTTATTAGGCTTTGTTTTATTTTAGATTGTTAGGCAAAGTAGTCATAGGCTGAGCGTCTGATAATTTCTGAGTGAGTTTATCAGTGGTAAAGTTCGAAGACTCAAGCGCCTGATCTCTGAAAGAAGATACAGTCTCCAAACGTTTAATTGACCAGCTATATCAAGCGTTACCTTATGGGACAAAAGTTATTTCACCTAAATTTATTTCTAAGTCCAGAAGGAGTTTAATGCAAATATTCTCAAAGCATTAAGTACCAACGGGTATTTAATTCAAATGCATTAAATGCTGATAAGAGCATTAAATGTGATAAGAACTTTCAGACGTACGGAGAAGCCACCCTATTGGACTGTCAACTATCTCAGACTGCAGCACCAACTTTTGTGCAGCAGATTTTCAGGAAAAAGGACAAAAGTTGTTCACTTGCGAAAGTGAGAGACACGCGCCAGTGCATGTGTCAAACGGACACTTTCTCCAAGAATGCCTATAAATAGAACTTCAACAACAAGCCAAAAGAAGAGATCAATTATCAAGCCAAATTGTTGTTGCATTGAAGTCTCATTCCTTAAATTCTCAGAAAAGCCAGAATATTCAAGAAAACATTCCACTTGCTTTTTTTCAAATCCTGAGACAATCAGCAAATATCTCAAACATTCTTTTCGAAGAAACCACTTTCCTACTGAGATATTCCCAAGTTGTTTGAACTTCATCAAAATCAAACAAACCGTTTTAGAAAACCCCATCCAAGCCTCGCGATCTGTGTGAAGTCGAAGTTGGATACTTGCATTATTTCTGGGTGAAAGAAGCAAGGGGATTGAAGTGATTTGGAGCAGAAATCTGTGTGATCAAGGAGCTCAAGTCATCGACATCCATCTCTCCCTAATTTGTAGAAGTTTCTGTGTGATTCTTTGAGAATCATTTTAGTGGTTTGCCTCCGAGTGCAAAGGAGAAGAAGGACGTAGTTGGGATTACACCACCCAACGAACCTTACAAACTTTGTGTCATTTACTTTTCAGTCAATTCCTTCATCTATCATATCATTGCATAAGTAAAACACAATCAAAAGCTAAGCAACTAAGAAACCTCTTGTGACGCTAAAACTTTCAAAGAGAAGACTCCAAAAATCATTCCACTGTGCTAACACTGATTAAAAAAACTGAACGCTAAACCTACTTGGTCAAAGTATTCAATTCTTGAAGTCTGAGTTAACTTTATAA
Source organism: Buddleja alternifolia (assembly GCA_019426215.1). Taxonomy (NCBI): domain Eukaryota; kingdom Viridiplantae; phylum Streptophyta; class Magnoliopsida; order Lamiales; family Scrophulariaceae; genus Buddleja; species Buddleja alternifolia. The sequence goes on along the minus strand of CM033391.1, from coordinate 13,099,977 downwards.
AATAGTCTTCATCAGACGCTTCGCCAAAGCACCAATATTTTAAGTGAACGCTTAAGTCAAGCGTTAGACACTTCAAACGTCTACCTTTTCAAGCGTCCAAAAACCTTTTGATACAAAATCTTTTGAAGTAAAAAAAAAAGACTTCAGGGTCTATTCAACCCCCCCCCCTTCTAGACCCTTTCGTATGCCACTTGGGACCAACAAAGGCCCATCTAATAAATTCCAAGTCCCCTCTGGAGTGCAAATACCCGGATTGAGGTCTAAAAATTATAAGTCCCCTCAAGGATGCTGAAACCCCAGATAAAGGCCTCAAAATTGTAAGTCTCCTTCAAGACAGCAAGCTTCTTTTGGGCGAGGAGCAAGCTTCCCCTTAGGTCAGGCATGCACCCCCTCCTTATGATGTGCATCTCACAAATAAAGGTTTTCTTGAAGCACATCTCACCAACAAAAATTCTTCTAAAATGCCTCGCCTACTAACCTAATAACCCCTCTGAGGTTATTAGTCAAGTGACGTAGAGGTTCATGACTTAAGAGCTCCCTCCTAAGACATAAAATGCATTGCTGAATTGAAATACCTCGCACACTTTGGCAATACAAGGGAGCCGACCTCGAGATGTTCAACCTTGAGGCATCCGACCCCGAGGCGCTCGACCACTCGACCTCGAGGCCCCGACCTCCAGGCATCCGAGACTCCAAGGCACCCGACCCCAAGGCTTCCAACCCTCAAGGCACCCGATCCCGAGGCATCCGACCTCCAGGCATCTGAACTTGAGGCATCTGACCTCGAGGAATTCGACCTCAAGGCTCGAGGTATTCGACCTCGAGGCATCCGATCTCAAAGCGCTTGACGTCAAGGCGTCCGACCTCGAGGCATCTGACCTAGAAGCATCTGACCTCGAGACACTTGACCCCGAGGCATCCGACCTCGAGGCGCTCGGCCTCGAGGCAACCAAGGCGATACCCACGTTTCCTCAAGGTAACACTTACGATATCTCCTTTCAAAGGGGTGACTCATTAGACCCTCCGAATCGACGAAGATCGCCACACACCCATGCATATTTCTACTCCTGAATTTCTTATACAGAATACTCGAGAGTGGGGGGCATCATGATGTGCACCAATTTTGCTAAGAACATAAGTGTAATTAACCGACCTATGGATTTGGACTGGGTTATCACCCCGGTAAAGCTGGTATAGATTATATAGACGAGCCCACTGGGCCCAAGGTCTATTATGATCTAAGCCCTTTCTGTCAAAAGGGCCAACAATAATAATTGGGCTAATAAATACGAAATGTACATTTATTAGTTTAATATATATTCTAATGGGCTAGTAATAAAGCTTTAGCCCATGACCCATATCCAATCCTATAAATACCCCATGAGGGTAATCGAAATTCATTATCTGCTCTCCCCACCAAAAAGAGCGCTAGAGAGAAAGCAACTGGCAATTATAGAGAATAATCCCACCGCTGAACTACAAAAAAACTTGATCCCACGAAAGTGGGTACGTAGGCAGCTCACCTATAGCGAGTGCAGTCTAAACATAAACCAAGCTAGTGTCTAGTTTGTCGTGTGTTGGGTCGAATTCTCTCCCCACGTAGCAATCACGTGACACATTTACGTACTTACATTTTTATCCCACATTAGTCTCAGATAAGAAAAATTAGATTCCATATTGTTGTTCCACATCGTCTTGCAAAGCATTTGAGCTAAAGAACACTCAATTTGGACATTATTTGCTATCTCAAATCTTAAAGAAACAAACACTGTCAGGGTTAGAGTTGCTGCGGGAATTGCTGAATGTTTTGTGCTCTTTATTGTCTCTTGATATTGTGAGAAAAATGAGGAATGCATAGGGCTATATATAGAGTTCCAAAGAGGACTTATATGCAAATACTTCTTTCCCTTTTTAAATATGATCCCTAATGCAAGTATATTTATTTTCAAACCCCTACATAGATATTATTTAGTAATAAATTCAATCAACTTGTTTAATATAATATCTTGACATATTAGTTATAAAACTAATACATATTAGATCAAGTAATTTCCAATAGAGTATACTACTAGTCATTGAATTAGTACATTATCATTAAAAAAAACTCGCGTATCACATATAATATCCCTCACCATTTTTAATCCTTATCTCTCTCCAAATATATATATATATATATATATATATATATATATTTCTTATCTTTTTTTCTCTTTTCTGTTGTACTAATTTCTAACTACCTATAATATTTAACATCAAATCATATGTAAAATTTATGTTAGCCTAATTTCAAACTAACACATGTAGTATTGAGAAATTTTTATATTACAAAATAATAAATGAATTAATTATTTTGATTTATTGATTTTAAAGAATTAAGCACATGCATCAAGGAGATTTAGTTGAAATGGATTGGGGTCTGAGGTGGTGGAGGATTCAGCCATAATGATGACACAAAGAGAAACAAAGAAACACGATGTAGAGAAGAAGAGGCGACGGTCATACAGAGTAGAGAGGCGACCACGGAGTGCAAAGGCTTTTGAGTGAGAAGGTGGCATGCCGCGGTAGACAATAGCTTGAAGGTGGCAGAAGCGAGTAGATCATGAGGATTGAAGAAGAAAATCCTTTAGGTTGATACCAAGTTAGATTAGGTAAAATCCCGTAGTAAAACTTTTATTGCAAAGTAATGTATAAATAGTTACATGAGAGAGAAAATAAGAATAAATTAGTATAAAAATGAAAGCAGAACTGGAAATGATGCTTGCACGGAAAAAGGAAAAGGTCAATTTGACTTTTGATAGTTCGAAGGTACATCTCTTTCGGGTAGGTGACTCCGTCCTGTCTTTGTTTTTGGTCAATCCTTTTTTTTTTCTTATAGTGCTGTGACATATAATTGTTATAGCCTTTTCACATCTAGTGATTGTGAGGCCACAATTCTAGACTGGAGGGGACAACAAAGGCTTCTTGCTCTTCCATCCCTTGGATAGATAGAGAGGGAGGGCAGAGCTTTTGGTTTTTTCATGTTGTCAAAGAGTTGAACAATGGTTTTTTGTGTTGTCAAAGATTTGAACAATGAAAATAGATGGCGAGTGCCTGATCGAATTGATCAGGTCATGTAGGAACAAGGTTCAAGTCTACCGGTCTGTTAGGATGACTCAGATGCATACATCACAGCACTTCCACTTGACACCTATCATTGATAAACGGAGGATACAAGGAAAACTATACAACGATATCCTATTTAACAGGCTCCATTCATGTTGTTGTATTGGCTGGAATTAACTTGAATTTGAGGATTTTTACATATGGAGTGAAAATTGATCTTTAATTCGGGATTTAACTCAAATACATTCAATTTTTTTTGTTTAATTTAGTTAAACTTTTAATACTTTAATTCAAATATTTTTTATCAAAATTATTAAGAAATATTTTTTTTACTACAAAAATAGATTAATATAATATTTAGATAAATGTAAAAAAAAATTCTTTGACGAAATAAAATATTATAAACTAAAAAAAAGGTAAAAAAAAATAAAGAAATTCCAAAAACAATAAGAAAAAATTAAAATAAAACCTGAAAACAAAATCAAAATTACTTTTTAAAAGTTCTAAAAAATCTGAAAATATAGGAAAACATCGACAAAATAAAAAATATTAAAATAATTAGAAAAATTTGAAATTATATCTCAATCTAATTTTTAAATTTAAGAAAAAAACTTAATGGCGGCAAAAGATTTCAGCTGACAATAAATAAATAAATAAAAAGCTAAAATAAATCATAAAAAATCAGAAAAATTAGAAAATAAATCAAAATGATAAAACAAAGTCAAAATAATTTTAATAAATCAGCAAAAAATAACAAATAATAAAAAATTATAAAATAAAAACAAATAAAAAATCAAATAATTTCTTTTTGAGCAAACTGAAAAAAATTAGTAAAAGTCAAAATATTATGGAGAAAAATAATTTAGCTTGAATTTTATGCTTATAATATTATAATTTGTTAGTTTAAATAATTATATAATTTTAATATTAACTATAGATATATTAATTATACAAATTTTATTTATAATAAATAAGAGAAAAATAACTTAGTTAAAAAGAATATTTGAATTAAACATTTTAAAATTTTCAATAAATTAAACAAAAAAAATCAAAGCATTTGAAATCCCCAAATTAAGGGTCAATTTTTCCTAAATATGCAAAAATCCATGAATTGAAGGTTAATTTTCAACCCATTTAAGCAAAATCCCCAATCAAGTCAATTTCCTTGCCACTTTTGAATTTTCTGGTAAAATTTGTACTAAAATGTTGAAACTTATTGTACCCGTACCCAAATTGCCAGTAGGTCAAAATATAGTTTCAAAAAATGTATATAGTAACTTGAGATATGCAAGTTGCAATTTTGCCTATTATAGACAATTCGGGTGGGTAATAATCTCATTTAAAATAAACAGGAAAGGGAATACTAAAATGTCAAAATAAAGAGGAATGGGAAAACTTAAACCCTAACCAACATTACAAGACCAATATTCAAAAATAAGAGTAGTAAACTCTTAACTCTTAACTTGCTAAAATTACAAAGAAGAAGAAGAAGATTTTGTAGATAAGAGGATGAGGAAAGATGAAGAAAAAATGTCTTCTGAGATATGTCAGAGCAGAAAAACGATGAGAGAGATTAAGGGAAAATTGCAAAATTGTTACTCTAAGTTGGCCTACATATTTTTTTTGGTACAATAAGTTGGCTGGGTAGCAATTTGAGTACATTAACTTGAAAAAATTTGCAATTTTGGTACAAATTGGCCGGAAAATTTTGAATTTCACCGGAAAATGTCATTTGGCGGGAAAATTGACTTGAATTTGGAGATTTTGATGAAACGGAAGGAAAATTACCTTCAACTTGGGGATTTTTGCAAATGGAGTGGAAATTAACCTTTAATTTGTGGATTGAACTCAAACACTTTCAATTTTTTTAATTTCTTTAATTTTTTGGAAATTCCAATTCAAATATTTGTTTATCTAAGTTGTTTTTTTATTTATTATACATAAAATTTGTATAATAATATATCTACAAAATAATTCAAAGTAAAAAATTGTAATATTATATGCATAAGTTCAAACTAAATTCTTTTTCCACTTATTATTATTATCAATGTTACTATTTTTTCAAAAATAAATTGATTTTTTTCTCTTTCTTTGTTTTTATTTTCTAATTTTTAATTTCGTATTATTTGTGATTTTTCAAAATTATTTTGATTATTTTTACTTTAAATTATTTTATAGATATATTAATTATATAGATTTTATTTAAATTTGGGGATAAAAAAATATTTGAATTCAAACTTCCAAAAATTTAAATAAATTAAAAAAAATTGAAAGTATTTGAGTCAAATCCCCAAATTAAAGGTCAAGTTTCCTTCCATATGCAAAAACCCCTAAATTGAAATTAATTTCCGCTCAGTTAGGCTTATTCTTCTCCCACCGATTAAGGTGTACTTGTACATTGAAGAACATTGGACGCGAGATCAATTAAACACAGAATATATTTTAGCAACAATTCTTTCTATATGTGAGTGTTTTATTTATTTGTTTATTTTATTCTGCAATATTTAGTGTCATTGTCATTCATGTAGCTAAGATTATAACTTAAATGTGTTTTATCTAAATTATCAAGCATACTTATTTATATATCCCAGATGTCGTACTTTATCCCACCTTGGGATTGTGGTATTATTTTAATCTTTGTTGGATATTCAAATGTACGAAGTCTCCTGCTGGTATGAGACAATGGGGAGACGGACTACAATTGTTGTGTCATGATTGCTATCAGCCTGGCGTAGTACTTTATCTCGCCCGTGCACTTAATGTGAAATTATCTTGGTTATAAGGATCCCTCGTGGATTATGGATTATCTGGGCCCAAATTGCGGCATGGAGGTTTGTGACCCGTGCGGGCAGCATCGGGCTAGTTGTAATGCTTGGTCACAACCCCATGGTTTCCGATTCCCCTCCCGCGCATGGACGGAGCGTATCATGGCGATGGGGTCGTAGATTTAGACATGTACCCGGGCATGTCAGTTTGTTAGCAAGGTCGTTCCTTGCATTTGGTGGATAAGGTAGTTATTATGAAGCGGGAGTCATAAAGAGGTTATCAACAAAACTGTATCCTTTATTATGTGATAGATCTCAATTGGAAGTGAAGGACCTAAGTGCTACATCGTGACACAATCTCAGGAACCACTATGAGTGACTCTAGTGCTTTGTTGAGGCAAATCCGGTGGTAGCCACCTCTAGAATTCTTCACTAACAATTGAGTGTTATGTGTTATTAGTTTTCCTTATTCATTGATGATTATTGCACTGTTTGACTGTTATCATATTATGATGATCATGCATCATGACACTTACATATATTATGACTTTCATGCATAACCCCGCACTTACACACACTGCACTCACTGAGCTTAGTAGCTCACTACTCTTGTCTCCCCCTCCCCAGGCTAAATATAAAGGATATTGATCAGTAGATGCAACCTACTTAAGATCGTGGATTAACTCACGGGTCGCAAAGGGAGATATTCTAGTTTGAGATTATATTAAATCAGATTCATATAACAAGAATTTCATGTCCTATTTCACTAAAAGTTTTGACTTTTGATTTTGTAGAGCTCTGAACCACATTATTGGATATTTTGGCGATTCAATTACCAAACAAGTGAAGTAGGGCATGACAGGTGGTATCAGAGCTTAGGATATTACCTAGGCTATACCAGGATAGGTTCCTCGGATCGACATAATGAAATCGTTAGAGGTGTATTAGACATGTTTCCGCTTAAACGATAAAATTAATAAGTTAACATTTAAATTGTGGTAGATCACTGTTGGGGTGGCCAACCAACAAGTGATTCATTACGATTGTAATGTTGAGTTAAAATTAGACATAAATCAAGAATTGACCTTCCTTTTCCTTGAAGTAGAGTGTTTTAGACTTTGAAAGGTTCTTTAGGTCAACTATAATTGTGAGTATGCGAGTAAGCTTATATTTTTCTCGAACCAAGTCGATTTTGCTTTCTCGTGATGATTGACTTTTCTTGTTCTTGATTAGGTTTCAGGTCTAGTTGTTCAATGTGCAAAACATTTCTATTAAGTAACCGAAGTTATGTTCTTCTTGTACTTTATGTGATTCCTTGAAAATCCTTTGAGCTCTAACCTGCTCAATCATTTATAACATATTCTGAGATTCCATACTACTTCAAGATGATTTTTCTTGAATTACAACTCCTTAATATTTTGAATTCTAATGATTCCTTCTTGATAACAGCGCCCTCTATTCTTTTATCCTTCTATGAACATCCCACTAAGCAATTTGGTCCTCACAATCCTTATATTGTTCCTACTTATCGGTTATCATCTTTGAGAGTCGGGCTCGCTGAATTTTTATTAACTCTTTTACACATCTAGAACTCTATATTATGATTCTATTTGAAAGTCTTGAATATCAATTCCAAGTTGTTACTGTTCGAAGATTCTTTTTATTCATTATCACTACTCTTGAATTGATCACTCTTTATGTTCGTTTCTTTGAAATGAGGCCTAATGTATTCTTCTCAAGTACCTTAACCCGTCTTTACTTGAAATTCTAAATAGACCGCTATTGTGAGAATCAATTTAACCTATCTATCTCTTATGGAATGGAACATTGAGCTTGTTTCTATTAACCATTTTTAAGTTAACCTTTCTTGAGTCATCCTTCAAATGTTGGTACGAACAATCACAATCATACTACTATCTTCGAGTTCTTCCTGGGGCATATTCTTTTACATCACCTACTTTAATATTCTTGTTCTCCCCTATTAAAACCTCTATTCAAATGCATATCTTATTTCATTAAGTGAATGCTATTGCCGCTTATCCTATTTGAGTCTTTCAAACTCTTTTAACTTGTAAATTCACTCTACCATATTTAATCTATCGTGACCGAGAATATCATTGTGTCATCTCCGTCTATTATATCATATTTCTCCAATTGAAGTGAGATCAATTGTAACCATAGTTGAGTTGCAAGACCACTTTTGAGCTACATATAATTATACCATGCTCGTTATTCTAAGCAGTTGCAACCAATCGGGATCTATTTAAAATTCAGTATCCTATCATTGGGAGGTTCCTTGGTATCCCTGAACTTGTCTTTTCGGACTGAATTTCTCTTTGCATCACCTATTTCACCATTTATCAGATTTGTTTTGTTACTCCAGTCGATCTCAACGCCCCTGAATATCCAAAATGAGTTGCTAAGACATCTCTTTTCAAGCCATCTCTCGTTTCAACTTTACAAGATTCATTTTATCTCATTTAATCTGATTAGCAACCCAAGTAAGAGCTAACAGGTGGGAAAATTGTTCCGTCATAGGTTAACTTCTGTTATTCTTATTGATCACCCTTTTGTCGTCGGCGAAGAGTTATATTCATAAGAGCTTTCGAGACTTGATTGATTCTTGTGAAAATTTTCTTGTATTCAATAAGCTTTTCGTTGGACTATTTCTAAGATATTTGACTTCTTGAAATATTTTCAGAGCATTCCTCGAAAGATTCAACCATCACTGATAGCATTTTCTTTCAACCTACTTCACTATCTTGTAATCATGAAATTGTTGCTAGCGACTTTTATGTATTTTTTATTTCAAGGAGAACTCACTTTGACTTGGTTCCCTACTTGGACTTGTATTTCTCCTCAATGTACAGATGGTTGGAAAAAAAAAAGGGGGGGAATTCTTGGTTAGATTTCTCAAGCTTATTTTTCGAACTCAACATATCAAAGGACAATGACTTACCTTAACATCCTTTTGCAATTTGACTTGAGTCCTGTATACATTGATCCTCTTGTTCCCGTCCGTTCTACTAAAACTTATATCATGAGATCAAGCTTATTGATATCTAATGTTGGGAATTCTTTATTATCTCGACTCTTAAACTCATTCGTGATAAAATAATTTCTTCCTTTCGTTGATCAAATCATATTTGCATGACACGATTGGAAAGGTACCTTGTCATCCTATTCTTCACACTTGCAATATCCCATTATAACCTACAAAAATCCGTATTCTAGCATTTGAGAAGTTCCATTGTCTTCTTCGATTAAATTTTCCTGTGTATCATTTAACGTACTTATCTATCCTTCAATTACATTCATTTTGTTACTACAATCGATAAATTTACTAAAAGTATCAAAAAAGGTATTCCTACAGGCATCCCTCCCTCAAGACATGTCTGCCCTTCCAGTTTATTTTTATATGACCCATTTCATCACGTTTACCAAAATGAGTTCCCACCTATTCAAGTAATTTGTTCTGTTGTGTTTTAGCTATTTTTGTTCGTATTTCTTATTCTTTTGTCATTATCAGTTTATGTCCAAAACTTATTTAGTTGTCTTGATATATTTGCGGCAACTTACGGTATCTTCTGTTTCATAGGGAATCCACGTTAACTTGATTCACTTCCTTGATTTATATTTCTTCTTCGATGTATGTGTATCCTATTTACTTTTTATTTTCGAAACGCTACACTTTTTAACTCGTTGTAATTTCGAGAAACAACTTCTATTTTCATTACTGATACCATCATATTGTCCCTCGATTGAATCATTTCGTGCGACACTCTGGAAGATTACTTTTTCTTCCGACTCTTCACATAATCATTAATATCCCATAACTTAGGTATATGGAAGGCTCGCAGCGAAACTTTACTTCTGAGCCTTGGCAACTTTTATTTTAAACTCCTTCTCCATATCCTTCTTAGTTTGAATTCATATGATTTGGTCTCCTTAAGAAATAAGATCTTGTCTTTCATACCTAAAGTCCTTCATGTTATTTCGAGTTAGAATTTCATTTCTTTTGTTGTGAAACGAGAATCTAGCCGGGTTCTAAGTTAAGAGAAGGTTTGATGAGACACATAAGAAGGTAAACTCTCCAAGAAACTATTGGGAATTCGGGGACCGAATTCTTTGAAGGAGGGGAGAGTGTGGCGACCCACTATCTTAATATGCACTAAAAATATTATATTTTAGTTTATTTATATTGAAATGGGAATATAAATTTTTCCGGGTCAAGTCGTAAACTCTTAAATATACTAGGACTAAACTTTAATTATTGAAAGTTAACAAGAAATTAAGCGTGAAATGTTAGCTGGAGCCCGGACACGTTTTTATCCATTTCCTTAGAAAAATGCCACCTAGCTATATGACACACAAGCTAATAGATGTATATATATACTCTCAGTTAGGCTTATTCTTCTCCCACCGATTAAGGTGTACTTGTACGTTGAAGAACAATGGACGCGAGATCAATTAAACACAGAATATATTTTAGCAACAATTCTTTCTATATGTGAGTGTTTTATTTATTAGTTTATTTTATTCTACAATATTTAGTGTCATTGTCATTCATGTAGCTAAGATCATAACTTAAATGTGTTTTATCTAAATTATCAAGCATACTTATTTATATATCCCAGGTGTCGTACTTTATCCCACCTTGGGACTGTGCTATCATTTTAATCTTTGTTGGATATTCAAATGTACAAAGTCTCCTGCTGGTATGGGACAGTGGGGAGTCGGACTACAATTGTTGTGTCATGATTGCTATCGGTCTGGTTTAGTACTTTATCTCGCCTGTGCACTAAATGTGAAATTATCTTGGTTATAAGGATCCCTCGTGGATTATTGATTATCTGGGCCCAGATTGCGGCATGGAGGTTTGTGACCCGTGCGGCAGCATCGGGCTAGTCGTAATGCTTGGTCACAACCCCATGGTTTTCGATTCCCCTCCCGCGCATCGACGGAGCGTATCATGGCGATGGGGTCGTAGATTTAGACATGTACCCGGGCATGTCAGTTTGTTAGCAAGGTCGCTCCTTGCATTTGGTGGATAAGGTAGTTATTATGAAGCGGGAGTCATAAGGAGGTTATCAACAAAACCGTATCCTTTATTATGTGATAGACCTCAATTGGAAGTGAAGGACCTAAGTGCTACACCGTGACACAATCTCAGGAACCACTATGAGTGACTCTAGTGCTTTGCTGAGGCAAATCCGGTGGTAGCCACCTCTAGAATTCTTCACGAACAATTAAGTGTTATGTGTTTTTAGTTTTCCTTATTCATTGATGATTATTGCACTGTTTGACTGTTATCATATTATCATGATCATGCATCATGACATTTACATATATTATGACTTTCATGCATAACCCCGCACTTACACACACTGCACTCACTGAGCTTAGTAGCTCACCACTCGTGTCTCCCCCTCCCCAGGCTAAATATAAAGGATATTGATCACTAGATGCAACCTACTTAAGATCGTGGATTAACTCACGGGTCGTAAAGGGAGGTATTCTAGTTTGAGATTATATTAAATCAGATTCATATAACAAGAATTTCATGTCCTATTTCACTAAAAGTTTTGACTTTTGATTTTGTAGAGCTCTGAACCACATTATTGGATATTTTGGCGATTCAATTACCAAACAGGTGAAGTAGAGCGTGACAGGAACACTCTTATAATAAGAATTGCACTTTAGTCCCTGAAGTAGCGGTCAACTACAAGTTGACCTCCCAATAATGGGCTGGCAAATGGGCATAGCTGTAAACTAAATGGGCTTCCAAAACCCAACTCAACCCAACTCGCGAACATTAGCCCAACACGTTACAAAATAGCCACAAGAGCCTAACAACAGCTTGGTCCAATATCATTTTTTTTTAAATCATATCTTGGTCCAATATCTGGGATAATTGCATAAGACCCCCCCGTGATATGTGAAATCAGTGTCAAACTCCCCTGTGTTAATTTTTTTGCGAATCACCCCCTTGTGTTATTTTTTATTCTGCATATTGCCCCTTTTTTGATTTTTTTTGGTGTTTTTTTCCATCATAAATGTTCTAGATCCATCCTAAATTAAATTATTTAACTATTTTAAACATGTTTGGGGCAAAAATGCATTTGGATTGACATTTATGATGAAAAAACACTAAAAAAATAAAAAAGGGGGAATACGCAGAATAAAAAATAACACAAAGGGGTGATTCGCAAAAAAATTAACACATGGGAGTTTGGCGCAGGTTTCGCATATCACAGGGGGGTCTTTTGCAATTTTCCCCCAATATCTTCAACATAGGGAATACAGACATAAAAATTATAAGAAGGAAGTGCGGGAAAATTTGAAACTAGATTTGACAGTTTCTTCACCAATTTACCGTTAAACAAAATGAACTATATCAACAATATAACATATAACTTAATTTTCTTTCTTATTTAGCAGTAAAGCACCCCTAGTAAAATTTTCTTATTCCCGTAAAATTGTATATCAATAAGATAATTGATAAACAATATGGGTGCATATCTTAAGTTTTTGCAACTTTGTAGAAGAGTTAGTTTTAAATGGCTATAATTTCCTCATATAAAATCCCTTATATAGACATGATCTATGGTTGGAAAGCCTTCAAAGTCTAGTTTATATGAAACTAATTTATTTAAAAGTTTAAAATAGTTCAAAAAAAAAAAAAAACTGCCCTTTTCTTAAAAGAGTTTGATACAAAAACAAAATTTGATGTTATATTCAAACTACACTTTACTTAAAAGCTCAAAGCTCAATTATGTAAATGGCACATAAAATATCATGTACTTAGGTGACACCATTGAGTTTCGAACATTACTTTGAGCTAAAAATGCAAAGATACAGAAAACTTTATGTACAGAGTCTTTTGATTTAAAAATACAATGTATGTAAAAGAATCTTTCAAGTTTCGTATTGAGTTATCTTAATCAAAGATCGATGATGGAGTTCTCTAAGCATATTTTGATGACAACACCATAGTTTCAATCACAACTTAATTTAGCCATTGCCGACACCATCACCGATGAATTGAGCCATCCCTGATGGTAGCAACATCATCTGTTTTCCCACCACCTCTTGCCCTCGCCAACGCCAACACAACACCATGAATTGAGCCTGTTAAGTAGGATATATTTGTATAGTCTTCTGGTGGTCCCAAGTGGCATACGAAAGGGTCTAGAAGGGGGGGGGGATTGAATAGACCCTGAAGTCTTTTTCGACTTCACAAAGTTTCGTACTAAAATAGTTTGGACGCTTGAAAATGTAAACGCTTGGTTAAGCGTTTACTAGAAGACTCTTTTCATAAAGTTAACTTAGACTTAGTGATTTCAACTATTACCAAGGTAGGGTAATGTTTCAATCGCTTAATCAGGGTTAGCACAGCGGAATGATTTTACAAGTCTTCTGTTTGAAAGGTTTTAGCGTCACAAAGTTTTCCCTAGTTGCTTTTCTTTAAAACGTTTTGAATGCTTAGAGTGCTTAGCGCTTAGTCAAGTGCTTAAGACTGATTTGAAAGCTTAGCATTCTCTTTTGGAAATAGTCGCTTAACTGTTTTAATGCCTTTTTAAAGATATGATATGCAAATATAAAGTAAAGCAATAAAGCAGTAAGTGACACAAAATATTGTAAGGTTCATTGGGTGGTGTAATCACAGCTACGTCCTTCTTCTCCTTTGCACTCGAAGGCAATCCACTAAATTGATTCTCGAAGAGTCACACAGAGACTTCTACAAAGTAGGGAACAGAGGAAGAGATGGATATGGATGACTTGAGCTCCTTGGTCACACAGATTTCTGCTACAAGCCACTTCAATCCTCTGCTTCTGGATATTAAAGACGATCTCGAGCTCCTTGATCACACAGATTTCAGCTCCAATAGAGATCTTCTCCAAGATGGCCTTGAGCTCCTTGATCACAGACTTCAGCTCCAATAAAAACCTTTCTTCAACAAGCTTCTCTTACTCAAAAATACTGCTTATGGAAGTCAACAAACTTTCTCACTCAGATGAAAGGTGTTGAGGGTTTATTGTAACAGGTTTGTTTGATGTTGGGAAGTTCAAACAACTTAGGATATCTCAATAATAGTGTAGGGTTCTTCTTGGAAGATGTTTGAGATATCGGGTGACTGTCTGGAATGTATTTGAGAAGCTTGAAGGATTTTGGGTATGGGGTTTGCAAGCTTTTCCTTCAAATTATTTCTTAGCTCTCTTTCACATTTTCGTCTTTCACATGTGCACACACAGAGATAGCTGAAGGGTACTATTTATAGAAAATTTCGGGATTTGTCCGTTGGACACAAGTCAAGCGCGTGTACCTCACGCGGAGCTTCAAATAGTCCCTTTTTTGACATTCCTTAATTTCTGTTGATTCCGATTGGACAGGAGCGGGTATGAACTCTGAAAAGCTGACAGTCCAGTCAAAAGGTGGCCTGTCCACAAGTCATAAAGTCTTGTCACATTAAATACACTTTGAATTTATTTCCGTTGGAAATAAATGACCGTTAATGATTGGATGACTTGAGGATGTATTCCAGGTGAATCGCTTGAGTATTCTTTGAGCGCTTGGTTCATAACTCCTGAAATAGACTCTTTAGCGTTTGACGGACGCTTAAGACAAATCTTCATCTTCACTTGACTTCAGATGCTGATCTTCAACTTCATCTCTAATAGACTCACCTAAAATTCTATTAGCGACTCGGTATCTAATACTAAGTCTAAAGTCTATAAAGATAAAAAATTACAAGCCTAACAAACTAATAAACTTTCAAACGCTTATACATATATTCTATGAAAGTATAAACTTACATTCTTTTGGGGTCTAACATGAAATTCTATCTTGTCATCATCAAAACCTCTAACATGAAATTCCTAACAATTTCCTTACATATCTTTTCCTTATTTGTAGATTAGGGTTTTCTTGTATTCTTGTTTTCTCTCTAATGTAACTATTTATACGTTACTTTCCAATATTAGTTTCACTACGTGGTTTTACCTAATCTAACATTGTATCAATCTAAAGGGTTTTCTTCTTGAACCATCACGATCTACTCTCTTCCGCCACCCTTAAGTCGCCGTCTACTGCGGCGCACCACCTTCTCACTCAAAAAAGCCTTTTCATGCGATTAGCCACAGAGTGTCTTGTTTTTCTTCTTTTTATTCTTTTGCAATCCCACGGTCGGTTTGAGCGGTTTCATTTATTTAATAATTATATTTTTTGAATTTTTTATTTTAATTTGAATTTATTTTTTTGTGTTTTTAATTTGGCGGTGCGTGTAACTCACATGCTCTTTTATGTCGAAAAATTGATCGACGAGACTAAAAGTGTCAAAAAATTCTATGGAACTAAAAGTGTTTTGATCGAACTTCATTGGGATCAAAATTGATTTTCCCCCTCGAGATAAGTGATAACATACATGATTAGTTGGTTGCACTGTTGTGTTTGGGACTGAGCTTTTATGATTGAAACTCAACTTGAGTTTTGGCTAAAATAGCTTTCTTTTGTGTTTACTACAATTATTTTGAAGTTGAGTATAAGGTGCAAAAGTAAAAAGTAAAGAATTGGAATAAAGGTATTTATAACACTTCTTTAAATTTTTTTCAAACACTTCATACATATATATATCAAGATTAAAGTTGCCCCAGTAACCAAAACCGTACACACAATAAATCAAGTTTTACAAATATACAAACATATAATATTAGCCACTACATATATAAATTCAACGAATGAATTTTAAATTTATGTAATGGTTGATCTTATTTTACGATATCTTGATACACAAACTTGCAACCATCGGTTACTATCTCTCAGGGCTCAAATCCTATGCCATTCAACAGTTGCAAGGATTGCATTTGCAGTTGGATCCACACTTGCAGCCGTTACCTCCTTCAGCACCAAAGCTTGTCTCAGATCCTTTGGAGTACCTAAAGAACAATAATTAATTTATTAATATATATATATATATATATTAAAAATATCATAAACTTTGAGTAAATAATTCAATTGATAATTTATTACACTTACGTTTTCACTGGTGCAACTCCTTCAATGATGGTAACATTTGATATCTTCACATCAGGGTACATCCCACATCTGTACAATCAAATAATTGAGTTAGAATTATAATTTATGACTATAAGTTATGCATAAAACTACTCATCTACCATATAATTGTATTTGTACTAGTCTAAATATATATCAGTTTGTCAACCAGTTCAGGGAGTATGAGGAAGTGAAATTGTTATGAGAAGAAATAAATCAATAGAGCTAGTAACTCATGACCCACATAGTCAATAAATAACTGTAACGACTGAAAAATACCTTAAATAAGTCTTAAAATTATTGAAATTTATAATAGCTCAAAATTATATGAATAAGATCTATGAAATTATTATAATTAGACGGTTGTTGAATTTACCCGCAACCATTGCCGCACTTGCAGCTTGAGCCACATCCACAGCCAGACATCTTCTGAGTAGAAAAAGAAGAATAGAAAGAAAGGTTTTGTAATTGATTTTAATTTTCACTTCTAGCTGTTAATTGTTCTTATGCTAATACAAATTGGCTTGTCTCCTATTTATAATGCTACGGAGGAGAAAAGTTATACCTATAGATAGTTCATTCATTGTTTTTATAATATTTTTTTCTTAATTAAAAAAATGTTAGATCAAGAAGTTGATAATGGTTTTAAAAAACGAATGAATACTCATAAAAAAAGATGATTCTCAAAATATATAAAATTGTTAATATCAATGTCGGACAAATTTTTAATTTGATATGCTGTTTTCTACTTGTTTACATGATCAAAAGCAATGAAAGGGAAAAAGGCATGAAGCTTGCTGCTTCACATACATAAATGAATTCGTCTCCAAATATTAAGACATTTTCTTGTGATCTCCCCATTTCCGAAAAAATTGCATTTTTGGTACAGTAATGTGGCCTGCACGTTTTTTTGGTACATTAATATGGGGGGTAACAATTTCGGTACACTATTGGGCAAAAAATTGGCAACTTCAGTACATATCGCCGAAAATTGCTGACGTGGCCCCAAAATGGAGGGAAAATTGATGACGTGCCACTGGAAATTGCTAATGTGGCCGCCAAGTGGGCAATGAATTAATGATGTGGCCGGCACACACACTCACACACATATACATAGGTACTGTTCATCGTCTTCCACAGTAACTATACATATATATATAGATATATAAACGCACGCACACACACATATACACACACGCAGACACACACACACATATACACACAAGCAGACACACACACACACACATATACACACAAGCAGACACACACACACACATATACACACACGCAGACACACACACACACATATACACAGGTATGAAGACGATGAACAGTAACTATACATACATATATAGATATATAAACACACACACATATACACACACGCAGACACACACACACATATACACAGGTACTGTTCATCGTCTTCCTGTGGAAGACGATGAACAGTAACTATACATATATATATATATAAATAAGCAATTTTCTAACCCTTGGATTATTCAAATCTTGACCATTGAATTTTTTTGATTTTTTTTTAAGTTTATTTATGATGTCAGCAGGAAAATCCCCAAATTGAAATTTTTCCGGCTAAATTGCAGGTCACGTGCATGTCACATGGCAATTTCCGGCGCCACGCCAGCAATTTTCGGCGATATGTACTGAAATTGCCAATTTTTTGCCCAATAGTGTACCGAAATTGCTACCCCCATATTAATGTAGCAAAAAAACGTGCATGCCACATTACTTTACCAAAAATGCAATTTTTCCCCCCATTTCCTATGCTTAATTAACATTATCTGTCCGCCAGTAATGGTTTGAAATCATCAAAATATGCTTAGAGTACATGTTAACTTGGGTACCTCAAGTTGGCTTGTATATATATTTTTGGTATTATATTTTGGCCTACTGGCAATTTGAGTACACTAGTTTTAAAAAAATAGCAATTTCAGTGCAAATTTTAAAATTCTAATAATGTCATTTTGGGGGAAAATTAGCTTGAATTTGGGAGCTTTTACATATGGAGTGAAAATTGATTTTAATTTGGGGATTTAACTCAAATACATTCAATTTTTTTTGTTTAATTTATTTAAATTTTTGGAAATTTTAATTTTTTATCTAAGTTTTAAAAAAATATTTTCTTATTACAAAAATAGAATAATATAATATTTAGATAAATGCAAAAAAAAATTCCATTGACGAAGTAAAATATTCAAAACTCACAAAAAATAAAATTTGAAAACAAAATCAAAATTATTTTTAAAAGTTCTGAAAAATCAGAAATATAAGAAAACATAATAAATATGAAAATTTTTAAAATAATTTAATAAATTAGAATTATTTCTCAAACTAATTTTTAAATTTAACTAAAAAACTTTAATGGAAATAATTAAATTAAAAATAATAAAAATAATATGAAAAATCAGAATAAATAGAAAATAAATTCTAAAGATAAAATAAAATCAAAATAATTTTGAAAAATCAGCAAATAATGAGAAATAAAAAAAATAGAAAATAAAAACAAAGAAAGAAAACAAATCATTTCTTTTTGAACACTAAAAAATGTTACTAAAAGTTAAAATACTATGGAGAAATATAATTTAGTTGGGATTTTATGCATATAATATTATAATTTTTTAGTTTAAATTAGTTTATAATTTTAGTATTATCTATACATATATAAATTATACACATTTTATTTATAAGATATAATAGAAAAATAACTTAGATAAAAAAATTATTTGAATTAAAAACTTTAATGTATTAAACAAAAAAATTTAAAATATTTGAGTTAAATCCCCAAATTAAAGGACAATTTTTCCTATATATGCAAAAATCCCCAAATTGAAGGCTAATTTCCCCCCATTTCAGCAAATCTCCAAATTCAACTCAATTTCTCTGTCAAATGACATTTTTTTGGCCAATTTTGAATTTCCGGTGAAATTTGTATTGAAATTTGAAAATTTATTATAGCCAAATTGCCAGCAGGCCAAAATATAGTACTAAAAATTGTGCATGTTAACTTGAGGTACCCAAGTTATAATTTTGCCTATTTTATACCATTCGGGTGGGTAATGATCTAAGTTAAAAGATGAAACTTGTCTAGGGAATGCAGACATAAAAATTCTAAGAAGGGAGTGTGGGAAAATTTGAAACTTGATTTGACACTTTCTTCACCAACTTACCATTAAACAAAATGACGTAAATCAAAACTATAACCAAGGTATTAAATATTTATTTCATTGTATATTTTTGGGTCTTAAATTTACATAAATTTCAACGAAAGTTTTGAAGATATCCATAATTCCGGTTTGAATTCTAGAGAAATCACTGATATTTGTAGAAATAATTGAAAATTTTAAATGAAAATTTGGATATCTATATTTTACATTATTATGTAGTTTTTACATTAATAAGATCATGTGTATAATGTATATATACATTATATATATCTATATGTAACCAAAAAAATGTATATATAGTGAGTTTTGTTAGTTAGTATGAATAAAATCTGTGGTGAAAATTTAATATAAGTTGGATTTGGAAGTAAAGCAATGTATAATTAGCTTTAAAACTTCACTGAAACAAAACACATCTAATTTTAATAAACTATATTATTCGAAATCATATGGAATTTCTAGGATTAAAATCGTTATACTCCGTTTTGCATTAACTCTTCATACTCGATAATTGTGGTCCCAAAGAAAGAAAAAAAAATCTAAAATTAATTTTTACGTGTTATAATTAAATATAAAATATTTATATCAAATATAAATAATTTAATATTATTTTTAAATTTCGAAAAATCTCAGCTTTCAGTGAAAATTTCAGGAAATTTCAGTCGATAATCAACAAAAATATTTTATCTTATTTTAAATTCTGATAAATTTTGGGTTTCAATGAAAGTTTCGAGAAATTTTGGGTTTTGGTCGAAATTCAATAGATATTCTGCAAAATTGGATCGAATGTGAAATTTCACTCCGGGACCATAGGAAACCCAAAATTTCGGTTAAAATTTCAAAATTCCGACTGAAATTTAAGACTATGTTTTCTTTCTTATTTAGCATTAAAGCACCCACAGTTAATCTTTCATTTTCCCTTGTTGTAAAATTTTCTTATTCCCGTAGAATTGTAATATCAATAAGATAATTGATAAACTATACGGGTGCACATCTCAAAGGGTTGCAACTTTGTAGAAAAGTTAGTTTTAAATGGCTATACTTTTCTCATAGAAAATCCCTTATATTGACATGATCTTTGGATGGAAAGCCTTCAAAGTCTAGTTTTTTTTTTTTTTTTTGATAGAATCTTCAAAGTCTAGTTTATAAGAAACTAATTTATTTAAAAGTTTAAAATAGTTCAAAAAAATAAACTGTATTTTTCTTAAAAGAGTTTGATACCAAAAGAAATTTGATGTTATACTCAAACTATACTGAGCATCAAAGCTCAATTATGTAAATGTCACATAAAATATCATTTACTTTAGGTGACACCATTCACTTTCGAACATTACTTGAGCTAAAAATGCAAAGATACACAAAACTTTATTTAAAGTGTCTTTTGATTTAAACACACAATGTATGTAAAAGAATCTTTCAAGTTTCATATAGAGTTATTTTAATCAAAGATCGATGGTGGAGTCCTCTAAGAATGTTTTGATGATTTCAAACCATTACTGGCGGACAGATAATGTTAATTAAGCATAGGAAATGGGGAGATCACAAGAAAATGTCCAAATATTTAAAGACGAATTCAAGTATGTATGTGAAGCAGCAAGCTTTGCTTTTGATCATTTCAACAAGTAGAAAATAGCATATCAAATTAAAAGTTTATCCGACATTGATATTAACAATCACTACAATAAAAAGTAATACTAGTGACAAAATTTGAAGTAACAATATTAAAATTGTCACTAAATATAAAGAATGAGTGAGAAGAATGTTTGTTTTGTCACTATAAGAATATTTACTGACAAGAGTTTCTCTAAAGTTGTCACTATTGACAATTAGTGACACATGTATAGTGACAACTTAGTGACGACACAAATATAGTGACAACTATAATTGTTGTCATTAAATTATCACTAAAAGTGTATCACTAATTGTCAATAGTGACAACAATTTCCTTGTCACTAACTATCAAAAGTGACAACTTCTATACAAATTTTGTCACTATTAAACATGTGTAAAACCTATTCTTGTGACAACACAAAAGTTTTTGTCACTAAAAATTTGCCATTAGTGACAACTTTGACATTGTCACTTGATATTTTGTCATTAATGTATTTATTTTTGTAGTGAATTTTATATATTTTGAGAATCATCTTTTCTGATGAAGTATTCATTCGTTTTTTAAAACCATTATCATGTTGTTGATCTAATATTTTTTTAAGTAAGAAAAATTATTTTAAAAACAATAGATGAACTATCTATAGGTGTAACTTTTCTCCTCCATAGCATTATAAATAGGAGGCAAGCCAATTCGTATAAGCATAACAACATTTAAGAGCTAGTAGTGAAAATTCAAATCAACTTCAAACCTTTCTTTCTATTCTTCTTTTTCTACTCAGAAAATGTCTGGCTGTGGAGGAAACTGTGGATATGGCTCAAGCTGCAAGTGCGGCAATGGATGCGGGTAAATTCAAAAACCATCTTTCCCTAAAGAAAATTAAAAACAAATTGTGGTCATCCTTATTGATATGCCCAATCTTGGTCATATTAATTTAATATACTAATAAAGCCCAAGAAACCCAACACTAAGGCCCAAACCTGGAGCCAAGACACAACCCAAAACCAGAGTAGGATCCACGCTCCATATTTGGATCAACCCCGACCCGGATTTCAAACAGTATTAGATTAACCCACGTGGCATGATCCAACGGGCACACGTGTCAACTACACATCCGTACACGATGTTTATTATAAATACCCTCATTCATGAACAAAGGGAGGTTACGCAATCACTATTCATTAAATTCATTCTAAGATTCATTGTAGCTCCGAACTACACAATTCGATCTAGATCCTGAGTAGACCCGCATATAAATCACGAGGTACATGTTAGGACTAGTTAATTAAATTGAACTACGTTAGACTTGATCCCGTTTAGAGGTACGTAGGAAACTCTAACCTAGAGTGCAGTCTATAATCCGTTTATCTCCGGGTCGGGTCTTACCCCGAACCTCGACTGATCCAAGTTGTAGATCACACGAAATGCGACCCAGATCAGTTGGCGCCGTCTGTGGGAAACACTTACTTAGTTTCGCTGTACGATCAATCTCGAGCTATGGAGGAATCGAGCAACCGCAAGAACAAGGGGCTACAAGGTGATGCAACACATCGTACGTTAAACCCCGAGGTGGACCCACCTCCGGGCTTTGAACTGGGTGACGAACCTAGGGGTGACAAACCCCGTTATAACAATGACACATGAGCTGTTTCAACAGAAAATGCAAGAATGTGCTCAAAGAGTTTTACAAGAATACTTGGCTAATGCTCCAGCCACGCCACACATACCAATCAACCCCGATCCTGTTACACCTCGTAATTTTTTCACCAGCCCATTCCAGCGACGGATAAGGCTCAAAAAATTCAAGACATCGAGGCATCAGGGGACGATTGGGAGAAACACTCTGAAAAGGAGAGTGAAAGCCATACCCATTCATTTCGTGAGGGTAACAAAGGCAAAAACAAAGAACACAAAGAGGTGCGTGAGTCACCCAACATGCCACAGTAGGTCTTCCGACCTGTATCGGCTCTACAAAGAAAGAATACTCCCTTCTGTGAGGAAATGTTGTCGGAGTCCCTTGGAAACTTCTGCATTCCGGAACTTTCGAAGTATAATGGGTCGACTGATCCTAAAACACATGTAATTGCATATGAGAACTTAATGACGATGCATAATCTATCTGATGCTCTAAATAGAATAATTTTCCTAACAACCCTTACGGGACAATCCCAATAATGGTTTACACACTTATCAACTGGAAGCATCGTAGATTACACGCAATTCATACGAAAATTTGAATACCACTTTGCTAGTAAGCGCAAGTATGCGAAATCCGTAACCCACTTGTTTGGAATACGACAAAAAGATGATGAAAGTCTACGATCCTTTGTAGATTGGTTTAATGATGAATCTCTCGATGTGCAAGGGTTAACCAATGAAATTAAAATCAACCTAATGATAAATGTTTTGAAAATGGGACCCTTTGCCGATGCACTGATTAGAGATCGACATGGAGGAGCTCATGGTTGTAGCTCAAAAATACATCTACGTTGAAGAGAGAGGAGCGGAGAGTCCAAAATCAGCTGAAAGATAAGGCACAAGAGAGGAATCAAAACACTAAGAATGATTGTTTAGACAAACACGGTAGACCTCGATACATGAGATTTGAGAATTACACGCTGTTAAACACATCACGAGGACAAGGATTATTGTCCATTGAGAACAATGACATGTTGATATGGCCACAACCCATGAAAGAAGGAGCCAAGAAAAAGAACCCGAACAAATATTGTAGATTCCACAAGGATACGGGTCATGATACCAAGGAATGCTTCCAGTTGAAGGATGAAATCGAAAGATTAATCAAACAAGGATATTTACAACAATTCGTTGATCATAAAACTCGGGAAAGACAAGAGACGGCTAAATCTCTAGAACAACAAGGTCGAAGAGATCGAAGTCGCTCTAGAGATCGTGGTAGAGATAACTATCGAAGAAGGGATGATTACCATGACAGAGGTCGGAGGGATGATAGGCAACGTGACGAACGTCGAGATCGATACCCCAAAAAAGAAAACAACGAACATAACAATTTACCTCTTCATGGGGAGATAATCACGATAGCTGGTGGTCCTACCAATGGAGATTCACAGAATGCTCGAAAGAGGTATACACGGGAATTAAAAACGCGTGAACCAAGATCTTTGCATATCATGACCATGCATTCGAAGCGTCAACCTTTGAGCTTCGGAGATGAAGAGTATGAAAGGGTGGTGGGTCCACAAGATGACCCAATGGTGATAAAGATGGAGATTGCGAACTTTGCAGTATACAAAGTTCTCGTGGATAACGGCAGTTCAGCAAATATTATGCTCCTGAGTGTACTTCAAAAGATGAACTTCGACACGAAGCGATTACGTCCAGTAATCACTCCATTGGTTGGGTTCGGAGGATCTGAGATCACACCGGTAGGAACTATCGATCTACCTGCTTCATTGGGTGATGAGCCCATACGAAAAACTGTCATGATTAAATATCTTGTTTTAGATGCTCCATTCGCGTATAACGTCATTTTGGGATGACCTAGTTTAAACCTATTTGAGGCTGTGGTGTCAACCCCACACCTAAAAATGAAATTTCACACGAAGGTCGGGATCAGGCAAGTTCGATGCAATCAAGAGATGGCACGAGAGTGCTACACTACTTTGTTGAAAAGAAGCCCACTGAGGAAAAAACCAAAAGGGATGAAAAAATTGGCTTCTGCAATTGAAATTCTGAATTACGATCCTGATCCAAGTGAAAAACAGAAGATGGAGGGGACACGCATCAAACCATCAGATCACAAGCTAGTTGAGCTTGAACCCGTGAACCCAGAAAGAATAACGCGGATTGGCTCGCAAATGGACCCAAACCTTGAGGTCACGATGATAAATTTTTTAGAGAAAACAACGATATTTTTTAAACGATATTTTTTAAGAGAAAACAACGATATTTTTTAATGGACAGCCTCGGACTTCAAAGGCATAAGTCCAGAAGTTATTGTGCACTGACTTAATGTAGATCCAGAAGTAAAACAAGTTAAGCAAAAGAAAATGAACTTTGGTCCAGATCGAAATGCTATAATTGACGCTGAGGTGAATAAGCTTCTCGAGGTAAGATACATCAACGAGATCCATTTCACCGAATGGTTAGCCAACGTGGTATTAGTACCAAAAGTGAATGGAAGATGGCGTATGTGCACCGATTTCACCGACCTTAACAAGGCTTGTCCTAGGGATCATTACCCATTGCCTCGAATTGATCTTTTAGTCGATTCCACAGCTTGATGCGCACTGTTAAGTATGATGGACGCTTATCAAGGGTTTAACCAGTTAATGTTGGCAGAAGAGGATCAAGGAAAAATTTCTTTTATCACCTCGAAGGGTGTATATTGCTATAAGGTCATGCCTTTCGGCCTTAGAAATTCAGGTGCCACATACCAAAGACTGGTGAACATGATGTTCAAAAGTGAGATCGAAAAAACAATGGAAGTATACGTCGATGATATGCTGGTAAAAAGCATCGACGATTACCACCATTTGAAGCATTTGAAATGTGCTTTTGACATCATGAATAAATATGGCATGAAACTCAATGCGCACAAATGCACTTTTGGTGTGAGAGGAGGAAAATTCTTAGGATTTATGGTCACACTAGGGGTGGTCACCGAGCTGAGCCGGCTCGAAAAAAACTCGGCTCGAGTTCGAGATTTTTCGAGCTCGAGCCGGCGATCGAGCCGAGCTCGAGCTTTTTGATAAGTGTTCGGCTCGCGAGCTCCCTTTATATATATATATGTTAATTAATATATTTTAATATATATATATTATAATATAATATTTATATAATAATATAATTTATTAAAAATAAAAAATATATATATTTAGCTCGAGCTCAGTGAAAATAATCGTGCTCGAGCTCGAGCTCATGCTATACGGCTCGAGCTCGAGCCCGAACACAAAAATCGAGCTCGAGCTCGAGCTTGGAAAAATGACCAAGCTCGGCTCGAGCTCGGCTCGTGACCACCCCTAGGTCACACAGCGAGGTATCAAGGCAAATCCAGAAAAAATCCTAGCTATTCTGGATATGTCCTCACCTCGTACGGTGAAGGACGAACAAAGGTTAACAGGTCGCATGTCTAGTCTGAATAGGTTCATTTCACAAAGTGCAGACAAGGGTTTACACTTCTTCAAGATCCTTCAAAACATTAAAAACTTTAAATGGACTGAAGAATGTGAAAAAGCCTTTCTTGAGCTGAAGAACTATTTGAGTTCGCCACCTCTCCTGACAAAGCCAATCATGGGGAAAAATCTTCTTTTATACTTGGCGATTTCCGAAGAGGCCATCAGTGTTGTTTTTGTTCGTGAAATAGACTCGGAACATCGTCCGGTCTATTTTGTGAGCAAAATGCTGCAAAGAGCAGAGAAGAACTACATGGTGATAGAAAAGTGGGCACTTGCCCTGATTACCACGGCCAAGAAGCTGCGCTCGTATTTCCAATCACACCACATCGTAGTTCTTACAAATCAACACCTAAAGCAAATTTTATCCAAGCCTGATGCATCTGGGAGACTTGTAAAATGGGTTGTAGAGCTGGGTGAGTATTCAATTGAATACCAACTTCGTACTTTAATAAAAGTGCAAGTCATGGCTGATTTCTTGGTTGAGATGTCATCATCGTCTGAAAACGATGTAAACACCTCAACTACTAACCAATGGCTTTTGCATGTAGATGGTTCGTTAATGTCCCAACGAGGCGGAGCGGGAATATGGCTTCAGGATCCACACGGAAATGATCATGAATTCGCTATCAAACTTGATTTTGACGTGGCGAATAACGAGGCTAATACGAAGCTTTGATCGCAGGTCAAGACATGTCAAGAAACTTGACTGTAAGAAATTTGAAATAATGAGGCTAAATACGAAGCTTTGATTGCAGGTTTGAACATGGCTAAGAACTTGAACGTGAAGAATTTAAATGCGTTCATCGACTCGCAGCTCGTGGCAAATCAAATCAATAGAACTTATGAGGCCAAGGAGATAACGATGAACAAATACTTACAACGTGTGAAAAGTCTCATGGACAACTTCGGTAAGTTAACCTTGAACCAGGTTAAAAGCACAATTTGACCAATGAATAATATAAAAGTGTGCCACTAATTATTTACTATAATAACACTGATAATTAAGCATCGGTAAATTAACCTTGAACCAGGTACCTCGAGAGAAAAATGATCGAGCTGACGCTATTTCAAAATTTGCTAACGTAATTATGGGAGTGAAAAGCAGGCAAGTCACACTTTTGACCTCGAAACGTCCAGAAATCTCGAAGGACAGAGCAATTGATATAATGATATTGGATGAAGAAGGCTCTTGGAAAGATGAGATAAAACAATACCTAGAAACAGGAAAAATTCCTAAGGATCAAAACGAAGCACGAAGGCTGATGTATCGAGCGGCAAGATTCACGATCATTGACAACGAACTGTACAAACGTTCATCGGCCGGACCACTTCTTCGATGTTTAGCACCATCTCAAGTGTAATATGTAATGTAGGAAATTCATGAAGGTAGCTGCGGGAATCACTCGGGAGGTCGAACATTGGCACAAAAAGTCTTAAGGCAAGGCTATTATTGGCCCATTCTCGTGCACGATTCTACGAACTTTGTAAAACGATGTAAGGAATGCCAATTACACTCAAACTTGTCTCATCAACATGTTGTTCCAATGGAACCAATAAAAACAGCATATCCTTTCGACCATTGGGGGATCGATATACTGGGTCCATTTCCACCAGCTACGGGACAAAGGAAATTTATCATCGTTGCTGTAGAGAACTTTACAAAATGGATAGAGGCTGAAGCAGTAACTAAGATCACCGAGGGTGAGATCATGAAGTTCCTCTGGAAGAATATCGTTTGCAGGTTCGGTGTACCCCAAATCCTCATATCGGATAATGGAACTCAGTTCAACAGGAAAACAGTAACGAGTTGGTGTACAGAAACGAAAATTCGACAACACTTCACTACTGTGGGAAACCCACAAGCCAACGGTCAAACCGAGGTCTCTAACAGGTTCTTCTTCAAGGATTGAAAGCAAGGATCAAAGGGAAAAAGAGTAACTGGGCCGAGGAACTACCGGGATTTCTTTGGTCCTATTGAAACATGCCACGAAGTTCGACCGGGGAATCTCCTTTTTGTCTTGTGTATGGATCGGAGGCGGTTATTCCAGCTGAAATTGGGTTGCCAACACATTGGGTTTCCGCATACGACCCGAACTTTGAAGAAAATGGAAGGGCAAGATCATTCAAACTCGATGTTATTGAAGAAAGTAGGGAGAAGGCACACGCAAAAATTCTCGTACAAAAGAATGCAATGGCTCGAACTTATAATAAGAATCTCAAGCCAAGGAATTTTTAAGTAAGAGATCTAGTATTTAAAAAGGTGGAAGTATCGAAGCATGTTGGCAAGCTCGACGCGAATTGGGAAGGGCCCTTCAAGATCGTAGAAATCACGAAATGTGGTACTTACAGGCTACGAACTATGGAGGATAAAGAATTATCTCATCCCTGGAACATACATAACTTTGGAAAATTCTATGCATGAACATCGCTGAAATGAAATGATGTTACTTATGTCAAAAACGCGCGATTTGAACAATTATGTTACTATTTCGTACGCTCAGACAATCTAAGCAATTATATTATGTGATCAATTATCAGACATTCATGAAGTATATACATAAATCATGATGACAATGGATCAAGTATAACAAGGCTAAACTCAAAGTTACGAAGTATAAAGTGATAATGCAACGAAGATATATATCATTTTCCACTAAAACGTTATGCATTACATAACAAAATAAAACGTCCATCATCTCATATTAAACATCTGATAACACCCAAAATAGCATCAAAAATAAAAATAGCACGCTAGTTAAAAAATTTAAAACTTCTTCCAACCTATTGTCCATCGAAAAACACCCAAAACATTATCCATCAATAAACATTGCTATGGATCACCACCTACACTAGAATTTCCTCCAACTTGCATTCCATTAACTTCAGCTACCTTACTACACTCGGCTTCATTCTCACCACGAACTATTCCTTCGTCTCCTTCCTTGAAAAACTTGACCAAACAATTAAACTCGGGATAGTCTAAAAAGGTACGTCGAAGTGAGATAGTGGCCACTGACTCCTGAAGCTTTGGTTGCAAGGCAAATTCTACAAATGACTCAGAATCAAAATCGGGAGGAAGATGATTCCCTTTGGCCAAGTAATCCAAAGCCTTATTGAAACCATCACACATATCCCCGGCAGATTTCGCTAGGAGAATTTTCTTAAATGCTTTGGACATGCAAAAATCTCGAGCTCCGCCAAAGCTTTGCTCCACCATTGTATTTTGGAACTCCTCTGAGATGACGAACTCTTGCTTCCCAGCCACTCTACCAGGATTTAACTACTCCTCGACCCTAACCTTCATCTCTTCCAGCTCCTTTGAAATCTCGTCAAGCTTTTGGTTGGTCTCACGCATTTGGGTCTTGAAGTTAGTCTTTTGCAAATCTCTCTCTTCACGAGCTGCATCACGCTGATCACGAACCTTGCCAAAAGACTTCTTATACTCTTCGAGCGTCGTAAGAATATTTTCTTTTTCACTTCTCAACAGAGACACACTTAGAGATAGATGATGCATTTGGAGACCAGCCTGGTAATATATGTAGTGTAAGGATCGCAGGAAATAGAGTTAAAAGTAATAAATTACAACACTAAATGTTTATACCTTGGCTAAGCAGTAAGCACCTGTATCCTCAACCTAGATATGAGAACGAGTAATCAGGGCAGCTTTGTCACGAGCTAATAGTGTGTTTCGGTACATCTCTGAGGCCACGAAATGCTTTGGATCATCAGCTATACTGGAATCCATATAAACCTTCCAGTCAGGTTTCAGAATAGAACGACTTGACTCTCCCAGAGGTCGCAGTTGACTTCCCATCAGTTCAAAACGCTCTTGCAATGAAAGAGCCTCCATACGATCTAAAAGTTCAAAACGCTCTTGCAATGAAAGAGCCTCCATACGATCTAAAAGTTCAAAACGCTCTTGCAATGAAAGAGCCTCCATACGATCTAAAAGTTCAAAACTCTCATCTGGGATTTTTGTAGGAACATTGGATGAAGACTCTTTACGAAGTTCTTCGGCAGCTCGCCTTTTTGCTTGACTAGTAAGGACGATCCTTAGATGAGTTCGAGCTACTGTGTCACTTTCCAATAGGCTATGTTTTGACCCATCAGTGCTATCTACTTGGATCGTAATAGGGGTAGGAACAGAATGCCTTGATACCTCTTTTGTTGGAACTTCAAAACAAGAAGTTGAGTCGACTTTTTCGATTGACGGAACCAACGGTGGTAACATCTCGTCAATTCTTGTGCTTTGGCTACTCGAACCTGCTTGTTTTTTTTCCTTTGGTAATATTTGCCTTAGCAGTGCGAGCTTCCTCCAACATCTCAACTTCATATGAATCAGCCATAGCTATAAATTAACAAAATCGAATGAGCCATGAATAAATTATAAAAGATGATCAAAATGAGACATACCAAGTGAATCTACCATATCGTCAGCACGAATTCGAGCATGACTTAACCCACATCGGACCATGACGGATTTTGTTAATATCTCGCAAGTCTTAAACCAGGTATGCAGCTTATCACGAATGAAAAATGGACCCCAAGTTACGTCACCATAATTTGTGGGTTCACAGGCCTTTAAATTCCATTTTCTCAAGACCCCCCAAGGCTCGTTATTCGGCTTAGCTATAAAGAAAAATTAAGATTTCCAGTTGGCATAGGACGAAATTGTGACATCTAAACACCTACGATGTCTTCTAGGAGAAATATAAAAAAGACTTTCACTGTCATTCTTAGAACCGCGACAAAGATGAAATAAACCCCAAAAAATGAGCAAAGCTAACTTCCACATCAAACCCGCACATAAGAATGACAAAACAATTAATTAGCCGACAGGAATTGGGTAACAATTGTGTGGGGCTCAACTGCAATCGATTAAGGATATCGATAGCGGAAATCTCAAACTGGCCATGAGATGAGCAATGTGGAAACACCTATAGTGCTTCGGATGGCAGTGAAGCCTGTCAGTTGGTTTAGGAATAATAATCTTATAATTTTTAGGAATATGATACGTAGCCCTAAGGTCGGCGATTTGACTCGGCCTTAGAGTAGAGCTTTTGGATAACCAAGACGCGTTCTGTGCTTTTCTAGAACTGAAAACAAAGAGATCTACAATTAAATTCGACTCACCCTCACTATCTACATTAGCCGGGACATCAACTACTTCATTATTTGCGTTATTTGGAAGCCCGTTATTTGCACCCACATTATTCCGATCTTCCATTGAGAGATCAATGAAATTACCCTCACCTACCTCATAAACGAGGGGGTTGCGGGTGCTAGATAATTTGGGGAAAAGACTAATGGACAAATTATTATGACACAGGCAAACGGCTGTACTATCCTCAACATACACATGGGCAATAGCTTCTATAGCCCTAAATGTTTTGCCAAAAGACGACTCACTGTCCGAAATTTTCTTATTATTGACGGAAGAAAAGGACATATTTGGATAATCCAAGGATATAATACAATATATACACACAAATATAAAAGGAGAAGAGACGAATCTAATGGAGCAAGTACAAGATATAGCTACGAACTGACGATCTTGGATATGAGTTGGATTGGCCAAGCTTTCCTCCCATTACAATTGATTAGTAGAAAGTAAAAAGTAAAAAATAAACATGGTCACTTCCTATTTAAAGATCACCACCATAGATCCAACGATGGAGAGATGTACAATTTTTTGAAATTAAAGACCCTGATTAAGTGACGGTACGGTGCCCTAAGATGCTTGAAATACCACACGTGAAAAGGCGTGTCAAAAGAGTTAGCATAATAAATGCACGTACAATCTACACGTTTTTTGAGAAAATAATGATTGTCTACCATTATTTTTGTAGTTAAATCAACCACCTTTGAACCTTGATAATTGTGGATTGAGTTATTCCCTTCTATACTTCGAAAATCCTAAATCAACTCACTTATCATGTTCCCATACTTTAGAACTTCCGAAGTGGGGGACTAGATGATATGCCCAATTTTGGTCATATTAATTTAATATACTAATAAAGGCCCAAGAAACCCAACACTAAGGCCCAAACCTGGAGCTAAGACACAACCCAAAATCAGAGTAGGATCCGCTCTCCATATCTGGATCAACCCCGACCCGAATTTCAAACAGTATTAGATTAACTCACGTGGCATGATCCAACGGCCACACGTATCAACTACACATCTGTACATGATGTTTATTATAAATACCCTCATTCATGAACAAAGGGGGGTTACGCAATCATTATTCATTAAATCATTCTAAGATTCATTGTAGCTCCGAACTACACAATTCGATATAGATCCTGAGTACACCCGCATATAAATCACGAGGTTCATGTTAGGACTAGTTAATTAAATTGAACTACGTTAGATTTGTCAGTTGGACACATGCCGGCGCATGTCTCTCACGCAGTGTGTAAATAGCACTTTTATGACATTCCTGAATTTCTGCTGTTATCGATTGGACATAAGTAGACTTTGAACTCTGAATTCTGACAGTCTAGTCAAAAGTTGGTTTGTCCACAAGTCATAATGCCTTATCATATTTAATGCACTTATCCGGCATTTAATGCGTTTTGAATTTATTTCCCGTTGGAAATAGATGTCCCTTGATGATTGCATTTAAGTCCTTCATGACTTGAGAATTTATGTCAGGTGAATCTGATCCTTGATTGCTTGAGTAATTTGAGCGCTTGGTTCATTATCCCTGAAAAAGTCCTTTAGCGTTTGATAGACACTGAAGACAAATCTTCATCTTTACTTGACTTCAGACACCGATCCTCAACTTCATCTCTGATAGACTCACCTAGAATTCTATCAGCGACTTAATATCTAATACTTAGTCTAAAATCTATAAAGATAAAAATTACAAGCCTAACAAATAACAATACTTTCAAACGCTTATACAAATGTTCTATGAAAGCATAAACTTACATTCTTTTGTGGTCTAACATAAAATCCTGTTCTTGTCATCATCAAAACATCTAACATGAAATTTCCTAACAATTTCCCCCTTTTTGATGATGTCAAGACCTTAACTCTTTTATAGTTCAAGAGTTTGATGAAAAGCCAAAAGATATAAGTTAGTGTTAGAAAGTTAGTTGAGTTAACTAATGTTAGATTAGCTTCAACAAGACGTGGTGGTCCCAAGTGGCATACGAAAGGGTCTAGAAGGGGGGGAGGGGGTTGATTAGACCCTGAAGTCTTTTTTGACTTCAAAAATTCTATCACTTTCAAATATTAGAACGCTTAGTGAGCTGACGCTTGGGTCAGGCCCTACAGAAAAGATAACTTAGACTTAGTGATTTTAGCAATTTACCAAAGTAGGGTAACGCTTAGATTGCTTAATCAGGATTAGCACGGCGAAAATGATTTTGAAAGCATTAGCATTCGTTTTGTTCAAATAGTCACTTAGTCGATTTTCTTGTCTTTTTCAAAATAAATTATGTAATGTAAAGCAAGACAATAAAATGGTAAACAACACAAGAATTTGTAAGGTTCACTAGGTGGTGTAATCCCAGCTACGTCCTTCTTCTCCTTGAACACTTGGAGGAATTCCACTAAGTTGATAATCGAAGGATCACACAGAAGTTTCTACAAAATAGAGGAGGTGATGATGATCTTGAGCTCCTTGATCACACAGACTTCAACACCAATGAAGATCTTCACCAACAAGCTTCTCTCACTCAGAAATACTGCTTGTAGAGTCAACAACTTCTTCACACAGACAAAGAATGTTGAGGGTTTTGGTCACGGGTTTGTTTGATTTTAGAAAGTTCAAACAACTTAGGATATCTCAATAATAGTGTATGATTCTTCTTTGAAGATGTTTGAGATATCTATGACTGTCTGGAATGTATATAAAAAGCTTGGAAGAATTTTGGCTATGGAGTTTCTAAGCTTTTCTTGAGAGAGAATTTCAGCAAAGTTTTGACCTTTTCTTGTGAATGTATGTGTATCTCTATATGTTTAGGGTTTGCTGGAATGAGGTATTTATAGGAAATTTCTTGGGATTTATCCGTTGGACACATGTAAAGGCGTGCCTCTCACGCGCCGTGTGAGTCTACCTTTTCTCTGACATTCCTGAAATCCTGCTGGTTCCAATTGGACAGGAGCAGGTTTCGAACTCTGAAATCTAACAGTCTACACTACTACAAAAATACCCAATTACAGCGCACCTATTACAGCGGTTTTAGTAAAACCGCTGTAATAGGAACCTATTACAGCGGTTCCCAACGAACCGCTGTAATAGGGTATCTTGGTCTTAACCTATTACAGCGGTTCCGAGAAAACCGCTGTAATAGGTCTTAACCTATTACAGCGGTTCCGAGGGAACCGCTGTAATAGGTGGTCGAGGGATTTTTTTTGTAATAGGTGTTCGAACCGCTGTAATAGGTCCAAAAAAACCGCTGTAATAGGCATTTTTTGTAGTAGTGCTAGTCAAAAGGTGGCTTGTTCACAAGTTATAATATCTTATCACATTTAATGCACTTATCAGGCATTTAATGCATTTGGATTTATTTCCCGTAGGAAATAAATGTCCGTTGAATGATTGCATTTAAGTCCTTCATGACTTGAAAATTTATTTCAGGTGAATCTGATTCTTGATTGGTGTAGTACTTTAAGCGCTTGATTCATAAGACCTAAAACAGTCCTTTAGTGTTTGATAGACGCTAAGAACAAATCTTTATCTTTATTTCCCTTCAGACGCTGATCTTGAACTTTATCTCTAATAGACTCAGCTAGAATTCTATTAGTGATTCGGTATCTAATACTTAGTCTAAATTATACAAAGACAAAAATTACAAGCCTAAATAAAATTACAAACTTTCAAATGCTTATACATAATTTCTATGAAAATATAAACTTACATTCTTTTTGGAGTCTAACATAAAATCCTATCTTGTCATCATCAAAACTTCTATCATGAAATTTCCTAACAAGATGTTTCAGTGTTCAATCATTCATTCATATAGAAAATTTCAGCATCCAATGATTACACTGAAAATCAAAACATAAAGCAACAGAAGATAAAAGAAAAATAGAACAAGATAAGTGACCATCTTCTCTGTCGCTTCTTCGACATCTCTTCCTAGAAGATCTCATTCGCTAGATCTAGGAGAACCCTATCAATGTGAATATTGTTGTATGATAGACTTCGTTATAGTCCTCATGATGTTCTTTAGTGCTTACATTGAGCTCTAACAGCCTTTCAACCCAATCTCTTTGAAGAATTCTAAGTGTCTGGATAAGATCATGATAAAGATCTTGGACTCGATCATTTGAAGGCTTCCAGTTAAGAGATCTTCTCAAGGGTTCAGCGTAAGCATGAAAACCCATACCTTCAGGAAATCAGCGTTAAGATCACGAAGCCTATACCTGCCTCTGAAGTATCTTGGCTTTCGCTTCTTTGTGAGCATTTTTTTCAAATGCACAATTTCCTCAAACATGGAGTGCCAATTTTTGTTATCAGTTTTGGACATTGGCTCCGAGGCTTTTCCTTTAGCTTTCGAATCTTTTGAATTTTAATTTTCTTTCCCCTTCTTCACATCATCAAGGGAATAGCGCAACTCAGCGATATCGCGTCGGAGTAATTTGACTTCATCGACGAGGAGGGCAACTTGGTCAGCAATACTTTGACTTACAAAATTGGTTGTATTGTGTCTTTCAGTATCTGTTAAAGTATTCTGAGCTAGCGAGCGATTAAACTCTTCAGATAGACCTGAAATTAAGGGAACCATGCGATCCAGTACTGATGTAGTACTCTTGGTCGCAACGTTTGAAATATCTCGGTGTTTTGTATCGGAGGCAAGCCTGATGTGCATCTCATGATTGCCTATCATCTTGGAGTAGGAACCCTCAATATTGTGGAGCGAGTTCCATACTGTCTTTCTAATATATTTTTCCCCTTGGTCGCTATCTGAATCTGAGTCTGAGGAAGAAGAAGGATGCTCAGGAGATGGAATGAGTCCACATGAGCTTGAAACTACTGTCTTTCCCTTTGATTTATCTCTGATGAAAGGTTCCTCGGGTTCTTTAGCAACATCGTCTTGTACTTCCCGAATCGCTTGATCAAAAGATTGAGTTGCAGCCTCAAATCTATGGAACTTAATCAACAAGTGGAATCTCAACTACTGGAATGCTGGGGGCTTCTGCCATTTGAATATCAGCATCTAGAATCAGAGCGTCTCCAACAGTAGGAGGCTGGTCCACTTGGAACTCTGTGATTTCCACAGAAACCTGTCGTTTAACAGAAATGACATAGATTGGGCCAATTGCTTCCAGAACATGCCTTGGACTCAGGTAGAATGATCACGGGATGAAAAACAAAGCGTCTTCACACTCTTCAGAACTGAACGCTAGATCAGCATCTTCTGGTATCATCACACCAGATGTGTAAGATTTGATGAAGTCTATTAGCAAAGGCATCAGCGCTTGAGTTAGCGCCTGATCCACTGGTCGGATAAGAGAAAAGAATTGGGCCACTCTGATGTTCTGCTCACATATTAAGACAGGATGAAAGTTGTAACCACGGAAGTCACTAAAACAAAAGATATGGTTCAAAGTGATATCCAGCGATTAAGCATTCTCAACAATCGTTCCTCTGTCTCTATGCAACTCTGCATTATCATCATTTAAACGCATGTGCGCTTCACTAGGACTAGGAAGAGCATCTCGCTAGCTGGTCGAGGCGTCTTTATTCAGATCAAGTTGGATACGCTGAGCAAAATTTTGTTGCGAATGAGAAACGTAGCATTCTCCCTGACTGGTCTGAGAAAATTGAAGTCGAATAAAACGTTCTATGCCTTATCTGAAGTACGAAAAAGCATTCACCTCTCCCACTAGCGATGCGCGCCTTTGCAGCAAAAACAAGAAGTATCCTCGACACCTGTACTCAATTCCAAAATTGAATAGAATCGGATATTTGATCATCTTCTCAATTGTATGGAAATAAAGTAGAAAATCCTCAGCCCACCTGGATATGTCCAATATCCAGCTTCTTCTGAGTCTCTCAGCCATTTCTTTATCTTTCTTGACCTCGAGTAGCTTCTTGAATCTTTCCTTTTCAACATCAAAGCTATCAGCCCAAACTCTGGAGAGGTATCCTTGGGCTTCATCTTCAACCCAAAAATTTATTGGATTGGGTTGTTCTCTGAAAATTTCTCCGTTTCCTTTCCATAAGCGTAAGGGTTTTGGTGAAGACTTATTAGTGGCTGAATGGAAGACTTTTGGCAGGGCAGAATAACCCATTGGATTCAACTGTTCTTCATCGGGGTTCTTCTCCCAATCGCCCATGTGAGGGTGGCTGATTTGAACATGAGTGTGGCGGAATGGATAATTGCGTTCAAAATTGTGGTT
Source organism: Buddleja alternifolia (assembly GCA_019426215.1). Taxonomy (NCBI): domain Eukaryota; kingdom Viridiplantae; phylum Streptophyta; class Magnoliopsida; order Lamiales; family Scrophulariaceae; genus Buddleja; species Buddleja alternifolia. Next base: position 13,062,748 of record CM033391.1, on the reverse strand, counting down.
GACTTCCTGAAAGCGATTGCTTTCAAGCTCTGCGAAATCGCTGAGAGGAGTCTCAAGATGAGCAACAATCTCCTTTTTGGACTTCAGACCAAGCGTTGCAAGCTCTTCGAAAATTTCTAATTTTTGAGCGTCTAAAAGAGCAGGATTGTGGAGAGTCGTCAGAATAGTGAGCTCCATCTCAATCAACTGCCGAAGGGTCATTTCTCTACGGGCATAGTAGTACTCAAGATTTTCATCATAGCCTCTTGGAAAGAAATTCACCATTGGAGGAGGAGGACCAGTTGGAGTGGGGACAATTGGGGCCACTTCTATCGACCGCTCAGCATCCACAGTCGCTTCCCTTGCTGGAGAGATCTCAGCGTCCGAAAGGACCGTTTCAATTTATTTAGCGATTTCCACCACTGTTGATAAATCAACATCCAACTCTACGGCCACCTCGGGAGGAGGAGGAGGTGCATCAACTTCTGGCACACTTTGAGCTGATACATGTAAGCGTTTGAAAAAAAAGGAAAATTTCTACTAAGTAGAATTTTGAGATACAATAGACATAAATGCTTACCTTGAGAACTATTTTCGATAATATCAGTATCTTGATCTTTAGAAACATCTGTTTCCATAGCCTCAGGCTCCAAGACTTCTTCAACATCATCTTGAATGGGTAAAGAAGTTAGTGGATCAGCACGAGTAGGAATATTACACTCATCCAAAGTATTCAGAACATACTGAATATTATATTCTCTTCGAGCTGAAAGAAAATTTATCCTAGCGTTAAATAAGATAACAAACAAGAAAAGGATAATGTACATTTTTTATCACAAGTACTTACCCTGATCGCTAGCAAAATCCTGTGAAAGAGGATTAACTTCAGGCTTTAAAACTTGTTAAGAAGAAGGAGGAAGAGGGGCACTCACTGGTTCTTCAAGCGCTGACTCTGCTAGAGCGGTTGTGGAACCTTTTGGAGTAGACCACGGCGTGCGGTTACGGGCAACCGGCACTTTTACTTCTTTTGCTTCTTCTTCTGTCTCTAGGGACACATCAATCGCTGGAGGAGTAGAAGGGGTTTTTGGAGGAGGAGAGGGAGACTTCTTCTTCTTCTTTGTCTCCTTCTTCTGCTTCTTGGATGGCTTGGAGGGCTCAGTGACTTTCACCAAAGATTTTCTTTTTGGTCGCTTGACCACTACTTCTTCTAGTTCATCTGATGAGGAAGTCGCTCGTTCCTCATCATCACCACGAACTTTGCCTTCAGCAAGGCCATCAGCAAAGAATCTCTTACGCTCCTCCTTGGGAACCGCTACACCACCCACTCGCTTTGGGTTGAGCAATTCTCCAATCATTTTTTTCCTGAAAAATTTGGTCGCTGGCACTTTGGATCCTTTCGGTGTAACATATCCACTAGCGCTAAGAATAAAACTAAGCAAAATCCTATACGGCTTGGGATTCACTAACTTTTGCATTGCTGCCTTAAAGTGATTGAAAATGTACAAGGCCCAGTTGACCTTCAGCTTGGTCAAAACGGCGATCATCATCTTGTACTGAATTACAGAGACCTTATCAAATGAACTTTTACAGCACTCAATCATCTTTGCACACATATCAGCCAGAATGACATATTCGCCTTTCATGTCATTCTTCTTGAAGTTTGATTTGCATGCGGCATCAATATCATCCCTCCGGACTTGTTCCCAGACTTTAGTAGAAGCACCCATGGCAACTTCTTCAACATTACACCCAGCAGTAGGCAATTGTAACAAAGTAGCCAGAAGTTGAGGAGTAAGAATAAAAGGGGTTTCAGTAGAAGGGAAAGAACATGAAATTGAGTTTCCATTGTCAGAAATGACAGTTTGCTCAAAAAAATATTAACTTCATCCTCATTAATTAAAGAATGAAAGGTGAGAACGTTTCTTAAATTGGATTCTTCAAATAGAGGAAGGATTTGTCTCATTGGGAAGTTTTGATTCTCAAAGAGGTATTCCCAATAAACTAGGAATCCAGCATTCAAGTCCATGGTCTTTTCAGTTTTGGAGGATTTTTCGGCATCGGATTTGGAAGACTTTCATGGCGCCATTGATGAAAGAGATAAGATTTTTGAAGAGGAAGAAGAAAACCTTTTTGCCTTAGAGAATAATGTTTACAGCAAAGAAAATATGAGAGTGATAAAGTTTTTCTGTAAAAATTTGAAAGGTTTAAATACATGGCAAAAAGTAACTTCCCAATTGCTTTGATAAATGCCACGTGTAAATGCAGTTAATCAAAAATGAAAAACATTGAATCTGAGCTGTTTAATCATAAAGATGGATGTAAAAGGTGTGATAAATTAGGTTAACTGCTGTAAATATAGAATTTTGGAGTTCGCAGTTACTTTTCAAAAATGTTTGAGATTTTGAAAATATTCAACGTGGATTGCATGTGCCTGTTGGTACACTGACACGTACCCAACCATGTACAAATACTGAACCACCTATTTTGAGATAGGTATTATTAACCGTCAGTTTGATTTGATAGGAGCGCGTGGGCAGTTGTCAAATCTTATCATTTGGACTTATCCACACACTACCTTTAGCGATGAAAACAATGCATGATTTTCAGAGAAAGTTACTTAGCGTTAAAGTGGGAATATACTTAACGCTAAAGTCTTATTTTAATAACGAACATTTAATCACTGTTGAGAAATAATGCTTTTATTTTATTAGCGAAAACCCAGTCTTTCATTTTAGAACTAAACACATTGACATTCGCTACCATTTCTTACGTGACCATGTTCAAAAGAAAGATATCTCCATGCATTTCATTGGAATTGACAAACAATTGACAGATATCTTAACCAAAGCGCTCAACGAACAACGTTTTCTCATTTTGAGAAGTGAATTAGGTATGATTGATTTAAACTCTTAATCATGAAGCATGATACTTTTATAGGCATATAATTTAGGGGGAATCCACTCTATTATAATGTCTAAAGCGTTTTAAAATTGAAATGAGTTATCAATTTTAGGGGAAACTTTAAAATTGTACTTATTCCAATTAGTAAGCGACAATGATCAAAAATGACTTTGAAAACCTTATGCATTGATCATTAGCGTTTATAACACACGGTTTCGAACCCGCCAAGTCGCCTAATAAGAGTTAAGAATTATTTAAACATAATTACATTTGTTTTAAACGTTTATTACTCACATGAAGATATTATTATACAAGAGACACACAAGTTATCCAAAGATTGTATCACACAAGAGGTGCCCAACGCCAATCTTGACACATTCACACCATACTGATGAAGAATAGACTCGACAAAGTTAGATGTTTAATTTCTCAATTTATATAAAAAAGATGAAATTTATTTTTAATATTTCTTATTAATGACGCCAGTTCGACCAAACCTTGCAAAAATTTGTTTAATTTCATATTCCGTTTCCACGGGCATGACATGTCTCTGAGACCAACAGTTGCTTGCAGAGATACTTCCAGCAGATCTTATAATATTACCTATACAAGAGTATGATAACATTCTAGGAATGGATTGGTTGTCCTACCACCATGCTCAGATGGATTGCCATACCAAGGTTGTTAGGTTTTGTACCTCTGGTAATCCAGATATAGAATTCGCGGGAAGTGCAAGGATTACTATAGCACCAGTCATCTCGGCTGTCAGGGCACGAAAAGCCCTTTGGAAGGGAAGCCAGGCGTACTTAGCGTTCATGATCAACAAGCCAAATGATAAAGGGAATGTTAAAGAAGTACATAGCTAAAGCGCTTTGGTTATCACAATGGATTGGGGTAGGACCTAAGATGGTTCTATAATCTCTAAGTTGTTGCCTCATCCAAAGGATTTGTGCACAATAGCTTCTAGCGGCTACATACTCAGCTTCAACGGTAAAAGTCTCTATGGATTGTTGTTTCTTACTATGCCACAAAACCAATCTTTCACCTTGAAATTGACATGAACAACTAGTACTCTTTCTATCTATTTGGTATCCTACAAAATTTGCGTCCGAATAACCAATTAGTTCGAGAGGAGAGTCCCTTGGATACCATAAGCACACATTTTGTGTGCCTTTTAGGTATTTAAGGATTCTCTTGGCAGCAATTTAGCGTGACTCTCTTGGATCAGCTTGAAAGCTTGCACACATGCATACCGAAAACATAATATCAGGTCTACTAGCGGTAAGATAAAGAAGTGATCCAATCATACCTCTATAGTTAGTGATATCAATTTTCTTCCCACTTTCATCTTTGTCTAACTTAAGCGTTTGGCTCATTGGAATTTTTGAAGATGATGCATTTTTCATACCAAATTTCTTAATCATACTCTTGTATATTTAGCTTAGTTTATAAATATGCCATTAGGGAGTTATTCAACTTGTAATCCTAAGAAGAAAGTTAATTCACCCATCATGCTCATTTTCAATTGATCTTGCATCATTTTCGAACATTTCTCACATAATCGCTTCTTAGTAGATCTGAAAATAATATCATCAACTTAAATTTGGACTAAGTGAATATCTTCATTATGGGTAATTTTAAATAACGTTGTGTTAACGCTGCCTTTTGAAAAGTCTTTTATCTATAAGGAAGATAGAGAGAGTGTCATACTATGCTCTTAGTGCTTGTTTAAGGCTATAAAGTTCCTTATGCAATTTGTAGACCATACTTTTGCCATGGTTGTTGATGAATCCTGGGGGTTGCTCCACATTTACCTCTTGTTGGAGTTTACCATTTAGGAAAGCACTCTTCACGTCCATTTGATACACTGTGAACTTGTTGAATACGGCAACCACTAGGAACATCCGAATCACTTCAAGAAGGGCTACTGGGGCATAAGTTTCATCAAAGTCAATACCCTATTCTTGACAATAACCCTGAGCGACAAATCCAGCTTTGTTTCTTATAACAATACCATCTTCGTCCATTTTGTTCCTGAAAACTCATCTAGTCCCAATAACTCCTTAGTGAGTTGGTATGGGAACTAGCATCCAAACCTTACTATGCTCAAATTAGTTAAGCTCCTCTTGCATCGCTTCTACCCAATTTGAATCACTAAGCACTTCATCCACTTTCATTGGTTCCATTTGAGATAGGAAACTTGTGAACATGACCTCATTAAGTGTAGCGGCCCTAGTACTTACAAGTGATCCAATGTCTCCAATTACTAGTTCTGGTGGATGGTCTCTAAGCCATTTTCGATCTGGTTGTAATGGGTTGAAAGACTCCTGATCATCAATCGCTTGACCCTCATTTGTCTCTTGCGCAGTCGCTTCATCATTCACAGTTCCAATTTGCTCTTGATGATCATTCTCTTCATGCTCATCAGCATTTCTTGCAATATCATTATTGATAACCTCACGAGTAACCTTAGGATTGGGCACAAGGATCTCATCATCCTCATCATCATCACTATCATCACCAAGATTGATTTATGACGCTTGTTGGGAAAGATCTTCAACTCCTACATCATCAATATTAACCTTACTCGGTTCTTGGTTAGCATCATCAAACATAACATGAATGGATTCCTCAACCTTCAATTTGATATTATTTAGGATGTGAAAGATCTTTCCATTTTTGGCATAGCCTAGAAAGATTCCCTCATCCACTTTAGGATCAAACGTCTTTAGGTTGTGAGATCCATTGTTATGAATGAAACATTTTGAATCAAATACATGAAAATAAGAAATTTTAGGCTTACATCCCTTCCATAACTCATATGGAGTCTTTTCATGTTGCTTGTTGATCATACACCGATTCTGAGTGTAGCAAGCAGTATTGATTGCTTCGGCCCAAAACCTTTGAGGCAGCATGGACTCTCGTCTAACATTGTGCTAGCGGTTTCTTTAAGCATGTTCCGTCGCTCGGCAACTCCATTTTGTTCAGGTGTTCTAGGTGTAGAATACTCATGTAGTATTCCAAAATATGTACAAAACTTCTCAACAATATGGTGAGTAAATTCAGTTCCTCTATTGCTTCTAATTCTTGTCACCTTTAGATCTTTTGAAGTTTACAATTGCCGAATTAGCGATGTGAGCTTGACAAATCCAAATGCAATAGTTCAAGAATTCTAGAAGTAGATAGATGCGGTTTCTTCTTAAAAGATAATTTAACTTGTTTACTCATTTGACATGCATCACATAAGAGATTTTTCTGAAAGGAACCCTTAGGTAATCCCTCTAGAAGATTTAGCGATATTAATTTAGAGATTGCCTTAAAGTTAAGGCGGTTCATTTTTCTCTGCCATAACCAACCTAATTCATTTTGACTCTTAGCCACAAAGTATGTAGGGTTGTTATCGATTGTAAAACCCCAATCTACCAAATAAACATTATGTGTTCTTTTTCCTTTCAATTTAGTAAATCTAGTCTTAGCATCGTTAATATAGCAAAAGTCACTAGAAAATTTAATTTCAAAGCCTTTATCACAAAATTGATTAATGCTCAATAAATTATGCTTAAGACCCTGAACATAATATACGTCACTTATCATGACGTTCCCCCTATGCATGATACTTATACCTTTGGTTTTGCCTTTGGATTTATCACCGAATATAACTTGAGGACCATTGGTTGCACGATAGTTGATCAAGAGATCCTTTGAGCCTGTCATGTGCCTTGACGACCCAATATCGATGTACCAAATTAATGTATTGGTGATGGCTCTAGGTACCTGCATTGAAAGGGTAGTTCTAATTCTTTTTAGGTACCCATTTTGAATTGGGCCCTTCAATGATAGTAGCGTTAGTATGAATTAAAACTTTCGAAACCCATATTTCTCTTGTCTTCATTACAGGAGGACTGGCCTTTTTGGGTTTCGGTTTATGTTGTGTGTGCTTTTTAGGTGTGTAATAATATCCTTGATCATAATAATAATCATAGTCATAATCATAATAATAATCATCATAGTATCGATAATATGATCTAGATCTCTGAGGATATTGACGCTTGTATTTCCTCGGCACTGGCTTAGGAGTCGCTTTTGGCGATTGACGCTTAGCGTTTGCTTCACTTGTAGAAAGTTTCTCCTTAGCCTTTTTGAGCGTTTGGATAGACATTATTTTGTGAGTCATTCACTTTCTTCTTCTCCTTATTGCCTGAGTGCGTTTGACTGTTTGAACTCTTCTCAACAAAGGCTACACCTTTTCCTCTGTTGGTTGCGTTACCTTAGACGCTTTTGATTTATGACCAAATTTATCACAACCTAAATCGATCTTTTCACCAAAAAGTCTGGTTACTACAGTCACATTATCTAACTTTCTTGAAGCTTTTGATAATGAAGAGATGAGCTGTTCTGATTTGGCAAGTTTAGTGATCAGCTCAGCTTCTCTCTTGACTACCGTATCAAGATCACTTTTCAACTGAGCGATCTCTACCTCAAGCAATTTCTTCTTCTCAATGCATTGTTGCTGAACTAGCAACTCGGCTTTGAGCGTCACATTATCACTCTTAATCACTGAGATCTCATCAGTGTGTTCTTGATATAGTTTGGCGGCATCTTGACAATCTTTGTAATATTCATTGACTTTGTCAAGTAATTCTTCATCAGAAAACGGATGAGATAATTCAGTGGATACCTTAGATAGTGAGTCATCAGACACTTCTTTATTTCTCGGTATGAGACAAATTAGCACCGACTCACTAGATGGCTCATCATTACTTCTTTCATCTAAAGATTTCAAATCCTCTTCAGGTGCGGAGAATGGTTCAGATTCCACTAGCAAACCTTGTTGGCGAAGGTTGCTCCTGAATTGGTTTCTATCTACATGATCTTGCCTTGTGGGTTTAGATACATTTGGATAAGGGCTATTTACCTTGTAGTGCCCTGTTTCCTGCAATTGTAACAAAGATTAGTTCTCATTTTTTACTCAGTTGTTAACCTTTTGGAAACTACTGGAGTTGAGAGGTTCTGATTTGGAGAAGGAGGTGCTTGATATTGACGCGCTGGTGCAGGGAGAGGGGTTTGAAATGAGGTCTATCCATTAGAACTTTTCTTTTCATATCTTAGAAATTTTTTGATTTCTTGACCAATAAAGCCATTTCCTTTCCCTCGTTAGATTCTGTCGCTTTCACCTCGCTGACTGCTTTTCCCTTATTGTTGGTAGTTGTAATTAAAGCTTCTGATTCAGTTGCAAAAGTTGATGTATCGCTGAATTCACCCAATTCAAACTCAAAAGCCCTTAACTCCGAAAACACATATTCCGGAGTTATAATATCCAACATTTGAGATTCTCTCATTGCTACAATCTTTATCAAATACTTGCTTTGAAGACTTCTAAAAATCTTATTGACCATTTCCTTATTGGTCAACTCCTTATCTAATGATGCTAACTCTGTAATAAGCGAAGTAACCTCGCATCTAATTGATCTAGCGTCTCGCTGGACTGCATCTTGAAATGCTCAAATTTTTGCATGGCTGTGGAGAGCTTGTTCTCCCTCATCTGTGCAGATCATTCACACAAAGGCCAATTTATCCCAAATTTCCTTTGAAGTCTTACATAGCTTGATTTTGTTGAACAATCCCTCATTGTCTATCAACGTTGAGTAGAGAGTGTTTTGTCTAACATTATCCAGATTCGCTCTTCTTCGATCATCTAGCGTCCATTCTATTTTTGGCATCTTGACATAACCATCTGGAGTTGCTTCATCCGCTCCAGGGGCTCGAGTTATAACTTTCATAATCTGAATGGGGCCATCTGAAAGTACATCACACGTCTCATTACCATATGAACATAAATAAGTAAATGCTCTAAGTTTCCACGAATCATAATTTGACTCAACCAACTTAGGCGTCTTAGTAAAAGCCATGATATGAGATTTTTCAAAATAAAGAGAGTAAGTTTTGAAAAATGGATCTAAACAAGTAGTTATGCTTGGAAAGGCTTTGGTTTCTACTTCAACCGCTCCAATACCACTTGGTGACTCCAAGTGGTATACGAAAGGGTCTAGAAGTGGGGAGTTGTATAGACCCTAAAGTCTTTTCCAACTTCAAAAATTTCGTATTACTTTTAAGGTTTTGAACGCTTGGTAAGCAAAGCGCTAGGTCAGGCGCTAAAGATAAGATAAGTTAGACTTAGTGATTTCGGCAGTTACCAAAGTAGGGTAATGCTTAAATCGCTTAATCAGAGTTAGCACAGCGGAAATAATTTTTAAGCTTAGCTTTCTTTTAGTCAACTAGTCGCTTAACCATTTTTTAAAGCCCTCTTTAAAGATATGATGTGAATAGTAAAGTAAAGCAATAAAATAGTAAATAACACAAGATATGTAAGGTTCATTAGGTGATGTAATCTCAGCTACGTCCTTCTTCTCCTTTACACTCGGAGAAAATCCACTAAGATGATAATCAAAGGATCACACAGAGGCTTCTACAAAATAGAGGATAGGGAATCTTAAGCTCCTTGATCACACAGACTTCAGCTCCAATAAAGATATTCTACAACAAGCTTCTCTCAAATAGAAATGTTGCATGTAGATCAACAACTTTCTCACACAGATGAAAGAGGTTTAGGGTTTTCGTCACAGGTTTGTTTGATTTTAGGAAGTTCAAACAACTTGTGATATCTCAATAAGAGTGTAAGGTTCTTCTATAAAGATGTTTGAGATATCGGTGACTGTCTTTGGAATGTATTTGAAAAGCTTGAAAGATTTTGACTGTGGAGTTTATAAGCTTTTCTTAAGAATATTTTCAACAAAGTTTCAACCTTTTTCTCTGTGTATGTGCGTGTTTTTAGGGTTTTGCTGAAGCGTACTATTTATAGAGATTTCTTGGGATTTGTTGGTTGGACACATGCAGGCGCGTGTCTCTCACACAGCGCGTAAATAGCCCTTTTTTCTGACATTCCTGAATTTCTACTGTTACCGATTGGACATAAATAGACTTTGAACTCTGAATTCTGACAGTCTAGTCAAAAGGTGGCTTGTCCACAAGTTATAATGCCTTATCACATTTAATGCACTTATCAGGCATTTAGTGCGTTTTGAATTTATTTCCCGTTGGAAATACATGTCCGTTGATGATTGCATTGAAGTCCTTCATGACTTGAAAATTTATTTCAGGTGAATCTGATCCTTGATTGCTTGAGTAATTTGAGCGTTTGATTCATTATCCCTGAAAAGGTCCTTTAGCGTTTGACAGACGCTTAAGACAAATCTTCATCTTCACTTGACTTCAGACGCTGATCTTCAACTACATCTCTGATAGACTCACCTAGAATTCTATCAGCGACTTGGTATCTAATACTTAGTCTAAAATCTATAAAGATAAAAATTACAAGCCTAACAAATAACAATACTTTCAAACGCTTATACAAATGTTCTATGAAAGCATAAACTTATATTCTTTTGGGGTCTTATATAAAATTCTATTCTTATCATATCAAAACATCTAACATAAAATTTCTTAGCAATCTATAAGTCCATAAACACAAGAGTTAACTCTTTAAGGCACTAGAGGAGTATAATACTTGTGTACTAAAATAGTCTGCAAGTCAATAATTTTCAATTGGGCATTAGAGATCATGAAGACTTATATGATATGGGTTTTGACGAGAAAGGTGTCCGTAAATTACTAGGAAGTAGTGAAGAACTCACATCATAGGTGCACTGATGGAGATAGTGGCACTCAGACATGACTCGCATCGATTCTGTCACATGGGTTTTCATTCTTTGACAGTCAATGACAGAATTGATTAAATTGTAATAGGTATGTCTGAACTTTAGACTTGAGGAATCGAGTTGAAGATATACTTGTAACATTAGGTTTGCCATTAGATTAGTTAGGCTTAATTCACCCTTTGGTGGGGTCAACCTTGAACTGCAACCTAATGGACAAGTAGTAGTCTTAACTAATATCCAAGTCGGGATTTGTTCCCTCGAAGGTGAACGAGGAATTATCTTATGCATTTATAAGTAAGTTAGATCTTAAAGTCTTTGGCCAAAGCATTAACTGATCTGAACTTATTATAAATATAGCATAGTGTCAAATTAGTGATTTGACCAAAAACCATGACTCTCACTTAACCAGGATAAGGAAACGAAGAGTTTGTATTCACACGGTATTTACAATAGGAAAGGTAAAAATGATCCATATCATATAAGTCTTCATATCATATGGATCACTTGATTGGCTAAGTGGGATCCATATTCAATGGAATCCTCCCATTGCCAAATATAGATAAACCTAAAGAGTCACGCTTAAGAAGGAAAAATCGATAGAAAATATGGAATATTTCTTATGGTAATATTTTAAGTATTGGATATTTAAAATTAATTAAATGGAATTAATTATTTGAAGAAATAAGTTAGTTCATTTATAGTTTAATTAATATGTTATTTCCAGGGAAAATAAAATTAATTAAATATCCTATGTATTATTGAATTAGATAATTAATTAGATTGAATTAGTTAATTAAATAGTGGATTGGACTATGCTGAAACTGGTGTACCAAGAGGCACACCAAGGCCATAAAGGATGGCCAAATAGGCGTCCATAATGGGCTTATTAAGCCTAAGATATTAACTTAAGTGATATAAATATATCACATTAGTTAATAGCTAGGTCATAAGTTAGAATTGACGCTTGAGCCACAAGAAAAAAATTCCTCTCCCTCTCTCTCTCCTAGCCGTCGGCCTACACCAAGAAGAAGAAGGAGAATTTTTCTCATCAAGTTTTTCTGGCGAGTAAATTTAGAGGCAGGACTTTTGGACTGCTCGGATCACCAAGATTTCGGCCGGAGTTATTCGCGAAGAAGTTGCAGGATTCAAGTTTGTGAGATTTTCCAACCACTTCGCTACAACGAGTAAAGTTTCGTTTACTCTATCATACATACATCTAATAAAACCCCGGGATAGTTCCTATTATGGGGAAATTCATATAAAATTTTAAAATTCCGTTTCTACTGAGTTTGATTATTTTTACCCAACACTAAAGTGGGAGAGGAAATACTCCCAACCCAAGCTCATACAAAGAGAGAAGCTCATGAAAACCTCAAACCATATCTACTTCTCCTCTTGGTTTGAATCTCCAGATCTAGAGCATCATAACATAAACTTGAAGGAAGACATGATTGGGGAAAACGGAGAATATACAACCTACTTCACAGAAGAGGAACTGGTTAAATTTTACAAACCATGGAAACATGCGCTTATTATCAAAATTCAACTGTATAAGGGTAATATGGAGAAATTGGAACAAATCCTAAAAAGGCTGTGGAAAATAGAAACACGATTTCAATTGATTGATCTGGGGGAATATTTCTACATTTTTATTCCTTCTAACCCAAATAATTACTTTCTCATCCTCGCGGGTGGACCGTGGTTCCTGTTCAACAAGTACATCTTTGTTCAACGGTGGATCCCCGGCTTTCGACCAACCCAGGCAAGTCTTAAAAATATGAGTATTTGGTTCCAACTTAAGGAATTACCCATCGAAATCTATGATCATCAGGCTTTACTTAATATTGCAAGTCTAATGGGTAAATCTATTACGATTGACATACACACAGGGCGAATTAGACGATGTAGGCATGCTCATGTATGCGTTGAAATTGATACTGAACAACCCCTCCCCCCTGAGCTTTTCATCCTTAAACAAAAACAAACTGTGGACTATGAAATTAAATCTTTCTTTTGTGTAAACTGTGGGCTAATCGTTCACCTGAAGGCCTCATGCAAATCCAAAAAGACTCAATCAGAGGATGTGTTGGATCAAAATGCTTTAATTTCCACCGTAGGATAAGAGAATACGTGGCACCTTATCACACGTCAACTGATATGTGGTAAGGGGCCTGAAAAAAATAGCAAAAACGCAACCTAAGAAAACCAATGATATGAAGGCCCAAGCCCAAATGCAGGGACTAATAAAGAGGGAGACAGAGAAGATGGAGAAAAAAATCAATAAACAGGCCCAAAATTGGAGCCCAAAAAACAAAAACCAGAAAAGCATTGGAAACGTTGAGGATAATGCGATGACACAAAACCAGCCCAAACAACTTTTTACAGCCGAAACAAGAAACCAATTTGCAGTACTTGAAGAGCAAGAGCCATGCCAGCCGTCATCTTCTGACACCATCTCTCACAAAAAATATCCCTCAAAATCTCTGGAAAAGAAAAAAGCACCTGAATTAATGACCAAGCAACAATGGCCAATAGGATGCCAGAAACTCTTCATCTTCCGATAATGATATGGAGAATGCTTGTGAATAAATGGAGTCCCAGGTCCCCAAAAGCATTAAGCCAATCAAACCCAGCTACCCTAAAGTGGTTTTTAATCATTACAACTCCAACCCTAACCCCAAAGGAGCTAGCCCTAATCCCAACCATAATCACCCTGATAACATAGCACAGTCCATGCAAGAAGAATGCAATGTGGAATCCATGAACTAGGAATTTTAGAAGGAAGCCAACCAAAAAAATGCAAATCAAATCAGTACACTGTCCATTTCACAATCAAATTTGATCTCCACACCCCAATCCTCTTTATATAGAACACTAACACAAGCAATTGCCACCATCTCCCTCTACTGCTCTTTTCCAGTTGACACCCTAAGCCTTAACCATGAGCAACTCTTCGGAATCCCCAAATCCTACAGCCAATGGAAATAACTCATCTCAAACCTCCCTAACCACAGTTATTCCCACCAGACTAATCACCCAAATGCCACCTCTTCCACCTAGAACAGCCCTAGAGGACTTACTTGAACCTATTTGCCGCCTCTGCCAGCGATTGGATACCCTTCAATAGAGGATTCGTATGGGACCACCCTTTCCCACCCACCCTTTCAAGCTCGACCAATCATGATCTACCACACTTCCCACAACTCACTCTGGATCTACCCAAACCGCACCCATTCAAGTGACCATCTGCTCCGTGTTGGAATGAACACTTTCATTTTAGAACCTTTGTTCTTCGTGCCTCACCTTCTTGTAAACCCACCATTTGTGAAATCAGTAGCATTCACGGTGAACCAGGAGTGGGAGATAGAGGAGAGGAACACGCCTTCGGCTTTCCGCATAAGGGCAGAACTACGGCCAACCAGACCACAGGAGCCACCGCTGCAGATCTCCATGCAAAGTGGGTTCGCATCATTTACTTGAGTCCAGACAACAGTGAAACCGGACTCGGGGCCCCAAGCTCACATCTCATCCATAATGTGGATCATCACATGGAACTGTAGAGTGGCAGCTAGATCCGACTTCCTGATGGATGTAAGAAATGTCGTTGCACATTATAGGCCACATATCTTGCGGTGGTTGAAACAAGGCTTCATGCAGATAGAGCTCCAGAGCTCTTGGATCATCTCCCATTTGACTCCTATGCCTGTCTCTCATCCTACAATTTCTCGGGGGGGTATCTGGGTCTTGTGGCACAAGGAGCATGTTAGGCTCAACAGGTTCGGTGGCTCGGAAGGATGATGCACTTCAATGATACACTCAGAGGAGACATTCCATACTTCAATATTTCGGCCATATATAACTATCCTCAAGCTCACCGCCAACATGAGGTATGGAAAGATTTACTTTTTATTGTGCCATCTATTTCAAATAGTTGGATAGTTGTGGGGGATTTCAATAACTTTCTACATGCGAGAGCAAAATTTTGTGGAGGGGGGGGGGAGATCAGTTCTATAAAATGAAAAAAATTAGGAATTTTGTTAATGATTGTGGTCTCGTGGACCTTGGATAAATAGGAGCTAAGTACTCATGGAGTAATAAACACTATAAAAATAAAAAAATCTCTAATTTTTGCTAGACTTGATAGAGCTGGTGAATCCTTGTTGGCTGGGTAGTTTCCCTAATTCTTGTGTGTTCCACCTTGCAACAACGACATCCGACCATATTTCAATCTTTGTTGATACTAAAGATGACCCTAAACCCGCACGAAAACCCTTTAGATATGAATATGCAAGGGCCCTTGACCAATCTTATGAGGGGGTGGTGAGGGAAGCTTGGACTAACCCTAATCCTTTTATTGAGAGGAATCGAGATCTACGGGGTTGTAAATACCGCATACGATGCAAACGAATTGTTGCTAAATTCATTTGGTGGAAAAGAAATGTTTTTTGGAACATGGATAATCAAATAAACCGAATCTCGAAGGAGCTTGAAAACCATCGTGTTCATTTTTCACATACAAATATAGATTCTTTTATTCAAAGAGAAGTGGAACTCAAAAATAAATTAAAATCTTTGTTACAACAAAAAGAGCTTTATTGGAAACAAAGATCGCATATTCAATGGCTCAACAATGGAGATAAAAACACGTCATTTTACCATGCGTTTGCCTCGACGTAGATGCCGAAACCTAATCCAAGGTATTTTGGATTAAATGAAGTTTGGGTTTCGAAAACAAAAAATATTGAAAAATATTTCACGAATTTTCTCAAAGTTAACTCTTTCTCAGCCAATAGGCCAAATTTTTTCAAGCATTTTGATTTTGATATCCCAAAGCTGGAGCAGGACCAAGGCCAAAAACTTTTAAACCCAATTGAGGATTTTGAAATTAATATAGCCTTGGATCGAATTGGAAACTTAAAAGCACCTGGGCCGGATAGGCTCAATGCCCACTCCTTTAAAACTTTATGGGCAATTGTCAAGGATAGGGTTACTGAAATTGTTAGGAATTTTTTTGATTTTGGTTACATTCCGGAAACCCTAAATGAAACTCAAATTGTTTTAATCCCAAATGTTAAGGATATGTTTGGATATGTTTCCAAACCCAATTTGATCCAAAATTTTGGCCCAATTGTGTTTGGTTAACACAATTTTGGACCAAAAATATATTACTTTTTTGGTCCAAAAAATAAACACAATGATTATTTATTTAAAACTCTACAACCTAGGTATTGTCCCCTACTTTTGCCTCTCCCCTCTCTTAATTTTCAATCATTAATTAATTATGAACAGACAAAAACTTCATGATTTGACTGTTACAGTAACTTTTGTTCCATCTGGAAACAAAACCAAACGCTATCTCACAAAAAAATTCACAAAAAAAACAACTCCCAAAATAAAACCAAACACAATTTCATCAAATATGCGCGTGTCCCCATAAATTTCTCACCAAAATACCATCCCAAAACATAACCAAACATAGCCTAAAGAGCCCATGTTTCCACAGATTTTTAACCCATAAGCTTGTGTAATGTGATTTATAAAATTATTGCAAATATTATGGTAGCAGGTATCTTCCAAATCTTGTTCGGCCATTTCAAAATGCTTTTGTTCCCAAGAGGTTGAATTCTGATAATACAATTTTAGCTCACAAGCTTTTGCATTCCATGAAGAAAAAAGGTAAAAAAATTACATGGACCTTAAAATTGATTTGGCAAAGGCCTACGACAAGATGGAATGGAAATTCATTGAATTTACGCTGAAAAAAATTTTAATTTCCACCAAAATTTTGTGCGCTTATTATGATTTGTGTTCAATCTGTCTCGTTCACTCTCTCATTGAATGGCTCCCGATCAAAACCATGGAGACTTAGAACTGGACTTAGCAGGGTGACCATTTGTCACCATACTTGTTTATATTTTGCATGGAACTATTTAATCAACGTGTGGTAAATGACTGTAAGCTAGGATTGATAGACACCCTCCCCTTTGCACAAAACAGCCCAGTTATCCCGATTCTTAGCTTTGCGGATGATGACATCCTATTTACAAACTCAAATGATAAATCGGTAAAGCAAATACAAACCATCCTTGAGGAGTTTAGAAACGTGGCTAGACAAACAGTTAATTGGGCTAAATCGACGGCTTTCTTTTCACAAAATTCCCCAAGTGATAGAAAGGTTGATCTAGTTGCTAAGTTGAACCTTGACCCCCATAGGCCTAAGGAGAAATACCTCAGACTTCCCACTATCCTTGGTAGAGTATCTAGGAGAACTTTCTTTGATATAATTGATAAGGTAGATAACCAAATCAATTCCTGGTATAATAAATTTCTGTCTTATGCGGGTAGACAATTCTTATCAAACATGTGTTAAACTCCATGCCTCTATTTTCCATGAGTGTATTTAAATTTCCTATGAGTATATTGACAATATCAATAAATTGTCGAACGTTTCCTTTGGAATGCCAAATCTAACACAAAAGGGTCGAGCTTAGTGTCTTGGTCTAAAGTGTGCCAACCAAGGGAATGGGGAGGCTTGGGGATTAGAGATCTGTTGACCCTGAATCAAACTTTGCTTCTTAAAGTTGTGTGGCGAGTTTTTTCAGAACCATATTCTCTTTTAACAAGGTCTCTCAAAGCTAAGTATTTTCCCAAGGAGAATTTTTCGAATTGCGATGAAAAAAAATCATCATAGCTGGTTTTGGAAAAATATTGCAAAATGTAGATATACCTTTAAAAAAGCGCTCTCTTGGAACATTGGAGACGGATAATCATTTTATTTTTGGAAGCATGTTTGGGTGGGGAGTGAAAACTTGGAAAAAAAATTCACAGCACCACCGGATTTGGAAAATTGCAAAGTTAGTTTTTTCATTAATCATGACTCTGCCTCATGGAATACACACTTCAAAAAATTTTACCGAGGGAGCGGGTGGAAAAAATTGTGGGTATCCACCTGCCGTTGGAAAAAAAAGAGGACCGTCAAATTTGGAGATGGGCCAAATCCAAAAAATTTGAAACCAAAAGCACTTACTTTAATTTGCTTAAAAAAACTGTTTTGTTGAGAGACCTCTCCTGCCTTGCAAAATTTGTGGAAAATGAAACTCCAGCCTAAAGATGAATTCTTTGGATAGCTCATTGGACATATGGCCCTACCAACAAGCTCCTTTCTTTTCCTAAGACAAAGATGGTCTTCACCTCTCTGCTCAATTTGTAATGAACATGAAGACAATGGATCTCATCTTTTTAACCAATGCAGTGTCTTTTAGCCTGTTTTAACAAGAAATCAGTTAACAACTGGCAAATCTGGAGAGAAGTTACAAGGAAAACCTTCGACTTCTTGGAAAGCAAAAAGGAAAGTGGTCACCAAGCTTAAATGCGAACCACCACCAACTGGATGGCTTAAGCTCAACATCGATGGATCATCCCTCGCTAATTCAGGACCGTCTGGAATTGGAGGTGTTATTAGGAATGCAGAAGGCAATTTTGAATCTGTCTTTGCTATTCATATTGGGCATAATTTGAATAATATTGTTGAGCTATGGGCGGCTCAAGAAGGACTAAAACAAGCACCCTACTTAAATTGTCCTAACATTGTGATTAACACAGATTGGACTTTCTTGTTTCACTGTTTGCGCAGGCCGAAGTACCTTCAGGTGGGAATGATGATAATTCTAGACAACTTCTGCAAGATCTAGACTAGTTTCAGGAAGGTAGAGATCGTCTTTTGCTATAGGGAGGTGAACCAGGTGGCGGATCTTCTTGCCAAGAGAGCGGTATGTCATGCACCGGCAATTTGAAGTATTTTAAGGCGACAGGGACATGACATTTTTCCCATTAACGAGAGACTAGAGGCTACTTGAATATTCCGGAGAAATCTAGAAGATTCTAAAAAGATCTAGAAGATTTTGGAATGTTCTAGAATAACGTAGATATTAGTAGGAAGTTCCGGAATATTGTAGAACATTGTAGAAGGTTCTAGAATATTCTGGGTAAGAGTAGAGCAGTGTAGACATTTCTAGAAAGTATAGAGAATTGTTAGAATTCTCTAGATTTATATAGAAGAATGTGTAGGTGTAAATATCTAGTAGAATAATCTAGATGATAGATCGTAGCCGTAGGATCAAGTTAATCTTAGCTATCCATTCCAAGGATGGTTAGTATAAATAGAGGTTAGGGGGCTCATTTGTAATCATCCAAGAACTTTAGAGCAATACAACTACTAAAGTTTTCTTTAAGCTTTCTTGTGATCTTTGCCAAATTCCCTTAGCACACGAGCACGAGTGGGTGAGACTGACTTAGCACAATCTCGCAAGAGGAGGATCGAAGCTAAGTGTCGCACGAGACATTAGTAAGAGACTAAGTCCATGACAAGTAGCTAGTGTTGGGTTTAGGGAGTACTATAAGAAATGCCCAAGTTTTTTGGAAAGTTATGTTTGTAATGATCGTACTTTGGATTTTGCTAGGGAAACTTTTGTTGATGGTTTTTGTAAGGAATTAATTTTGTTTGGTGTGAATAAAAAAGGTTGGAAATAGCAATATGATGGGTATTGAAGATGGTAAAATTGCAATTTTGATACCTCAAGTTTGCTAATATATTTTTTTGGTACTATATTTTTGCCTACTCGCAATTTGAGTACACTAGATTTCAAAATATAGCAATTTCAGTATAAATTTTACCAAAAAAAATCTAAATTGGCTGAAAAATATTATTTGGCAGGAAAATTAACTTGAATTTGGAGGCTTTTAAAATTGACCTTTAATTTAGGGATTTAACTCAAACACATTCAATCTTTTTTGTTTAATTTATTTAAATTTTTGGAAATTTTAACTTTTTAACTAAGTTATTAAAAAATATTTTTTTATTACAAAAACAGAATATTATAATATTTAGATAAATGCCAAAAAAATTCCATGATGAAATAAAATTTTAAACAACTCAAAAAAAAAAGTAAATAATATTAGAAAAAATAAAATAAAAATTTGAAGACAAAATTAAAATTATTTTTAAAATTTCTGAAAAATTAGAAATTATAAGAAAACAACAAAAATATTAAAATAATCTAAAAAATCAAAAATTATATCTCAAACTATTTTTTAAATTTAAGTAAAAAAAATTAATGGCGGAAAAAGATTTCTTTTAACAAAAAATAAAAAAATCGTAAACAATCATATGAAAAAAAAAACAGAAAATAATTCTTAAAGATAAAATAAAATCAAAATAATTTTGAAAAATCAAAAAATAATTGAAAAAAATAGAAAATAAAAATTAAGAAAGAAAACAAAATCATTTCTTTTTGAAAAAACTGAAAAAAGTTAGTAAAAATTAAAATATTATGGAGAAATATAATTTAGTTGGAATTTTATGCATATAATATAATAATTTTTTAGTTTAATTATTTTAATTTTAGTATTATCTATATACATATATTTTATAAAGAATTTATTTATAATGAATAAGAGAAAAATAACTTAGATAAAAAAATATTTGAATTAAAAACTTAAATAATATAAACAAAATAAATTAAAGTATTTAAGTTAAATCCCCATAAAGGTCAATTTTCCCTATATATGCAAAAGTGACATTTTATGGTCAATTTTGAATTTTCGGTGAAATCTGTACTTAAATTTGGAAATTTATTGTACCCAAATTGCTAGTAGGACAAAATATAGTACCAAAAAATGTACATGTTAACTTCAGGTACCCAAGTTATAATATTGCCTATTTTAGACCATTCGAGTGGGTAATGATCTAAGTTAAAAGATGAAACTTGTCTAGGAATGCAGACATAAAAATTCTAAGAAATGAATACGGGAAAATTTGAAACATGATTTGACACTTTGTTCACCAATTTACCATTAAACAAAATGAAGTAAATCAAAACTATAACCAAGGTATCAAATATTTGTTTCATTAATTGTAGATTTTTTGGTACTAAATTTACAAAAATTTCGATGAAAATTTCAAGGATATATATCCATAAGTTAGGTTTCGATTCTAGAGAAATCATTGATATTTATAAAAATAATTGAAAATTCTAAATAAAAATTTGGAAATCTATAATTTTCATTATTATGTAGTTTTTACACTAATAATATCATGTGTATAATGTATATATACATTATATATATATATATATGTAACCAAAAAAAATGTATATACAGTGAATTTTTGTTAATTAGTATGAGTAAAATATGTGGTGAAAAATTAAAATAAGAAGGATTTGGAAGTAAAGCAGCGAATAAATAGTTTTAAAACTTCATTGAAACAAAACATGTATAATTTTCATAAAATATATTATTCGAAATTATATTGAATTTCTAGGATTAAGATCGTTATACTCCATCTCGCATTAACTTTTCATGCTCGATAATTGTGATCCTAAAGAAAGGAAAAGAATATCTAAAATTAATTTTTCATGTTATAAAAAACATAAATATTTATATCAAATATAAATAATTTAATAATTTAATATTATTTTTAAATTTCGAAAAATTTCAGCTTTCAGTGGAAAATTCTGTGCATATTTTGCAAAAAAAAATTAATCTTATTTTTAAATTTTGAGAAATTTTGGATTTCAATGAAAGTTTCGGGAAATTTCGAGTTTTGGTCAAAATTTCAATTGAGATATTCTTCAGAATTGGATCGAAAGTGAAATTTCACTTCGGGACCATAGGAAACCTGAAATTTCAGTCGAAATTTCGGGATTTCGATTGAAATTTAAAACTATGACTATAACATATAACTTAATTTTCTTTCTTATTTAGTAGTAAAGCACCCACAGTTAAACTTTCATTTTCCTCTTGTAAAATTTTCTTATTCCCGTAGAGTTATAATATCAATAAGATAATTGATAAACAATATGGGTGCACATCTTAAACGTTTGCAACTTTGTTGAAGAGTTAGTTTTAAATAGCTATAATTTTCTCATAAAATATCCCTTATATGGACATGATCTATGGATGGAAAGGCTTCAAAGCCTAGTTTATATGAAACTAATTTATTTAAAAGCTTCAAATAATTCAAACAAAATAAACTGTCCTTTTCTTAAAAGAGTTTGATACCAAAAGAAATTTGA
Organism: Buddleja alternifolia; assembly: GCA_019426215.1. Taxonomy (NCBI): domain Eukaryota; kingdom Viridiplantae; phylum Streptophyta; class Magnoliopsida; order Lamiales; family Scrophulariaceae; genus Buddleja; species Buddleja alternifolia. The sequence goes on along the minus strand of CM033391.1, from coordinate 13,041,081 downwards.
CTTAAAAGCATCAAGGCTCAATTCACTACAACAGAAATCGTCTATGGGGACACAGAAAAGCGCCCCAATATGGTGCCTATTAAGGCGTTTTCAGTTTTTAGGACATACTAGTGCCGCTAGCCGTCGCAAAAGCGTTTAAATCAAGCACGCTCGGGACACAATGTGTTATGTGCTTGTAAATATTCAAATTTGTGTAATAAGTTACATAAAATATCGTCAATGGGATGGTTGAGTGCCCCATGACCAGCCTATATAGACACATAAAATGACTTTCGAACATTACTTTGAGCTAAAAATGCAAGATACACAAAACTTTATGTAAACATCAAACCATAGTCAAGTTTTCCACAATTTCAAAAAATGCACATAAGAAGACAATCACGAGTGAAATGTAAAAGAATATTAACACTCAAGTTTATATGTAGTTATCTCTGAGTTGATAAAAATAATAATCAAAGATCTGTATATATATATATATGTATATATATGTCTAGTTTTTGCGGTTGAGAAAAAGAAGAAGATGAGGTCTAAGATTACATAAATCCTCATTTTCACCCAAAGCAACCTACACATAAAAATAGATCAGATTCAGAAATAGTCTTGACAAGATAGTCCAAAGCAAACATTTGTTGAACATTAAGAAAAATATAACTACTAACATTATTCCTGAATGCTATGCATGATTCATTAATTCGATATGCTCAAATTACCCACTACATTAATTAGATTCATGAGTTTATACATACCATTTACTTTAATAGAGTTCACCTCGCTCACATAGACAAATGGTTTCATTTATGCAATTGTCCCCAAACTTTAGGCATGCAAGCCCTCTTACTTTCTTTCTAATATTGTTTAGATGGTAATCGATGTCCACTAGGGAAAAGGCAAAAAAAATAAAAAATTAAGGATACTTAACTCAAGTCAGGAATACTCCCAACAGGGCATCACATAAATGCATAAATTTGAGGGTATCTAAGTCGAAGCAAGATACCAAATTTGCTTTTGTGATATTAACAAAGAGTGTGACACTAAATGCCTCAAAACTTAGCAAAATAAGGTTTAGTCAACAAAAAAATAACCGATCAGGAGAAATGCAGAAGGGTCTAATGTATTAAATCATTACGTTAGCAAAATATGTACCTTAATGATGTTTGCCATTGAATAAGGCATTTGCAACGTTTGATCTAATAAAAGCATATGACAAAATTCAATATCTATTCAAGCAACACAAATTTGGTAGGGTTCTAGACCATCCGACATCAAATACAAGCATGAGTAATAGTAAGAAACAGAACATTCTTTTGTTTTCTTGCAGTTACTTTTGTGTAATGCAAAAGGAAATTACAACGGACTAGTTATTCTTTCATATGCTATTATGGATCACTGTTTGTATTGCAAGCACTTGACAAAATGATGAGTAGTCTTGACATGGTAGTCTGTATGAACATCGCAAACGTTCCTTTAACAAAGCCATCAATATTCTAATGGTGAATAAGACTATTCTTCTATTACCTTTTGGCCATTCACTTGCAATGGAGTTGGTAACTAGAACATGAAAATTAAATCAAAACAAATTAACCATAATAAATGTACTACACAACAAAAATATAAAATATGGATTTAATCAAGTGTTAACAAACTAAAAATTAAGTGACTTCAAGAATCATAAATTGATATTTAGTGAAAACATCTCGGGCAGAATGTTTCCAGCCAGAGAACTTTAAGAGGGTTTAAGAGATTCATTTGGAGAACATAAGAATAGACGTCCATGGAAGTGTATCCAGGGAAACAAAAGAAAAGGAAAGTCTAAAATTGATCGAAATGAGTTATCACTAAAGTTGACTCATAACGGCGGTTCTTAGAAAAAAAGCGCAGGGGCGAATGTAGTGACAACAATTCCCCGCTCTTTGAACGTAAACATGTGTGGACACATATAGTGGTATCTATATTTTGTTGTAGTGATTATGTAAATGTTACATAAAATATCGTCAACTTTAGATGACACCATTGTCGACGAGCTAAAAACAAGATACACAAAATAGTGACTATCAAGTGTAGTTATCTTAATTCATAAGCATAATTGTTAGGACAGATAATGTTAATTAAGCATAGTGACAACAATTTCCTTGTCACTAACTATCAAAAGTGACAACTTCTATACAAATCTTGTCACTATTAAACATGTGTAAAACCTATTCTTGTGACAACACAAAAGTTTTTGTCACTAAAAATTTGTCATTAGTGACAACTTTGACATTGTCATTTGATATTTTATCATTAATGTATTTTTTTTTTTTTGTAGTGAATTTTATATATTTTGAGAATCATCTTTTCTGATGAAGTATTCATTCGTTTTTTAAAACCATTATCAAGTTGTTGATCTAAGATTTTTTTAAGTAAGAAAAAACATTTTAAAAACAATAGATGAACTATCTATAGGTGTAACTTTTCTCCTCCATAGCATTATAAATAGGAGGCAAGCCAATTTGTATATGCATAAGAACAATTAAGAGCTAGTAGCGAAAATTCAAATCAATTACAAAACCTTTCTTCCTATATATTCTTCTTTTCTGTACTCAAAGAAAATGTCTAGCTGTGGAGGAAACTGTGGATGTGGCTCAAGCTGCAAGTGCGGCAGCGGATGCGGGTCTGTACCCACAAACCCCCACCCCACCCCACCCAACCCAAAAAAAAAATTGAATTAGAAGAGGAATTTTTTTTTCAAACGTTATAATATTAAGCCCATAGATTACGTTTAGATAATTTTCAATTATTAAAATTGCTTATTGAATGTGTGGATCACGAGTTATCATGGGGTAATAGCGACATAAATTTTATTTCTTCACGTCACAGATTTACTTCATCTTATCCCAGATTGATTCAATTGATATTTATTTAACATACTCCGATTATAATTTTCTCTTTATTTCATGGTTGATCGTAATTTTATGCATAGCTTTATTGTTGTAACAAACTACAATTTTAACTATTTGATTGGTACACTGGTTGGTTCAATTGATGTTAAATTAACATACTCTATTTCCCCCTTATTTTATGCATAGCTTTATAGTAACAAATTATACTTCTAGCTCAATTTTTTGTTTGATACAGATGTGGGATGTACCCTGATGTGGAGAAGGTATCAAATGTTATCATCATTGAAGGGGTTACACCACTGAAGACGTACGTATAATATATGATAAATAAAATCATTTACTCGAAATAAAAACTTAAAAGCATTTTAAATCTGTACTTATTCTCTTGTTATTGAATAAACTTAACAAATAAATTAATATTTCTTAGGTACTCAGAAGGATCTGAGACAAACTTTGGTGCGGAAGGAGGCAACGGCTGCAAGTGTGGATCCAACTGCAAATGTGATCCGTGCAATTGTTGAATGGCATAAGGATTTATGCCCCATGAAGTAGCAACCATGGTTTGTCAAGTTTGTGTATTATCAAAATGTATTAAAATAAGACCAACCATTACGTACGAAATTCATTCGCTGAATTTATGTAATGGCTAATATATGTTTGTATATTTGTACAGCTCTATTTATGGTTTGTGTTGCTTTGATTACCGGGGCTTGAATCTTGATGTATGTGTGAAGCAGAATTGATGTATGCAAAAAAAAAAAAAATGTCAATATTACATGAAAATGAAACCACAACTTGGATTTCTGCATTTCAAATGCTCCATTAGTTTTGTACATGACAAACCCAATCATCTCTGTCTCATATAGTTCGCTTTGGATCTCCAAATTAAGTACAATCATGAAGTTTAAACCACCGACAGGCTTAAAACTGAACAAAGTTTCATTACCTACTCAAAATTCCTTTGTTTGGTTCATAAACACGAAACAAATTCCTTTTCTTATGCATAAGTACAATCATGAAGTTCAAACACAACTCAGAACCAATCAAAGTTGCGTGTTCGAATTCTGCTATTACTTATCCGAAATATGTAATAAACAGGACACAAAGAAGTAGCTGATGTAATGTGGCTTTAATTACATGGATTCCTCTAACCAACTTTATGTTATTGATTAGAGATAAGAAAGTAATTGTATCTACTCGGACACTACAGTTGAAGTGTGTAGAATCAAGAACAGACATTACGTCTTTATTATGGGCACTTTATTCTATCTCCACTTATGAAAGGCCAAACCTACACAATAAGCATTGCAACGCGAAGAGCTTTGCTTGGAGAAATAGAAGGAACATGTATCACACGTGTAAAATCTGAGAAAGTCTTCCATGAATATTCTACTATAAATGGTTGAAAATTAATAATCTTGTAACAGTTTGGACTTACTACTTTCTTGCATCTCATGCATGCAACAAATTACTTTCATACCAATATAATTCAAATCTGTACACATCAAATCACTCAGTATATTTGATTCTTAAAGATAATAGAACTTTTCCAGAAACTTGTTGATGATCATGAAAGCGGTATTATTCTAAGCTACCTACTTAATGAATACGACACTATATTCACAAAGAATCTTGAACTAATTTCATGCGACAACTCAAACCAGTAGAAGACAATAAAGCCCTGTAAACGCTGAACTCAACAAGCTCAAGAACAAATGACCTCTTCAAGAAGTTCATCAAAAATCATGTCCTCAAGCTCAAGCGCCGTGCACTCACTTTCCAGCTGGAGATTCATCCAGCTGTCATCATTTGATAGGTCACGACCCACGATACAATCTAACGACTGCCTTTCCTCGACTTTCAAATTCATCAACATGCCAATGCGTTTGGTGACATCCTCGATAGTGCGGTGGCCCACTGGAAAGGGATGCACATGGCAATTAGAGGATAATGCCTTGGGATAGTAAGGGAGTGATCTATCATATACATCGAGTAACACCTCATTAACCAAATCAAATAGCATCTGATGGTGCCAACATTCGTAGAATTCTTGCCGTCCTCTTGACTGGTCTTGATCGTGGGGCCACCATGATTCCACCTCCTCGAATAATTGTGGGCTCAATGGCTGGTTAACTGCGTGCCATGTTCTTTCAGAGGCATCATCTGCAACGCCTGATTGATCCAGAACGTGCCTCACGTAATACAAGTCGTTCTTAGGACAACATTTGATGATCTTGTCAGAATTTTCGTCATTCTCAAGATTTAATGTGTTGCTATAGGTTGAGAGAGATTTGACGTGGTGGCTTTTATGATCATTAGAGCCAGTTGAACTCCATAATTCACCATTTATGCAACTATGCCTCAAACCTGAAATCATGATTAAAAAACAGGAAAAACTCAATCTTAACACCACTCCTACAAAAGCTTCACAGATAAACAATATATATGTTTCGAGGGCTCAAATATACCTTCAGAAATTTGAAGCTCTACAGCTTGAGACTCTGGTTCTTGGAAGCAGATGTCTGAATCCAAAATAAAAGCCTCATCTGGAAGATCTCTGTGGGCAATCTCTGTCTTAGTCGAAATATTTTTTTTATTGCTAAGAGGTATTTCTATCTCTTCTTCCCCCTCGCGATTTTGTAGACCTGAACTGGTATCTTTTGCAGTTACAAATGATCCGTTTCCAAAGGGATCATCACCCAGTACCTCAAAATTTAAACTAGAATAATAAGAATCTACATTCGATAAGGAACGTATCCTTCTGAAATATATTGGAGCGTGGCTATATTCATTTGTTAATTTCAAGCTCTTAGAAGGATGCAACTTAACATCCCTTCGAAAACTGTTCTCAAACAACCAAGCATATTTATCCAGTGATTCATTGGAAGAAGAACTCCTATGGTGAATACGTTTTCCAATATCACATTTATCATCACCCGACGTTGTACGGGAATAATCTGAACGATCCGATCGGGGGGCTTGATCAGCGGTTTTAAACTTGTCTTCTCGGGGGAACGACCAAACTTCTTTCTGTTTGTTTTCAAGTTTAATGGGCTTAATCTTTCTCCTTTGTGACAATTCAGCCACCGGGAACGATCTTGATTTGCTAAATTTTGATTTTGTATTCAAGCCTAATGCACTACGGGTGAAATTAGCAACACTCTCATCAGCATCTTTTAGATGTTTTATGAGCAACTCTCTGTCTACCTTGAATATATCAAGAACATCAGGGTCCTCTTTAGAATCTGCAGGCTTCGTAGGATTTTCCACATTTTTGGGTAGGAAAATGATCGGCCGGTTCCAATCTGTCGGTATTTTGCCAAGTTCACCATCCAGAGATTCAAGGTGGTGTATGGAATAAGTTCGGTCCAATTTTGATTTTAAACAGAAGCCTTCTTTCGGTTTTGTGTTCTCACTTTCCTTAGAGATCTCTTCAGCAATCAATGCTTTTATGCGAGCTCTAAGAGATCGTTTTTTGGTTGGACGAGATTTTTTAGCACTCTGATCAACCAAAAGCTTTTCTACTTCATTAGCATCATCGTCTGCAGCCAAATAGCAGAAAATTGTTACAAATGTAAAGAAGAGGAAACAAACATTTGTCTCTCTCTTTCTCAAGTGATAAGAATATATGATTCATACCACTTAGACATATTCTCAAATTTTACTTGTAAATAAGACATATTCAAAATTTATCCCCTTCAAATTTCTAAATCGTGAGCAAAAAATATTTATCCACCCTCCAATACTAAGAATTCTGACTTAATCATGAATATGTGATTCCCCAACACAAAGATCGACAACCCAAGCATCCAACCAAATACTAATTAAAGTACAATGATATAGCAAGAGATGTAACAAAAACGAGTTGTTCAAATAATTACTACTTACATGTTGAATGTGTTTGGTTTTCATATTTGCGGTGGTGGATCAACTTCATTACATTGGAGTGCCAATTACGGTGGAATCGCCACATGCAGCCCGGCTGTTTATCGTGTGTTTCATCATGTACATGCTTCATCCAGAAATGCTTTCCCATTCTCAAAACGTTTCAGACCACTTAATAAAAATCGGATCTTTTCGACCTGTTCAATGAACATAATCACATATAGAGACCAATAATTTCATTCAGATTATATGAGATTGCTCACAAAAAGAAATCTATTGCCTTTTACATGTACGTAGTAGACCTACAGCAATTATACCTATGAAATTTTAAAGTTCTGTTTAGCTCCAATAAGTAACTTCACATCTTTGTTATTCTAATCAGATTAATATTATTACAATTTTATATCATAAAGGAAAACTAAAATAAGATGTAGTTTCAAAATTCTTCAGTTTCCTATGAAACACTTCGGCTATGTTTGGTATTTTGGTAAGAATTATTGATGAGAAATTTATAGGGACATGTGTATATTTGATGAGATTTTATTTGATTTTATTTTGAGAGTTGGTTTTTTAGCCTTTTTTTTTTTTTTTTGTGAGATAGTGTTTGGTTTTGTTTCCAGAAACAAAAATTACTGTAACAGTCAAATCATGAAATTTTTGTCTGTTAATAATTAGTTAACAATTGAAAGTTAATAAAGGGGTGTATTTTTTATTTTATTTTACCAAAAAGCACATATTTTTGGCCCAAAATTATGTTAACCACACACAATTGGGCCAAAATTTTGACCAAATTGGGTTTGGAAGCATATCCAAACATAGTCTTATATTTTCTTCATTTTCCATGAAACATTTCAGTTTCCAATCGCAACTTTAAATTTTTCCAAATATTCTAACGAAACTCTTATTTGTAAGCATTTATGAACTCTTTGTATCATATAATTAATTATAAACTTAATAGTAACTGATAATATTACTATAAGATATTAGTATATCGAGTTTACTTATTTGAGGTATTATATTCATTATAGTTATTTTTAAATAAATTATGACATATTAGTTAATTGTAAATTGTAATAAGGATCAAACATCACATAATAATTTGAAATATTGGTAATATTAAAAGTTATTTAACATGGTTGGCTGAAAATAAAAATTAATACGTACCAAATTAAAAAAAATAACTTATTCTTTTTTATTTCGATTTTTCGACATGTTTCTTTAATTTTACAAATTTTCTGTATTGTTTCTGAAACGTTTCCGAAAAGTTTTCAATATTTATAAACTTGAAAGTCGAAACACATGTTAGAAACGAAACTTTGATCCACGCTCAGTACCAGTTGATTAGTCTTATAAACACTAGAAAATCTATTGCAAATCATATGCAGGGAAAAAAGAAATCACATAAAAGTCTTTAAGTTTATAAACAAATCTATGATTCTGAGCTCCAAAATAACTTAAGAAAACCAATTTCAATCTGAATTATACCAAAAACAGAACAAAGGGTCCAATTCCTGTATCAAATATACTTTTTCTTTCTTTTTTAGTTTTGGAAAACAAAATTAAACAAAAAAACATGTAAAGATACAAAAATAGGGCAGTTTACACAGATGGAACAGTGAAAGCCCATCACATAAAAACTTCAAAATCCAAAAAAATAAGAGAGGGGATTTTACTAACCTTGTCGCTGTGAAGAACACAAAGCGGGGTCCAAGTTTATAGTTTTCAGTAAGCATGCACGAGTTAATGAAATATGATGGCGGGCAAAGAAGAAAAAATATATTTATGGAGAAACAGATGGAAAATATAACTGAAATACCATCCTTCCAGAATTGTGTTATTTATTATATGTGTTTAATGCATTTGCTTTAACGCATACGCTAAATTAATAAGACTGGGAAGGAAAAGAAGAAGAGGGTTGAAAGTTAAAACAAAGACTCTCTCTTGGAAAACGACTTGCAAGTCTATGCAGTCGCCTAATGCTTTTGCCCGTCAACCCCTCTTATATCTAGGTTTGGTAATCAAGTCAAGCGAGCTGAGTCTGATTTTGCTCATGCTGGGGTTGATATTGTGCGGGTTTTTATTATCAAGCTTGAAATTGCACGAGTTTTTGGCCCGACTTAAAAAGTAATACGTGCTTCAAGTATGTTCGAATTTGCTCTCTTTTTAAAAATTACAAGTAATAAAGTGAATCGAATATCGCAATTGAAAAGGAAAAAAAAACTAATAATCTAAGATTGTTCAAAATTTAACATCATCTATGCTAAATTGAAAAAAAAAAATTGAAACTTAATTTCACCTTGTTAAGACATTGATTATCTAAACTAAATAAATTAAACCATAATGCATCGCCAATTTATTAACGTTTTAATCCACTTTTCTTGCACTTGTAAATAAGAAGTTATATTATAAAAAGTCACCAGAAATCATAATAGATTTTATTAAATGGTTATGAGTAATGAACTAATTAGATAATCAATTAATCAAGAAAAATAATGAAACAGAAAAATTACTTATAATATAGTCATGTTTTCTGGTGGGAAAGTTTTAAATTAAAGAACGATTGACTTGAATGATTCTTTTTGCTATTTAATATTAATATTATGTTTACTCTAATTATATAAATATTTATGAGTCCAAGCCCAATTCAAATCGTGATTACCTTTACTCACGCTCGGCTTGAATTCATGAATTTGAATTCAAGCCCTAACCTCTTATTTGAGCTCGACTTGGGCTTCATTCATATAAGGTTCGGCATGACACTTACCAAGCCAAACTTACGAGTTTCGAGCCGGCATGAGGTCATTGACAATCCAACTTATATCTCGTGTAAATAAATAAAAGGAAAAATAACTATATATCTCCTAAAATATATTTTTGGGAAAATTATTTTTGTACCGCTGTAAAACACGAAACCCGCACACATCCCCCTTGTATTAAAAATATAGCCTTATATACCCATGTGATTTTAAAAACCTGCACAAAAACCCCCCATCTGTTAGAAATTTATTGAAGGTAGCATTCACGCGCAGTGTGTTTGAAGTAGATTTGGGCAGTTTGTGCAAATTAAAAATAGCATAGGGTAAGACTATTTTTTTTAACACAGGGGTGTGTGTGCAAGTTTCATTTTTCACAGGGGTACGATATGAAATTATCCCTATATTTTTATATTATTGAAAAAATCATAAAAATATTTTGTACTCTTACATATTCATTTGAGAAAAAACCAAAAAGGGTAATAATTTTTTGAACTAACTTATCCATGATTTCTTAGATTAAAATTGAATGAATTAATTTTATTGTAAGAATTATTTTTGTTTTGGACGTTTCAAATGGATAGGTTGAATAACATGGATATTACTTTTTATAAATAGAATATTCTAATATTATTTATGTACTGTTTTCAATAAATCATTTTGATTATCTTAAAATATATTATTATAAATTATTTAGAAGATAAGAAAATAATTCAAATTTCAAATTTATTTTTTTTGAAGAAAAATCGGTCTTATATATCATTCAATCGAAAGTTTACAACGCTTGGAACAATACAATTTATATCGACTCAAACGATGTAGTAAGAACATCTGAAACACTAACTATCAAGTTCTTGAAGATAACAAATTTTAAGAACTCACAGCCGAACACAAGAAAATTCTTATGCAACTCCTATTCAAGGAGAGATAAAACTCTCATTCGAAAGAGAAAATAAACTCTCATACGAGAGAGAAAGTAAAATACGAAGCAAAAAATCTAAAATGCTATATAAAAACTTATGCATCGCCCGTCTTCATCTCATCAGATCTGTCTCTATCTCGTTAGATCCATAGTCGTCCCTTCAGATTTGAAGATGTGATGTACAAGTTGAAGAAGGGTGCTCCAACCCAACCCGCAGACGATGGTGATGGTAACAGTGGTGAAGAAGACGACCCGCCGACGATGGTGATGGTAACAGTGGTGAAGAAGACGACTGCTTCACCAAGCCATCGCTGACGGAGGAATATAGAAGAAAAAGAAGACTAGGGTTTAGAGAGAGATAGGGAGAGAGTATATTTATTTCTAATAATTCTTTGAAATTTCAAATTTATTAACCTTAAATTTTGGGGGTTTTGAAATGAGAATTTGTTGGAATGAATTTTTTTCAAAAAAATATTCACATATATTAGTCCGATAAAAAAATTTATTTTAGGCTTTTTGTATTAATTTTCCTAAATAAAAATTAGCTAAAGATATTCTTTCTATATCAAAGTTATTGGCTTAAGTAGTATATGAATCAATAGTGTGTATTTATTGCGGGAGATGGCAGAGGTTGGATTATTTTATGGTGGCTAATGGTTTCGAAAGTCGAGACAAGAGTTGTATTCTTTGTCTTCGGGATATATATATATATTCCCGCACACTCTTTTTAGGGCTAACAAAAATTGTCTCTCAATATATAGCGATTTTATCTTGAAATAGTAGCACTGCACATTTTTGTTTTCTTAGTAGGGATATTTGAAAAAACTCATTCCAACTATATATATATATATATATATATATATATATATATATTCCCGCACACTCTTTTTAGGGCTAACAAAAATTGTCTCGCAATATATAGCGATTTTATCTTGAAATAGTAGCACTGCACATTTCGAGAGCAACGAAAAGAACCCTTGTTTTCAATAATTAGTAGAAAACATTATTAAAAGCTCGATAAAACAAATATTTATATTTGAAAAAACTCATTCCAACTATTTTTTTTAAAAGAACCACAACATTTAGTTTTTATGAATTTATGGACTTAAATTCCTTTAACGGTCTAATTTAAAAGTTAATCAATTTTATTTTTGAATAGAAATTTATTGTTTAAACTTTTGCATTAGTAACTTTTATTTATCATAATTTAAATTTAAATTTTTTAGATTTTTTAATCTTCTAAAATTTAAATGTGAAGTTATTGTTAGAAATTAACATGTTAAACTCAAAAATAAATTATATAAAATATTTAATATTAAAAAATAAAATTCATATTATACAATTAGCAATTTAAAAAGTACACAGATTTCAAAACAAAAAAAAATCTTAAGAAATCAAATGTAATTTAGTCAAAAAAGTCGTAATCTCAACTTTTGAGTATTCTAGAGTGGAAAGATTGGGGAAAATTACAGTTTTCGTCCCTGAAGTTGTAGCCAAAAACACATTTGGTCCCTCATGTTTCAACCTCAACACATTTGGTCCCTCAACTTACAAATTTCGAACAAATGTGGTCCCTGCCGTCAATTTACCGTTAGAACTAACGGAATCCGCACTGTTCATCATCTTCCCCAACTCTAAAATCCGATTTCAAACTTTAAATTATGATATCTCACTCATTTCAAGTCCATTTTTAACGAATCTTATATGGTTAGAATCGTCTCAATGAGTAGAATCCATCCATGTAAGTTTTGTCCCAAAATAGGCTGATTCAAAAAACGGATTTTTTCGAATTTGTGCTGTTCGGGTCAATAGAATCAGCGTATTTTGGGACAAAACTTACATGGATGGATTCTACTCGTTGAGACGATTCTAACCATATAAGATTCGTTAAAAATGGACTTGAAATGAATGAGATATCATAATTTAAAGTTTGAAATCGGATTTTAGAGTTGGGGAAGATGATGAACAGTGCGGATTCCGTTAGTTCTAACGGTAAATTGACGGCAGGGACCACATTTGTTCGAAATTTGTAAGTTGAGGGACCAAATGTGTTGAGGCCGAAACATGAGGGACCAAATGTGTTTTTGGCTTCAACTTCAGGGACGAAAAGTGTAATTTTCCCGGAAAGATTGTATTGGCATTTGAAATTGAAAAATATTTTCATGGGTTTCTCGGATATGAAATATATTTAAGGGTATATAGTAATTTTCTCTAATTAATATGTAAAATTTCTCTAAAGTAATTAGAGAATGTCTGGTTGAGCTTAAAATTTTAGGAATTAGCTTATAAACTCAAAATACAATTTAGGGGTAATAACAGTAACCATCCAAACTTTTTGGGTTTTTACACCTTTTTATATACAATTTGGGTTACACTTTCTTATCTAGATTATACACTGGATTTCCACTGAATTTTATATTTTAGCATTTTTGGTGGAATATACGCCGGGATTCTATCACATATATCGTATGTGACCCTTTTAAGGGTAAAAATGATATTTTCACCCTTATACTACTCCACCAGAAAATGCCAAAATATAAAAATTTATAAAAATCATCGGGTAGTTCAGATAAAAAAATGTAAAACAAAAATATTTATAAAAAAAGAAGTGTAAAAAATCAAAAAGTTTGGATGGATTATCGATTTTACCCCTACAAATTATATCTTATAACCATGGTCTTAAATTTTGACAGAAATTTCGGGGTTCCTAAGGCCTCGATGTGAAATTTTACTTTCAACCCAATTTTGCCGAATATCCGTCGAAATTTTGACTGAAATCTGAAATTTTTCGAAATTAAAAATAAGAATAAATTATTTTGCAGAATATCCACCGAAATTTCGACCGAACCCCGAAATTTTCATCGAACCCAAAAATTTTCAAAAACTTAAAGATAATATTAAATTATCTATATTTTATTAAATATTTATGTTTGATGATAATATATAAAAATTAATTTTAGATATTCTTTTTATTTCTTTGGGACCACAATTATCCAGTATGAAAAGTTGACATGAGACGGAGTAGAATGATTTCAATCCTAGAAATTTCATATGATTCCGAATGATATATTTTATGAAAATTGTATGTGCATTGTTGTGGTGAAGTTTTAAAGCTATGTATTCATTACTTTACTTCCAAATCCTACTTATTTTAAATTTTCACCACTGATTTTACTCAGACTAATTAACAAAGCTTAATATATATATATATTTATATATATATATATATATTATACAAACAATATTATTACTGTAAAAAATACATAATAATGTAAATCAAAGATACCCAAAGTTTCATTTAAATTTTTTAATTATTTTTATAAATTTTCGTGATTTCTCTAGAATTGAAATCGAAATTACGGATATCCTCGAACTTTTCATAAATTTAATATCCCAAAATCTACTATGAAATCGATATTTAATACCTTGCTTCCAGAAATTTAAAAGACACTGAAGGGACCCTAATTTTATCTTTTTAAGATTTGAAAAGCTTATTTAATTTAACCTTCTAAGTTAAGAAATTATCAGTATTAACATGTTCATTATCTTACTTTTCTAACAATATATATCTTATATTACAAGTTTAATAGTATCTTCAAAAATTGAGCTTATGTAATGGACTATTTTAATCATGAGAATTTTAAACTTGGAGCAACAACCCCTAAATGGATCGTTTGGAACAACACTATTATTTAATGCAATTATGTTCTTAAAATTATTAGTGACTGATTGTAACTTGTAAATAATCCCATGGATATTGGTTTTATAAAGAGAAATGGCCAAAACTAAATTTTTATGATTACATAATTTACTTATTGTTAGTCTAAAAATAAAATATTAGAATCAAATTTTGAGATTGAATATCACCCAAAAATTTCTTTACATGACTAATAAAACACGTAAATTTTATTTAATATAGCAAATGACAATATAAAATGGGTTATTGCAACATCAATCAATGGTATTGCAACATCAAAAATTTGTAGTGTCCAAATCAGCATGGTTAAGTTGCATTAATAATAGGGTGATTGTTAGTTAGGATGACAATTTTAGGTGCTATGAAAGAGTGGGTCAATGGAGGGAGTAAGCGGATGAGAACAGATTACCAACTAGACGAGAATGAATTAAAGAATGTTTTGTTGGTTGAAGGGAAGAAGTCGGACCAACTACCCTTCTTTTTGATCTCATGCTCCACAAGAACATATTTAGTCAGTTAGGTTTATATATATATAATACGTGATATTTTGTGTTCCATGAAATTATATTTTTCTATCATCTTTGAGAAGAACTATAAGATATCTCTAATATAAATGTGTACAAGCTGAACCTAATTGCTAAATAAATTGATATATGTAGGGAAAAAATAGCATTATATATAACCCCCCAAACGAAATAAAGAAGGAATTTAGCCCTCACGCATCACTCACATGTCTTTCAAGTGATTATACATTTCTTTTTATAAACATTTCTTTTTACCTTTATAAGACTATTTTTCCACTGATCTAATAACATTTTGATTTAATGTGCTAAAAACCAATGATGAATGTGAAATATCTGTATATTTATTGAATCCATTTGTAATAATCATAGATCTTGATAGATCAACGCCCCATATTTAGCATCTTATATATATTTATACAAGTATATTTTTAAAATTTTAAAATCAATTAATGTATATTAATAATAATTAATAAACAATGCATGTATATATAGAGACGTCAACACTGCTCTTCCTTCTCATCTGCCACCACCCTCTTCCTCCTCCACTGCACTGCACTGTACACCTCCTACACTACCATCGCCGCCTACGGAGATATCTCGACTTCTCTCCCCTCTTTCTACTCAAAACAGCTTACACTGCAACTCTCCCCCTCCTGTTTCCCCCTCATTGTGTCAGTGTCGGCTGTCGTCATCACTAGTTCTCCTCCATCTTAATTGCGACACATCCGTCGGCCATTGACATGCTCCAAATAGTGGAAATGGGGTTTCTATAGTAGTACTATTTCTATCCAGCTTCAAATGTCTTCTACAATATTAATACAAATGTATTATGCATATGGTTTCTTACAGTACAATACAATCTATGTTTAAAGTTTTCACAGATTCAATCATTATGTTTATTGTGTAATTTATATAGTACGTATTCCACGAAAAAGAAAGTAGGAATCTTCTAGCCGTCATAATGTTAACAGCCTACTTGATGCATAATTATATTATCACACAGGAAGGAAGCAATTTATCAAATATAAGTATAAAACATTATGAATTGCACTTAGCAAAACAAATAACATTATATAAATTGCCACGCAAATGGGTTAAAAGTTCGAAATCATAACCTTCCATTTTGGCAACCCCAACCCATTAAAAAAATTGTGATATACTGTTACACGTTAAGTACCAAATTGTTTCGATTACATACTTTACTAATCATATAAATATTTAATTGGTTCATTTTCTATTGAGAGCCAACAAAATTAGAAAGACAGCAAAATAGGTAACACATAGCGTCACTAAACCAAGAGCCAGCTGAGATTATAGTAAGTTGATTTTCACAATATTTGAAAAGGCAAACAATTCTCTGCAACGAGTTTTTAATTTGATGTGCACCAATCTTGCTAAGGGCATAATTGTAATTAGCCCACCTATAGATTTGGATCGGGTTATCACCCTATATAGCCGGGTACAATTAATATGGTTGAACCCATGTGACCAAAGGTATATCATCAGATGAGCCCAATCTGACAAGTGAGCTAAAATAATAATTAAGCCGACAATCACGAAATATATATTTACTAGTCTAAATAAATAGGCAAATGGATCAATGGTCAAGCCCTAGCCCACATCCCACAGCCCACCATTAGCCATCTATATACCCCAAAGAAGCTGATGACAATCATTATCTGCTCTCCCCACCAAAAAGAATGCTAGAGAGAAAGTAGTTGGCAATTACAGAGAATAATCCCACCTTTGAACTACAAAAAGACTTGATCCCACCAAAGTGGGTACGTAGGCAGCTCGCCAATAGCGAGTGCAATCTAAACATAAACCAACTTAGTGCCTAATTTTTCGTGAGTTGGGTCGGATTCCATTCCCAAGTGCCAATCACGTGACAATTTCACATACTTACAATTTTACCCCGCATTAGTTGGCGCCGTATGTGGGAACAGCGGTCCAACCACTGAGTAAGCAAACTAGGTCTCAAGCACGTACCACTGATGATAGGATGACTAGCAATAACACGTCGGCAATAGGTGACGGAGTTCCTAACCCCACGCCATAAGAGGGTCTGCCACGTGCTCAAGTCGGTGGAGGAGGTCCAGATCCACCACCTCATGTGAACGAGCAGAATGTGCCTCCTGTGATACCAGCAGTGATTCCACCCTTACTAGTTGGGTGTTCGAGATCACTCAAGAGGCACTCTTCGCTCTTGTTGAAGATGCATTGGTAAGGGCAGCGGCTTGAGTTGTCTAGCAATATGCCCAGGCGCATCCATCTCGTGCGACGCTCACTCCATCAGCTGTCAGGGGACGAGACCCCCAAGTGGAAAATCCTCAAACTGTGCCCCCACCTCAAGAGAGGGGGCCCCAAGTTCAACCCCCTTTGTCAATGCAAAGAGGTCAGGAGCCTCACGAAAAAGGGCGTCCCCCACTAGTTGAGCTTAGCCAATCCCCCAACCAAGGTTGAGAGTCCCTAACGCCTAGCAGGATAGGGTCACAGTGATCCAACTCACCAGTGAATGGGGTAGCACGTGAAGAGGAAGAGAACAGCATGGTTTCACCTTATGAGAGGCCACCACGGGGAAGAGATAGAAGGCCAACGCCCCCCAGGTCTCCATGTAGAGGCCAAGTCTCCTTGACCCCCAAAGAGACCATGCCGAGGCGAGAAGGCTGACGTAGGCAAGCACCTCGTCGAGATAAAAGTTTGGACGACCATGGAAGATATGAGGACATGCAGCTAGTAACCTTAGCAGTAGCTCTCCCCAAGAGAAGTCCCTTCTGCCCGACTATCTTGGTAGAGTCTCCATACCATAAAGACTGAAGATACCATACCTTAAAGAATATGAGGGAGCTGGAGACCCTCAAGAGCAAGTTCTGGCTATTGCCGAGCAGCAAGGCATAGTTCAATGGACAAAGAAGATGAACGATAGTCCTAGCCAATTGAAGTCCAAGAAGTATTATAGGTTCCACCATGACAAAAGTCACACTACTGAGGAATGCCACCATCTACAGGTGGGAATTGAGAAGCTCATCAAAAGGGGCTATTTGCAAGAAGTTATAGCACCGTCAGGATCCACTCCCGAGAACCCCTCGAGTCCATAGGGTAGAGATGGGGGTAAAGCCAATCCCCCAGGACAGACGTGGACATGGAGAAACCCTCAGTGAATTGAAGAATTGGAGGGATCCTAGGAGGTCCCGCGGGAGGAGATTCTGCTAACTCTAAAAAGGCCTTGTTGAGGGCTGCTACGGGGTTGCCTACTGTCAGCACCCTGCAGGCGAAACAAGTAAATTAGATAGAGCTAAAGGCTCAAAGCATTGAGTTTGGAGCCCAAGATATGGAAAATCAAGTTCCCTTGAGGGACAACGCCTTAGTAATATCTGCGACTATCCCAAACTTTTGGATCAAGAAGATTTTGGCAGACAGTGGAAGCTCAGCAAATATCATGTTCTATAATGCCTCCTTCCCTCTTGCGGTGGCCGCGAGGCTTGTGACTCTCCTTTACCCAATTGGGGGTTGATAATGCACAACTTCAAATGGTCAACACCCCCTGGTGGGTTTCTCGGGAGAAATAGTGGAGACCCTCAGGGAGGTTTCTATGCCTATATCGTTGGGTATATTTCCAGCCCGCTCTACAAAGATGGTGAAGTTCTTGGTAATAAAAGCCCCCTCCACATACAACGTTATCTTAGGGAACCCGAGCTTGAACTTTTGCCAAGCGGTCATATCCACTTTTCACATGAAAATGAAGTTTTTGACCCTGGTCGGAATGGTAGAGGAGGTTGGAGATGTGAAGATGGCTAGAGAATGCTACGCCAACGCCTTGAAAAAACCCAAGAGGAAACACGGTCGTCTAAGTCAATAGGACAAGGGCCAGCAAGTTATGATCAACTTGATCTCACGAAAGGAAGTCACTTAGGGGCAAGACGTAGCTAGGGGTCACTAAGAAAATTTACCCGCGATCAACTACCTTCATGGACGCCAATAGCTAGGGTATGTCGCCCTAAGAAGGTGTGGTACGCCTCAACCCTCTGGTGCCGTCACTAAGATAAGAGACTCTTACACAAGTCAAAGGATGCAAGCAATGGCCGTAGAGCTAGCAAAGGTCGAGGACGAAGATCCAAAGATAGCAAGAGGCGCACCAGAACTGGGAGCTAAGTGTAGGAGGGTATCCTATGGAGGATACACCCCGAATTGAAAAGGTACTACACCTAGTGAGGCATCAGTAGGTACCAAATAAAGTTAGCATATTTTATGCTTTTCAATTCAATTTCCATTTGAACTAATCTCGAGTTGGCGACGAGCCAAGAAGTTAATAAGGGAGCGTGCGAGCACCCTTTTTAAGTTTTAATGTGCCTAAGAGTATAAAAATGAATGGTGAATGACCTAACGAACACTCATAAGTGCTTCTCGGAATCAATATTTCCGACTGAGGCCACAAATCAATTCCTACAAGGCCCCTTTAGAGACTAATATAGGTGGCAAAATAAAAACTCCCCAAACTCACGAAGTTTCGGTTGAGGCACTAATAAACTAGAAGCCTCCCCTTCAATACAAAACACGCTCAGGATCGAGGTTATACATAATAACCTACTATTGAAAATGATGGTTCATTCACATGAAGAACAACAATAGTTCATAATAAATCATCTCATAAAAATCTCACTCCTAAATGTTTTACTCATGGAAAAGGCATTAAGGAGTGGGGGCAAGGAGGTGTATGTTTTTGAAGGGCTGCATAAACATCCTAACACCCTACTAAAGCCACAAGGCAACAAGTGGGAGATACCCTACTAAAGCCACAAGGCAACAAGTGGGAGATACCCTTAATAGGAGATACCCTTAATAGTGCCTTGATCACCCCACCAGGGCCGCGAGGCAACATGAAATCATCTAAGTAATCAACCTAGTACCTTCAAATAAAAAACTTACCCTTGGTCGAGCGTTAAGTAAGGGTGCTCGCGAGCACAACCTACCCTTTTAAGTTTTGACTTGCATATGTGCACCCCTATATATGTTTGCATTGAATTTAGAATACTTTGAATTTTTGATATATGCATGTTAAATGCCTTAGAGCACACTCTCCTCTATATTACTATGCATGCAAAATTCATACTTTATATATCGATTGTTATTCAACATGTATGTGATGACGTACAAGTCTATAAGACTACAAATGATGAGTGATTTAACAACTCTCATAAGTGCTCCCTAGGACCAATGATTCCGACTGAAGCCACTCACTCAACATAAGGCCCCTTCTGAGGCCAATATAGGTGAAACAACAAAAGTCCCCTGAGCTAACAACCACTCGATTGAGACTAGTCCAACTAACAATCCTTCCAATAGCACCGAGATGGAATGACGTTTCTAGAACAACGACCCATCCAACATAGACTCTGGACTGAGATTATACAAATACGACTATGGTGATGATTCACTTTACACCATAAATAATAACGCACGTGGCTAATCTAGCCTCCATATAACATGTCATAAAGACCCCGCTCCCAAAAGTTTTACCTACGTAGAAAGCTCTTAAGAAGTTTGGAGCATTATGACTCTAAGTTAGTCATTAACTTACAAAACCCACATGTAGCCATTCAAAAACCACCCCGTATGAACCGACTCCTAAATGTCATACTCTTAGTAAACACATTAAGAAGTGGGGGGCAAGGAGGTGCTGAGTAACTAGCTAATATTTGTAGTAAGCGTTTTTTAAGCAAAATGCGGCACTACCGATTAACGCCCAAAAGACACCAATAAGAGGGTTTCAAAAGCACCCGCAATGTCCTATAGAGGTCATGAGTAACACCGCTAGCCTCTCCCCCCCCCTCCCCCCCCCCCCCCAACCCAATACCCAGGAGGGAGTGGGGTAATTTTATTTAAAGAAGTGTTTTAAGAGGAAAACAGCATATCAACATAGCCCTTCAGAACTAAAAGTTTCCAATCGAAGCTGCATTTAATAACTCACAACCCCATTAGAGGTCAATATAGGTGGAACAAGGAAAGTCCCTTGAGCTAGCAAAAGTTCGAATGAGGCTTGTCCACCTTATAATCCTTTCAGTAGTATTGAGATGGGTTGCGGCTCCATAGAAAACGTGTCATGAGCATAGAGAACATGTCATGGGCATAGTAATGCCACCATTGGCACCCATTGGCATCACATGGTGCTAACAGGTAACACCACCATTGACAACCTGGCAAAGCTCATGAGGCAACGGGGTTAGAAAAATAAAAGACTTACTCAAAGCCTAGGAAGGGCCAATGAGTAGCTCACAAATGTGCTAAGTCAAAAACAAGAATGCTACTAACATTCGACTAGCTCATAGTCGTACAAGCAAAAAGCGATCGTAAGATAAAGTACATCGATACGTACATAAGGTATATAAAAATGCCATAAGTCGGCTTCGATAAAGACGCACGAGGTTATAAGCCCCAGGTAGTACCCCTGGAGAAGGCGCCTCGAGGCACAAGCCTCGCAAGTATTGGTATTTTTGTTTCCCCACTATGTAGGTGAAACACTTGAGTATTTATGGTCTTTTGTCAACATATCAACATAATCAGGGTGCTATAAGCATCCAAGCATATGTTTGGCAAATCGCCAATATCACCAAGTGTTAACAGCAGTTATCATGGTAACACGTCTAGTAGCCAAAATAAATTAAGTAATGGATTTTTGAAATAGCCTCGATTGGAAGTAGTGATTCTAAGGGGATTTTGGTTTGGGTGTTGTTAAATCACCAGGGGTGATGTACTACCCATTCATTATGCTAGCGTGTTGTCACGCGAAAAAGACATTTATCATATTTAATGAAGAAGGGTGCTATCCAGCACTTGGTAAAACATTCAATCATCCATGCAGAAAATAAAGAGGGTTTGCACAAAGGCACCTCAAAACGATAGTGTACGTGGGTGCCCTTAGGCACTTAAAGCTTAAAGTAAAAGGGAGTCGGCGCTGGTGGGCGTCCCCACTCAACACTTGACTTGTTCAATAGTAATGTAAGGAAAAAGATAGTTTTTGTTATTTGTTACCTCATAAGGCCTCATAAGGCTTGACATCTTGTCAAGCTTGGGGGATGTCTCCCTTGGGGGTCATCTTGCTAGTGGTATCCACTGCCGGTGGGCCCATCACTTTGGAGTTTTGTCCATCAGTGGCGGTTGTTGTATCTTTGAAACAGGCGCTGTCTTCTTGAGGTAGCATGTGGCGGCATGTGTCTTTTTCATAGGCCTCTGACTGCTGGGATTTTGACCAAGTATGGACTGAGTTGATCTTGCCCCCCAAGCAAGTTTTCTCTAGCGAGATTAAGTTTATCACTACTTGTTCCTCTTTGTCGCAGTGATCCATGTCATGTTTCCTTTCGGGCTTCTTCAATGCGTTAGCATAGCACTCTCTTGCTATCTTCACTTTGTCAGTGGCCCATAGCTCACTACTAGCTCCCTATAAATGCCTTAGAGGAGCTGGGAAAGGCTTACACTACTACAGAAATGACCTATAGCAGCGGTTTTTTTGGGCCTATTACAGCGGTTTTGAACCGCTGCCATAGGTACCGCTACCATAGGTCAAAACCCTATGGCAGCGGTTCCGGAACCGCTGTCATAGGTCACCCTATGACAGCGGTTCTATAGAAACCGCTGCAGTAGGGTGACCCTATGGCAGCGGTTTCGGCAGAACCGCTGTCATAGGGTCATTTATTTAAAAAAAAAAAAAAAATTGGACCCTATGGCAGCGGTTCCGGCTGAACCGCTGCCATAGGGTGGTATATTTATTTTTTTTTAATTTTATTTTATCGTTTATAATGTTACCATGTCGGAATGACACGAAATTCACACGGTCATAGCGAAACGACATTCTGAACAAAACGCAAGTTTATCTTGCGCTCTCGTGATTTTAGCCATCCGAGATCGTTTAAGGCCTCAAATACGCGTTTTATTACATAAATACGTATTTTGTAATAAAACACGTATTTGAGGCCTTAAACGATCTTGGATAGCTAAAATCACGAGAGCGCAAGACAAAGTCTTGCGTTTTGTTCAGAATGCCGTTTCTCTATGACCTTATGAATTTTGTGTTATTCCAACACCGCAAAATTTCAACCGAGAAATATTTTCATAAATACACAAATATACGTACACCCACACATACACAAATATACATACACCCATCAACATATACACAAGTATACATACACCCATCCACATATATACATACACAAATATACACACACCCACACACACCCACACATACACAAATACACCCATTAACATATACACATATATGCATACACCCATGAACATATACACAAATATACATACACCCATCCACATATATACATACACAAATATTCATACACAAATATACATACACATACACCCACATATACACAAATATAAATACACCCACACATACACAAATATACATACACCCACACATATATGCATACACCCACATATACATACATCTATATATACTCTATGTGTGTGTGTGTGTGTGTATATTTATCTAAAAAAATACCAAAACTAAATGGAAGAAGGCGGCGGCGTCGGCGGCGGCGGAGGTGGGCGGGGTCGGCGGCGGCGGAGGTGGGCGGCGGAGGCGGCGGAGGAGGTGGGCGGCGTCGGCGTCGGCGGCAGAGGCGGAGGTGGGCGTCGGCGGTGGTGGTGGTGGTGAGAGAGTTGAGAGAGAGAGAGAGAGAGAGAGTGAGAGAGTGAGAGTGAGAGTGAGAGAGAGGGGGGGCCGGTTTGAAATAAACCCGCCCAAATTTTGAACTTTTGGCAGCGGTTCGGGCAGAACCGCTGCCACAAAGTTCAAAAAAAAATTTTTTTTTTTTTTTTGACAACTTTTGGCAGCGGTTCCGGCCGAACCGCTGCCAAAAGTCCAATTTTTTTTTTTTTTTTTTTGACACCCCTATGACAGCGGTTCGGCTCGAACCGCTGTCATAGGTCCGAACCGAGTACCCCCTATTACAGCAGTTTTCAAAACCGCTGCCATAGGTGCGCTGTAATAGGACTTTTTTGTGGTAGTGTTATTATCTATTCTCTCCAAAAAAATCAACTGGCAAGAACTGAGAGTAAAACCAATACAGAACTACGAACTGACTTGATTTCACATACATGGGGTACGTAGGCAGCTCGCTACATTCGAGTGCAGTCTATATATTAACCTACCCCCAACCTAATTTTTCGTGTGTTGGATCGATTCCACTACCCCATGTGGTCCATCACGTGACATTCATTGTCTGGCAATTTTTACCATTATCAGCAATACTTCAATAGTTCTATTTGCTACACTTCAATTGCAAGTGACGCAGTATATTATCTTATGCATTTGGATATATATACTTACGTATCATGATCATTCTATTGAATTTATTATACATATATTGACGATTGGGCATTTAATTAAGTAGTCTGTATTTATAAAATACTAATTCCCGTCATTGACCTAGTAAACCTATGCGTCTCGATACTACTCGTGGTTGTCTGCCAAATTAGACCACAATTAGTCGGAATTCCTAATTAATAAGGGTCTTTCGAGATATGTTGTGGATTCAAACTGTGATGGTGATTAAGATTTCATTTTATCTTATCTTTAGTGTATCATATGAGACTCTGAGTATTGTTATCAGTCTCCAAATTGCTGTAGTTAATTCAGTCAGAACTTTCAACATTGACTGATAAAACCCTTTACCATTTCAAAGTTGCCTTTGACAACATTCTTTTCGGACAAGTCTTATAATTACATAGAACTTTCGAATGCGAAATGCACTTGTCACATAGTCATAGAGTCTTGGACAATATTTTTATTGTCTTCATATTCTTTTGTGTTATAAAATCTCTTATTCCTCGTCCTTTGAAAGAGCAATTGCGAAAAGCGTAAAATTTTCATTTTTGATCCATTATTTAGGTCATATATAATTTTGTTAAGTGATTATGTCTAAATTGTTTTTAATTATATATTGAGTGACAAAAATTTTTGTTTAATCACTAAAATAATTTTCAAAAGTTTAATAGTGCTAAAAATTATATATAAATTGTAGCTCATCACAATTGGTGACAATGAAATTGTTCTCACTATTATTGATAAAATTAGTGACAATTAGTTATTATATTCTTAAAATTTATGAATTTACATATCCTCCCTCTCAATCATCACACTAGCATGTGCTTAAAATATTCTTATTGTTGGACTTATCTTGTAATTCTTCATATTGCTATGTAATGTTGGAATATGTAAGGGTCCAGCCCAATAAGATGTTGGCCCATCTGAGTTGAAGATTGGCCCAAGTTCTATTTTTAGTCCATTAGGTGGAGGGTCAATTTAGATTGTGGTGAATAATCGGGTTTAGTTGGATGACATGTCCATCTCAAAGAATTTTTTTCCGTGAAAAAGTGGAGAAAATATTTTTTAGGGTTAAGAAAAGTGGAGTTAAAAGTGTATTTAGATGAGTTTTTTTAGAGAAAAAATATGTAATGATCAGGCTTGATATGATATGCCTTTTTTATTAAAAATTTATTTGGATTGGTGTTTAGACATAATTTTCCATATACAAATTTTAGTCAAACTCATCGATGTAGATGTAAAATAATAGGCAAAGTGAATGTTATTTTGCACCTTATGTTATTTTGCATTAAAATATGTTATTACTTTGCCACTTAGTATTGCGAATAGCCGAATAAAGCCCTTGTAATCAATGAGAAACTGTCAAATCATGAATAGTAAATATTTTTTCTCTTTTTTTGCAAGAATTTTTCCAAAAAATACGGCTCCGTATGGTTATATTTTCTGAGTTAAATTCTGAGTTTTTTTTTTAAAATGTGTATAGAAATTCGTGTGAAAATATTGATTTTTATTGTTTGTTTGGATGTGTTTTTAAAAAATAGTTGGAAGTGGTGTTTGATGTGACATAAAGTTGAATTTTATTGAGATTTGATATATGAAGTAATTGAATTAATTATGAATGTGTGTATATATATATATATATATATATGAATGATTTGATATAAAGTATGTGTGTGTATTATATATACATATATATTTAGTTATTATAAAATATGATAAAGTAAGAAAGATAATTAATTGAAAAGTGGGATGGTGTAATTAATAATGAAAGATTATGAATTGATTGAAATGGTGAAATAATTGGTTGTTGTATAGGGGAATGTGTAGTAGAATTTAAAATTTGAGTATTTTCTGTAGAATTTAAAATTTGAGTATTTTCTATAGAATTTACCTAAAAGTGTGCATTTTCATTTTCTGGTAATCCAAAAAATGAAAATGCAATTCTGAAAACATAACCATACGCAGCCCTAGTTTTTCCAAATATTATAAGATAAAAATAGAAACTTTGAGATTTTTTTTTAATAAAAAAGTTTTGATAGAATGCCATACAAATGTATTTTTCAAAAAGATTTCTATGAAAAATTAATTTTCAAGAGGTGGCATGCCAACCAATTAGGGCAGATCTCATTGATTTTGTGTTTGATGGAAATTCCAATTGTAAGCCCTTTCACTAGAGTAATTTAATCACGAAATTTGTGTTAGGTAGCTCATTATTTGGATTCATGGGAAAGAAATTTTTAAAAACGTTCACCCTTTGGATGAGTCATGTCCAGTGATTACAACAACAAGACTTTCACAATATAAACAAAATCATATTTTAATCACTAAAGTTCATATATGTGAGTCGTCCACGAATATTCATTCAAAAATTATATAAATTAATAACACTTCCAACACAAAAATAGGGAAAATTAAATAAATATTAATTATTAAAATAATATAACTTTAATTAGATATCAGAAAATAGCACATTACGCTATTGGGTACAGAGGTTCTTTTTTAATTAAATAATAATTTTTTTCTTTATTTTCGGCTCATTTTTCTCCCTTTTTCTTGTATTTTTGGGTTTCAACTAGAATATTTAAATTGTAGACTTTTCTATAGATTTTGTAATCGCACAAAAATGGACTCACTTCTATACTCGGGTGAAAAAATACGGCAAGTAAAAAGGACGCATTAGAGTAATTTTTAAAAGAAAATAATGAGTTTATTTTTGTTTTCGGCTCATATTTCTCCCTTTTTTGGTTCATTTTTGGGTTTTGACTTGAACACATAAATTGTAAATTTTCATATAAAATTTGTAATCGCACAAAAATAGACTCATTTTGATGCCCAGGTGAAAGAATACGGCAAGCACAAAAGCAACATTTAAGCAATTTTTTTAAGAAATTAATGGGTTTTTTTTCTTATTTTTGGCTCATTTTTCTCTCTTTTTTGTACATTTTTGTGTTTTGACTTGAACATATAAATTGTAGATATTCATATAAACTTAGTAACTGTATAAGAATGGACTCATTTCGGTGCCCGGGTGAAGGAATACGGCAAGAATGGACTTGAACAAATGTTACCTTTTTGCTAGCCTATTCCGTCACCCAGGCATCAAAATAAGTCCAATCTTGTGCGAATACAAAGTCTATATAAAAGTCTACAATTTATATGTTCAAGTCAAAATCAAATTATGTAACAAAAGGGAGAAAAATGAGCCGAAAATAAAAAAAAACTATTATTTAATTAAAAAAAAATTATATTGGATTCCGCTGTACCTGATAGCGGAATGTAATAGCTATTTAAAAAATAAAAATATTATATTGCATTCCACTGTACCTTACAGCGGAATGCAATAGTTATTTTTTAAAAATAATATTTTATTGATTCCACTGTCGGGTACAGCGGAATCAGTCAGATTCCGCTATACCCGACAGCGAAATGTGTTATTTTCTGATATCTAATTAAATTTATATTATTTTAATAATTAATATTTATTTTTATATTATTTATTTAATTTTTCCCACAAACATATTACAACCAAACAATCCCCTAAAAACCTTCTCCCTCTCTCTCTCTCTCTCTCTCTCTCTCTCTCTCTCTGTATCCCCTCATCACCCATCAATTCCATTCACTCACCGAGAGTAAAAGGTCGAGTTCTAAAAATAAAAGTCATGTGTGCGAAAGGCTAGCAATCTGAGAGCAAAAGACAGGGTTCGAAAAATAAAAGGCATGTGTGCGAAAGGCCGGGCAATTCGAGAGCAAAAGACCGGGTTCTAAAACTAAAAGTCCTGTGTGCGAAAGGTCGGGCAACTCGAGAGGGAATGGCCAGGTTCTAAAACTAAAAGTCCTACGTGCAAAAGGCCGGGTAACGCTAGAGCGAAAGTCGGAGTTCTAAAAATAAAAATCATGTATACGAAAGGTCGGGAAACCCAACAGCAAAAGGTCGGGTTCTAAAAGGAAAGCCCTGTGAAAGAACCAGACTTTTATCATTAAAATGAAGGTGGTGTATGCCCGGCGAGCCATATGTTGGCTTGATCATTGGATCGTAAACACTATGTTAGTATTATCATTTAGATTATATCAAAATTGTTGGAATGCTTCTTTATTGTCGACTACTCAGGAGAGTATAGTTAAGATTTCATGGATTATATTTGGCTAGGGGAGGCGGTCAGGATACCTATGAAATGCTCTCAAAGACCGTAATCTTAAAACACGTTCCAAGTCATAGAGGCTGTGAGACGTGGGATATCACTGGTCTCGCCAAGACTTGTTCGTGCGTGTAACTCTTCCAAGAGGTTGACGTGTTCCATTGTCAATGGCTAGTATGGCCAATACATGTATGAAGATTCATACTTTGGGTGAGTATGGAAGTGAACGGACCCACTAAGGATTCCTCATTGGTACTGTCAAACTTGGAGTCCTTGATTTTCGTAGTTTGAAATAATCCTTGGACCTGAGATGTCATTGGAAATGGTACTACCCACTATACTTGGATATACACGTGCACTCCAGGAGAGTCATACGGCGTGTATGTTCTATATAGTCTGGTAGTACAGCAGAACAGATGGCAGTCGTCAAGGGATCCATCCAGGGTTAACAGCCTGGCATTTCCTATGTTTTTGAATGAAATTGAATGATCGAAAAAGTCTCCGGCCAGAGCATAGTCTTATAAGAGGGATTGGTTATCTCTACTTAGAAAGACAGGATCATTAGTGAAACAAACATAGTCATAGTTTTCGAGGCTACTAGGGTTTCGACCGTCGCCAAACCAGGGCTTGGACGGGAAAAAGATGGAGAGATTTGATAAAAGTTATTTTTACGTGTTTTCATGCCCGTTGTGTTTATGTTTTAGGTTCATTTAACGCTTGATTCTTGCCACATTTGCGTTTAATCCATGTGTGAAGTGATTTCAGGTTGTAAATGGATGCAAACGAAGAAAGGGCGGAAAAATGACATATAAAACAATTTTTGCTCGCACCTCCACGCCCAAGCGCAGCCATAATCACGCCTGGGCGCCCGAACAAGCAAGAAACAGGCTGAAGTTAGGCATAATCGCGCCTAGGCGCTATTTGACCACACCTGGGCGCCCTTCAACTTCTTTCCCAAGTCAATTACGTCACCTGGACCGCGCCTGGGTGCCGATTTGCTCACGCTTGGCCGCCGGTGCAACAGTTTTTTGAAAACTATAAAACCCATCAACCGATTTGCTCACGATTTGCTCACGCTTGGCCCCCGGTGCAACAATTAGAAAGAGTTCGAAAATCTGGGGAAGGAAGGCATTTTTCTGGGATTTTGAGCCGAAAATTCATCAATCTTGGAGGGAGAAGAAGGGGGATTGGGATTAAGCGATAGATTGAAGTTTCAAACTAGGATTCATCATCAACCAAGCCTTAGGGAGTTTTACTTGCTTTCATTACATGTTTATGTTCATAATTATGTATATGATTGTTCTAGATCTTCTTGAGCTATTGATGATGAACTAATTTTGTAGAACTAAGGCCATGTGAAGGCCAAATTTATGAGTCAATATATGTGAAGTGATTTTTTGTATTAATTCTCTTGTTGCTTTATGTGTTAATTTTATGCTTTTATTCCAATCATGTTCTTGATCACCACATGCTTGCTATCTTGCCTAATCTAGTCATTCGAGAGAAGATAGGTTAAGGTTCAAGGGAATTAACACATCATCCGAAACAAATGAGGAATTGCCCTAGAGATAGGTAAAGATTTTCGGGTGCTGTTAGCCGGATTTATCCGGGGAAACTCTAGAACATTAATGCGTGGTTATTGATTAGATTCTCGGATAGACATATTTAGAGAACCGTCAACTAATCATAGGATTATTATGAACCGAGACATCGGGTAATAGTTAACTAAGGAGTTTCCACCAAAGCAATAGGAGTCCACCAAAAGCAATAGGAGTCTAATAATTCGAGGAGTAACTCCCACTTCAATATGTTGATAGAGAATAGATTTGGATAAGGGTGTTAGCATGTGCCTTAGTCATTCTTGATTGGAGAGTGAACAAAGCATTCATGCGTCATCCTCCTGGAGTCGACTCGGTAAAGTCAAGCTAATGACTATAAAAAAGCGCTTCTTGGGAGACAACCCAAGTTTGTAAGTTTTCTTTTCTTTTTGATTTCGTTTTTGTCTTGTTTACTTTATTTCTTTATGTTATGTTCAAGCATGCACTTTTGGCATGCATCTCTTTAAGTCTTGATGGTTTTGTATTGTGAGTACATGAAATGTAGTAGCCGAGTTTTGCTTTGAAGAATTTTTCAATGCGGATTTGAGCTTGGAGTGGATCTCCTGTGATTAAGGGTTTCTTTTTAGCACCTTTGTTGTAAGTACTCTCGTTTACCCCCTTTTGAGTATGTATGATTGAGTCAACATTGAGGGCAATGTTGAATTTAAGTTTTGGGGGGGGTGGTGGTATGAGTAGCGCTTATTAATCTTATGTGTCATGTGATCTTGTTTTTAGCTCAAGTTTGGGGGAATCGTTGCTATTGCATGTGTTTTGTACTGATTTTTGTGAAAATTCAAGCATAACAAATTTTTGGATAGAATTTTAACCCGGATGCATTGAGAATGGTTAATTTTGTCCACTTTTATTACTACCACGACTAGTACACTAGCTGGACAACCATTCATTTAAAGCATCCGTTAGGTATTATGCTTGTGTCAAGTTTTTGATGCCATGAAATTTATTACACCACACCCTTTGCCGATGTTAAGGGTAACATGACTTGTTATATTTTAATTTTGATTGAATTCATGTCATTGCGTTCTTATTAGTCATATTGATTTGCATATTTGGTTCTGCTTTGATTTTTTACATTTTTTTTTCCAATGCCCGAGCGTGATGAGTTTAACATTCAAGCGTTTGAAATAGTAGCAGAATTGGAAAGGTTTCTATATAGCTCCACGGGTATAGAGGCAATTAATGTTCATGATGGTAAGTTGTCCTCTATTGTAGGAGATGACATGGTTATTTGTGATGACTATAAGGTTTTTAAGCATCCAGTTGATTCTACATTATCTTTACACATTGATGTTTTTGATCCTTTTAGTGTTGAGCTTTTTCAGGAAAGAAAAACCAATAATCTCCTCGAGTCCTACATCATGAACTCCAAGTTTGTCACTTCAATGCGTGAAGGAAAAAGAGCTAGTGTCCATGACTTAGAGAATAGTCCATATCATTACCCAACGCATGAGGAAGAAAGGATGATAAGGGTGTTGATGGACTTTAAACAAATTCTTGAGTGGATGATTGCTTGGTCCCTAGTCAAGCTATTTCTCACAAACACCGAGCCAAGTTTCATTCTTGATTGAGGAGTGGACAAAGCATTCATGCGTCATCCTTCTTGAGTCGACTCGGTAAAGTCAAGTTGTTGACTATAAAAAGCGCTTCTTGGGAGACAACCCAAGTTTGTAAGTTTTCTTTTCTTTTTGATTTTGTTTTTGTCTTGTTTAGTTTATTTCTTTGTGTTATGTTCAAGCATGCACTTTTGGCATGCATCTCTTTAGGTCTTGATGGTTTTGTATTGTGAGTACATGAAATGTAGTAACCGAGTTTTGCTTTGGAGAATTTTTCAATGCGGATAAGTGGATCTCTTGTGATTAAGGGTTGCTTTTTAGCACCCTTGTTGTAAGTACTCTCGTTTACCCCCTTTTGAGTATGTATGATTGAGTCAACATTGAGGGCAATGTTGAATTTAAGTTTTGGGGGGGGTGGTGGTATGAGTAGCGCTTATTAATCTTATGTGTCATGTGATCTTGTTTTTAGCTCAAGTTTGGGAGAATCGTTGCTATTGCATGTGTTTTGTACTGATTTTTGTGAAAATTCAAGCATAACAAATTTTTGGATAGAATTTTAACCCTTCACTCGATGCATTGAGAATGGTTAATTTGAATCAATGGCATGTTTTCTCTATTAATTTTGACTTTTCTTACTATACACATCGTTTCCTTTCTTGTGGGACCCTAAACGTGACTAGATTGTCCTTAAGATGATTCACATATGCACATAAGTCGAGGGTAGAGGAGTCGAGTGGACAACCATTTTGAAACATTTAAAGGCTTGATCCAAGAATTATCAACTTAGAATTTTTACACGTGTTATGAGTTGAGAATGTTAGCTTTGTATGCTTAACAAGAATAAAAGAGGTTGAACAATGGTATGACTGCAAAAGTCAGGCTTAATAGATACTAGGGGCGAAGAGCACCATGCCTAGAATACTGTATTATTATGCCAATTTGAGCTAAGCTCAAGCCAATGCAAGTGTTAAGTGAATAAGGACCTAGTTTGGTTTTGTGGCCTTTGACACTCGAGCGATTAAGCCCTTAGGAGTGTCTCTACACATAATACCCTAAAGCCGTCCGGTTTGAGAGTTATTGGCCTAAAGCTCGTTACAAAGGTGTCATAGAAAGTCTAAGAGAACCGAACATTGCACATGGTCTAGCCTCTAAAGTTTTGAGTTGAAAGTGGCATAAGTTAAAGCGTAAAATGATAAAGTGATGAATTTAAGTGGCTATGAAGTTTTCTTCAATTCTCATGCCTTGTGACTAATCAAAAGTTGATAGATATGGGATTAATGCTTGAGAAGTGGTAAGAATGCCACTCGACTATAATACTTGAGATTTATTACACCACACCCTTAGGATGGTCTTTTCGATGTTAAGGTGTAACATGAGCAAGTATGTGACGTGTATATATATGTAATTTTGAGCTTAAACAGATGAATTCATGTCATTGCGTTCTTATTAGTCATATTGATTTGCATTGACTGATTCGGGTCGAAAAATCTTGCGATTTTGTGGGTATATCGTATGCAAACCCTCACGAAACTATAACTCATCCTTTAAGGTAACTCAAGGGTTCAAAGGCTTGTTGCACCTGCTAAGTGCAACCGTTTTCTCTACGAAAGTGAGTTAGGTAGTTTTTCTTTTTGTTTCTCCTGTGTTTGATGATGTTTTCCTATTCTATAGCTCTTATTGCTCGAGGACGAGCAATTGATAAGTTTGGGGGGCTTGATAAGAGTCATTTTTACGTGTTTTCATGCCCGTTGTGTTTATGTTTTAGGTTCATTTATCGCTTGATTCTTGCCACATTTGCGTTTAATCCATGTGTGAAGTGATTTCAGGTTGTAAATGGATGCAAACGAAGAAAGGGCGGAAAAATGACATACAAAACAATTTATGTTCGCACCTCCACGCCCAAGCGCGGCCGTAATCACGCCAGGGCGCCCGAACAAGCAAGAAACAGGCTGAAGTTACGCATAATCATGCCTTAGCGCTATTTTACCACGCCTGGGCGCCCTTCAACTTCTTCCCCAAGTCAATTACGTCACCAGGACCGCGCCTGGGCGCCGATTTGCTCACGCTTCGCCGCTGGAGCAACAGTTTTTTGAAAACTATAAAACCTATATTTCAGCAATTTGAAGGGTTTCAAAAATCTGGGGAAGAAAGGCATTTTTCTGGGATTTTGAGCCGAAAATTCATCAATCTTGGAGTTAGAAGAAGGGGGATTAAGCTAGAGATTGAAGTTTCAAGCTAGGATTCATCATCAACCAAGGCTTAGGAAGTTTTACTTGCTTTCATTACATGTTTATGTTCATAATTATGTATATGATTGTTCTAGATCTTCTTGAGCTATTGATGATGAGCTTATTTTGTAGGACAAAGGCCATGTGAAGGCCAAAGTTATGAGTCACTATATAAGAGGTGATTTTTTGTATTAATTCTCCTATTGCTTTGTGTGTTAATTTTATGCTTTTATTCTAATAATGTGCTTGATCACCATATGCTTGCTATCTTGCCTAATCTAGTCATTCGAGAGAAGATACGTTAGGGTTCAAGGGAATTAACACATCATCCGAAACAAATGAGGAATTGCCCTAGAGATAGGTAAAGATTTCTGGGTGCTGTTAATCGGATTTATCCGGGGAAACTCTGGAACGTTATTGCGTGGTTATTGATTAGATTCTCGGATACACATATTTAGAGAACCGTCAATTAATCATAGGATTATTATGAACCGAGACATCGGGTAATAGTTAACTAAGGAGTTTCCACCAAAGCAATAGGAGTCTAATAATTCGAGGAGTAACCCATATATATTGACGAGTAGATTTGGTTGTAGCATGTGCCTTAGTCATTTTATCATACGTGAGTTTCAGTCTATAGCTCGTTTCCTCTTTTATCCTTCGTTTATTCAATCAATTCTGGCAATTTACTTTAATTGTCTTTTCTTTTATTGAAAATCTAAAGCTAAAATCCAAGTCTCCGTGGTTCGACAACCCGGACTTATTTTGTCCACTTTTATTACTACCACGACTAGTACACTAGCTATTCAAGCACGTTAGGTATTAGCGTGTCAAGTTTTTGACGCCGTTGCCGGGGATTTGTTTATTTTAGTTTTTGATTTTAGTGTACATATTTGGTTTTGCTTTGATTTTTTACATTTTCTTTTCCAATGCCCGAGAGTGATGAGTTTAACATTCAAGCGTCTGAAATAGTAGCAGAATTGGAAAGGTATCTATACAGCTCCATGGGTATAGAGGTAATTAATGTTCATGATGGTAGGTTGTCCTCTATTGTAGGAGATGACATGGTTATTTGTGATGACTATAAGGTTTTTAAGCATCCCGTTGATTCTACATTATCTTTACGCATTGATGTTTTTTATCCTTTTAGTGTTGAGCTCTTTCAGGAAAGAAGAACCAATAATCTCCTCGAGTCCTACATCACGAACTCCAAGTTTGTCACTTCAATGGGTGAAGGAAAAAGAGCTAATGTCCATAACTTAGAGAATAGTCCATATCATTACCCAACGCATGAGGAAGAAAGGATGATAAGGGTGTTGATGGACTTTAAACAAATTCTTGAGTGGATGATTGCTTGGTCCCTACACAAGCTACTTCTCACAAACACCGAGCCAAGTTTCAATCTTGATTGGAGAGTGAACAAAGCGTTCATGCGTCATCCTCCTTGAGTCGTCTCGGTAAAGTCAAGCTAATGACTATAAAAAATCGCTTCTTGGGAGGCAACCCAAGTTTGTAAGTTTTCTTTTTTTTTTGATTTTGTTTTTGTCTTGTTTAGTTTATTTCTTTATGTTATGTTCAAGCATGCACTTTTGGCATGCATCTCTTCAAGTCTTGATGGTTTTGTATTGTGAGTACATGACATGTAGTAGCCGAGTTTTGCTTTGGAAAATTTTTCATTGCGGATTTGAGCTTGGAGTGGATCTCACGTGATTAAGGGTTGCTTTTTAGCACCCTTGTTGTAAGTACTCTCGTTTACCCCCTTTTAAGTATGTATGATTGAGTCAACATTGAGGGCAATGTTGAATTTAAGTTTGGGGGGGTGGTATGAGTAGCGCTTATTAATCTTATGTGTCATGTGATCTTGGTTTTAGCTCAAGTTTGGGGGAATCGTTGCTATTGCATGTGTTTTGTACTGATTTTTGTGAAAATTCAAGCATAACAAATTTTTGGATAGAATTTTATCCCTTCACTCGATGCATTGAGAATGGTTAATTTGAATCAATGGCATGTTTTCTCTATCATTTTGGAATTTTATGACTATACACATCGTTTCCTTGCTTGTTGGACCCTAAACGTGACTAGATTGTCCTTAAGATGATTCACGTATGCACATAAGTCGAGTGGACAACCATTTTGAAACACTTAAGGACTTGATCCCGGAAATATCAGCTTAGAATTTTCACATGTGTTATGAGTTGAGAATGTTAGCTTTGTATGCTTAACAAGATTAAAAGTGGTTGAACATTGGTATGACTGCAAAAGTCAGGCTTAATAGATACTGGGGGCGAAGAGGACCATGCCTAGAATACTGTACTATTATGCTAATTTGAGCTAAGCTCAAGCCAATGCAAGTGTTAAGTGAATAAGGACCTAGTTTGGTTTTGTGGCCTTTGACACTCGAGCGATTAAGCCCTTAGGAGTGTCTCTACACTTAATACCCTAAAGCCGTCCGGTTTGGGAGTTATTGGCCTAAAGCTCGTTACAAGGGTGTCATAGAAAGCCTAAGAGAATCGAACATTGCACATAGTCTAGCCTCTAATGTTTCGAGTTGAAAGTGGCATGGGTTAAAGCCTAAAATGATAAAGTGATGAATTTTAAGTGGCTATGAAGTTTTCTTCAATTCTCATGCCTTGTGACTAATCAAAAGGTGATATATACGGGATTAATGCTTGAGACGTGGTAAGAATGCCACTAGACTATAATACTAGAGATTTATTACACGACACCCTTAGGATGGTCTTTTTGATGTTAAGGCGTAACATGAGCAAGTATGTGACGTGTATATATATGTAATTTTGAGCTTAAACAGATGAATTCATGTCATTCCGTTCTTATTAGTCATATTGATTGGCATTGACTGATTCGGGTTGAAAAACCTTTCGATTTTGTGGGTATATCGTATGCAAACCCTCACGAGACTATAACTCGTCCTCTGAGGTAACTCAAGGGTTCACAGGCTTGTTGTACCCGCTAAGTGTAACCGTTTACTCTACAAAAGTGAGTTAGATAGTTTTTCTTTTTGTTTCTCCCGTGTTTGATGATGTTTTCCTATCCTATAGCTCTTATTGCTAGAGGACGATTAATTGATATGTTTGGGGGGGTTGGTAAGAGTCATTTTTACGTGTTTTCATGCCCGTTGGGTTTATGTTTTAGGTTCATTTAACGCTTGATTCTTGCCACATTTGCGTTTAATCCATGTGTGAAGTGATTTCAGGTTGTAAATGGATGCAAACGAAGAAAGGGCGGAAAAATGACATACAAAACAATTTATGTTCGCACCTCCACGCCCAAGCGCAGCCATAATCACCCCTGAGCGCCCGAACAAGCAGGAAACAGGCTGAAGTTACGCATAATCGAGCCTAGGCGATATTTTACCACGCCTGGGCGCCCTTCAACTTCTTCCCCAAGTCAATTACGTCACCTGGACGGCGCCTGGGCGCCGATTTGCTCACGCTTGGCCACCGGTGCAACAGTTTATTGAAAACTATAAAACCCAGATTTCAGCAATTAGAAGGGGTTCGAAAGTTTGGGGAAGGAAGGCATTTTTCTGGGATTTTGAGACGAAAATTCATCAATCTTGCAGGGAGAAGAAGGGGGATTAAGCTATAAATTGAAGTTTCAAGCTAGGATTCATCATCAACCAAGCCTTAGGGAGTTTTACTTGCTTTC
Source organism: Buddleja alternifolia (assembly GCA_019426215.1). Taxonomy (NCBI): domain Eukaryota; kingdom Viridiplantae; phylum Streptophyta; class Magnoliopsida; order Lamiales; family Scrophulariaceae; genus Buddleja; species Buddleja alternifolia. The sequence continues at coordinate 13,003,882 of CM033391.1, read as the reverse complement.
ATTACATGTTTATGTTCATAATTATGTATATGATTGTTCTAGATCTTCTTGAGCTATTGATGATGAGCTAATTTTGTAGAACTAAGGCTATGTGAAGGCTAAATTTATGAGTCAATATATATGAAGTGATTTTTTGTATTAATTCTCCTACTGCTTTGTGTGTTAATTTTATGTTTTTATTCCAATCATGTGCTTGATCACCATATGCTTGCTATCTTGCCTAATCTAGTCATTCGAGAGAAGATAGGTTAGGGTTCAAGGGAATTAACACATCATCCGAAACAAATGAGGAATTGCCCTAGAGATAGGTAAAGATTTCCGGGTGCTGTTAGCCGGATTTATCCGGGGAAACTCTAGAACGTTAATGTGTTGTTATTGATTAGATTCTCAGATAGACATATTTAGAGAACCGTCAATTAATCATAGGATTATTATGAACCGAGACATTGGGTAATAGTTAACTAAGGAGTTTCCACCAAAGCAATAGGAGTCTAATAATTCGAGGAGTAACACATATATATTGACGAGTAGATTTGGTTGTAGCATGTGCCTTAATCATTTTATCATACGTGAGTTTCAGTCTATAGCTCGTTTCCTCTTTTGTCCTTCGTTTATTCAATCAATTCTGGCAATTTACTTTATTTGTCTTTTCTTTTATTGAAAATCTTAAGCTAAAATCCAAGTCTCCGTGGTTCGACAACCCGGACATAATTTGTCTTGTTTGGGAGTTATTGGCCTAAAGCTGTCCGGTTTGGGAGTTATTGGCCTAAAGCTCGTTACAAGGGTGTCATAGAAAGCCTAAGAGAACCGAACATTGCACATGATCTAGCCTCTAATGTTTTGAGTTGAAAGTGGCATAAGTTAAAGCCTAAAATGATAAAGTGATGAATTTTAAGTGGCTATGAAGTTTTCTTCAATTCTCATGCCTTGTGACTAATCGAAAGTTGATAGATATGGGATTAATGCTTGAGAAGTGGTAAGAATGCCACTCGACTATAATACTTGAGATTTATTACACTACACCCTTAGGATGGTCTTTTCGATGTTAAGGCGTAACATGAGCAAGTATGTGACGTGTATATATAGGTAATTTTGAGCTTAAACAGATATATTCATGTCATTGCGTTCTTATTAGTCATATTGATTTGCATTGATTGATTGGGGTTGAAAAATCTTTCGATTTTGTGGGTATATCGTATGCAAACCCTCACGAGACTATAACTCGTCCTTTGAGGTAACTCAACGGTTCAAAGGCTTGTTGCACACGCTAAGTGCAACCGTTTTCTCTACGAAAGTGAGTTAGGTAGTTTCTCTTTTTGTTTCTCCCGTGTTTGATGATGTTTTCCTATCCTATAGCTCTTATTGCTCGAGAACGAGTAATTGATAAGTTTGCGGGGGGGGGGGGGGGTTGATAAGAGTCATTTTTACGTGTTTTCATGCCCGTTGTGTTTATGTTTTAGGTTCATTTATCGCTTAATTCTTGCCACATTTGCGTTATGTGTCAAGTCAATTACGTCACCTAGACCGCGCCTGGGCGCCGATTTGCTCACGCTTGGTCGCCGATGCAACAGTTTTTTGAAAACTATAAAATTCAGATTTCAGCAATTAGAAGTGGTTCGAAAATCTGGGGAAGGAAGGCATTTTTCTGGGACTTCGAGCCGAAAATTCATCAATCTTGGAGGTAGAAGAAGGGGGATTAAGCTATTGTTTCGTGTTTTCGAACAAACTAGCCTAGGGAAGGATTTCGAATGTTCGATCCAAGCCCTCTGATAATTCTCAACCTAGAATTATCTAATAACCCTTGCCTATATGTGCTAATGGTGGTTTAAGCCTTGTAAATAACTTTTGTGATATAAAAGGGGAGAAAATCAAAGAGATATAGTAATATTCAAGCAATTTAATCAACACTTAAACGCTCAAATAAAAATATATCTTGATAACTGAGGGAGATATGCTGAAATTTAAGCAATTAATCAACACTTAAAAACTTAAAAGTAGATATACCTCCATGAATTCTTCGGTGAATTCTTCTTTACACGGAAATCAAATGCTCGAACGTGCTGCTGCTAATGAACTAATTTACGATTACAGACTAATTAACCTAAAATTTAATTACCCTAAATCTCTAAGCTAGTCTAATGATAAAAAGAGAGAAGTTTTCTGCAATGATTGTTTTTTTTCCTATCCTTATTCTTCCCCACATATATACTCTAGCCTTCTGTCTTGGTTTTCTCGTAACCTCCACGTTCGCCAACTCGCGGAAACATCTTGCAACTTCCTTTTTAAATTTATTCTGCTTGGCGCCTATTTTCCTGATCGGATCAAGCTTCCTTAAACTTCTCTTGCTTTCTCCTTTTTTTATGGTTATTGGGCTTTTAAAGATTTGCCCTCTATTCCTTGTTTCCGGGTTCTGGGCCCCACAGTTGATAGGCCCCATCTTTGGCCCATCTGACCTCATTAGGATTGCACTTCTCTTTTGGGCTCTATATGTGTTACCGGCCCAAATTCCACTTTTTCTTATATGTAAACAAATGCCCCCCTACTGCTCATGAATGTTTCGAATTTATGGGCATTAAATATGTTCGCATGTTTCGAATTCGTGAGTATTAACTGACACGTCTGTTCGTCTATCCATGTTCGAATTATTTCGGTTTTCATATATATTAAAAAGACACGTCCTCTTATGAGCGTCTTTACATATTTTTTGGCGGGTATGGAAATACGCGCCTCTTGATGAAGAAACGTCAGGGTTTTTCGACTTCTGATAACTAATAAGTGTGTCTTTTCATCTCCAGGTGTTTAAAACCCCTATAAATAGCCGATTATCTTTCCACTGTAGCATAACTTTCTTGATTTATCAGCTTTATCTCCCTTCATCTTCATCTCCTTCGAGTGAACCCATACGTCCATCGTCTTTGAGGGATCTCGTCTTTCAAATCCTTTATTTCGCCCGATAAGAATTAGAATTTCCCTATCCTTTTCACCCCTTTTTGAGTGTCTCATTATCGCCTCGGATTGATGGCTATTCCTCCTCACAACGCCGCCCATGACTTGGGTTTTTGGTTCCTCGAGCAACTGTTCTCGACTGTGGAGCGGCTGAGGATTTACATGGCATTATCACGGCGTTTAAGGGCCATTATAGCGACGTCAAGATCGCGATTCTCGAAGAGACCCATGTGGTGCCTCGATGGTTCTCTGATCGTCGAGGTCAGTTGCTCAACCACCTGACCCTAGGCCCTCGATTCGAATCTTTGGCCTTCGAGCATGATTTGCCTAATACCCCCGATCTCCTCGGTACTTGGCCCGATTTGGAAAGCGACAATGCTCCATTGTGCTTGCGAGGGGTAGCCCCTAAGTTAGCTTGGACTAATATGAAGAAACCCATCAATGGGTGGATAGGCAATACTGATGCTTTTGTATGGTTCAACCATCTTTGGAAATTTCATTCGAAATGGACGAACAATCGAATTATGGGGCTTATTCGAATAGCCTGTTATCAAACACTTCCTTTCGAGCAAGTGTTGACAGATGCTCTGGCCCTTTCGTGGCATCCGTCGTATAACTGCTTTGTATTGCCTCGAGGATTCCAGACGATAACACTCGAGGATGTGGCTTTGATCACTGCGTTATCTCTCCACGGGACCATACTTCCTACTGGAGAAGCGATTAGCAACTCTCGAGCCCTTTTGGTGTCTTCGTCCGAGTGGCTTAAGAGCCATGGTAAGAGTGGTGGCGCAAACAATGCTTATTCGACCTTGGTCACACATTTTTCAGAATGTGAAGATCCAGTACCAGCTTTCGAAGAGGTATTGTTCTTGAATTTCGTCTTTTCTCTCTTATTCATGAACTCTAGCCGTGCTGTGAACAAAACTTTCCTCCTTCTTTCTGCCAATATTGCGGCTACTATGGGGCCAATCGAATTAGCCCCTTCAATCTCCAACGGAATCCTTCGAATGCCAAAAGGTTGTCAGGTCCCTTATGGCTGTTGTCCTTTTGGGCTTTCCTTTACTATCCTGAATTGTTAAATATTAGGACCCCCGAATCTTTCAAAGAAGCTTCTCGAGCCTCTTCTATCTTCAAACCTACCTCGAGTTGGGTCTGTTATGGGGAAGTTGCTATTAATTTGTTACTCCCTCTCGAGAAGGCCTCTTATCTTTTAGCCCTGAGTGTTGTTTATAACCCACTTTTCGTTTCAACTTGGTGCCCTTTCTTTAAGTTGAGGCACGGACAAGCATCTTCCCATTGGTCCCATACTGCCTTTCCAGCTTGGTTAAGAGATATTGACTCCCGAGGCGCTCTGACGATGATCGTCCTTATTGGCGTTCTGTTCTGTCTTCTCGATATTTACTGTTTGCAGATAACACTCCGGGTGTTGGGGTTTATAACCCCCAGGTAACTTTAATGTACTTATATACTTTTAGTTTTTCGATTATTCAGTGCTTATCGAGTACATTTGTTTGCTTCCTGACTAACTACTTCTATTTCTGGTAGCTATGTTCGAGACAATTCGGTCTTGCTCAGAGCTTTGCACTTCCCTTCTTGGGGACGATGAACCATCCGTGGTCGAACAGGCAGTATGTCATTCCAAAAACCAAAAGAGACCGAGCGGAAATCATCATTCGAGGGATGCCGGCTTGTCAAATTCTCCCTATTCCAGTACCTATTTTCTGTAGAACCCTTCGAGTGGAACAGTGTTTTGCTGACTTCTGGAATCGTGTCTTGCAATGGAATTACTTCAGGCGAATTATCTGGAAATTGGTCATCGATGTTGCCAGAGTTTGCATGGGATCTGCAAATGTAGGCGAACTTTCAAGACTTCTCTCAGTCGAGGTATGGTGGTGAATTTTTCTTTTTAATTCTTCCTGTCAAATATTAATTTCGTTTCTCTTATTTTGATAGGATGATGCTTATCTTATTCCTCTTGATTTAACGTCTGGCTGGCGATTCGAAAGAGATGATCCCCTCATTCAAGCACATGAGGGCTTATTTCGAGCCCTTCGAGAATCAGAAGCCCTTGCTCGAACCGTCCCTAGGCCCCGGGTTAGATCTCCAACGAGTTCTTCCAAGCCAAAAGCCAGCTCTTCCACTACTTTAGCCCCGACTACTCGAAAAAGAGGAGCTCTCCTGATTCAAGAAGTCCTTCCTTCGGTACCTGAATAACTCCAAACTTCCATCGAAGATGAAGCGGAGGAGGTAGACCCTCATCCACTTGTTCATAGAAGTAGTATACGTCCTCAATTGGCAGAATCGTCCAAAAATCTTGGTAGTTATCTTTGTCCATTGCTTTGTTTTTTATTTTAGCACCCTTAAAGGTTTTCCTTCCGTTCACTCCTTTCTTATACTTCATATTTTCTGCATAGGCCCTTCGGTGGAGACCACTGACCTCGAGGAACGTCCTCTCGAGCTTGATGTTGGGGAGAATCTCGAAACGGATTCTCCCTTAGCCCTTTCACCGATTGATTCACCTTCTGAACTTTCTCCCGAAACCCAGGCTGTTGTTACTGAAGATATTACCTCCTTCGGTGATGTTTCTTCCGGTAAGTCTGTTCTTATTTCTTAAAATCATTTGGATGGGATTTCTATCCTTCGACTGGATTTTAATGCGTGTTTTCTTTGAATGTATTCGTAACAGCTTCCACCGATGTTCCACCCTCGTCTTTGGCCCCGGTAACTCCCATCTATCATTTTGATGATATGGCAACCATTGCCGACCTTTTCTCTATCCCTGCTTTGCCATCTTCGATCAGGCTATCCTTTTCCTCCCTGACGGGAGTTTCGACTATCTTTGTGGATTCTTCTATTCTTAGAGGGTGAAGGCCTTTCTTTCCAATCTTTGCCGGGCCCTTCTCATCTTCCGGCTTCTTCGGTGCATATTGAAGAAATAGATCCAGTTCCTAATGTCCGAGTCGCGCCTATTCTTGATCCATCCTCTTCGACTTTGGCGACCCCCTCAGAATTCAAAGGTGAGTTTGAAAATTTTGTTTCATAGGTTTCCTTTTCGATCTCTTACTTACATACGTATCTTAATTCTTTCAGGAGCGGTCGCGCCATTGGTATTTTCCCGGGGGGAATTAACTGAGGCTCTTTATGATATTCGCCGCTCTCCGAATGATGCTATTTTGATTACGACGCTTCGAGCTCTTTTTGAAGAGGATTCCTCGAGGGTTGCCGATCCATGGTCGCCCATGTTTCACGCGGCTCGCCAGGTATTCGAATCATGCCTTACTCGACTTCGTGAACTTTTTTATCAAGGCATCAATCCATTTGCGGAAGACATATCCCCCGAACTTTCCCAGCGATTACCTCAATTAAAGAGTCGGGCCCCAGTTTTGGAGAGTACTCGAGCGGACTATTTATCTCGGATAGCTGCTATAGACGCGCAAATTGCAACCTTTCAATTGGAAAGAGACCGTCTTTCGGACCTCACAAATCGAGTTGAAGGGGATATGACTGATCTCGATGATCAAATTGCCCAACTCACGTATGAACTTGATGAAGTGATTGGACCGATTTTGCTCGAAAAGGACGCCTTTGATTCTGCTCTTGAAGTACTGTTGAATTCTCTACATTTTATTCGATTTTAGAACACTTTTAATGTAATCCTTAGATTTGTGTTTTAGAACATTTTTAATGTAATCCTTAGATTAGTGTAAGAAATTTTTGGCCGTTTCAGGCAACCTTTCGAATATAATTGCTTCGTTTTCTTTCCATATGCTAGGTGTGAATTTCTTCAGATGTCTTGCATTTAAAGCTCTTCCATAACTATCTCCATTTAAATACTGAATTTTGAATGAATTTCCTGATAACTTGTTCGAAATTAAAAATGGTCCTTCCCATTTAGGCGACCATTTCCCGTGAAAATGATCCTTTGACCCTTTGGGTAAAACCATTTTCCATACTAAATCTCCAATTTCGAAGGATCTTGGCTGTACTTTTTTATTGTAGCTTTTTTCTACTTTTTTCTTTTGGAGTTCGATTTGTTTTAACGCCGTAATTTGCAACATTTCATGATCTAATCTTTCGATGTTCATATTTTCGATATATTGTTCCACGGTAAGATGCATTTGTTCACAAACCCTTTTCGATTTAATACTGACTTCGATAGGAATTACGACTTCATGGCCATAAACCAGTTGAAACGGAGATGTCCCCAAACTATCCTTCTTGATTGTTCTTAATGCCCACAACACATCAATTAGCAACTCGTGCCAATTTCTGGGATTTTTCCCTATCATTTTCGAAATGCAACCTTTAATCAATTTATTTGATGACTCGGCTTGCCCGTTTGCTTGCGCATAGTAAGGCGTCGAATTCAATAACTTAATCCCAAATTGATTTAAGAATTGAAGCATTTCTGTGCTGTTAAAAACCCTAGCTTGATCAAATGTTCTAGATTCAGGGATCCCAAATCTTGTGATTATATTTTCTTTAATGAACTCTGTCACTTTTGTCGAATCGATGTCTTTGAAAGCTTTAGCCTCGATCCACTTTGTGAAATAATCGGTAGCCACCAATATATATCTATGTTTTTTTGATGAGGCAGGTTTGATTTCACCGATGATGTCCATCGCCCACCCTCAGAATAGCCATGGTTTGACAATCGAATTCAAATTAGCCGTAGGTTGTCTTAATATTTTCCCCTTGTTTTTGACATTGCCTACATCCCTTAGCATAATTTATACAGTCTCTTATCATTGTTGGCCAATAATATCCATATCTGTGTATTAGCTATCTCATTTTTTGCCTCGCTTGATGGGCCCCACATATCCCTTCATAGGTTTCGGCCATGACGATCATGGCATCTTCCAGATCGAGACATTTTAATAAAACTCCTTGGGAATCTTTTCTGTATAGTTCCTGCCCATCATAAAAATAGTGATGCGCAGTCAGTTTTAATTTGTTCGGGAACCCTACTTTCGTAGGATTTTTAAGATACTCAATAATTTCGTATCGCCAATCTTCTTTTTCTCTCATAATATCTATTTTATTAACCAACATGCGTCTATCTTCGAAGGGTAAGACCGTTCTTGGGGTAAGTTCGATCTCCAATTCAAGCAACATATGATCTAATTTATATTCCGACGCTATTTGAGCCAAATCGTTGGCTATCTGATTATTTTCTCTCGGTATATGTGTGATTTTAAAGGTATTAAAATCCTTTAACAATTCATGTACTCGAGTGAATGAAGCTATCGCCAACAGGCTTGCACATTTAAAGGTCCCTTTTACTTGATTTATGATTAACTAGGAATCGCCCCTTATCTCAACGTTCTTAACATTCATTTCAAGTAAAACCTCTAAGCCTAATATGAGAGCTTCGTATTCTGCTCTGTTGTTTGTACATTCACCTTCGATTTTTGCGTATATTTTTGTGATTGTTTTATTTGGAGATACTATGTATAATCCAATACCCGCAGTTTTTTGGGTACTTGATCCATCGAAATGGAGTGTCCACGGTACCAAATCCAGAAACTCTATTTCGGTGTTGTTCAGTGTATTGGTTTTCGAAGGATGATCCGCTAGAAAGTCGGCCAATGCCTGTCCCTTGACGGCCTTCTGAGGCACGTAAACCAAATCGAATTGGAGTAAACTTAGACTCCATTTACTTAGTCTTCCCTTTACTAAAGGTTGATTTATCATGAATTTGATTACGTCCGTTGGGGACACTACTTCTATGACATATGCGGAGAAATAGTGTCTCAACTTAACAGAAGCGAAATACAAACTAAGGCACCACTTTTCAATAGATGAATATCTTTTTTCGGCTTCCTTCAATAGTTTACTTAAGTAAAAAATGGCTTGTTCGAATCCTCTATCATTTTCTTGTACTAAGAGACAGCCAATCAAATGATCTGCTGCCGATATGTACAATCTTAACTTCTTCCCACTTCGAGGGGGAATTAAAACTGGTGGTTGAGTGAGGTTTTGCTTTATTGCTTCAAAGGCTTCTTGTTGCTCTCTATTCCAGATAAAACTCTCCCCTTCTCTTATCTGCAAAAGCGGGGAAAATGCTTCCGTCTTTCCTGCTAAGTTCGATATAAATCTTCGTAGAAAGTTCACCTGTCCTAAAAAGCGTTGTAGCTCTTTCTTGTTTGTAGGGGGTTCTGCTTCTAGGATTGCTTTGGCCTTATTTCAATCTACTTCAATTCCTCGATTATGAATCAAGAATCCCAAGAAATTCCCGACCTTCACTCCAAAAGCACATTTTAAAGGATTCATCTTTAAGTCAAAATGCCTCATTCGTTCTAAAGCCTCGATCAACGACTTTACATGTTTTTGATGCGTTTGTGCTTTGATCACTATGTCATCGATGTAAATCTCCATTGATTTTCCTATGAGATCATGAAACATATAGTTCATGGTCCTCTGATAAGTGGCCCCAACGTTCTTTAGGCCGAAGGGCATGACAGTCCATTCGAAGATACCTATGGCACCTGGACATTGAAATGTCATCTTGTTCCTATCTTTCTCGGCTATTTTTAACTGGTAATAGCCTGAGTATCCATCCATAAATGACATATATCGAAATCGAGTTGCTGCATCTATTAAAGTATCAGCCATGGGCATCGGATATTCATCTTTCGGGGTGGCCTTGTTCAAATCCCTAAAATCAATACACACCCGAACCTTGCCATTTTTCTTGATAACTGGCACCACATTTGCCAACCACTCTACATAACTAGTTGGTCTAATGAACTTGTCCTCCACCAATTTTTCAATTTCATCCTTTATTGGACCCATTAGGTCAGGCGAGAATCTTCTCGGGGCCTGAATTATTGGTATGAATCCGAGTTTTATAGGCAATTCGTGTTTGGCCACGGACATATCTATACCTGGCATTGCGTGATGAGCCCAGGCGAAGCAGTCCTTATAATCATGTAGGATTGTAATCAATTCTTCTTTTTCATTAGGTTCTATTTTTGAACTAATGTAAGTCATCCTTGGATTTTCGAGCGTGCCTAAATTAAATTCTTCTAAAGGATCCTGTATATTTTTCTTGATATCCTCATCAGGTTCCAAGATCCCTTCTTCGATCACATTTTGTATTTCGTGTCCTATTGGTCTGACAGGATCATATGTAATAGAATTCGAGTTAATTTTATCAGATAAATAACACGAATAAGAGAATAATTTCGAATCAAGTCTCCCTATAGCTAATTGCTTAAAAACTTCTTCGATGACATTTTGTTCAATTAAATCTAAAAAAAAAAAATTCAACTATTACATTCGAAAATCCTACTCAAGATCGTCCTACTTCGATTTGGACCATCTTCTCCCTTTCTTCTTCGAGTTGGGTTTTGCCGTCTGTTCCTCTTGCGTCCTCCCCCATGGTCTTTTCGAATACCGGGTCAGACGTCTCCTCCTGATCTTTCACTTCGAGCTTTTCGATGCTGTACCTGGCATTCACAATTTGAGCATCCACAAAATATGAATTACTCTCGGCCTTAACTATTTCGAATTGTTTTCCATTCCAACATATTAGGAGTTGATGTAAAGTTGAAGGCAAACAATAATTCTGATGGATCCAGTCCCTTCCGAGTAGGGCGTTAAAGGATGAACTTGTTTTACTACAAAAAATGCAGAATAAGAAACCATTGACCCTACTTTGACCCTACATGGTAAGACACCTAGTACTTTTGTAGCTTGTCCTGAAAACCCATATACTGCCACATCAGCGGCTACTAAGTCTTTTATGGATTTGTTTATTTTAGTTAAAGTTTTTTCGGGTAAAACATTAACAGTCGCACCATTATCTATTAAAACTCTATTAAGCCTACATCCTTCGATGTTGGCCTGTACATACAGTGGCTTCATATGATTATTATTTATGGTTTCTTTGGAAAATAACAGTTCGAGGAAGTGTTCGTATTCGTTAGTTCTTTTTTTACTGGTATAATCACTAAACTCAAAATGAGGTTGATTACCTTCCTTTGGAGTCGTCAAGACCTCCAACGCATTCTCTTCCTCCTCTGCCTCCCTTATCTTTGAGGAAAATTCTGTCGGGAGTACTGTCACCATGTTGCAGTCTCTTTCTCCTTCGAGATTCAAGGCCCATCAAACAGAGGCTTGTTTCTCACTTTTCTCGATTTTACCTATCGTGCTGTCTTCTGGTATTCCATCCAATAAGATATCCAGACCATCGCCGGATTCGAAATCGGCTAAGTCATCATCACCACCTATGGCTGCTTTATCTTGAAGGTTCGAGTCCTTCATTTGGTCACTCAGACTATCTACCTCTTTTTCGAGGTCCTCATAACTTGATCCCTTGACCACCTTCGATTTCAAAATTCCCTTAGCTAACGCCTCTTCTTCGATTCTTAAGTTGACAATCATCGCCTCCTGTTGCATTTCCATCGCGATAGCTGCTCTCGAGTAGGCCACCTGTTGGGCCATCGATTTGGCCCGATTGTTCCTGTTGAACTCGAAGTTCTCTTGATACTCGTTTCCTCGAATCTGGCCTCTAGCGTGATTATAAGGCAATCCTCGGCCTCCTCTTCCCCTGAAGTGCCTTTGAGCATGCATTACCCCTGGCACTCTGTTGCCGAACTCTTGCCTCGGACTCTTGTTCTAATTCTCGATTCTTTGATAGGCGGGGACCTAGTTGGGGTCGTTTTCGATTACCTGTAACCTCACCAGCTCGTAGTGAAGGGTATCGGCGCAGTGATGGCACAGGGCCTTCCGTAGTTTGGTCAAATATTTAATGTCTCATATTTAATGTCACGTATGGGCATCTCGAGCGGGTGTCTCATATTTAATGTCACGTATGGGCATCTCGAGTGCCTGCTTATAAGTTTTCTCTTCGGCTTTCGATTTCTCCTTAAGAGGTTTGATTTCCTCCTGTTTCTCTTTCAGTTTACCTTCCGGGGTCAAACCCAGGATTCTCCTTTCTGTCGAGGATAGAGTGATCAGATCCCTCTCGAGTTGTTTAGCCGCAAAACGTCTGAAAATCTGGCACTAGTTCGTAGTATGGAACGTGTTCATGTGCCAGCGGCATATCCCCTCTAAGCCTTCATCTTTGACCTTAGGGAAGGTCAAAACTCCTTCGTCGATCAATCTATTGAATGTTCTTATAGCCACTTTGGTCCCTATGGTGACCTGCAAATCGAAACACTCAAGGGTATTAATTTCGAAGTTCAGAATAGGAAATGGATCTTCATCTATATTGGTTTTCTGAGTATTAGGAAAAATAAGGTCCTTCGAATCTATCTTTTCCTGTATTAAATTTCGAAATAAAATACACTCATTTGTATTATGAGAGAAGACGTTATGCCATTTACAATATGATTTTCCTTTTATTTCTATTTTCGAAGGTATATTAAGCTTTCCTTTAAATTTTATCTTCTTGTTGGCTAGTAGCCAATCGAATATTTGTTTAGTTTTTGTTGCGTCGAAAGTATAATTCCTTTCTTTTTTCTTTTGTAATGACCCCACGGCCATGCAATCTTTTTGTTCGAGGGCTCCACATTGGTACGGAGGCCCCTTTATGAACTCTGCCAGATCGACTTCATAGGCTTCTTCGAACACCCATGGGGTCCCAATTTCGAAGGCATTGAAACCTTGATGTTTCCTATTACTCTCCTCTCTCAGCATGTTCTCGTACCTTATGGCACTTTCCGCTAGACTCCTAAAATCTGCGAAAGGCATGCCATCAAATCTTAACCTATATTCGAAGGTCATGTTTTGTTGGGCTAATTGTACAAATTCAGTCTCGGGCAAATTAAGGTGACATTTTACCCTAGCTTTCTTAAAACGTGTTAGGAATTCTTCAACTGACTCTCCTACGTTTTGTCTTATTTTAGCGAGATCACTCATTGATATCCACGGATCTGTTCGAGCGAAATGGTTCTGAAATTGGAATTGCATTTCATCCCAATCGCTTATGGAATTCGAGGTTAAGCTTATATACCAGTTAAAAGCCGACCCTGTTAGGGAACTAGGGAAAAGCCTTAGCTTGAGAAAATCCTGATCCGATGCCTCTCGACATTGGCATGTAAACCTAGATAAATGTTCGAGAGCAGAGACATGGTCGTCTCTAAAAAATAGGGTGAAGTCTGGAATTTTATAGTTTCGAGGAAAAGGGAAGTTTCTATCTATCCAATTAGGGTAGGGCTTCCTTGGCATAAGTCTATGGTTTCTTCGAAAACTCGGTCCATACATCCTCTCGATAATCATTTCGATCTGAGCCTGGACGGGATCAGGAAATTGTCCCCCAATATTTCCTCCCATATGGGCATCGGGCATAGCTTGCCCCCTGCATATGGTACTTGAATATTATTTGGAAATGTGTTAATTCCTTGACCCATAGATAGATTCGAGAATCCAGGGTTTCCCATAGGGAAAGGAGTACTCGAAACTCCTGGGTAAACTGGCACTTGACCCTGCCCCCCAGGGAATTGCCCTTGTGCAATTGTGGTGGGTATTTCGAAGCTGCAAAAGCGGTTATTAGTGTGGTAACCGCCGAGTATTTGCCCAAAACTGACCGAAGGGGTTACGACATTCGGTCTTAAAGACTGTGTTTGAAAATGATTCGAAGTCATATTTTGTGGAATACTAGGAGGAGGACACACGTTTTGCACAAAAGGTTGTTGTCCCACTCCTGCTTGCCCCCTGACATGAATGGGTTTACAAAATTATGTTCATTTACTGGGGGTGTATTCGATGTCTGGCCGACTTCGAATCGACTACTCCTGTTCCTGGTTTCTCGAGGATAACCAGGTGGAGGTTCTCCTATATTTAAGTGCCTTGTTTGAACAGTTGGTTCTACTGCTATTAGTTGCGACACTTTTTCTATTAGTACGTTATGCCTTTCGATTAATGGTTCTAACGCATTAACTACCTGGGTGTTTACCATCTTCGAGAAAACATCACAAGTCTGGTTAAAAATTTCCCCTAATTCGGTTACTACTCGAGTAACCTCTCGAGCTAAACCCTCTTGGGTATTTACAGCAATGTCTTGTACTATTGCAGTAAATATTCGGGCAGATTCTTGAGCTAGTGCTCGATATTGATCGTTGAATTCCCTTCGTTGCTCATCTCGAGCACCTGTCAAAGTCTGTTTCATGACTTTGACAAATTGCTCATACATTTTATCTGCCCTAATCCTGTATCTCGATACAGGTTGGGTTTCTGGATCATCATTTGGTTCTTCTCTAGAAGAACTCTCCGACATCTTACTATTTTTATGGGAGTCAAATTCGACAGTACTCCCACTGTGGTCGCCAAAAATTTGTTTCGTGTTTTCGAACAAACTAGCCTAGGGAAGTATTTCGAATGTTCGATCCAAGCCCCCTAATAATTCTCAGCCTAGAATTATCTAATAACCCCTGCCTATATGTGCTACTGGTGGTTTAAGCCTTGTAAATAATTTTTGTGATATAAAAGGGGAGAAAATCAAAGAGATATAGTAATATTTAAGCAATTTAATCAACACTTAAACGCTCAAATAAAAATATATCTTGATAACTAAGGGAGATATGCTGAAATTTAAGCAATTAATCAACACTTAAAAACTTTAAAGTAGATATACCTCCATGAATTCTTCGGTGAATTCTTCTTTACACGGAAATCAAATGCTCGAACGTACTGCTGCTAATGAACTAATTTACGATTACAGACTAATTAACCTAAAATTTAATTACCCTAAATCTCTAAGCTAGTCTAATGATAAAAAGAGAGAAGTTTTCTGCAATGATTGTTTTTTCCCCTATCCTTTTTCTTCCCCGCATATATACTCTAGCCTTCTGTCTTGGTTTTCTCGTAACCTCCACGTTCGCCAACTCGCGAAAACCGCTTGCAACTTCCTTTTTAAAATTTATTCTGCTTGGCGCCTATTTTCCTGATCGGATGAAGCTTCCTTAAACTTCTCTTGTTTTCTCCTTTTTTTATGGTTATTGGGCTTTTAAAGATTTGCCCTCCATTCCTTATTTCCGGGTTCTCGGCCCGACAGTTGACAGGCCCCATTTTTGGCTCATCTGACCTCATTAGGATTGCACTTCTCTTTTGGGCTCTATATGTGTTACCGGCCCAAATTCCATTTTTTCTTATATGTAAGCAACTATAGATTGAAGTTTCAAGCTAGGATTCATCATCAACCAAGCCTTAGGGAGTTTTACTTGCTTTCATTACATTTTTATGTTCATAATTATGTATATGGTTGTTCTAGATCTTCTTGAGCTATTGATGATGAGCTAATTTTGTAGAACTAAGGCCATGTGAAGCCGAATTTATGAGTCAATATATATGAAGTGATTTTTTGTATTAATTCTCCTATTGCTTTGTGTGTTAATTTTATGCTTTTATTCCAATCATGTGCTTGATCACCATATGCTTGCTATCTTGCCTAATCTAGTCATTCGAGAGAAGATAGGTTAGGGTTCAAGGGAATTAACACATCATCCGAAACAAATGAGGAATTGCCCTAGAGATAGGTAAAGATTTCCAAGTGCTGTTAGCCGGATTTATCCGGGGAAACTCTAGATAGTTAATGCGTGGTTATTGATTAGATTCTTGGATACACATATTTGGAGAACCGTCAATTAATCATTGGATTATTATGAACCGAGACATCGGGTAATAGTTAACTAAGGAGTTTCCACCAAAGCAATAGGAGTCTAATAATTCGAGGAGTAACTCATATATATTGACGAGTAGATTTGGTTGTAGCATGTGCCTTAGTCACTTTATCATACGTGAGTTTCAGTCTATAGCTCGTTTCCTCTTTTGTCCTTCGTTTATTCAATCAATTCTTGCAATTTACTTTATTTGTCTTATCTTTTATTGAAAATCTAAAGCTAAAATCCAAGTCTCCGTGGTTCGACAACCCGAACTTATTTTGTCCACTTTTATTACTACCACGACTAGTACACTTGCTATTCAAGCACGTTAGGTATTAGCGTGTCAAGATTTGACTCACATGAAGAATGAAATCTGGATAGGTTTGCTTCCCATCATTAACATCTAGGAAGTCATGGCGACGTTGCTAAACATCAAACCACGACCGATATGTGCCTTGGGTTAATTGGTGAAATTAATCCATGGCCTAGTTAATTATTATGAATAATTAAACTAGGCTATGTGAGGACTTATTGCTAGCTTGTTAATGAGGTTAAGCGGTCGCACGCTTAACTTAGTGTAGTGCCTATTGGCGAGTTAATTCTCTGTGAATTAATAGAGATATTGATTAATTGGAATTAATTAATCGGGAAAAAGTGGTGGTCCCAAGTGGCATAACTGAGCGCTTAAAGGTTGAATGCTGAGCGCTGAAGTCTTTAGAAGGGGGGAGGGGGGTTGAATAGACCCTGAAGTCTTTTTCGACTTCAAAAATTTTGTATCACTTTAAAGGTTTGAACTCTTAGATAACTGAGCGCTTGGGTCAGACGCTTCAAGAAAGTTAAATTAGACTTAGTGATTTTAGTAGTTTACCAAAGTAGGGTAACGCTTAGATCACTTAATCAGGGTTAGCACAACAGAAATGAGTTTTAGCGTTCTTTTAGTTAATTTAATTGCTTTGCACTTTAACTTGTCTCTTTCAAAGATAAATAATGTAATAATAATAATAATAAGACAATAAAGATAAATGACACAAAATATGTAAGGTTCACTGGGTGGTGTAATCCCAGCTACGTCCTTCTTCTCCTTTTCACTCGGAGGAATTTACTAGATTGATTTTCAAAGAATCACACAGAATCTTCTACAAGATAGTAAAGGGTGAAAATGATCTTGGGCTCCTTGATCACATAGACTTCAGCACCAATGAAGATCTTCTTCTTCAAGCGTCTCTCACTCAAAAATACTGCCTGAAAGGGTTCAACAACTTTTCTCACTCAGATGAAAGATTGAGGTTTGTCACTAGGGTTTTGTTTGTTTTTGAAAAGATCAAACAACTTGGAATATCTCAGTTGGAATTTGGGTTTCTTCTTTGGAAGATGTTTGAGATATTTGTGACTGTTTGGAATGTAGATAAAAAGCTTGAAAGATTTGGCTATGGAGTTTCTAAGCTTTTTCCCAGAAAATGTATGTATGATTTTTGACAATAATTTCTCTTCTCTTTTTCGTACGTATCTTGTGTATTTTTAGGGTTTGCTGGGGTAAGGTATTTATAGGCAATTTCTTGGGATCTGTCCGTTGGACACATGTAGGAGCGTGCCTTTCACGCAGCACGTGAGTTTGCCTAAAGTCTGACATTCCTGAAAATTCGCTGAAGCCGATTGGACGGGAGCAGCTGAAACTCTGAAATTTCTGACAGTCTAGTCAAAAGGTGACTTGTCCACAAATCACATTAACTTATCACATTTAATGTTCTTATCAAGCATTTAATGCAATTTGAATTTATTTCCCATTGGAAATAAATGTCCGTTGAATGATTGCATTTAAGTCCTTCATGACTTGAAGATTTATTTCAGGTGAATCTAACATAAGTCGCTTGAGAGATTTTGAGCGCTTGATCCATAAATCCTGAAATGAGGTCTTTTAGCGTTTGACAGACGCTAAGAAGAAAATCTTTATCTCTGGTAGACTTCAGACGCTGGTCTTCAACTTTTTCTCTAATAGACTCACCTAGAATTCTACTAGCGATTCAGTCACTAAGACTTAGTCTAAATTCTATAAAGATAAAAATTACAAGCCTAAAAAATAAATTACAACTTTTAAACGCTTATACATCAATCTATGAAAAACAGAAACTTACATTGTATTTTTTTTTTGGATCTAACAATAAATCCTATCTTGTCATCATCAAAACATCTAACATGAAATTTCCTAACAATTTCCCCCTTTTTGATGATGTCAAGAATTTTAACTCTTATAACTCTTTTATATTTTTAAGAGTTACTTTAAAAATAAAAGGCCCAAAGGAATATAAGTTAGCGTTTGAAAAGTTAGTAAAGTTATTTAAAGTTAGATTAGCTTCAACAAGATGTTTCAGCGTTAAAACATTCATTCATTGAAAGAATTAAAGCATACATGTTTTACACTGAAAAAATATCATAAAAGGAATCCAGTCACTTTTTCTGTCGCTTCGCTCTTTCTTCACCTTGTAGAACTTCTAACGCTAAGTCCTTCAAGAGTCGATCGATGTCAATCATCGTTGTATGTTGAATTTCATCATAATCATGCCTACGAAGTCTGGCGCTTTCATTTAGCTCTAACAACCTTTTCGTCCATTCCCTTGGTGGAATCCCAAGTTCACGAATTAAATCATGATAGATATCTCTTTGTCGCTCATTTGATGGTCTCCAATTGATAGGTCGTTGTAGCGGTCCGGCATATGCAGGAAATCCCATACTTTCTAAGAACTCGGGGTCCAACTCTGGAAGCACGTACTTTCCGAGATAATACCTTGGCTTTCTTTTCTTGGATAGCATTTTCTTAATGCTTACTAATTCTTCGAACATTGAACGCCAATGTTTATTATCTGTCTTGGAAATCGCTTTGGACTTTTCTTTATCTTCCCCCTTCTTGACATTATCAAGGGAGGTCTTGAGGTCAGCGACATCTCGGCGCAAGAGTCTAACTTCTTCGACGAGAAGAGCAACTTGTTGAGCGACACTCTGAGCGGCGGCATCGGATGAAGCGTGTCTTTCAGTATCGGCCAAAACGCTCTGAGCTAAGTGACGGTTGAATTCAGATGAGAGCTCAGCGATAAGAGGTGATATGCTCTTCATGATAGCAATGGTGCTTTTATTTGCAGCGTTTCCAATATCACGACTTCGCGTATCCGACATTATGCGGATATGTCTATCAGCAGCCTCAAAGATCTTGGAGCAGGAACCCTCAATGTTGGTAAGCAAGTTCCGAACTACCTGTCTAAAGTCTCTGGCTTCTGAATCGCTCTCGGAATCTAAATCAGAAGAAGGACGCTCTGGGGACGGGAGAAGTTCGTAAGAACTTGAAACTGCAGCCTTGCCTTTGGATTTATCGCTGATAAAAGGTTCTTCAGGCTCTTGAGCAATTTCAGCGTGCACTTCTTCAATCGCTTAATCCATGATAGGATCTGCAATCTCTGGGGGCTCGACTACCGGGGCGCTAGAATAATCTGGCAAAGAAGCCTCAGGATGTTGAGCGACTTCCGCAGTAAGAGCAATGTCTTCTTCTATAATTTGGATTGGGGGAGAAGGTTCTCTAATACCAATGACCCGGAGGGGGCCAAGGGCTTCTAGCACATGCCTTGGACTGATCAGGCTAGATTGCGGGATAAAGAATATAGAGTCTTTGCGCTCTTCGGTAATTAGTGCAAGTTGCACACCTTCCGGTAAAGCAATCCCTGAAGTATAACAGTTGAAGAAGTCCAAAATCAAAGGCATGAGCGCTTGAGCTGCTTCTTGGTCCACTGGCCGAATCAGCGAGATCATCTTGGCCACTTGAATATTTGATCCACTAAAGAGCACAGGGTGAAGAGTATATCCTCTGAAATTGATGTCCAGCGCTTGGGCATTTTCAAACACCCGGAATAGTGATTGAAACTGATGTCCAGCGCTTGGGCATTTTCAAACACTGCTCTCACTTCTCTGTGGAACTCAGCGAACTCAGCGTGTTCATTCAAAACATCCACACGAATCTGACTCTGGCCTGGAAGAAGTGGTCGTTTACTTGATGAAGCAACTTCATTTAGGTCAGGAAAGACTCGTTGAACAAACCCTGCATGAGGATGCAAAATGTAGCGTCCGCCTTGACTGTATAAGGCAAGTTGCTGGCGAATGTAGCTTTCAATTGGTTGTCTATATCGTGGCAAAGCGCTAACATTCCCTACAATAATCTGACGCTGTTGAAGCAAAAAGCTTGCATAACCTCGGCGTCTGTACTCTATCCCGAATTCGAACAAAAAAGGGATATCTGATCAGTTCTTCAATGGTGTAAAAGTGAAAAACAAATTCTTCAGCCCACCTGGCTGTATTCATTATCCAACATTTTCCAAGTTTGTCCGCTTTCTTTTGCTCTTTATTAGCGGCAAGGAACTTCTCAAAACGTTCCATCTCTTCATCATAATCATCAGGCCATAATCTGGCTAGATATTCACGAGCCTCATCTTCTATCCACGAGTTGACTGGATTTGGGCGCTCCGCAACAAGCGGTCCTTTACCTTTCCATAACTTAAGTAGATTAGGAGAGAGAGCGTTCTGGGGAGACATGACAACGGAGGGGAAAGCCGAATAGCCTATCTTGTTGAGATCTTCCTCATCTGGATTTTTGTTCCAATCACCCCTGTGGGGGTTCTTGAAAACAATCTTGCTTTGGCGCAGAGGATAAAAGGACTCGTCCGAGCGACCGTTTGAATTGAAACGCTGAAGATCAAAGTCAACTCTATTGAAAACTGGATGACGAATATACTCAAAGCGTGATTGAAGACGCTCCAAGTTATATAGTCCAAGATTGGCAATACGCTCGAAAATTTCAAACCTGTGAGAGTTGGACATATCGCGCCGATGGAGAGTTGTTTGAAATTGTATTTCCAACTCGGCAAGCGTTTGAGTGTCTCATTCTCTGGCAGCATAATAGAATTCAACATTTGGCGTATATCCGCGGGGGAAGAAATCAATGACACGAGGAGGAGGTCCCGTTGGCGTGGGAACAATGGCAATTGCTTCTGTTGGGATAGGGGCCACTTCTATCGACCGCTCAGCGTTTAAAGTCGCTTCACTGTCTGATGATGGTTCAGCGTCAGGAAGGGCTTGAGATGCTTCCTTAGCGATATCCACAACAGTTGCCATATCCACATCTACTTCAACTGGAATCTCGGAGAGTGGAGGGGCATCAGCGATTGGTGCATCTTGAGATACATCTTGAGCTGATACATGTAAGCGATTGAGAAAAGCAAGCAAAATTTCCACTAAGTAGAAATTTAGAAAAGAAAAGACTAAATCGCTTACCCTGAGGAATATCATCGACTATTTCAGTCACTTGATCTATTTCTTGGACAGGTTCCTCAGGCTCCGGGACTACTTCTTCTGGATCTAAGTCGAGAAAAGAAGTTATAGGATCAGCACGAATGGGAATATCTAATTCTTCAAGAGTGTTGGGAACACATTGAATATCTGCTTCACATTGTGCTGAAAGAGTTTTTATCCCAGCGTTAGAGACTTAGAAACTAACGAGGAAAGGATAGACTAATTTTCTTAGCAAATACTTACCCTGAACACTAGAAAGCCTCTCAGATTGAGTAGCGGCTTGAGGATCTGAGCTGATTTCGGGAACAGCATCAGAGGGAGGAACGCTTACTGACTCTCTAAGCGCTGGTTTCGCTGAAGCGCTAGAGGATGCTGCGGGAGTAGAAAGAGGAGTACATATTTGTGCAAGCGGTACTTCTTCTTCTACTACTTCCTCTTCCTCGTGAACGGAAAAGATAAATGCTGGAGGAGGCGATGGAGATTTAGGAGAGGGAGAAGGAGAATGAATCTTTTGCTTCTTTTTGGGCTCCGATTTCTTCTTCTTGGGTTCAGGTTTCTGTTTCTTTGCTGGCTTGGATGGCTCAGCGACTTTGAGAACTATCTTTCTCTTAGGTCGCTTAACCACCACTTCTTCTTCGGACGAAGAGGATGATGATGAAGAGGAAGACGCTTGATCTTCATCATCACTATGAACAACTCCTAAAGCACGAAGTCGCTCATGCTCTTCTTTTAGAACAGCTGCACCACCTATCTTCCTTGGCTTTTGCAGCTCACCGATCATTTTCTTTCCGTAGAATTTTATCACTGGAATCTTTTTGCCAAAAGATTTTGCATAACCGCAAGCGCTAAGAATACGACTTAACACAATCCCATAAGGCTTGGGATTCACCGACTTGGCCATCGCTGCCTTGAAGCGATTAAAAACGTAGAGAGACCAATTTACCTTTAATTGGTC
This sequence comes from Buddleja alternifolia, assembly GCA_019426215.1. Classification (NCBI taxonomy): domain Eukaryota; kingdom Viridiplantae; phylum Streptophyta; class Magnoliopsida; order Lamiales; family Scrophulariaceae; genus Buddleja; species Buddleja alternifolia. The sequence goes on along the minus strand of CM033391.1, from coordinate 12,982,045 downwards.
AGAATGGCCACCATCATTTTATATTGGATATTCGTGACTTTATCGAATGACCCTTTTCTGCATTCGATCATCTTTGAGCATGTATCCGCGAGAATAACGTATTCGCCCTTCATATCGTTCTTCTTGAAGTTCGGCTCATACGCAGTATCAACATCTTCTTTCTTGACCAATTCCCAGACTTTTGTAGCCTCTCCAAGAGTGACGTGTTCCACCTCAGTGCCATCATTGGGTAGAACCAACAATGAAGAAATCAAGGAAGGGGTGAGAACAAAAGTCTCTTTAGCAAAAGGGAAGACGCAGGATATGGAATTTCCGTCTTTAGAAATCTGGGCATTGTTGAAAAAGTAGAGAGATTCGTCTTCAAAGTAGTTGAAAATAGTAGTGATCATATCTCTCAAACCAGATTCTTGAACGAGTGGAAGAACCGTTCAAAGAGGAAAGTTCTGGTTATCAAACAGGTAGTCCCAGTTAACCAGAAATCCGGCGTTAACCGTGACTGATTTTTCAGCACGGGAAGTTTTTCCAGTAGCAGACTTGGATGATTTGCAAGATTTTGAAACTTTGGGTGCCATTGCCGAAAGTTTGAAGCTTTGAAGGAGAGAAGTTTTTGCCTTGGAAGATATGGAGATTTTTACAGTAAAGGAGAGAGTTTGGAAGTGATAAAGTCTGACTGTAAAAACCTTGAAAAATATTTATAGAGGCAAAAATAACTCCTCAGTTGCTTAGATGACTGCCACGTCTGACATCATTGAATTTTGAAAAATTGAAATATTTGAATTTGAGCCGTTTATGCATAAGTACGGATGTCAAAGGTGCGGTAAAATAGGTTAACTGTTACAAAATAGAGAGATTTTGGGATCCGCAATTACCCATTTAATTGAAAGATGTTTGAAAATTTTTCAAATTTTCAGCGTGAAATACACGCGCCTATTAGTACACTGACACGTACTCAGACTCATGCAGTCACTGAACCGTTTAGTTTTAGATAGGAATCATAACCGTCAGTTTGATTTGATAGGCATGTGTGGGTAGTTATCAAATCTAGTCTTTTAGACTTATCCACACGTTACCTTTAGCGATGAAAACTATGCATGATTTTTAAAATAATTTTCTTAGCGTTAACGTGGGAATCTCTTTAACGCTTAAGACTTTTGGAGAACAAAATTTAATTTTGTAAAGTTTGAGATAAAGTCAATCGCTTGAATTTATAAATGACATTTTTATTTAGAGATTGACTTTGTCATGCATAAAGATAAGCGCTAGTGATCAGTGCATATATTTTTAAAGTCATTTTTTAACACAGTCGCTTATAAATTGTTATAAGTACAATTTTAAAGTTCCCCTTAAAATTGATGACTTATTTCAGATTTTTGTCAAAACGCTTTAGACATAAACATAAGGTGGATTCCCCCTAAATGGTATGTCTATTAAGATATGATGCTTTTATGATTTAAGCGTTTAGATCAATCATACCTAATTCACTTCTCAAAGTGAGAAAGCGTTGTTCGTTGAGCGCTTTGGTGAAGATATCTGCCAATTGTTTGTCAGTTCCAATGAAGTGCATGGAGATATCTTTCTTTTGAACATGGTCACACAAGAAATGGTATCTAATGTCAATGTGTTTAGTTCTAGAATGAAGGACAGGATTTCGGGTCATAGCTAAAGCGCTTTGGTTATCACAATGGATTGGGGTAGGACCTAGGATTGTTCCATAATCTCTAAGTTGTTGCCTCATCCAAAGGATTTGTGCACAACAGCTCCCAGCGGCTACATATTCTGCTTCAGCAGTAGAAGTCGCTATGGATTGTTGTTTCTTACTATGCCACGAAACTAGTCTATCACCTAGAAATTGACATGTACCACTAGTACTTTTCCTATCTATTTTGCATCCTGCAAAATCTGCATCTGAATAGCCAATTAGTTCAAAAGGAGAGTCCCGTGGATACCATAAGCCCACACTTTGTGTGCCTTTTAGGTATTTAAGGATTCTCTTGGCAGCATTTAAGTGTGATTCTCTAGGATCAGCTTGAAAGCGTGCACACATGCATACCGAAAACATAATATCCGGTCTACTAGTAGTAAGATAAAGAAGTGATCCAATGATACCTCTATAGTTAGTGATATCAATTTTCTTCCCACTTTCATCTTTATCTAACTTAAGCGTTTGGCTCATTGGAATTTTTGAAGATGATGCATTTTCCATACAAAATTTCTTAATCATATCTTTTATATATTTAATTTGGTTTATAAATATTCCATTAGGGAGTTGTTTAACTTGTAATCCTAAGAAGAAAGTTAATTCACCCATCATGCTCATTTCAAATTGATCTTGCATCATTTTCGAAAATTTCTCACACAATCGCTTATTTGTAGAACCAAATATAATATCATCAACAGAAATTTGGACTAAGAGAATATTTTCATTATGAGTAATTTTAAATAACGTTGTATCAACGCTGCCTTTTGAAAAGCCTTTACCTATAAGGAAGATAGAGAGAGTGTCATACCATGCTCTTGGTGCTTGTTTAAGACCATAGAGTGCCTTATCCAGTTTATAGACCATACTTTTGCCATGATTGTTGATGAATCCTGGAGGTTGCTCCACATAGACTTCTTCTTGGAGTTTACCATTCAAGAATGCACTCTTCACGTCCATTTGGTACACCGTGAATTTGTTAAATGCGGCAAACGCTAGGAACATCCTAATTGCTTCAAAATGGGTTACTGGGGCGTATGTCTCATCAAAATCAATACCCCCTTCTTGACAATAACCCTGAGCGATTAATCTGGCTTTATTTCTTATAACAATGCCATCTTTGTCCATCTTGTTCCTAAAAACCCATCTAGTCCCAATAACTCCTTGATGAGTTGGCCTTGGTACTAGCGTCCAAACCTTGCTTCTCTCAAAATTGGTTAAGCTCTTCTTGCATTGCTTCAACCCAACTTGAATCACTAAGCGCTTCATCCACTTTCTTTGGTTCCATTTGAGATAAGAAACTTGAGAACATGGCCTCATTAATTGTAGTTGACCTAGTTCTAACAGGTGCTTCCATATCTCCAATTACTAGCTCTGGTGGATGGTCTCTAAGCCATTTACAGTCTGGTTGGAAAGGGTTGAGAGACTCTTGGTTATCAATCGCTTGATCCATCTTTGTCTCTTGCGTAGTCGCTTCATCATTCACAGTTCCAATTTGCTCTTGATGATCATTCTCTTCATGATCATCAGCGATTCTGACTTTATCATCATTTGTAACCTCACGAGTAACCTTAGGAATAGGCACAAAGATCTCATCATCCTCATTATCACTATTATCATCAAGATTAATTTGTGACGCTTGTTGGGCAAGATCTTCAATTCCTACATCATCAGGATTAACCTTACTCGGTTCTTGGTTAGCATCATCAAACACAACATGAATGGATTTTTCAACCTTTGATTTGATCTTATTTAGGATGCGAAAACTCTTTCCATTCTTGGCATAGCCTAGAAAGATTCCCTCATCCGCTTTAGGATCAAAAGTCTTTAGGCTATGGGATCCATTATTATGAATGAAACAATTTGAACCAAATACATGAAAATATGAAACATTAGGCTTACGTCCCTTCCACAGCTCATATGGAGTCTTCTCATGTTGTTTGTTGATCATACACCGGTTCTGAGTGTAGCAAGCAGTGTTGATGGCTTCGGCCCAAAACCTTTGAGGCAGCTTAGACTCTGCAAGCATTGTCCTAGCGGCTTCTTTAAGCGTTATGTTCCGTCGCTCAGCAACTCCATTTTGTTGAGGTGTTCTAGGAGCAGAATACTCATGAAGTATTCCAAAATCTGTACAAAACTTCTCAACAAATTGGTTAGTAAATTCAGTTCCTCTATCATTTCTAATTCTCATCACCTTTAGATCTTTTGAATTTTGCAGTTGACGGATTAGCGTTGTGAGCTTGACATTAGTTTCATCTTTGGTCGCTAGAAATTCTACCCATGTATAGAAAGAGAAATCATCAACTATTACTAGCGAGTACTTTTTACCACTAACACTCATGATTTGAATAGGACCAAACAAATCTAAATGCAATAGTTCAAGAACTCTAGAAGTAGATAGACATGGTTTTTTCTTAAAAGATGATTTAACTTGTTTACCCATTTGACATGCATCACATAAGCGATTCTTTTGAAAGGAACCCTTAGGTAATCCCTCTACAAGATTTAGCGATATTAACTGAGAGATTGCCTTAAAGTTGAGGTGATTCATTTTTCTATGCCATAACCAACCCAATTCATTTTGACTTTTAGCAACAAAGCATGTGGGGTTGTTATCAAATGTAGAATCCCAATCCACTAAATACACATTATTTGTTCTTTTTCCTCTTAATTTAGTAGACTTAGTCTTAGCGTCGTTGACATAGCAGAAGTCGCTTGAGAATTTAACTTCAAAGCCTTTATCGCAGAATTAACTAATGCTTAACAAATTATGCTTAAGACCCTCAACAAAGTATACATCACTAATCATGATGTTCCCCCTATGCATGATGCCTATACCTTTGGTTTTACCTTTGGAGTTATCACCGAATATAACTTGAGGACCGTTGGTTGCACGATAGTTGATCAAGAGATCCTTTGAGCCAATCATGTGCCTTGATGACCCACTATCGATGTACCAAACTGAAGTATTGGTGTTGGCTCTAGGTACCTGCATTTAAAGGGCAGTTCTAATTCTTCTTAGGTGCCCATGTTGTTTTGGGTCCTTCAACGTTAGTAGCTTTGGTTTGAATTAAAACTTTCGGAACCCATATTTGCCTTGTCTTCATTACAGGAAGATTGGCCTTCTTGGGTTTCGGTTTGTGTTGTGTGTGCTTTTTAGGTGTATAGTAATATCCTCGATTATAACAGTAATCATAATCATAGTCATAATCATAATCTTCATAGTATCGATAATATGATCTTGACTGTCTTGGATATTGACGCTAGTATTTCCTTGGCGCTGGCTTGGGTTGCACTTTTGGTGCTGATCGCTTAGCACTTGATTCACAGTGTTCAGGCTTACCCTTAGCCTTTTGAGCATTTGGATGAACCCATTTTTGTAAATCATTTGCTTTAGCCTTACCCTTGCCTGAGTCAGCTTTGAATTTCTCATTTGGCCTCTTACTGTTGTCGCTAGGTTCATTTAGCGTTTGACTTTGTGAACCTTTCTCAACAAAGAGAACACTCTTTCCTTTGTTGTTTGCCGTAACATTAGATTTATTTGGTTGTTTACCGAATTTATTGTATCCTAAACCGGTCTTTTCACCATATAGTCTAGTTACCACAGTCACATTATCCAATTTTCTAGAAGCTTTTGATAATGATGAGATGAGCTGCTCTGATTTGGCAAGTCTAGCGATCAGATCAACTTCTCTCTTGACTATTATATGAAGATCATTTTTTAATTGAATAATCTCACTCTCAAGTGATTGGTTCTTCTCAATGCATTGTTGTTGAACTTTCAACTCTGCTTTGAGCGTTATTTTATCTGTTGTGAGTGATGAGATAATAGCGAGATCGTTTTGATATATTTTGGCGGCCTCTTGACAATCTTTATAATATTCATTAACTTTGTCAAGTAATTCATTATAAGAAAGAGGATGAGATAATTCATTGGTTACCTCTGGTAGCGATTTGTTAGACGTTTCATCATCTCTTGCCATGAGACAAATCAACGCTGAGTCACTTGTAGGCTCCTCATCACTACTTTCATCTGATGATTCCAAGTCCTCTTCAAGTGCGAAGAATGGTTCGAATTCCGCTAGCAAATCTTGTTGGCGAAGGTTGCTCCTGAATTGGTTTCTATCCACATAGTCTTGCCTTGTGGGCTTAGACACATTTGGATAAGGGTAATTTACCTGGTAGTGCCCTGGTTTCCTGTAATTATAACACAAATTAGTTTTCATTTTCTGTTCAGTGGATAATCGCTTTGATCCAACTGGCTCTGAGAGATTCTGAGTAGGCGATGGAGGCGCTTGATATGGAACTAGCGCTACTGGTTGAGGTGCGGAGTACACTAGCGCTTGATACTGAGGCGCTGGTGCTGGGGGAGGAGTTGGAAATGAAGTTTGTCCAATAGGATTTCTCTTTTCATATCTTAGAAATTTCTTGAATTTCTTGACTAATAAGGCCATTTCCTTTTCTTCATTTGATTCCACTGGTTTAACCTCACTAACCGCTTTACCCTTATTTTTTGTGGTAGCAATTAATGCTCCTGATTCAGTCACTGAAGTTGTTGTGTCGCTGACTTCACCTAACTCGAATTCGAATGCCTTTAACTCTGAAAACACATGTTCTGGAGTAAGAGTCTCCAAAGTTTGTGATTCTCTCATAGCAACTGTCTTGATCAAGTATTTACTTGGAAGACTTCTGAAAATCTTATTGATCATTTCCTTGTTGGTCAATTCTTTATCTAATGACGCTAACTCGGTAATGAGCAAAGTGAATCTTGTGTCCAATTGTTCTAGCGTCTCACTGGGCTGCATTTTGAAATGCTCGAATCTTTGCATGGCTATGGAGAGCTTGTTCTCCTTCATTTGTGCTGAACCTTCGCACACAATAGCCAACTTATTCCATATTTCTTTGGAAGTCTTACATTTCTTGATCTTGTTGAACAATGAGTAAAATGTACTTCGTCCAACATTATCCAAATTAGCTCTTTTTCTATCATCTGGCGTCCATTCTAACTTTTTTTTCTCGACATATCCATCTGGAGTGGCTTCATCAGCTCCAGGTGCTCGAGTTATTACTTTCATGATCTTAATGGGGTCATCTGAAATTACATCACACATTTCATTATCGCAAGAATATAAGTATGCGAATGCTCTAAGTTTCCATGAATCATAATTTGATTCTACCAACTTAGGCATTTTGTTAAAAGCCATAATGCGATGTAAAAGAAAATAAAAGCGATTAGTTTTTTTTTTTTTAAATGGATCTAAACAAGCAGTTATGCTCGGAAACGCTTAGGTTTCTACTTCAAACGCTCTGATACCACTTGGTGGTCCCAAGTGGCATACGAAAGGGTCCAGAAAGCGAGGGGGGGGGTGAATAGACCCTGAAGTCTTTTTCGACTTCAAAAATTTTGTATCACTTTAAAGGTTTGAACACTTAGATAACTGAGCGCTTGGGTCAGACGCTTCAAGAAAGTTAACTTAGACTTAGTGATTTTAGCAGTTTACCAAAGTAGGGTAACGCTTAGATCGCTTAGTCAGGGTTAGCACAGCGGAAATGAGTTTTAGCATTCTTTTGGTTAATTTAATCGCTTTGCACTTCAACTTGTCTCTTTCAAAGATAAATGATGTAATAATAATAAGACAATAAAGATAAATGACACAAAATATGTAAGGTTCACTGGGTGGTGTAATCCCAGTTACGTCCTTCTTCTCCTTTTCACTCGAAGGAATTTACTAGATTGATTTTCAAAGAATCACACGGAATCTTCTACAAGATAGTAAAGGGTGAAAATGATCTTGGGCTCCTTGATTACACAGACTTCAGCACCAATGAAGATCGTCTTCTTCAAGCTTCTCTCACTCAGAAATACTGCCTGAAAGGGTTCAACAACTTTTCTCACTCACATGAAAGGTTGAGGTTTGTCACTAGGGTTTTGTTTGTTTTTGAAAAGTTCAAACAACTTGGAATATCTCAGTTGGAATTTGGGTTTCTTCTTTGGAAGATGTTTGAGATATTTGCGACTGTCTAGAATGTAGATAAAAAGCTTGAAAGATTTGGCTATGGAGTTTCTAAGCTTTTTCCCAGAAAATGTACGTAAAATTTTTGACAATAATTTCTCTTCTCTTTTTCGTACGTATCTTGTGTATTTTTAGGGTTTGCTGGGGTAAGGTATTTATAGGCAATTTCTTGGGATCTGTCCGTTGGACACATGTAGGAGCGTGCCTTTCACGCAGCACGTGAGTTTGCCTAAAGTCTGACATTCCTGAAAATTCGCTGAAGCCGATTGGACGGGAGCAGCTGAAACTCTGAAATTTCTGACAGTCTGGTCAAAAGGTGACTTGTCCACAAGTCACATTAGCTTATCACATTTAATACTCTTATCAAGCATTTAATGCAATTTGAATTTATTTCCCATTGGAAATAAATGTCCGTTGAATGATTGCATTTAAATCCTTCATGACTTGAGGATTTATTTCAGGTGAATCTAACATAAATCGCTTGAGAGATTTTGAGCGCTTGATCCATAAATCCTGAAATGAGGTCTTTTAGCGTTTGACAGACGCTAAGAAGAAAATCTTTATCTCTAGTTGACTTCAGACGCTGGTCTTCAACTTCTTCTCCTAGACTCACCTAGAATTCTACTAGCGATTCAGTCACTAAGACTTAGTCTAAATTCTATAAAGATAAAAATTACAAGCCTAAAAAATAAATTACAACTTTCAAACGCTTATACATCAATCTATGAAAAACGGAAACTTACATTGTATTTTTTTTTTGGGGTCTAACATTAAATTCTACCTTGTCATCATCAAAACATCTAACATGAAATTTCCTAACAAAAAGGAATAAATTAATTAAGTGGTCTTAATTAATAATAGTCTTATAATTTAATATTGAAATATTAAATTGAAAAATACTAATTAATTAATTAGTGATCTAATTAATTAATGTGTGAAAGAGGAAAATAAATGAATAAATATATATATAATTGATACACGTATTTGCGTGTATGTATAGATTTGGTGGGGAATTTTATCTTGTTCACCAAGTCTATGTATATATATGTATTTAATATATATCTTAGAATATATTTGATAGGATCTATCCTAATTAGATAGATGACTAATTTATATGAAAAGATCTTATAAATATATTAGGATAGATAGTGTGGATATGGTAAGATCTATTTAATTAGTTGACTAATTATATCAAAGGATCTTATTTGGATCGATCTTATATATTCGGGAAGGATCTCAAATATATGAAAAGATCTTGTTAGTTGATTAGTGGATCTAATTAACTAAGGAAGAGAAATATAAAAGAAGGAAGCCAAACATAATATAGTATATATACTAGGCACACGAGAGTGTGCATGATAGTATATATTAGTCAACTTTGCGCATTTAATGCACACACACATATATATATATGGTCAATATCTAATACATACCCTATCTTAGATAAGATATAAGACCCAATATACACTATTGGATCAATTAAATCCAACAGTCCAATTTAATCACTGTAAACGTACGGGGAAAGAAAGATGAAACTGTCTGAGGGGTATTCTGGTAAACTACACACCATTATACAGCAAACCACGTCCTAAAATCACTCCAAGATCTCCCCTGAAATCTCTTCCGTTTTATACCCACGAAAATTAAACTATAATCCACGATTTGAATCGTATCAAAATTCGCCAATTCTTTCCAAATCTCACTCCATATTGTGATTTCGCACGCGGCAAACCCTAGATTTTTCTCCCAAACCGATTTTTTTTTTAGCATAAAATGAGGACAAAAAATCCATCGAGAAGAACCGGTATCGATTATACATACAATTTTCAGTTCTTGTTCGAACCTATGGGTGACAATATTATGTATATTGTTGATTTTGATGGCTGCTGTATCTATACGCTGTATATTGGGAACACATAATGTGTTTTTATTTATATTTGTATGCAAATAATGTGTTTTTTATTGATTTTGAATGCATATTTGTGTAAAAAAAGATGTTTATGTTTTAATTAGTCAGTGAAATGTTACTGAATAACGAGTTTACATATACTGTATAATGAATTAAATGTTACTGTATAATGTATTATAATATACTGTATAATGGGTTATTGTATTGTAATTGAATGATGTATTTTCATATACTGTATACTGTGTTATATTATGCTGTATAATGTGTTATCATACACTGTATATTAGTATAAATGGCACTGTATAATGGTTTGACACCAATGATTGTTCTGAATACTGGTATATAAACATTGTATTTCCTGTATAGTTATGTATGACTTATTGTATAATGGTATACTTAGCTATTTGGGACTATTTAACAGTATAATGGATTATGTGGTACTGTATATTGGATTATATGATATTGAATTCTGAGTTGCATGATACTGAATAATGGTTTATAGTATAGAGGAGTGTATGGTGTATATACATATGTTGTATACATGGAATGTATGGTACTGTATGTTGGAATATAGATTGGTTCCCGTCCCATTGCACGTGTAAAAGCTTCAAAAACCCACGTGTACGACTTAATGTCTTCTTTTGCGATTAGAGAAGCACCAAAGGTGACTATTTTCTTGTGGTTATCTAAACCAGTAAAAGGAACAAACTTCATTTGATACCTGAAAAGGAATTATAAGGGATTATACAGTCAATGAATGAATCATTATACAGTTATTAACAGGGTAAACAGACACTGTAAATGAATTATACAGTAAGTAATGAGTCATTATACAGTAACTGAATGAATCATTATACAGTAACTGGCAAGGTGTTATACAGCATATATTCATTACCTATTGAAAAATACGTATTATACATTAAAAAAGTGCTTACTTGTTGGATCGAAATGTTGCATCGACCAAGCAAACCTCACCAAACAGTTCAAAATTCCTTATTGCAATTGGATAAACCCAAAACAACTTACTCATACAACCGTCATCATCTGTGGCATAATAAAAAAAAAATCCTTCACAAGCTTTTTTCATATTCATAAATTTCCTAACAATCATCTCACCATCGTTCTCACCGACGTATTGCTTCACATCCCTTTTTGCGTTTTTGAAATCTGTAGAAGTCGACCCAACATTATTAAAACCACCTGCAATTTCCTTCAGAAATGAATGTGATTTAACGGCACCAACATTCACCTTTGATGCGTTTAAGCAGAACATAATCTGGGACGGATCAATATTTCGATTAACTTTCAGAAACTGTTTTCCCTCGTCGGTCGCCAACTCATGATTGTGCCGCTTAACAAAGTTCTTTATAACATATCCCTCTGAAGCACTAAACCTCACTACAATCTTAGCGTTACAATCACATCGACCAATCATACACTTCTTCTTCCTACCAACATCATCACAGTTTTTGTAAACACCGGAACGACTACATTCATAATGTTTAGATATGACCGTACCATCCTTATGAGTTTTTTGGAAACACTTTCGTACATCAAAACCACATAACCGAGCATAGCTTTTGTAAAACTCAAATGCAAACTTCAAGCTTTCAAATGGCTTACCAATGCAAGGTTTAAACTCAGTAGCACACACTGGTTCCCAATATTTTGAACTGCCCGGTGATGATATAGAATTAGACGACGAAGAAGATCTGACACCTTGATTCTCAACATCATTATTGCTATACACAACTGATCCTGTTAATAATATACATTATAAGTCATCAGAATCAACTGTATACATTAAATATAAGTTTTGAATACAATGATAATGTATAACATCATTATATGTACTGTATACAGTTTGATTATTTAGTCTATCATAAACGTATGATGAGCTAATAAGATACTGTATAATATCATTATATGTACTGTATATTAATGTATAAGATACTGTATAATGTCATATAAGATGTTGTATAATGTATTCAACTTACTACTGGAACGCATATAATCACGCACTGTATATCCCAGTAATATGAACTGTATAATGTAATATAATTTGATGTATAATGCATTCAAATCGCTGCTAGTAAATCAATAAAATATAACACTGTATATCACAATTATAGTCGTTGTATATTGATGAATACTCTACTGTCTACTGTATACAATTCACTACATCCACATGCAGCTAATCCAATTGTATATCAATGTATAATATGTTGTATATCACAATTATGTGCATTGTATGTTGATGTATAATATGTTGTATATCATAAAATTGCAAATATCAGTAACTTTCACAATTTTTTACGTTGATAACATAAATCGATGTGATGATGATTAACAATACCTGAAACCATCTCAGCCATAAAACATGAAATCAAAACCTATTTATAAAGGGATGATAAACCGCGAAACTGAAGATGATGATGAATTGACGATTATGATTAAACGATGTTTATGATTAATTGATTTGATGATGAATTAATCCGGGAAAAAGACTCGTATCAATTAAGAACTGATCGCGCGATGAATTTGGATAAACAAAATGTATTGGTATGAAACGATCTTTGATCTGATCAAACTGATTGGAAACACAGAATTGATTGGGATGAAACGTGTTGATCTGATCGAACTGAAATTGGATATACAAAATTGATTTGTGAGCTGATCTGGGAAAATGATCGTAAATTGTGAGCTGATGGAGCTGAAAATAGAAAGAAAATAATGAATTCGGTTATGGCGCGTAAAAAGGGGGATTTGATTTGATACTGCATGTAAAATTGCATGTGATTGTTATGATTTAATGACTAAAATGTCCCTGACAGCATTAAAAAAAATTATAAAATCTGAAAAATGTGTTAAAATTAGACCTTAGGATCAAATGGTATCAATGGTGTGGATTAGGTCTTATATCTTACCTAATAAATTGGGATGTATTTGATCCACATCCTATATATATATATATATATATATATGTAATATATTTATTATTATATTAAATAAGGGAATAAAAATGTAAAATATATATATATATATGTATACAAAATGCCTAAGAGGCGTGTGAAGTGGGGTATGACCACATGTGTATATATATATATATATATATATATATTATATTTTATGTTGATAATTCATTCTAACCCTAATCACAACTAAGAGTTGTGGATTAGTTTCTCTTTTGTTTTCTCTTCCACCTCTTTTACAAGTTAATTCTTCCAACTCATATGTTGAATACGAAGAAAAGCAAAATATATTCCTACCCTTTTTCTCATAAGCCGAAATTCGATATTCTCTTGGCTAGCACTGGTGGAGATAATTGAGGGTACGAGTTAATGTGGATAAACATAGAGGCGCAACACTTGGGGTGCTAGAGCAAATTCATCTAGAGAGGTGTAGCAGGGAGTTACTTAAAAGGACGTTGTTTTGTTCTTCAAAAAGTAAACACGAGAAAACTCACTTTTAAGTTAATTTTTTAATCCGATGGTACCGTATCTACCTAGCCCTAATTTGGGGATGCCGGATTTTCATTAAAATCCATGTTCTTCCACTGCGTCGATGTCCCCGGGGCTCCGCCGATTCCAATAATGGTATTAGAGCCAAGGTTTTGACATAGCTCGGATTCTTTATATGTGTTTATGTTTATGTGCTTTTTATTTTATCGTACGTAAAATGGATTGGATTTTCTGATTTTATTTTTGAACCGATTAAAATCGTTTAAATCTGAAAATTGATTTGGATCTGAAAAATAGATTTTGAAATCTAAAATTGCGTTTATGATAAATCTGAGGAGTTAGAAATTTTGATTAAAGTTTGCGCGAATAGCAATTGTTCGGACATGGCAGAGGAGCCGCTGAACAGCCCTCGTTCGCGCGGTGGCACGTAAGAAGCAACGGGGTTGCGCCGTTGTGCAAGGCACACGCAAACAACGTGTTTTCTATACGCACAGAGGCTACGCATTACAGCGAACAACACTGTTCGCGCCTTCGCCACCACGGGCGATGTCGCAAGGTTACGACACCGCCGGACGTGGCGCTACTGCTGCTCGTTTCAGTTGCCCCATCTGAATTTGGGGTGCCATGACGGCGGCTCACTAGGATAGGATTCCTAGGGTTTTTCCCGAGTTTTTGTAAATTGCAATTGGCCTTGTGGGGCTATTTTGTAATTTTCTGTTTTGGGTTTAAAATGCAATTAAATATATTTTTGGGCTTGGGCCTAAAAATAGGCTTATAAAAACATGAGATTTATTTATATTTTGAAAGGACGAAATAAAATTGGCATTTTATTGACTTTCAAAATTAGAATAAAATTGAATTTTTGAAATTGGCCCCTTTGAAGAAATGGATAACTTTATGGCTTTTCAAAATATGGGTTTTCATTTGAATTTTGAAAGGACAAGATAAAATTAATATTTTATTGATTTTCAATATTAAAATGAAATGGGATAATAGCATAAAATCCCCCTGTGTTATTTCAAAAATACTAAAACCTCCCTATATTAACGAAATAGGCTAATCAGCCCCCCTGTGTTCCTAAAAAATGTGCAAAAAAGCCAAATTTTATTAAAAAGATAGAAGAAAATATGTGGTTTTTGGTGAATTAACACTATATACTTTTTATAAAGTATGAAGAGTATATAAATAACAAATGAACATGTCAATAAAGGTGAAAAACATGAAAAATACGCTCATTTTTTTTAATGAAATTTGGTTTTTTTGCACACTTTTTAAGAACACAGGGGGGGTAATTAGCCTATTTCGTTAACACAGGGCATTTTTAGCATTTTTGAAATAATACAGGGGATTTTTATGCAATTACCCCAAATGAAATTGAGATTTTTGAAATTGGAGGCCTTTGTGATTAAATGAAGAAATGAACTTCTTCATGGACTTTCAAAGAATATGAGTTTTATTTGAATTCCAAGTATGAGATAAAATTGGTATTTTTTGGACTTTAGAAATTGAATAAAATAAATGTCTTTGAATTTGGGCTTTTTCGGATTATATGAAAAGTGGATTTTTTCATTGATTTTTCAAAACATGAAATAATTGTTTAGTTCTTGAAAAATTAATATGATATTAATTGATTCCTAGAATTGAATAATATTGGAGTTTTGGAAATTAAGTTAATTTTCAGCTTAATGGAGAATTATAATTTTCCATGGAATTTTCTGAAACTTATTTTTAGAAAATAATTAATTGGTCTACTAATTTAATTAGATTATCCTTAATTAAAGCCAGTAAATTTATGTTTTTAAAAGCATGATGCGAGCATGTATTATTTGATAACGTGGTGATCCGGGTCGAGCCATACACTTGTCTTTTTAATATGAGGCATGTGTGCCATGTTTTCATTTTATATACATGAGAGGGTGAGGTTTCCTTTTCTTTTGTATTGTTGTAATATGAAGATGGAGATGAAGACATCTTGAAGATGAAGTTGGAGACATTCAAGCTCGAGGAGCTATGAAGACCTTAGTGTAGGGTCCGGGTCCTTAAATTAGATTGGTCGACACCTTGATGACTCATGATGTTTTAGGATTGGCTTGACTAGGATCACATTTTCCGCTTTATATATACCATGCTCATTGTTATTTATCGCTTATATCTTATATATGATGTACTGTTTTGCATGATAATCTAAGAAAGATAAATAATTGAAAATGGTGAAACCTTGTATGTGAAAAACCCCATGTTAAAATATTAAGTCCATAAATGGAGAAATCGGGGACCCGGAAGCTCTTTGATTAGGTCCAGTGCCTTCCATCACTAGATGTGAGAGGGAATAGCGTGAGGCTTGTCATCATTGTCTCACGAATCGTAGAATTGTGGCAAGATTAAGTATACCAATCTCACATGTATGCATTCTATATAACAATGATGTTATATTAGAAGAGCACACCGGTTTCAATTTTGTTAAGGAGTTATCCAAGAATCGTGGGACCACCTGTCTACTGTTATGCTGTGAGAATTTGATGGGTCGAACTTAAACGCAGACTATTGTACGGTTGTATCGTGTTCTTAGGACGTACATGAAATGTGAGGCAAACATCTTGAGAACCACTTGGAGGTGGATGTGGCCATCTTGCTAAGTCGTGTGTTACCGCCCATTGTCTCATGAATCTTGAAATGAGGTATGGGATACATAGCAGCTCGAGCCCAATGAAAATGGTCGAGTTTCCCATCTTCTGTCAGTGAGGTAATGGAATTCGAAAAGCAGTCGGAGCACACGTGAAGTTAAAATATCCATAATTTCACGTGGATAGAATCTATGATTGAATGCTAATGTTTTTCCATTTTCGCAAAGTAACAGTTAAATAGCTAAAACTCCACTCTCGGTAATCCTTGAAACTAATAAGCTAAATGGCCCGAACTTCCCTGATTGGTACCACAACCTTAAGATATCTACGTGCATTGTCTCATTCTGGCTTCCATCACTAATGAGTTGCAGAGGCAGTCTGAGACTGTAGAACATGCATCAGAGATTGGTTTTGCACTGAAGACCTGTACGGCGTTAAGACACGCTGTGAGAGATTTTCTATCTCTCGCAAGTTGTTTAGAGCTCGCATACTGAAGGAACATTGGTCGTCGATCATGTGTTGAGAATGATTGCCTTGGTGAACAAACTCAACGATATAGAGGTACCGATAAATCCTGACTTGGCTATTGATTTAGTCCTTTAGTCTCTCTCTCTTGCGTACGATCAGTTCATAGTAAATTTCAACATGAACCAATTGATTGCCACTCTTCCAGAGTTATTGGACATGTTGCACACTGCTGAGGCAATGGTCAAGAAGGCTAAGTCGGTGCTGCTTTCAGACACTTCTTCATCTCCCGCTTTTGGTAAGAAGAAAAGTAAAGGGAGAAATAAGAATAAGAAGGGCAACAAATTGCAAGCAAAGGGCGGTATCAAGAAAACCAAAGGGGGTGATGGGAAATGCTTTAACTGGAAGAAGAAGGGACACTGGAAAGATCAATGTCCTGAGCTTCCTCGCGAGCACACTAAAGGTGCATTTGTTGTAAAGTTAACTTGTCAGTTAACTGTGCTTCTTAAAGTGTTATAACACTGTAAGGGTACTCACTTATGTAATGGATTACAAATGGTGAGAAGAAGAAAGGAACAAAAAAAAAAAGAGGTAGCGGTCCTGAAGATGCCAAGGAAGTGTTTTCTTGCAGCCAAGGTTGAAGGATGAGAAATCATTTATTTGTCATTTTTATTATGAGACAATGTTTTTGGAAGAATGTTTTATCATGTTTTGAATTAATATTATGAACCATGTTTTTCTCCACCTTAGTTTATGGGTGGAGATTCAATGTTATATTAAAATGCATTTTATTATTTTGGTTCTATAATTAATTCTTGTAACGTGCTATCTTCATAACATTTGACTCATATAACACAACAAATATATACATTCATCTAGCTGTCAAGGTAATAACCTAGGCAAGCATATTTATCTATTCGACATAGAATAATGAGTGTAACCCTAAATTGATCACATAAGATGTGACGTGTAAGCCACACACATCAATGATGTGAGAGGTATTGCTTATGTCAAGCAAATAGTGGGAGGAGATGAGAATTGGAGATCCTCTTATCTTGTGTTTACGAGTATCCTAAGGAAACTTAGGAATATTGTGTTTGTTACACCTTGAAACAAAAGGGGTTGTTTCATAATATCCTACCTTCAAGGTGAAGGAGTTTTCGAAAGACTCAAGATAGTAATGGAAACTAGAGACTCAATAAACATAAACACCACTGGCAGTTAAAATGAATAGATTAGTAAACTTATAAACCTATGAACACAAGTTCCATACCCTTTGATCTTGAGAAAGGCTGTCGAGGGATATGACGAAAGTGAAGCGGTCTTGACAAGTAGTGGGAGCCGGCCTAAAGCGCAACTGCTCCAAAGATCAATCTACACATTGAATCTTTTCAGAAACTTAAGTTCTAAAGGTTAATAGGTACACAACTGGCTTGTTAGTATCATATGCTGGCAACATTGCATGAGTAACGTACATGTGATCATCATCTCAATTTTTCAAAATGAACTTAAAGGGGAATAGCACCCCAATTGCATGATGTAGCAATAAGTGCGGGCCATTAGGTTTCTATAACACCTTATTTGTCCAAACACATAGATAATATGTTGACTAAAGTTTAACATGGAAAAGTTAAAGGAGATTCTTCCTGTAAAAGCATGACCAGTAGACACATGCAAATCTATGAGTTAAAACTGGTGTTGACTAATACATCTTATGTATTGAGTTTATTGTGATTCGGTCTAGCGGATAAAATTTTTAATCCGAATCACACCCGAGAATCCAATCCGGAGATATTCATGATATTTAGCATATAGATCAATTGACGAGAATTGACAAGAGCAATCGTTTTCGCTTATTGAATCTCGAATTATCAGCAGCAGCCCCAGACTCCCGCCTCTAGATAATCATGTGGAAGAAAAATTATCTATGAGAAAAGCTCGATCTCCTCCTCAGCAACGATTGCAGGCGGCTAGACGGATGTAGAGGGAGGGATTTTTTTCTTTCCTGATGCTCTAGATTTATTTTGGCTTAGTGTTAGATACTAGAACAATGACTTGTGCATGTGGAGTTCTGACACTGACTGATTACTTATACCAAGTAAAAGACTCCTCTTAGGTTTATTATGAGGGGCTGCCGAATTGGCTTTGTAGATGGGCTTCGGGCTTTGTTTTAACTTAGCCCGTGTATAATTAATTAAATCCATGTCCAATCCAATAGGTAATTAATTAATTACATTAATCCAATTAATATAATTCAACTTATAAATTAATTTTCAATTAATTTAACTTATGAATTAAAATGATTTAATCAATTTATTTAATCCAATTAAATATTTTTAATTAAATCATGCCATCTATTTTGTCAGTCAATTCACATCAAATGTGATTTTACCAAAATACCCTTAGCTTAAGGAAATATTCCTTTTCTTCACATTGCGCGACTCTCTAGGCTCGATTCAATTGGCAATGGGAGGATTCCAAAGGATAAGGTTGTCACCTAGCTAACACCGTGGAACCAAATCGTAACTCAATTGAAAACGAGATGATCATGTCATCACGAACCTTGACCATGAATACCATATGTGTATAAACTCTTCACCGACGTGACCCGACCAAGTAAGAGCCATGGTTTAGTCAAACTCATGGAACTTGATAATGTACTTAGAATCATAATAATGTGAAATTACCAAACTACCTTCAGTGACAATCACGGGATAGTTTATATGCTTTGGCCAAAGACTTATAATTTCAATTACTTACGATCGTACAGGCCACATACTTGTTTACTGTCGAGACAATGAATCTCATTTTGGCAAGTTATCTTATAACATCGAATGCACTATTGGATCGTACTTCGAGGATGACACCACCTATCAGGTGATACGGGTCTAACTACTCTGATAACATATCCAATACTACAAGCATGTTATAAATGACTCCTCAAGTCTAAAGTTTACACATACTATCAAAATCTTAATCTCGATCATTCACTGTCAAAGAGTAAATACCCATGTGATCGGATTAATGCGAGTCGAGTTCAAATATGTTAATTCCATTAATCATATTCATGACACCAGCTCCCACTATCTAATCAGTGTACGACTGGCACTTCCTTGTCAAAGAAGGTGTCATATGAGTTGAATATTAATACCCAATACGTAAACCCAGTTTCAGAGATTAAGTACTGGACTGTTCCAGTGCCTCCTCTTGTCCATAAGAGGTGGAAAGTCTATCTTAAAATCTCTTGGACTAATTTGTTTAATACAATTAAATGCCATTAGATTTATATGAACAAAATCAAAACCTTTATTCTATAAATAGAAACATCAAACGTTTTGTACAAATAACTTATCTAAGCCCTACTCAATCTATTTCCTCATAGGCATTGAGGGCATACACCCAGAGTCAAACTCCTAATTGATCCAATGAAATGTATTGGTGTTGTTTATTGGATAACAACATGGGAAAATTGAAATTAGATCTCTAGTCTTAAGACATGAACTTAAGTGATGATTGAAGATTTGTTTTATGCCAAGTGGAAGAGTAAAAGCTGAAAAAGTCTCTTGGGAAGAGACAAAGGCTAACTCTACCATTTAAATCGCGCATAAGAATGCGGAGATAAAAGGTTCCTAGATATGTGAACCTATCTTATGGATAAGATGAGGTTCTACCAATCAAATATCAAGTACAAATATACTGCGATTATCGATAAGGTTGTAAGCTCTTGAGAAAGAGAGAGGTTTCACCTACTATCTGCACATACCTAATGGTGAGATAAATAATCAAAGAGATTATTTTATAACAGTCAATGTTCGACTGGAACAAGTCAACTAGACGAAAAAAGTGGCAGACCCCTTTCACCAAAGCCCTTGAGTAGGTGTTATGTTCAAAAGGTCATATGGATGATGGAACTTTGTGGGAATACTAACAGTAGGCTCTTGGACAAGTGGGAGATTGAAGGTGTTGTATTCCCGACGAGCTATATGTTGGCTTGATCATTGGATCATAAACATTATGTTAGTCTTATCATTTAGATTCTAGCAAAACTGTTGGAATGCTTCTTTATTTTTGACTACTGAGGAGAGTATAGATAAAGATCTCATGGATCACATTTGGTTAGGGGAGGCGGTCAGGATACCTATGGAATGCTTTCAGAGTCCGTAATCTTAAAACACTTTCCAAGTCATAGAGACTGTGAGATGTGTGATATCACTGGCCTCGCCAAGACTTGTTCATGCGTGTAACTCTTCCAAAAGCTTGACGAGTTCCATTGTCAATGACTAGTATGGCTAATACATGCATGAAAATTCATACTTTGGGTGAGTATGCAATTGAACGGCCCGCTAAGGATTCCTCGTTGGTACTTTCGAACTTGGAGCCCTTGGATTTCGTAGTGTGAGATAATCCTTTGACCTGAGATGTCATTGGAAAGGGTACTACCCACTATATTTTGATATGCACGTGCACTCCAGGAGAGTCATACGGCGTGTATGTTCTGTATAATTTGGTAGTACAGCAGAACAGACGGCAGTCGTCGAGCAATCCATCCAGGGTAACAGCCTGTGATTTCCTATACTGTTGAGTGAAACTGAATGATCGAGAAAAGTCTCCGGCCAGAACATAGTCTTATAAGAGGGATTGGTGATCCCTGCTTATAAGACTGGATCATTAGTAAAACCAACATAGTCATAGTTTCCGAGGTTACTAGGGTTTCGACCGTTGCCAAACCCTAGGCCTTAGACGAGAAAAAAATGGAGGAATTCGACTAGCATGAAGATCGAAATCTGGATAGGTTTACTTTTCACCGTTAACATCTAGAAAGTCGTGGCGATGTTGCTAGACATCAAATCACGACCAATAGGTGCCTTGGGTTAGTTGGTGAAATTAATCCAAAGCATAGTTAATTATTATAAATAATTAAACTAGCCTATGTGAGGATTTATTGTAAGCTTGTTAATGAGCTTAAAGGGTCACAAACTGAACTTAATATAGTACCTATTGGCTAGTTAATTCTTTGTGAATTAATGGAGAGATTAATTAATTGAAATTAATTAATCGGGGAAAAGAAATAAATTAATTAAGTGGTTTTAATTAATAATAGTCTTATAATTTAATATTGGAATATTAAATTGAGAAAGACTCATTAATTAATTAATTAATGTGTGAAAGAGGAAAATAAATATATATATATATATATATATTCATACACGCATGGGAGAGTATGTGTAGATTTGGTGGAGGATTTTATCTTGTTCCCCAAGTCTATGTATATATATGTATTTAATATAGATCTTATAATATATTTGGTAGGATCTATTCTAATTAATCAGATCTAATTGATATGGAAATATCTTATAAATATATTAGGATAGATATTGTGGATATGGTAAGATCTATTTAATTAGTTGACTAATTATATGGGAGGATCTTATTTGGATAGATCTTATATCTTTGGGAAGGATCTCAAATATGTGGAAAAATCTTGTTAATTGATTAGTGGATCTAATTATCTAAGGAGGAGAATTATAAAAGAAGGAAACTAAATATGATATAATATATATATATATAACATGTATATATATCCGTATATATACTACGCACACGAGAGTGTGCATGATAGTATATATTAGTCAACTATGTGCATTTAATGCACATATATATATATATATATAATATATGTAATATATTTATTATTACATTAAGTAAGGAAATAAAAATGTAAAATATATATATATATGTAATATATTTATTATTACATTAAGTAAGGAAATAAAAATGTAAAATATATATATATATATATATGTGCATACAAAACGCCTAAGAGGCGTGTGAAGTGGGGTATGACCACATGTATGTATATATTATATTATATGTTGATAATTCATTCTAACCCTAATCACAATTATGAGTTGTGGATTAGTTTCTCGCTTCTTTTCTCTTCCACCTCTTTCACAAGTTAATTCTTTCAATTCATGTGTTGAGTACAAAAAATACCAAAATTTATTCCTACCCCTTTTCTCATAAGCCGAAATTTGATATTCTCTTGGCTAGCATTGGTGGAGATAATTGAGGGTACGAGCTAAGGTGTGTATAAACTTAGAGGCGCAACATTTGGGGCGCTAGAGCAAATCCATCCGGAGAGGTGTAGCAGGAAGTTGCTTAAAAAGACGTTGTTTTGTTCTTCAAAAGGTAAACATGAGAAAACTCACTTTTAAGTTAGTTTTTGAATTCGATGGTACCATGTCTACCTAGCCTTAATTTGGGGATGCCGGATTTTTATTAAAATCCATGTTCTTTCGTTGTGCCGGCGTCCCCGGGGCACCACCGATTCCAACTTAAAAGCCCTATGAAAAATCAGGCATTCTCTATTTAACTCATGCAGGAAGCCCTGTGAAAAACCAGTCAGTTGCTATTTAACTTATGTAGGAAGCCCCGTGAGAAACCTGGCAATTATCATTAAAAGTCATGTGGAAAATCAAGCATTCTCTATTTAACTTATGCAAGAAGCCCTGTGAAAAACCAAGCATTTTCTATTTAACTTATACAGGAATCCTGGTAGTTATCATTAAAAGCCCTGTGGGAAATCAGGCATTTGTTATTAACTTATGCAGGAAGCCTTGTGAGAAAACATGCATTTATCATTGAAAATATGCAAGGAGCCTTGGGAAAAATCAGGTAGAAGCCTTGATATATGTTATTTTTACACTAGTTTTCCCCCGTTTATCGACTTAGTTTTGATTGTTTCCTTGATAATTTGATCACATATGATACTTTGACCCTTGTTTTCTCATATTTTATAGAATAACATAACATTTGGAGGAAAAGAACAAGGATTGAAGGTAAATCATGCATAAAGATACAAACTGTCTGCGCAGTGATAGAGTTTATTGAATAGAGTTCTCTACCCATGTCCAAATTACACAAGTTTTATACCAATGGAAAGATAAGAGGAAAGGGTACATTTCTTATGTTGAAGACAAAGATCAGATATGTAGGGAAGGAGGTGAAAACGTCATCAGAAGAGACGTCTTACGATGGAGTTTTCTCATTCAGTGACTTGTGAGACATTTTTGTCATCTTTAACGTTTGATTTCGGCCCTAGTGTCTTCTGGAGAGTTGTAGATCTTTGTTTTAGGATTCTACAGCAACTTGAATTAGTGTATTCCGACATCGCTAGAGAAAGTTATGCGAAGTTTACCAAAACTGGCTGGAGCAGCAGGGGACGAACGCCGAGGCTTTCATTCACGAACGCCGCGGCATTCACATGCAGTAGCCAATGCCGTGGCGTTCAACAAGCGAACGCCGTGGCGTTCGAGGCAGCGGGTTGGTCTATAAATACCCCTTTTAACCATTTTTTACCCTAAACCTGGATAGCATGCAGAGAGAGCCAAAACATGGAGAATTCAACAAGGAATCCACATCTCTACAAGAATTAGGGAACATCTTTGTTTCTTGAATTTGTTCACCTCTCCTATGACTTGTATGATTTATATTTGCACTTTTGACATGAATTAGCTAAACTTGTTTGATTGAGGCCATGGATAGGCCATTTATGTTATTTTGATTGTTGATTTGTTGGTGTTTATTGGATTAATTTTGGTTTTAGCTATGTATTCAATAATCTCAATGCTACATTTGCTTGATCACCAAGTGTTTGATAAAATGCCTAGGTTAGAGATCATTAACCTGTATATTGAATACTATATAAACCGACTAGAGATAGACTCGGTTTCTTTAGGTGGCTTTCCATTCACGTGGGGAAGTCCTAGACCTTAAATGCATCCTCGTTAATCGGGTTTTCATATAAAGATATATAGGAAATCGTTACCAAGGGTAGGGTTGCTATGCCAAGAGATTGGGTGGTACGTACGTTAGGGAATTTCGCCTTAGCTAAATCAATCTAATAATCCAATAGAACCTAAATCACAATCGAAATGCATAATTGGTTGAACCATGTGCCTTGATCGCTTCTCTCTATTGTTTCCTCCCTTTGTTTGGTGTGACGTTGTCTTAGTTTAATTTCTAGTATTTATTAATTAGTTAATCAAGCCTTGTGAACACATAAGCACAAAGAAAAGACTTTCAAATACGCAAACATCAAAAAAGGCTTGTGAAATATCAAGCACCAAGAAAAGTCTTGCAAACACACAAACACTAAAAATGCCTTATGAAAGATCAAGTACAAGAAAAGCCTTGCAAACACACAAGCACCAAAAAAGCCTTGTGAAACACCAAGCACCAAGAAAAGCCTTGCATACATGCAAGCACCAAAAAAGCTTTGTGAAATACCAAACACCAAAAAAAGTCTTGCGAACACGCAGACACCAAAAAAAACCTTATGAAATACCAAGCACCAAAAAAACTTTGCGAACATGCAAGCACCAAAATAAAATAAAATAATAGTAATAATAAAACAAAAGAATAAAAATAATGATAAAAATATATAATAAAGAATAAAGAGGAGGATGCCTTGAAAAGCACCAAGCACTGAAGAAGGCTTGTGAAACATTCGGGCATAAATTACATGAAATGTACAGGTAATTAGATAAAGTCTACAAAAGGACGCAAAGCCCTACAAAAATGTGTGTAGGCATATTATACAAAGGCCCCGGGGACATGGGCTAGCTGCAATCAATGTAAAAGCTCATTAGCAGTGTCAAAGTAAAGCTTATCAACAACCTCAAAGTAAAGATCATTATCAGCCTCAAAGTAAAGCTCATCAGTAGCCTCAAAGTAATTATACTCTCAAAACTTTGAAGTTCGTTCAAACTTTCAAGAGTACGGGGACTTATAATGTGGGAGTAAATATCACTTTCTACAATTGGGCCGGAAGGATTTGACCTCAAGGATTTAATGAATCTCATGGGTTACCTCAAAGGAAGGCTGAAAGGAAAGATTGAAGATAGCACGGTTGAATGCCTCATAGTGAAGCTAATAAAGAAGATGAAAGGAAATCAAATCAAATATCTAGTCAATTTATATCCCTAAAATCAAGAAATTGTTTCCTTTTCTCCTCAACTAGCAAAAGAGGCCACTTTTGCTTGGAGAGAGGAGGAAGTGGACTACCACTTCATCTATAAAAGCAGGAGTTTTGTAATTTTATTATCATCTTTTCACTTATGTAAAATGAAGAAGATACATTGTACTCTTCTTCTCAAAAATCAATAAACTCTTACTTTATTCTTCTTTTATATTTTAGAAGATTATTCCATATTAAACAAGAATTGCTTTTAGGTTATTATTCTGGGAAATATGATTGTCATCATTAATTAAATTTTTTGGTGTGAAAATCGAACCACATCAGTAGTATTATGAATAAGCCATATTAAAGTTTAGAAAAACTCAGATAAATGCTTATGATCATTATTTATACATTATATTCTTTTATATATAATACTTTAATTTTCTTTTAAATAACTATTGATAATTCATGTTATTCATTGTTAATTTTTTTTATAAAACTAATCATTTTTTTAAAATATTACTTATTAAGATAAAATGATAGACCTATTCATATCGTCTTTTTCTTATATAATTATGTAAACATTTATTTATTAGCACAACCTTTTTTTATGTTGATAAATGCTTTACTTTTTTACTATTTCTTAAATTAGTAATTAATACTACTATGTGAATAAGACGTGCATACATAGTTCAAAATATATATTTACATAGTTCAAAATATATTAATAAAATATTACAGTATTTAGTTATTTACTTTTACGGAAATGTAACCAAAATTAGAAAACACAAAATGACATGAATCTTTTCTAATATCAGTTAATGTAACTAAGCTATGGAAAGAAAAAAAGAAGAGTAAATTTATCATATTCTTTCTAAAGGAAAAATATATAATAAATTAGTTATATAAATTTACTTGAAGTAATTTAAAAATTATTCTTTATTTTGTCTATACTATAGCAAACATTTCTATTTATTTAATTTTTAATCAATTCAAAAATTGTGTATTTAATAAAATTATCCTTAAATAAAATTTGGGGTCAAATTAATTAAATTTTAATTATAAAGGGGGCAAAGTACTAGATAGATTGTACTAGATGTGTTCTATAAGTGATTTTATCATTTTAAATCAAGGGTATTTTTGCATATCAAAATGTACGGGAGTGATGTATTTTAATATAGTAGAATAGGGTATTTGATGGTGTGCCTATAGTTGAGGGGGACAAAATGAATTTTGTTCTTAAATATTTTTTTTTTAATTCAAGAGGAAGAGGGATACCCTATATATCTAGCCCGACAACCCGAGTTAATAGTTATAATCTTGAGCCATAAAGACTTTATCTAGCTCCATAAAGAAGGGGAGGAAAGCCACAACTTGTGGTAGCTTGGATTCGAATCCAAGATCTCTCACATAAAGTGAAAAGTGGATACCACTAGACCAACAGATTTTGGGTACTCTTAAATATATTGAGTTTATGTTTTGTCACTAAAATCATTTTCAGAAGTGTAATAGTGATGAGAATTACATATAAATTGTAACTCATAACAATTAATGACAATAAAATTGTTGTTATAATTGATAAAATTAGTGACAATTATTTATTATAGTTTTAAAATTTTGCATTAACATATCTTCCATCTCAATCGTAGCATGTGCTTAAAATATTATTATTGTTGGACTTATCTTGGAATTCTTAATAGGTGTTGGAGTATGGGCTTGTGATAATTAAGCCCACTCCTTTTTCCAATACGGTGTTAGCCTCTCTCAGCTGAAGATCCGCCCAAGTTCTATTTTCAGTCCATTATGTGGAGGGTCAATTAGGGGTATCCATTGGTTCGGTCCCAAACCAAATCGAATTTTTGGGAAAAAAAAGGCCAAATTGAATTTCAGCTCTCACCCTTTCTGGTATAAAGTTGGAAAATATTAATATAAATTATGAAGTGGTCGAGACAATTAATTAGTTATAGGAACATGCAATTCAATTGAGTTTCATAAATTTTCACATGAAACTGAAAACTAGATGGAATAATTGTATTTTAATTGGATTAATTTTAATTAATTTTCTTTCTTTTCCTATAAATTGTTAGTAGAAACACATTTTTTTTTATAGTTTTAGGTTTTTATTATACTATATAAAAATAATTTGGAACCTCAAAACCGAAACTCAACCGAATATCGAATTTAATTTAAAAAAAATCAAAAACCAAACCGATTTTTTTAATTTTAGTTCCGTTCGTGCGGATAACCGAACCGTGAACATCATAGGGTCAATTTAGATATGGAGAAACTTGTGGAAGAATAATCTACAGTCATGGCTTATGTGCTTTGATGAAAATTCCAATTGGAGACAAGCCACTTTCATTAAAGCAATTTAATCATGAAATTTGTGTTAGGTAGGTCATTATTTGGATTCATGAAAGAAAGAAAAAAAAAAAAACGTTCACCCTTAGGTATATATATATATATATATATATATATATATGTAATTATTGGATGAGCCATGTCCAGTGATTACAACAATAAGATTTTCCCAATATAAACAAAATCATATTTTAATCACTAAAATTCATATATGTGAGTTGTCCAAGAATATTCATTCCAAAAATATATAAATTAAGAACAATACAAAAATATCATATCACAACAAAACAATCCCCCAAAAACCCCTCTCTCTCTCCTCTCTCTCTCTCTCTCTCTCTCCAACTCCCCATCACCCATCAATTCCCATTCACTCACCCTCTTTACTCTTCCCCCCTACCCCTACCTCCCTCACTACACTCCCACTCCCACTCCACACTCCCACACAGAGGAAAAAGGCAGAAATGGCTACCCCATTCTCCATTTCCACCTTTACCCCTCTCGCATTCATCTATTTACTCTTCCTATCCTCCTCATCCGTCCTCTCATCAGTTAACAATAACATCACCGATCTCCTATCCACCCACCCTGATCTATCCGACTTCACATCCCTCCTCACCACCACCGCCGTCGCCGCCGATCTCGCCGCCCTCTCCTCCCTCACCCTCCTCGTCGTCCCCAACGCCTACCTCCCTACCGCCGAGTACACCCCCTCCTCCACCAACCTCGCCGACGTCCTCCGCTACCACGTCCTCCTCGAGTACCTCTCCTTATCCGACCTCCGCCGCATCCCCCCCGCCGGAAAACTCGTCACTACGCTCTTCCAAACCACCGGCCGCGCCGCCGCTAACTCCGGCACCGTCAACATCACCTTCGACGCCGCCACCAACGCCGTCACATTCCACTCCCCAACCTCCAACGCCACGATGTTAACCCTAATCAAAACCCTACCGTACAACATTTCAATCCTGTCCCTCAATTCTCTCTTAATTCCTTACAATCTCGATCTAATGGCGTCGGAGACTCGCCCCCCGCTAGGGCTCAACATCACCAAAGCGCTAATCGACGGCCACGATTTCAATGTGGCCGCGTCGATGCTCGCCGCGTCAGGGGTAGTTTCGGAATTCGAAGCCGACGAAGGCGGCGCGGGGATCACGCTGTTCGTACCTACCGACGAAGCATTCGCCGATCTGCCTGCATCTGTTAGATTTCAATCGTTACCTGCGGATCAAAAAGCAGTAGTGTTGAGATTTCATGTTCTTCACTCATATTATCCATTAGGTTCATTAGAGAGGATTGTGAATCCGGTTTATCCTACATTGGCCACTGAGCAAAATGGGGCAACTAGTTTTACGGTCAACATTTCTCGGGTTAATGGTTCTGTGGCGATCGATACTGGCGTAGTACAAGCTTCGGTTACACAGACGGTTTTCGATCAGAATCCGGTTGCAATTTTCGGGGTTTCTAAAGTCTTGTTGCCTAGGGAATATTTTGGGAGGAATCCAATTGAGTTGAACAAGCCTGGTGGTGGAGCGGTGGTGACTGCTCAGCCGCCTGATATTGCGTTCTCACCGGGGAATTCGCCCGAAGCGAGCCGGTTATCGTCTCCGCCAGGCGGAGATATGCGTTCGGGGGCTGTGGGTGAGGGATTTGGAGTGTTGAGAATATTTGTGGGTTGGATGTGTATAGCATTGTGTTATCTATTGCAATTGTTGTGAAAATTGGTTGAGTTGGAAATTTGTATCAAATTTTTTAACACGGAGGAATGGAGTTTGATGCTACGAAAAAGGCAGCAGCCATTCGCTACTGGGATTCATGTTCATGAGGTAAATCAAGAAAAAGAAAATTGTTTCGAATTCGTGTTTATTTCGCAATAATTTAGGGTTATAGGTAAAAAAAAATACCTATATATTTTCATTCTTGATTGAATTCTTATGATTATCGTCGTTTCTGGGGTATCTGCATTCTTGTTTGTTGTAAAGAAGTTCGAAAAAAATAATTCCTTTTGATTATGTATATGTATAATATAGAGATGAATTTTGGTTGTACAAGTGATGGTTCCAGAAAGTTTAAATTTCTGTTGTTAGGAGTACTTTTAATTTAATTTTTCCAGCAATAGATTGCTGAAAAAGCTGAGATGTTGCTTATGTGTAAAAAAAAGTCCATGAACGAATGAATGCTTTAACGTTTTCTGTAACATCAAAACAAGAGAAAAAAATGTTGCAGGCTTTTGTGAGTTGTAAAATTACTGAAGAAATGGTGATGCAAATTTACTGTATTGTACAAGATTTCAAATTCATCTATTAAATATCTCCAATTGTCTTTATTGCTCATATCTCATCAACCTTTTCCTTCTTACTCTCTGTTGTTGGCAATCATTTTTATGCGTTTGATATCTGACCTGCTGGAAAGTTGGTACATTATTTTTATTATCATCTTATCCTGTCATATGCTTATTTATTAAATTCATTTGCTTTCTTAGACCATCTCCAGCCCACGTCACTTTGGGTTGGATATGACCATTTTGACGCACGTTGGGCTCTCCAACCCACGCTATTATTTGCACTAAATTTGGTACACATGAACAGTATCACTCTATGTTTGGCGTACAATTGTTCATTTGCACCAAATTTGGTGCAAGCCCATCTTTTTTTATTTGTTGAAATATGAATAATAGTATAAAAATAAGTGTAAAAAGGAATATTTTATAGAATATTATTTTTGATATTATAAAGATTTGTGGATTGGAGAAAATTTAATGTACAACACTAAAATGGTGCAAAAATCGCATCATTTTTGTGTTTATGGGTTGGAGATGCCCTTATGTATTAGGGTTTTTCATTTTGAGGTTATTTTATGCTCTTTTTATTTTGGTGCAAAGTATATATTTTTTAAATAACTTGCAAAGAAATGGAATTGGATTTAGGATATTTTCTTTTGAAGTAAATTGTTTGTTCAAGATCAGTAAAATTCTTGTTCAGATTTAATTTGGTCAAACTCATGCAGTTGTGTATATGAATTAGAGATTTACTAATTCATTAATGCGGTCACTCTTCTTGAAATATACATGTTATGCAAAATTAAAGTGGATGAGTCGGGTTGATATCTGTGAAACCTCGTCCTGTCACATTGAATGGTTCCCTTTCTGATCAATACATGTTGAGTCGATAAATATGTCTACTAGTATTTGGTTGGAAGGAGTTGGTTATTCAATCATATTGTTGGATTAAGTGTTGTAATTTTCTATTGTATTTTTTATTGCAATGTATGAATGAGTGACAAGTATCTGAAAATTGATTTTGTGGTCATTTAAATCAAAATAGGTCGAACATGTGTTATTGGAACATACCTCATAGAGATTGCAATAGAAGATTTCAATTTGACTTGACTTTCGACGGAGATTTTCCATAATTTTTGAGATGAGGAAAACGGTAGGGATTAATGATGCAATGAATTTATATGCCTTTCTCTCTCTCTCATCTCTCCTTAACCCTAGCCTTCTTTTTTTTCTATTTTTCTCCACTGATGATGGCTTGGTGAAACAGTAATTCACTTCACCACTGTTACCACCATCGTTGGCGGGTTGGGTTGGAGCACCTTTTTTCAAGTTGTACATCACATTTTCAAATCTGTCGAGACAGATATGGATCTATCAAGACAGAGATGGATCTGATGAAATGCAGACGGGTGATACATAAGTTTTTATATATCGTTTTAGATTTTTTGTTTAGTATTTATTTTCTCTCTCGTATGAGAATTTGTTTTCTCTCTCGAATGAGAGTTTCATCTCTCCTTAAATAGGAGTTGCACAAGAATTTTCTTGTGTTTATTTGTGAGTTCTTAAGATATGTTATTTCCAAGAAAATTGATAGTTGGTGTTTCAGATGTTCTTACTACATCGTTTGAGTCGATATAAATTGTCTTATTTCAAGCGTTGTATATTTTCAGTTGAATGATATATAAGACCGATATGCCTTTGACTTTTCTTTGGAAATACGAAACATCAAAGTTTAAATCATTTCGCTCCAAATTGTCCTCTTTTGAAACTAAAGTGTGTAGGTTGAAGTAATCTTCCATTTAAATAACTTGAAAAGAAATTCCATCAAAACCAACCTTATCTAAATATACTAGACTTATGGTATAAAAGATGATATCGGATTACTAGCTTGTTTTACAATATGATTATTGACTATTACCAAAAAAAATATATATATGTGTATGATATCGGATTACTAGCTTGTTTTACAATATGATTATTGACTATTACCAAAAAAATATGTGTATATATATCGTATTTTATACCATAAGACTAGTATATTTAGATAAGGTTGGTTTTGATGGAATTATATATCTATATATCTATATATATATGAAGTCCAACATGCTAAGTATAACTTGAAGGACACAATAGGTTTTTTTCTTTTACAATAAATCTATTATTTATAGAATGAGAATGAGATGACCAAAGATAGGAAAAACCTTCCTCATTCTATAACTAATGCTCGGTATTAAGTAGTTTGATTTATTTCGGAAATTGATTCCGGAAACGTTTAACAGCAAATCTTTTGCGATTCTTAATAATATTTTGAGTTCAGTTAAAGGGCTGTAAATCAGTAAATCCAATTGGAAGAGCATATGCTCAAATCTAAAAGTAGTACTCCAGTGTAGAAAAAGTGGATTTATCAGTCAAGAGCCCCTTACTTATCACAAAAGGCCCATCTTAAAACAGTATATTGGGCTATTCATCTTTTGCGAATAGAAAGTGAATTTTGGGCTTTGCTTTATATGTTTTTTTTTTTGGTTGAAAGAATCGGTTACATAGTACATAACTACATGTCATGAATAATCAAATTACGATAAATTACCCAATGTTTGTTAGTCTAATAGTATCAATTTCTATTTTTATGTGGGAGGTTCTGGGTTCAATTTCAGGCTGTCACGAGTTATGATTTTTCTCTCATTCTTTGGAGTTTTATAAGGTCTGTGTATCTCATATTAAAAAATTATCGGCTCGAGTTTTTCGGGTCAGGGTATCCCCCTTCGTCTAGATTTTTTTTTTAAAAAAGGCGATAAATCACAACCAATTAACATCTATTACAATTATCTAACAACTACTATAATAGTAGAAAAAAACTCACATTTGATGCGAGTCGAACCCAAGACCTCTGGGACATCAGTTTCACTAGGCTTCATTGACAAAATTCTATCATTTAATACGTACAAGTATATTACGAAATCTTATGAAAAATTACTGTGAAAAGGTTGGCTAAAGAATACGAAAACAAAAAATAAACGAATTTGTAGTACGAGTATAATATGAAGACAAATGAATTATTCGGGACTAAATATACGAATTACTTTTATATAAGTTTGTAAGATATATTATTTGTATTCACTTTTAATTTATATAAAAATAGTATTTTACATAAGCTACTAATTAACAAAAATTAATATTATGATAAATTATTAACGTTCTTAATTTTCAATTGTATAATACTAATTGTAAAAGATTAATATAATTTTCAAATTTGAAGTAATGTGAGAGTTTGAGTAATGGATGTGATAGATTGAGTAGCAATTTTCTTTGGAATTAGTAATTAAATTATCAATCTAGAAAATGTGAGAGAGATTGTGTAAATTTAGAAACGAAAATAAATCTTCTACAAAACTGTTAGGGATGGTAGCATCAAAGTACGAATAATAAACAAGAAACAATAAATCTAAGCCTAAATATGAAGATGAAAAATATGAGGATTTAACGTGGTTCGACATAACTTGACTACATCCACAAGCCAACCTAGACTACATCTTTATTTATCTCAAAGTGAATCGAGTATATCAATGAATTACAAGTAGAGTTCTCATATTTATACTAGTGGAGAAGACCTAAACTTTAACAAATTAGGAAAACAATCTTAATTAACAAAGGGAATATTTCCTAAACACAATAGGAAATCATTTTAATCATCTTAGGACTCAAATATGCCAAAATCCGCCAACTTGCACCCTAAGACAAGAATTCTCGCCAAAAATGCGTAGAGTCGCGCACATCCGCGCCTGGGCGCCATTTCCCCGTGCCTAGGCACGGCCCTTCGCACCTTGGCGCCTGGGCTCCATCATGTTCGCGCCTGGGCGTCTCCTACTGGCGCCTGGACGCCACTGCGCGTGCCTGTGCTCCCCAGCTCTGTTTTTCGACTCCTTTCTATCCTTTCACTATCCCGATCAACCCCGAACCTATTTTGTAACCCCGAGTCTTACCCGACCTATCTCGGCTCTATTTTATCTTTCTTTTGGGTCAATTTCCATGGCATTTTCTTTTGGCTATTTAAAATCATCTCACACAAACCCATCAATCTCCCACTTGGAGAATAATTTCAAATTTCGAACTTAACTTGAACCACCACTTCACTCTTCCTAAGTGAACCTTAGTCTAGTCGACCCATCCCCAAATCCAATGGAGATCAATATCCCCGACACCTCTCAATGTCTCGTCAATTCATTCGTCCTCTAGTGTCACCCACTTGACGAACTCTCTCTGTGAACATTGTTTCCCCTTTTTGGACCCTCGCCACTACCCTATTCTTTTGGTGATCAGCCAACTCCTGAATACCGTGGCATATCCATCTCGGTCTAACTGACCCTCAGATATAGGTTACTCTAAAACCCGAACATGTCACAATCCAAATCGCCTCGATCAACCTGTCCACTGACATCTTTCCACTAAAGACTTTTTTAAGGCAATCTCCGATCCCTCACATATCTGCTCTGTGCCCCTGCATGAGCTATCTCTGATCCATTTGTCAACTAGGTTTTTCAATGGCTAACTCGGGCCACTGACATATCTGCTCGAGCTCCCACTCCACGAGCTATGTCACATCCCTCTGCGAATCTAGCTACTCAATTTCCGCATCCTGCCACCATGAATTCCCACTCCATGGTCAACCCCTCTTGGCACCGCTTCCTGTCTTTATGATTTTTCTCTACGTGGTCATGCCTCCATAATCCTGCCTTCTGGTCTCTTGACTACACGGCTATATCCTCTCAGTTATTGATTCTATCATTCTTATCTCTAGCTCAGTGGATTTGCTTTCTTGGCACCGTAACTCTGCCGACCCGGTCTCTGCAACTCGTTCATTTCTCTTGGAAACACAATTTTCCCTATGACCTTTGGCTTGACGGATCTTCCTCTGGCACCGAAACTGCTCCCACTGGCTTCGTGTCTACCCACCTGGTAACACGAATCTGCCTCTGCTGCTACGGATCTACCTATCTGCTGGCACCACGATCTACCTATCTGCCTTTGGTTGGCGATCTACCCGATCCCATCCTCATCTGTCATCTTCTCCGGCTTCACCACGACCTAAATGCATGCTCTATGCAACGAAATTGTCGAGCTTGATTATTCTTCCATATCCTACCATCACTCCCACGACTAAATCCGTGTTTAGCCAAAAACACTTCCCCATAGATCTTGATTTAGGACGTCATCTAAATCTACAACCTATGGCTCAGATACCAGTTGCTAGGGATGGTAGCATCAGAGCATGAAAAATAAACAAGAAATAATAAATCTAAGCCTAAATATGAAGATGAAAAACATGAGGATTTAACGTGGTTCGACATAACTTGCCTACATCCACGAGCCAACCTAGACTACATCTTTATTTCTCTCAAAGTGAATCGAGTACATCAATGAATTACAAGTAGAGTTCTCATATTTATACTAGTGGAAAAGACCTAAACCCTAACAAATTAGGAAAACAATCCTAATTAACGAAGGAAATAATTCCTAAACACAATAGGAAATAACTCCAATCATAATAGGACTCAAATATGCCAAAATCCGCCAACTTGCACCCCAAGACAAGAATTCTTGCCAAAAACACGTACAGTCGTGCAAATCTGTGCCTGGGCAATATTTCCCCTCGCCTAGGCGCGTCCCTTCGCACCTTGGCGCCTGGGCGCCACTGCGCGTGCCTGTGCTCCCCAACTCTGTTTTTCGACTCCTTTCTATCCTTTCGTGATCCCGATCAATCCCGACCCTTCTCGGTTCTATTTTGTTTTCCTTTTGGGTCAATTTCTATGGCATTTTCCTTTGGCTATTTGAAATCATCTCCACACAAACCTATCACAAAACTAGGTTTGTGTAATACATTTAATTATCTTTTCCTAAAAACATCTACTAGCGGAAAATATTTCCTAGACCGAGCCAAATGCTTATTGTTATTTGATTGTGTTGCTTAAATTTATGTGTGCGTCATACTGGGCTCAACTCATGTAAAAGAATGATGATTGGAACCTTTTGTGTACCTTATCGAAAGTAGTGTCTAGCATTTGAAACTGGCTTCTACAAGTTTTATGTGTTCGAACTTAAATCAACTGGTGAAATTTATCAACAAAATCCAAGAACATTCATGTTCAATAATAAAGAATCAAAGAATACCTAAATCGGCCATATTGAAGATTTTTAAGTCTTGGTTGTTGGTCTTCCAAATCGATAAGTAGTCATTTGAATTTCTCTTGGAGTCTTTCAGTTTTCTCTGAAAATAGGGATCAGAAGAATTGAACGATACGTATAATTTGCAGACCATAACTTCTCATAAGTTAACAAGATTGCTATTAACTTCTTACTATTTCCAATTTAACTAATCATAATCTTATACTTTGCTTAATTGCTTTACAACAAAAAATATCCATATATCTTAATTGATTACATAATCAGGTTCAACTTAATATGATAACTTTTAATACACGACTTTCACATATAGCCCATATGTAGGATTAAAATCCAACAATCTCCCACTTGGGCTATATTTGTCATATTATAACCATGTATTAAATAACCTTAAAAGTACTCAAAATTTCGTCATGAATACCTTAAGCAATTCCCAAACAATCTGATCCATCAATTATACCAATATAGGATCAAAGCGGAACCTATCAATGATGACAACCAAATGACACGGATCAAGTATGGACGTATAGTATAAAAATTACATGCTATGTGATCTGCATGCCTATTTCCAACTGGTCCTACCTTCAACTTTAGTGAGATCATTTAAACAAGCTCAATGTTAAACATAAAACATATACCTAAATTCCAAATTAATTGAAATATCCATAAACAACAATCCAAATAACCATAAACAAATGTCCACATCCAAAAGCAAATAAAAGACACAAACTCCTATAAAATTGAATATCCTTAAGTGTTATTACACCCGTATGAGCAGTGTGCTCATTCAAGACTTTGGGTGGTTTCCTTTAGTAAGAGGATCCACAACCATGGAGCTTGTATCTATGCACTCTACAGACATTTGTCCACTATGAACTCTTTCTTTCACAACCAAGAACTTGATATACATCAGTTTAGACTCTGTAGAGCTCCTGTTGTTGTGGGAATGCAGCACTGCAGATCTATTGTTACAGAATGTCCTAAGAGATCTTTCTATACCATTAAAATCCGTATGCTTCATAACAAGCTATGAACTTTGCTGCCATGGCGGAGGAGGCTATGAGTGTCTGTTTAGCACACTTTTATAATATAGCTCCTCCAACAAGCAGGTAGACATAGCCTGAATTGGATCTTATACTATCTAGGCATCATGCGAAATCAGAATAGCCTATGATCTCTAATTGATTTGATTTCATGTATGTGAACATGTATCCCTTTGTTCTCTATAAATACCTCACGACTCACTTGGCTGCTTGCAATGATCCATTCCTGGGTTACTTAAATATCTCCCTAGCATTCCAACAATGTACGCAATATCCGGATGCATAGAAACATGAGCATACATTTAACTCCATACACCCGAAACATAGGGAATCTTTTGCATTTTCTTAGTTTCAAAGTCATTCTTTGGGCATTGACTTAAATTGAACTCATCCACTTTAGCAACATGGGTATCTACTGGTTTACAGTCTTCTATACCGAATCTTTGAAAAACTTTCTCGATATAGCTCTTTTGTCATAATCCAAGAGTGCCCCAAGAGCGATCTCGGTATCTGTGGATCCCTAATACAAAAAAGGATCACCAAGATCTTTCAACTCAAAGTTCTTAGATAGAAATTTTATAATTTCGCACATTGTGCATCGTTGGTGACAAGCAATATATCATCAACATACAAAACCAGAAAAGTATATTTACTCCTACTAAACTTGTGGTAATACACAATCATTTGCTACATTCATCTCGAAACTGAAAGAGACAATGACTTGATAAAATTTGTGATACCATTGATGAGACGCCTGCTTAAGCCCATAGATGGATTTCTGTAATTTGCAAACTATTTTCTTTGAATCTCCCAATACAAAGTTTTCTAGTTACACCATATAAATTGTCTGTTCAATGTCACCATTGAGAAACATAGTCTTCATATCTATCAGGTGTAGCTCAAGATCCAAATATGCCACTAATGTCATTATTGTCCTGAAAGAGTTTTTCGATGAAACCGGAGAGAAAGTCTCTTTATAATCGAATTCTTCTTTAAATATAAAATCTTTAGGAACAAGACGTTCCTTGTACCTTTTCACATTGCCTGTCAAATCCCTTTTAGTGTTAAATATCTATTTGTAACCAATAAATTTTGCACCTTCAGTCAATGGGACTAGGTCCCACATGTCATTGTCCTTCATGGACTTTATCTCTTCATTAAGTCATCGATCCACTTCTGAGGTTTAATATTTTTCATGGATTGACGGAAGTTCATTAGATCATCTTCCATCACTCAAATGTCAAAATCATGTTCTTGAAGAAACACAATATAATCATCTGGAATTGTGTTCTTCCTCTATCTAAAGGATCTCCTTAATACTATTGGTTCTTGTGGTTGTAGAGTTTGTTCTTCTGAAACAACATGAACAAGGAGTTGATTGATATTTTCTTGTTCTGGAATTGCTTCTTGAATAATATCAGGTATAGAAGCCCGATCTTGATTATTATAAATAGCCAATGGAGGAATATCAACATATTTCTCCACAAAGACAAAATCATTAGTCCTTTCACCTCCTACAAACCCAACATTCCAAAAAAAATGGGCATTACCCGTCTTAAAAATAGACCTAGTTGTGTGATCATAAAGCTTGCAACCCTTAGATTTCTTCAAGTATCCAATAAAGTAACAACTGACAGTTCTTGAGTCCAAATTCTTTTTATTTGGCTTTTATAACCTTGTCTCAGCTGGACACCCCAAAATGCATAAGTGCTTTATACTTGGCTTCTTGCATGTCCAAAGCTCATAAGGAGTCTTTGCAGCAGCCTTAGTTGGTACTTTGTTGAGTATATACACTACGGTCTTTAGAGCTTCTTCCTAGAGTGATTCAGGTAAGGTAGCATGACTAATCATACTCTTCACCATGCCTTTAAGCATTCTGTTTCGTCTTTCAACAACACCAGTAATGGTCGACGGCATTTTTCTAGGAATTTTGCAAATGAATTTGGACGCTGTTCACCTGAGCCATTATATTTTCCGTAGTGTTCACCACCACGATCAGATAACGCTTTTGATCCTCTTGCTTAGTTGATTTTCAACTTCAGGTTTGAAATTTTTTGAACACGTCCAGTGATTGCAAGTTTTCATGAATGAGATAAAGATAGCAATATCTAGAATAGTCATCTATAAATGTAATGAAATATTGTTGATCATTTCAAGAAGCCGAAGGGAATTGTCCACAAATATCCGTGTTATTAATTTTAAGATGTCTACTTTCTTGTTGGCATCAAATGTCCTAACATCTATTTGTTTCCCCTTGATATAGTTAACACACACATCAAAAGAATCGAGAATACCATCGGACACGTCTCTTTATTCTCCTTTTGGAAAAATGATCCAATCTCTTGTGCTACAGTGAGGCCTAATTCCTGCCAGTTAATTTACGCTTAACAAATAGAGTACTAAGATGCAAGGATTCATTGAATGAGGCAAAAATGTCTAGCAAATATAGATTGTCATAAACTGATAAAGAATCAGATCCGACCAATTCTGAATTTTGAAAAAAAATAATTAAAGTTTTCATTCTCAAAGAACAAGAATAACCAGATTTGTCTAATGTAGAAATAGAATTGAAATTCTGACTAAAAAATGGTACAACAAAAATCTCAATCAAATCCACATAATATTCAGTCCTAAGTAACAATCTAAAATGTCTTATTCCCTCAACTTTAGCCGTCTTGCCATTGCCAATGTAAATGTGTATTTCACCACCACTGGGCTTCTGGAAGCTCAGGTAACCCTACATGGACACACTGATGTGTTGTTGCACCTGAATCTATCCACCATGTATATCCAGTTACCGAAGTTAAATTAACCTCAGAAAAAATTAAACTAAGAAGCAGCTATCCTGAGTTGGTTCCTTTTGTTGTTTCTTCTGTGGCATTTTATCCGCAATGTCCTTATCCTTCTTTCTTTTGTTGAATTTTCTCTTGTCGTTGGAGGTACTGGAGCACCACAGAAGTAACAGCCACTGAGTTGGTTTCTTTTTGTTGTTTCTTTTGTGACCTTTTATCCGTAGTGTCCTATCCTTCTTTCTTTTGATGATTTTTCTCTTGTCCTTGGAGGTACTGGCAATATGAGCACTTTAAGTCTTCTCTTGCTTCAACCTTTCCTTTTCTTGGACACAGTGAAAAATGAGCTCATTTAGGGGCCATGAGTCCTTTTGACAGATGTAGCTCACCTTAAATTGACTAAACAGTGTCAGAAGTGATATCAGAATCAGCTGTACTAACAAGTCGTTGGATAAATCCAACTTAAGTGCTTTAATCTTTGAAGTAAGATGAGAGATCTTCATGATTTATTCCCTTATGTTACCAGTGCCCTTATACCTCATAGAGGTAAGGTTTGCCAAAAGTATACTAATTTCAGCCTTTTCATTCTTAGAAAACCTTTTCTCAGGGTCATCAATGAACTCTTTAGTCGTATTCACCTTTTCAAACATAGTGTCCCTGAGTGCTTCTAGGATGACACACATTTTATGATCATAAGACTAATGCGATTGAACTTCTCCCACTTTTCCATCTTTCTCCTATCATCAGAGGTATTCTTATCAGTGAATCAGATTATTTAGTAACCCTCAGCGCAAGGTATACATCCTGCTCTGAGAGTGATCAACAAACTCTTTTACCATGCCTTAAAGTTTGTGTCATTCAACATAGGTATGGAATTGATACTAGAAGAGATACTTGTACCAACACCAGAAACTGAAAAGAGAACGTATAAACAATACAAACAAACTCACATAAGTACTGAAACATAAAATAGATAACAACATATAAAGGGGAACCCCATTACAAGCTACCGGATACAACATTAACATTTAGTCTTTGGACATAAATATTAATTTCTAAGTGGTATTTTTAACGTAGTACTTATCGCCATGTCAAAAAATATTTTAACATTCAAGATCAAGTTAGTTTCTTCAAGAGAGTTTACTTTGCCAGCATCTTGTTTCAATTAAATTAATGTCAAATGTTATATAACTCAAAAGAGACAATTATGCTAATATTTGAATCTGAAAATCGCCCAGTAGCATGCTATCAAATATTTGTCTGGCGCCAAGACGCTAAACCTTGTGCCACGACACCAAACAAATAGATTGTTTGGCAACATGGCGCTGAACCTGGCACCACAGCGTCGAACAGACAGACTGTCTGGCCCCACAAAGTTGGATCTGGCGCCACAGTACTAGGCAAATAGTCTACAGGAGAATTTTGGGCACTTTTTCGCATTCAAAGTCCGAAATTGCAAAATTTCTTCAACCAGAATCAATCATTTACAACATATATTCCTAAAATGAAGCAAAACATGCAAAACATATCATAAAATATTCTTAATTCACATGGATTTATATGAAATTTATGAAGAATAATTGGAATAATAACCCTAGCATGCTCTTGAATTTAAATCTACCAAATCCAGAATAATTAAATTCAATAAACTCATAAAAAGCATCAAGAAATGAAAGGGAGATACCGATTCCCAATGATTAAACATGATTCTCTTTGATACCAATTATTGGAACTTAATTCAACCGGTGAAATCCATTGGCAAAATTCAAGAACATTCATGTTCAATCATAAAGAATCAAAGAATGAAAGTGGAAGAGTACTTAAATTAGCTATATCAAAGAGATTCTTGAGTTTTGGCGGTTGGTCTTGCAAATCGATTCATAGTCCTTTGCTTTTCTCTTAGACTCTATCAGTTTTCAATGAAGATGGGATCAAAAGAATTGAAAGATACGTATGACTCAGGGACCACAACCTCCTATAAGTTAACTATTGTTAACTTCTTATTATTTTCAATTTAACTCATCATAATAAAGGGAATAACGATCCACTCTTCACATAAATTTCCATACTTTTCACCCAAAACTTAAAATACTTTCCAACCATAATGATAATTTTTCAAAAGAATATAGAATAACAACTGTTAAAACAAATAATCACTTTATCCTATCTTGTCGTGAATAAATCCTAAATAATTGAATGTGCTAAAGCTTCTGTCTGTACAAATCTAAAAATCTATATATTATATTTTCTGAGAGGGCCATAGAACAAACATATATTACCTGACATCAAAAATTTGAAGTCTCCGAGGAGCTGGGGGCCTCCCACGCCCCCTAGATTCGTCCCTGGACTAAATGTGAGATAATTTAAAAATTATAAACTAAATATGAGAAATCCCTAATGAATAAGACCAAAATTAAAATGGGGGTAAAATTATAGGATGAAAAATATATTTTTCCCGTATTACTCGATTATAGAATCGTTTTGGTGTTGGGTTTTGCGTAAAAACACATAAACGCAGTGGAAGGATTTCAAAACTTTAATTAAAAAACCCCAAAAGTGTACTCTAATTTGCATAATTGAATCTCGAACATGCATTAACGAGTAAACCCGACTTACCCATTGAAGTGAGGTGGTAGGAGAATCCAATTCTTCTTTTAAACTTTAGATTGATAAACTTCTTGAATTCTTCAACTCTCGTGTCCTTCAATTCTTGAAGTTGTAGATGAATCCAACACCGAATCACGTTGCCTCTAAATTATCACGCACGAATTGATGACGAAATTTTTTAATCTAGTTCTCTATAGGGGAGACGGCTTTGGTGTATAGAGAAGGAGGATATTTTTCTTCTTCTATTCTTTGGAGAGTTACAATTCATGTAATTTATTCTCTTGTCTAGGTTAAAGTCAAAAGAGCCCTTTTATAACTCAATGACTTGTTGACCAAGACAAAACAAAAGAGACCAATTTGATCATCCAACCTAGCCTAATGAGGACGCCCCGTATAGGGCCCAGAATTCTTTTGTTTCGTCAATTTCTTTATTCAATTAATTATTTATTTTATCCAATAAATAAATATATTAATTAGATAAATTAATTCATTAATATATTTCTCTAAGAAATTAATTATTAATCAATCTTAGCCAATAAGCAATTAATTATTTAACTTATCCTATAAATTAAATCTCTCCAAAATAAAATAGAAAATAGAAAATCCCTTTTTTCAATTTTCTACATCAATTCTTTAGCGCGACTCTTTAGGTTCGCTTCATTTGGCAATGAGAGGAAACCAAAGGAAGTGGGTAACACTTAACCAGTCATGTGGCCCACTTCGTAGCCCAAATGAAATACAAATGAATGGATCATTCCACAACCTTTCAATCATAAGTACTGTGTATGTATAAATCCTTTGTTCACGTTCCCCGGTCAAGTGAGAGTCCTGGTTATGTCAAACTCACTGGACTTGACTATATGTATAAATTATAATAATACGAGATCATTGAGATCGATTTGGTGCCTAGCATAATAGTCTCGTTTACTTTGGCCAAAGACTTTGATCTCTATTTATCTATAATTACATAGGGTACATTCTCATTCGCTTATGAGAGAACAAATCCTTCTTAGATATCTGCTAAGACTACCACTTGCCTATCAAGTCCGCATTTCGAGGTTGACCCCACCAACCGGTGAATTGGGTCTAACTACTCTAGTGAAAGACTTGACGTCACAAGTGCATCTTCAGCCTGATACTTCAGGTCAAAGGTTCATATATACCAATTACGCATAATCAGTTCTGTCATTGATAGTCACAGAGTGAAAACCCATGTGACAGAACTGATACGAGTCGTGTTCGAGCATATCAGTTCCACTGATGTGCCTACAATCTTAATCTCCTATCATCCCATGATACTGGACAGGCACTCGC
Organism: Buddleja alternifolia; assembly: GCA_019426215.1. Taxonomy (NCBI): domain Eukaryota; kingdom Viridiplantae; phylum Streptophyta; class Magnoliopsida; order Lamiales; family Scrophulariaceae; genus Buddleja; species Buddleja alternifolia. The sequence goes on along the minus strand of CM033391.1, from coordinate 12,938,348 downwards.
ATGTCGGAGCTAAGATTGTACAAGTACTCAAAGTCTATATTTGTTCATTAAAGACTTCATATTACTTGCGAACTTGTTTTAGTAATCAAGATCGATCTCTCTAGTGCCACTCTTCCTATCCCATAGGATGTAGAGGGGTTGCACTAAAAATATGGACAAAATATTTTACACAACTTATAGATGCAAATAAAAATTAAGTGAAAACTTAAATGATGCCTTTTATTATAAGTAATATTTAAGTTCAGTACAAGATAGATGCCCTATTCATACTATCCTCTATGGCATCTGAGGGCATAATCCTAAAAATCTCCCACTTGCACTCAATGCCACTCATTGTGGTATCTAATACCCATCCTTTCCAGGTGTCGGTCCAAAACAGCCAGAGGTAGTGATTTGGTGAACGGGTCAGCTACATTGTTAGCTGAGGCTATTTTCTGCATTGCAATCTCTCCTCTGCCAATGATCTCCCTGATGATGTGAAATCTTCTCTCAATGTGTTTGAATTTGTTATGAGACCTCAGTTCCTTAGTTTGCGCTATAGCTCCATTGTTATCACCATAAAGTGGTAACGGGAGCTGAGCACTAGGAACCGATTCAAGTTCTCCAAGAAACTTTCTCATCCAAACAACTTCTTTTGCTGCCTCTGAGGCTGCCATATACTCCACTTCAGTTGTGGAATCAGTGGTTGTGCTTTCCTTGGAACTTTTCCAAGACACTGCTCCACCATTGAGAGTAAGAACAAACCCCGAAGTGGATTTTCGGTCGTCAGCATCAGATTGAAAGTCTGAATCAGAATAATCTTCCATCTTCAGGTCTCCACCTCCATAGATAAGAATCATATTCTTAGTTCTTTTCAGATACTTTAGGATATTTTTCACAGCTATCCAATGTTTATTTCCCGGGTTTGCCTGAAATCGACTCACCACGCTCACAGTATAGGCAATGTCGGGTCTAGTACACAACATTGCATACATCAGGCTACCTACTGCAGAAGCATAGGGTACATTACTCATCTCCTGCCTATCTTCCTCACTTTGAGGGCACATAGACTTGGACAAGTGTATTCCGTGCCTCATGGGAAAAAACCCTTTCTTAGAATTGTCCATCCTAAACCTCTTTAGGACTTTTTCTAAGTAAAGGGCTTGAGAGAGACCTATCACTCTATTCGTTCTATCCCTGTAGATACGAATTCCTAGAACGTATGTCGTCTCTCCCAAGTCTTTCATGGAAAACGTACTCGAAAGCCATTTCTTGACTGTGGTAAGCATTCCTACGTCATTTCCTATAACCAGAATGTCATCCACATATAGTACTAAGATAGAGAGTTTGCTCCCACTAGTCTTCTTATAGACACAGGGTTCATCTTCGTTCTTGATATAGCCATATCCTTTTTACTTCGTCAAAACGGAGATTCCAGCTTCTAGATGCTTGCTTGAGACCATATATGGACCTCTCAAGTTTACATACTTTATGGATATCGGATTCAGATACAAAACCCTTTGGCTGTTCCATATAGATATCCTCCTCAAGCAATCCATTCAGAAAAGCCGTTTTGACATCCATCTACCATATCTCATAATCTAAGTATTCAGCTATGGATAACAGTATTCGTATAGACTTTATCATGGCCACGGGCGAAAAGGTTTCTTGATAGTCAATTCCTTCTCTTTGACTATACCCTTTCGCTACGAGCCTAACTTTAAATGTGTCAACCTTGCCATTGCTACCTATCCTTCTTTTATAGATCCACTTACATCCTATAGGTTTGATACCTTCAGAACGATCTACCAAAGTCCAGACTTGGTTCGATTGCATAGAGTTCATTTTTGTTTCCATGGCTTCTCGCCATCTTGAAGCGTCGACATCCACCATCGCTTGATCATAGGTACAAGGATCATCTTCATGACCTGCTTGTACTACAGTGTGAAGCTTTAGCTCCCCCTGCAGTAGATACCCATACCTCTCAGGTTCATGTGGTATTCTACCAGATCTACGTGGTGGTTGTGCTACTATTGGTTCAGACCTTGGTTCTTGGACAGATGTCTCTGAGGGAGTTTCATTTTGTTCTTGTAGAACAATTTTCCTACTTTTGCCCCCTTCCAAGATGAACTCATCTTCAAGAAAGTGAGCTTGTAGGGCAACAATGATTCTCTGATCATCATGCAGGTAAAAGAAGAATCCCATGGAATCCTCAGGATAACTAATGAAATGTCCCATGAGGGATCTTGTTTCTAATTGCTCCACTTTAGTCTTTTTGACATAAGCAGGATATCTTCAAATCTTAATGTGATTAAGACACACGATTTCCTATTATTTCACATCTCATGCTGAGTTTTAGAAGCAGATTTGGAGGGACATCTGTTCAAAACATGAGCAGTAGTAAGGAGCGCATGTCCCCACAACGAAATGGGTAAATCAGTGTAACTAAGCATGGAACGAACCATGTCCAACAATGTTCGATTCCTTCGCTCAGCTACTCCATTTAGTTGAGGAGTTGCTGGTGGTGTTAGTTTTAACGTTATTCCTTGTTGTCTAAGGAATTCATCAAACTTAACACTCATATATTCTCCTCCATGATCCGATTGTAGAGTTTTTATATTTTGCCCAGTTTGATTTTCTACTAAGGCTTTAAACTCCTTGAACCTTTCAAAGGATTCAAACTTTTGCTTCATTAGATACACTAGACCATATCTTGAATAATCGTCTGTGAAAGTGATGAATTAGTAGAAACCTCCATGAGACATTTCTCCAAATGGTCCGCAGACGTCGGTATGCACTAACCCTAAGACTTGAGTAGTTCTTTCAAAAGTTCCGGTGAAGGGAGATCTAGCCATCTTGCCTAAGAGACATGATTCACATGTTGGAATGGGATCCGACCCCAGTGAGCTTAATAGCCCATCTTTTTCCATTTTGTGGATCTTGTGTTCTCCGTCATGGCCTAGTCTAAGATGCCACATGAGTCTTAGGTTAGCTTCTTGCCTACCACGTTTACGTGTTACAACATTAACATCAAATGAATTACGGACATTCAAATAATACAAACCATTAACTAAACAAGCATTGCCAACTAATTTATTTTCATAATAAATGTCGCAATTTAATTTAGAAAAATGAAATGTATAGCCCATCTTAACTAAGATATGAATAGATACAATGTTCTTAAGCCACTTGGGCAAAACTAAAATATTATCTAAAAACAATAAATGTCCAGAATTCAAATAAAGAGAAGTAGGTCCAATCCTAGTAGCTGTGACGCTTTCCCCGCTGCCTACTTTGATCATCACTTCTTCTTGGCCTAGCTTTCTACTTCTCTGCAGATCCTGATCCGAAAAACATACATGGGCACTAGCCCCTGAGTCCAGAATCCACGATGTAGAAAATACGGTCATAGAACAGTTAGTTTAAAAAACAAGTAGTTCTATACCTTGTGCACCTTTGCCTAATTTGGGACAGTTCCTCTTCAAGTGGCCAAGCTCACCGAATTCGTGACATCTATCCGTCCTTTGCTCTTGTAAAACCCTTTAGCCTTTCCCTTATCCTTCTTGACACCCCCTTGAGCTCCAAGCTCGCCAGACTTTTTCTTGTTGTTCTTCTTCTTAGACTTAGACTTTTTTGGTCCAGAAGAGATGAGTAAGGCAGTTTCCTTTCCCTGTGGTTTCATTTGAGATTGTGCAGTAACCAATTTGTTCATTAGCCCAGCTAAATTGCACTCTATCTCATTGCAGTTAAAGTTAACCACAAATTGGGAAAAGGAATCAGGAAGAGACTGCAAGATTAAGTCAGTTTGAAGGGTGGCGTTCATGGTGAATTCGAGAGCTTCCAATTTCTCGATTCTCGAAATCATTTTGAGGACATGATCACCAACCTTCTCACTTTCTTTCATCTTGGCTCCGAAGAGCTCTTTCGATATTTCATATCGAGCAATTTGACTATGCTCTCCATAGTGCTCTACCAGGTGAGCTAGGATAGCTCTTGCAGTGGGCATCTTATCATGTGACCTTTGAAGATCATTAGTCATCGATCCCACCATGTATCCTCTCACCCGGAGGTCGTCCTTAACCCATTTTTCATGGGCTTGGACCTCTTCCTCGTTGGCACGTGCTCTAGCAGGAGCCGCCGAGATATCAGCCTCCAAGACGTATCCCAGAGATTCCATATTGAGGACAAACATCAAACTTCTAAGCCAGTCCACATAATTGGGTCCAGTCAGGGTATTCTTTTCGAGTAGAATTGAAAGTGGGTTTGTCATATTTGAGAGAGATAAACGAGAAAATAACTGCAGAAATAAACCAGATTTATTAGATTACTTGTTTTGACTTAACCAAGAAAAATTAAGGACTTAAAATTTATCTTGGCTCCCACTACATTTTTCGAATCCCACACTCCCCATGTGAAAATCGGGAATCATCATTGGCATCGATTCCAAAGCGGGTATTGAGGTCCTCAATTAACTAAATGGGTTGCAACCTAACTGGTTTCTGGCCCATTAATTATTTGAGGTGATATCTAATATCAATTCATCCAATAAACATTTCAATACCTTTCCCCATAGTTCACCAAACCGCAACCGAACAGGTTTCTAAGCTCGTGAACTACCCGAGTTCAATCCCACTAACTCCTATAATCTAACATTTGAATTTCACCTTGCAATCGAACAGGTTTCTGGGGTGAAATATGCTTCGATTAAGGCATTTCATGCACTTAGTAAAATTTCAAATCATTTCTATATGCATAACCCCCATAGCTGGGAAGCATTATACATTTATAGTAATTTTAATTTTAGAAAGCTTAGTGGAGGGAGAGGATGTCTCACATCCTTTTCTAACTCGGTATTATTTATTTGGGGAGAATTTAATTCGTCAAAAAATTTTGGTCTCACTTTTGCACATTATTCAATTTATATAGCACTTTTATTCTATGTTGATCATGCATAAAAATACTACTAATAATCATGCCTTTCAATATAAATAATTATGGAATTTAAATAAATAAATTCACCACTTGATCATGGACTTTTACTAGAGGGCCCGAGCCAATTGGTCATAAAAAAGGCATAGATTAAACCTATTAAACATTCATGGGGCTTTTAACTTTATCAATTTTGAACCATTTCATCTCGATTCCTAAAACAACTCATGCATTATTTCTAAGAATATAATAAATAGCTTCAAATTTGATAATCCATAAAATTTAAGGTGAAACATATAATCCTAAGTCCATGATTAGTGTTACAATCACATAAGACATGCTCGCATCAATTAATACATGCTTGTAACATTTAATACATGCTCGCAATATTAAATCACTTTTGTTGATTATTAAAATTTTAGTCCAACTAAAAAGTCGTTTATAAAATTTCCAATGTTTTATACATTCACTATTTCAATTAAAATCATTCTAGTCTAACTAGATGACTTAGATGTACGAAATTAAAATTAAATACATCTACCTTTAATTAAAATAATATTAGTCCTACTAATAGAATACATAAAATATGGAATTCTAATTTTATTTTATTATGATTTAAAGCCATCTATTATTGAAAATACTTTTATTTGATCAAAAAATTAATTATTAATCTCTAAGAAAAATAATTACATTCATTATTCAAAATTAAGTAATTTCCAAGTCGAGAAAAAATAAAAATATTTAATCCATAAATTAATTATTAATCTCTAATTAAATATTATATTCCAATTAATCTTATTGGGTTCCATTTCATCAAACCCAAGTCACCATCCTTTTGGTCCATTTGGATTCATTTAATTGGGCTCAAAATAATTAATTAGAATAACATGCACTCTTTATTAATTTCTTATTGGGCTAAATTTAATTTAAATCCAAATCACCAATCTAATTGGCCCATTTAGATTTAATTAGATTAAGTCCAAACTAATTAACAAATCAAAATTGAATAATTTTCAATTGGGCTTGATTTAAATTGAAAATTATTCGGCTCATCATCCTTTTGTTCCACCCAATTAATTAAAATCACCCAAAACCAAATATCAATTTTGACCCAAACATAGCCCGTTTTAAGACCCGAATCCAAGACTCTGTTCAACGAATTGGGTGTTAAGCACACGACCCGTTGGGCCACGCACACGGCCTAACGGGCAGTGACTACGTGGCCTGGCCACGTGAACAGCTACTGCGCGCAGCTGTGCGAGCAACTGTTCACGCGTGAACAGTGCGCGCAATGCTGCGCGGGTTTCTTTCCGAGCTTTCGAGCCCCATTTTTCCTCGGTATTTTTTGATTTTCAATATCATCAAATATTCCAAGATTTACAATAACTAAAAACCAAACAATTCTAGGCAAAAACCATAAACTTAATGCAGATTTAAGAAAACATACAAACATGCTTCAAAAACACATAACTTGCAATTCTTAAATCACGCAAAGGAGATCAAATATGCAAATCAGAGATTGACTCTGATACTACTGCTGGGTTTCACGTAAAAACACATAAACGCAGCGGAAGGATTTCAAAAATTTAATTAAAAAAATCTAGAAGTGTACTCTAATTCGCATAATTGAATCTCAAACATGCATTAACAAGTAAATCCGACTTACCCGTTGAAGCGAGGTGGTAGGAGAATCCAATTCTTCTTTTAAACTTTAGATTGATAAACTTCTTGAATTTTCAATTCTCATGTTCTTCAATTTTTGAAGTTGTAGATGAATCCAACAACGAATCACGTTGCCTCTAAATTATCACGCCCGAATTGATGACGAAAAATTCCCTTCTAGTTCTCTATAGGGTCGACGACTTTGGTGTATAGAGAGGGAGGATATTTTTCTTCTTCTATTCTTTGGAGAGTTACAATTCATGTAATGTATTCTTTTGTCTAGGTAAAAGTCAAGAGAGTCCTTTTATAATTCAATAACTTGTTGACCAAGACAAAACAAAAGAGACCAATTTGATCATCCAACCTAGCCTAATGAGGACACCCCATATAGGGCCCGGTTCTTTTGTTTCGTTAATTTCTTTATTCAATTAATTATTTATTTTATCCAATAAATAAATATATTAATTATATAATAAAATTATTAGATAAATTAATTCATTAATATATTTCTCTAAGAAATTAATTAATAATCAATCTTATCCAATAATTATTTATCTTATCCAATAAGTAATTATTTATTTAATTTGTCCAATAAATTAAATCTCTCCAAAATAAAATAGAAAATAGAAAATCCATTTTTTCAATTTTCTTCATCAATTCTTTAGCACGACTCTTTAGATTCGTTTCATTTGGCAATGAGAGGAAACCAAAGGAAGTGGGTAACACATAGCTAGTCATGTGGCCACTTCGTAGCCCAAATGAAATACAAATGAATGGATCATTCCACAACCTTTCAATCATAAGTATCGTGTATGTATAAATCCTTTGTTCACGTTCCCCGGTCAAGTGAGAGTCATGGTTATGTCAAACTCACTGGACTTGACTATATGTATAAATTATAATAATACGAGATCATTGAGATGGATTTGGTGCCTAGCACAATAGTCTCGTTTGCTTTGGTCAAAGACTTTGATCTCTATTTATCTATAATTACATAGGGTACATTCTCATTCGCTTATGAGAGAACAAATCCCTCTTAGATATCTGCTAAGACTACCACTTGCCCATCAAGTCCGCATTTCGAGGTTGACCCCACTAACGGGTGAATTGGGTCTAATTACTCTAGTGAAAGACTTGACGTCACAAGTGCATCTTCAGCCTGATACTTCAGGTCAAAGGTTCACATATACTTATTACGCATAATCAGTTCTGTCATTGACAGTCACAAAGTGAAAACCCATGTGACAGAACCAATGCGAGTTGTGTTCGAGCATATCAGTTCCACTGATGTGCCTACAATCTTAATCTCCTATCATCCCATGATACTAGATAGACACTCTCATGTCGGAGCTAAGATTGTACAAGTATTTGAAGTTTTTATTTGTCCATTAAAGATTTCATATTACTTACGAACTTGTTTTAGTAATCAAGATCGATCTCTCTAGTGCCACTCTTCCTATCCCATAGGAAGTAGAGGGATCGCACTGAAAACATGGACAAAATATTTTACACAACTTATAGATGCAGATAAGAATTAAGTGAAAACTTAAACGATGCCTTTTATTATAAATAATATTTAAGTTCAATACAAGATAAATGCCCTATTTATATTATTCTCTAGGCATAATCCCAACAGTTGGATTAACTAATAAATCTAAAAAAAAAAGTTTGTGTGAATGTGGATCCTTAACTAGATCTGCATCCAAATGGACAAGTCAACAACATTTGCATGCACTAGTGAAAATTGGTGTAAACGATGAAGTTATAAATTTTATATATTAAAATAAAGGGATAATTACACTAGGTACTCTTGAGGTATTACCTAATTACAAAAAATATCCCTTAGTTTAATAAATTACATCTAATACCTTTTAGTTTCATTCCTTCCAACAATCGGCAACTTCCGTTAGGGTTTCTTAAAGCATCGTTAAAAAAATTGTGAACTTCCGAAAATACCCCTACTTAATATAAACCTTGATTTTTTGGACAATTATACCCTTTGGTTGTATTTGTAATGTCTTTCAAATCATAGGTATGTAAATGAAAAATATTTTGAACTTACTTAAACTAATTTTTAAATTGAATTAAATTTAAAATCTTATATATTGTAAATAAAAAGAAAAAAAAATATTTTATATATGAAATTCGGTATATATATCCATAAAACTAAAATAAAACAAAAGATTAAAATTTATAAAAAAAAGATAGTGAAAATATTTGATTTATGATTTCAATATTATATGAAAATTATTAAATAATTTTGAGTTACATTAAAATTTTGAGTTACATTATCTTGAAATATATATATATATATATATATATATAAATACAATTTTTATTTATGCAATAGTTTTATATAATTTTCAAATTACTAAAAAATAAAATAATTTAAAAGTTATTTTTACTTCCAAGAAATAAATAAATATTATTTAGTCTTTCATCTGAATTATTTTTGGTAATTTTCAAAAAGAACATAAATTAGGAATTATTATTTCCTAGAGATAAATAAATAATTTAAATCTTTAAACAAAAAGAAAAAAGAAAATTCAAAGGAAAAATGGGGAAAGAAAACATGTCTTCAGCGTCTTCTTCCTCTTCCCCAACCTTCATTCATAGCAGCCATGGCCAACCAAACCAACCACCATCGTTCACCACATAATCTCTTCCTCTGCCAGCCACCCAACACCACAACCTACCCAAGCCCCCTCTCCTGTCACTGACCACCATTGTCATCTCCGCGTCACATAAGGGTATTCATGATTTTTCAAAACTGTACCATAACGGTTGTACTATACCGAGCCGTACCGAAGTTACGGTTTTTTATATAAAAGTCTAGGTTTTAGTATGAGATGAGATCGTACCGATTATTTTGGTATGATTTTAATTTTAGAAATTTTAAACCGATAAAAAATCGTACCGGACTGTATATTATATATCATAATTAATTATATTATACATGTTATATTTAAGTGAATCTACTAAAGAAGCTTATAGAACGTATAAGGATAAATACACTAAGAATCAAATTTATTACACAACTGATGTGAGATTTTGAGGATTTTAAAAATTATGAATTTAGGAATTAGTTAATAGAATTTATCGCTCAACTTTCTTTATTTGATTCCTTTTGAATTTGTCTTTTTAACTAAATCCTGGTGAATTAGTATGTTTTGTGTAGGTTTCAAGTATAGTAATATGAGGTTGATTCTTATTTGATTTTTATTTTTCAATACCTTTATTTAATGCTGATGACTTTCTTATTTTTTAGTATATCATGTAAAATTTCACTAACTCAATTATTTTCGAAGTCCTTCAATATTAAATAATAATATTTACTCAGATATTCATATGACTTATAACTATTTTTTTTGTACATACTTTTTTTTTGATAATATGTCAAATCTAAAGGTCACTTATGTGATAAAATCGTAATTAATGAGTACATGATAAATTTCACTAGACTTTCGTGCATAAAAGGTGGACATAAGACTATATGGATATATTTATAAAAATACCGCAAAATCGTACTGGATCAAATCGAAACAGCATGATACCGATTAAATTTTGGTTTTGGTTTTAACTATCTATATACCGTAATTATTGGTATGGTATAAATTTAGTGCAAAACCACAAAAATCGAACCATGTGCACCCCTAGCATCACAAGACCGCCTCCTCCCTTCTCCACAACCGCTGCCTCCCCGCCAATGTCTTCCCTCCATCGCAAACCGTCGGCCGCCATCTCAATTTTCAATCCCAATCGCCATTTCTAGGTCCTCATGCAAGCCCGATCGCAGTTAGGAACTTATTAATAATATTTGTATGTATATGTATGTCTTTTTTATTAAATCGCTTTTGTGTCTAAGAGGGAGGTATTATGGAACCTTGACCCTTTATTGATCTTTAAAGAAGAGTACAAGAATTTTTAAACGCAATAAACCAGGAGTACTACTCCCTTACATTGCAAGCCTTAACATTTCAAAAATAAGGAAATCATAATCTATCATTCTAAGTAAACCATAAAGTTTCAGAGGTAGTTGATTTGGTAGAAGCACCGCACTTGAATACATATCACAAGCAATATTCGCCAATCTATCAGCTGACTGATCCCCCTCCCGAAATACATGATTAAACCTCAATTCAAGTTTTTTCATAGACTTAACAATTCTAGTCATCAAGTGTTGAACCTTCCAACTATCTTGTCGTTGTCCTTGAATAAGGATTATTACAATTTTTGAATCAACAACATCAAGTTGTACGCTTGGTATGTTTCGTTGGACACATAATTCCAGCCATGTGCCACCCCATCCAACTCCGCAAAAAGATTTGTCTGCTGTCCTATGGTTGAATAGAATGCAAATTTCACCTCACCATTCCAATCACGAAGTATACCACCTGACCCTGCTGGTCCTGAATTTCCTCTACTAGCTCCATCGGTATTAAGCTTGTACCAAAGCAGATCCGGATTCACCTACCAAACCGGAACAATTTTATTTTGAATTAGAACTAGAACTTCCAATCAATTTTTTTTTAATATACTGCAATCTCCTTTTCAAAATTTAACAGTAATTTTAGGGGATAATTTAACACATTGTATATGTTTAGTAACTCTAGAAATTATGTATTGTATTGAAAATATACCCCCATTATACGTGAAATTGTTTCTCTCATACCAAAAAAAACCATAAAATTGTTAGATATTATTATTGCTCTCCTAATTAGATTATTATTATTATTGCTTTCCTAGTTAGATTAGTATTCTTATTACCTTATTTATCTTTTACTTTTTTATAGTTTAAGGTTTTCTTGTATTCTCTCTCTTGTAACTCTATAAATATGTTACTCAATAATACAAGTTCCCTACGGGGTTTTCTCTAATCTAACATAGTATCGAGCTAAAGGGTTTTTCTTTCAACCCTCATGATCTTTCGCTTCCGCCAGTCTCTACCATCGCCGTCCCCGTTCGGCTTCCTATATACTTTTTTTTTCTCTTTTTGTTCTTCCTTCACTATGGTGAATCTTTTGTAATTTAGTTTGGGTTTAGCAACCTATCTTTATCTTTTTCGTGTTTTAGCCGCCGCCGCCGCCCGTTTCTTTACTTTTCTTTATCTTTTCCGTGTTTTAGCCTCCACGCTTAGCCGCCGCCGCCTTTAGTTTTGTTAGTTGCCGCTGCTCACCCTTGGAAAACAAGGACTTGGAGTCACCACCTTATTTATTGATTTTCAGACGAAACTGCTCCACATTGAGAAGCGTCTTCGTCGAACCGCCGCCTTATTTAATGATTTCCAGACGAAACTGTTCCACCTTGAGAAATTTATTCGTCAAAATCTCTCTACTAAGCATTCTTTATGCCCGGACTGTCGTAACATCTTTTCTCGGTTTTTAGCTCAGTCTCAATGTTCAAGACTTTCACGTTTCGACTGCGGGGGAATGTTAGATATTATTATTGCTCTCCTAATTAGATTATTATTATTAATTATTATTATTGCTTTCCTAATTAGACTAGTATTTTTATTACATTATTTATCTTTTACCTTTTTTATAGTTTAGGGTTTTCTTGTATTCTCTCTTTTGTAACTCTATAAATATGTTACTCAATAATACAAGTTCCCTACGGGGTTTTCTCTAATATAACAAAAATAGCCAAATGGGTGAAAGTACGAATATGGAACACCTAACATGTTGATAGTCTCCAGAATCGAATCATATTAATAATATTCCCTATTCCCCCCCCCGATTTTGAAAAATCATTTTTTTACCTTACAAATTTTTTTATATTTGAATTTCGTCCCCCTCACGATCGAAAAATATCACGTTTCCTCATTTACTTTGAGTTCGCCCCCCAAAACCCAAAATTCTGGCTATAACAAAAGAGGTATAAGAGTATAAATTATGTCAAAAGTTGTAATTGAACCTAATTCCTTATTATATTTTCCCCATAAATATAGCATACCGTACCGTGGACAAATTGTATAACTAAATCACAACAATCTCGCCCCCTGGGTAAATTTCCTGGTGTCCCCACTGACAAAAAATTCTAGATCCGCCACTGCCAGATTCTATTACCCGACAACATTGACATTTCAAGCTTAGGAGAAAACCTTTCCTTTGTAGACGATCATCTACTATATTCCAATCTTGCACCAATCTTCACAGAAAGATTAAGGCTATGTTTGTTTGTGTTTTCTAATCCATATTTTTATTTTCTATCTCATTTGAAAATAAAAATACACACTTTACACCATTCTCATCTGAAAATACACTTATTTTCATTTTTATTTTCACATTTTCCAATAACTACATTTTCACTTTATCAAATCACACTCACATTTTTCTTTCTCTCACATCTCCTTCTAAAAGTCAACATTTTCGACAACAATTGTGGTGTTATGGTGGAATAAAATACACGATTTTAACCTTCATAGACACGTGCACATTTAAAGACCCATTTTGAATATTTTTAATGCTCGTTTTGGGATCGATTTTTATCATTTTTACTTATAAATATATTTAATCAATATATTATTACCTATTATTTTATATATATTACTCACATAATCATTACTTTTAACTAATTCAATAATTTCATACATCATCAATTCATCAATTCCAACAAATTTCATAAACACAACCAAACATGCCTATATTTTCACACGAAAATCAAAAAATTCATTCTTCTATACATTTTAGAAAATAACGGTTGAAAATAAAACGAAAACACATCCAAACAGAGCCTAACATTGTTGGAGTAAGTCCCACATTCTATAGACTCTTAAATAATTGATTTATCGGCGAGTAAAGTTCCAGGTGGACTCTGCTAAATTTCCCATCTGACGACAATTTCCACCAAGGTAAGTCTTGTCCTCTTGTATCGCATTTTGTTTATCTTATTCTCTTAGTCTTTATCTTCAATCTCGATTTTTAGAAATTAAATTAAATCTCATCTCAGAAAGTATTACTTCCAAGAAAATATCGTAATGTACCCAAGTATGTATTCTATTTTCTTAAATTTAAAAACGATGAATATTTTAACATATTACTTAATGATATGGTTATTTCTTATTAATCAACTTAATATTTTTATTTTTAGAGCTATCACTCTTTACTCAGGGGTGTTCAATAGGAACTTTATAAATTATTTCACGAACTTCGGCCGGAATCACATCTAGAATTTGTTCCTTCCATTTTCCATTCTCCAACAATTCACTCACTCACGAAGTTCCATCCGTCCACCATGTGAAAGGATCATTTTGTCCCAACCAAGTATCCGCCCTTGAATTTTATTCACAACATCATCAAAAAACACATATTTTCTCCTCCTTCTGTACAATGCCACCCCAAGATATATCATAGGAAGTTTCTTAAAAGACTAACCAATCACCTCTCTCACCATGTTAATCGTATTACAATGTACTGATTTTTCCACAACAAAAGAACTCTTGGTATATTAACCAATTGTCCCGATACTTGCTCGTACTCCCTCCGGAGCTCAACCAGTTCCCGAGTGCATTTTTTCTTAGCACGAGTGAAAATTATCATATCCTCTGCATAAACTAAATGAGAGATCGCCAATCCCCTAGCAAATCGATATTCCATATGAGGGATTTGGGTAATCAATGTATGGAGACTTCGAGAAGGAACCTCAACCGTCGATATAAATAGAGCTGACTATAAAGGATCTCCTTGTCGAATACCTCTGCTGGAAGTAAAGAAACCAGCCTTAGTACCATTCACTAAAACTAAAAACCAGTTATCCTCCACATTGATTCTTCACCAAAGAAATCCAAGTATTTGGAAATCCAAATCGTTGAAGGACTGAATATAAAAATCCCCATTGAACTCTATTGTCTGCTTTAGCCATATCCAACTTTGAAGATAATATTCCCAATCTTTGATTTGCTATCTAAACAGTGAACCATCTCATGTGCCAACAATACATCATCACTAATCAATGTCCCTGCCACAAACCCACTCTGAGGTCAGATATCAACTTATCCATCAACAATTGTAGTTTATTGCACATAAGTTTTGATATGAACATATTGACCATTGTGCATAAACAAATTGGTCTAAAATCATTTCATCCGCACGGATTATCCATTTTGGCAATAAGAACAATTGAGGTGGACTTAAAATTCTGAGGCATTGGAGTGCCATTAAAAAAGTCAAGTACAGCCTCATAAACATCTAATCCCAAAAAATCCCAGCAGGATTGGAAAAAAAAATAGAGAAAAAACCATCTAACTCAGCGACACTGTTTTTATGTAACCCAAATATTATCTTTATGTATATATGTATTATATATGCATTTATGGGTGTATATATGCATTTATGGGTTTAGGTATTGTGAGCAAATTTGATGTGTAAAGTAGCAAGATAGTCTTTCATAATTTAGTTTTTTTCAAAAAAAAATGATGTTTTTTCTGTTTTTTTTCTTTAACATTCTGTAAGGGCATAAACATCATTTCATATTTTTTGTCCAACCTTACATTATTAAATGAAATTACAGGATATTAAATGTAAATTATTAAACCAATGAATATTTTTTGTAATTAAGCAATACCTGTTACCTAGCGTGATTATCCTTTAAAATAAATAGATAACAAGATATTTGGCAAAAATATATATTTATGTGAACAAAAATATTAGAATGTTTAATTATAAATATTTATATATGAATGACTCTCATATATAAATAGTTTCGAGAACATATAAATACATAAACTTTAAGAAAAATCATGGTAAGCAGAATAATATTGAACTATCAATGGCATAGTTAAGACTATATACTAGTATTTCAAACAAAATGACAACAGGAAAATCGGGGACGATAATGGTCAGCAAATGAATGGTGGGAAAAGTGGATTAGGAGGGTACTCCACTTGCCAAATTGAATGATGATATTGTTGAATTCTTAAATAAATAATTAGGACAGTGGAAATTTAACTTTTAGTTACTCATTAATTAAATAACAACCTAGGGAAACTTAGTCACCCATTTCAACTATTTCTTAATTTCCTAATCACGTCATATGGGATATTAGCTAGCTTTTAATTAAGAATACAACTATTGGGAAGTCTTGTTTTCCACAAAGATCCTTTTTGTTACCATAACATGCATGACACTCTCGATTCCGTATTCAACATCATATCCACATTTTCTTTCTTTAAATTTGAAAATACTCTACTCGAGAAAATATGTCCGATATTTGTCTACATTATATATATCCGCATTCGGGGAATACACGGATACTACGCAATATCATTAGAAGTACACATATATCATAGCAGAAAACATGCAAATAACACAAATCAAATAAAAAATAAGGAAAATCAAATTAAATTAAAGGAAAGCTACTATAAAACCGTTGAATAATTGTTGCTCTTGATTTTTGGATCAAGAAAATAATCACTTTCAGATTCAGGTTTTATCTCGAAGCTCAATATAAAGTCCAAGCGAATTAGCCTAAAAGCACCATGACATAATCATTAATCACGTACATCTTTCATATTCAACAAGAGAATTTGTTTTTAGTTAAAAAAACAAAGTTTCAAGTTTGTCACAATTAATAACAAAAAGACACCTGGCGAGACTTTAAATTTTCACCGTAGGGTACATGTAAGTTTAACATTGGCTCCCCCAAGAATATAGCCCAAAGACATCAATGGCGGAGTTGGTTAGCATGGTTGGTTCTTTCCTTGAGGTGAGGGGTTCGAGTCTCAGTAGATGACAAACTCAATGTTCAATTTCTATTTTTGTTTTAGGATTCGAACCCCAGCAGGCAACAATTCCAGTGCTTCTTTTTTTTTTTTTTTTTTGTTCTGTTTAAATGTAGAGCACTAGTAATACATTCTATATACAAATTTATATATATTCTATATAAAATTTTCCTTATCAAACAAAATATATAAAAATCCTAAATTTATTTATTGTTTACCCCTCCATTTGTCTATTATAAATTTCAATTTAAATTGTATCCAAATAATTTTTAGATTTAAAGCTAATACATTTTCAAATATAATACTCTTATATACTTCAAAACCTGGTGCAAATGATAAATAGTAGACCTAAAATTTTTAAATTTTTTAGTCTACCAAAGTAGTCTCACATATTTACCACAACAAAGTTTATCCATTTACTCTTATAAAATAAGCATTGAGCTAATACCAAATCATAAAATGAAAAAAATAAAAAATAAAAGTAACTTGCCTAATTACGTATACTTTCTTATACAATAAAAATAAGGCTGAAAAAAAGTATCCTACAAATTGGTTGATCAATTAATTATATATGCTGAAATAAAAAGGATGTAAAATTTTGATTAATTTCATTACTAACAATTTTTCTCATGGATAAGGTTTGTAGATAAATCTTTTATCATATACATAACAACATTCACCACTCTTTAACACTATATTTTCATAAAAGGGAATTTGAAAAGAGTACAAATTAATATAATTAGTTTATAAAAGTAAATTTTAACTAAATTTTTTATTATTTTAATTTATTCATTAAAAAATAAAGTCGATTTAGTCTTATGTTCTAGTAATTGTTCGAATTTTCTCACTTAATGGTGATTCGGCCCCCCAAAGCTATTAATCCTGGACCCGTCCCTGGTGGGAGATGACACTTTGCAGGAATTTTGCATATGCCCAAACTGAGATCAAAACTGGGTCGTTGCGAGGGGTGTATACAGTCGGATTTGGACGGTTTTATAAAAAAAGATCAACCCGATTTGACATGTGCGGGTTAATAAAATATCAAACCAAATCGTATAATTATCTCTTCAAATCAAACGGTTTAGGTTGGTTGGGTTGAAGGTATTTTTCGGGGAGTTGGCGGGTTTTCGAATTATAATTATTATTCTTTTGACTTATTTGTAGTTACAAATAGGAAATAAGAAATTAAATGGACATATTTGTTGCTGTAGATTTAATTATAAAAAATTGAGTAAGTGGGCCATACAAATACAAGTGGGATTACTAAATAAAAATCATATTATCATAATTTATAATGAGTGAAAATGCTCGAGTATTTATATATAAAATAAAATTCTTTTATAAATTCATTATATATCTATATATATAATATTTTCTTAGAAAAATAAATTTTTCTTTAAATCAAATAAAAACAAGTGTTCAACGAGGTCTTCAATTTGTTTGCCAAAATAAAAAATAAATTATTAAATGAATATAAATAAAATCGCTCTAGTTAAAGAGTATCTATGTATATATTACTTTTAAAGATTGATGTTAATTTTGAACTATATATACATATACGTGTAACATATAAAATTAGCAATCTGGTTGCGGATTAAGTGGGTTATAATTATTAAATCCATCACTCGACCCGAAAGTGGTGGGTTACGTTACAACATTTTCAAGCCACCACTATTATTTTAAAGAATTAAACCAACGATTTTCGGACGGATCGGCTTGAATTGAACGAGTTTATATACAGCCCGGGTCCTTGCTGGCTTTTTGGACCCCTCATCTCGGTTTCGAGATTTTGAGATGCCTAAGCAGTGGCTCCACTCCAATATCATTCCACCTTTCCACATGATCCATATCCTAGCTTCCCGACATAAGACTCCAGTCCACTTACTGGAGGTGGTCTAACTTTGGAATTTTCTCCAATAAAACCCCATACCAATTCACCACTTTACACCCTCTGTAACCAGCACCCTATAACAATGTAATTCGCTCTATTTGAGAATAATAATACTAAATTGGAAATCGGCGAGAGATATGAAACGGAAAATACGATTCACCCCAACCATATGTCTAAATGACTAGTTTTGATTGCTAATTTTGATCTTATTGAGTAGATAGTAAAGTAGAATTTTGACCGTCTTATTGACTTTCGCCCCGGATTATGCTCGTTCGCTTATTGATGCTGATTTAACATCCGTTTAATTTAATATATCGATTAAGTTTCAAAAAAGTTTTGAATCTTTTGTTTAATTTCAGGTCAATACCGAACTATGAGAAAATAAACTTGAACAAGTTAAAACCTTGTCGCAAAGAATTAAATTAACTTGAGTATGCTCTTACTTATAGCTTGATTTGATAGTCAATCCTGCTAATGAAATCATATAGAATGGACGAATTTAAAGTAAGGTCTTTACCATCATATCACATCTTTGTTCCATATGATATTTCATCATCTATTCAATATTTCATATGTAAGTCACGTGTATAAATCTTTTTCTTAAAATATACAAGTAACAACGATTTTATGCACATGGCGTGTGTATATATATATATATATAAAAAAAACGACATTGATGTGGCATACACTTGTCTTCTTGCACAACGGATGCCCTTGCATGAGGTAGGTCCGCTTTAGCCGGAGTTTCACCGGTTTGTCCTTAAAAGGCGCTTCGCTAGGAGAGGGGAGTTTGGAACTTATAAGCCTCTCAAGACCCTCATCTCCATGCAATATGTTATAGTAGTTACATACGCATCATAAGCCCCCTCAGACGAGGGGCTTGGATAGGGCACATGACCTTGTTCCCACAAACGGCGCCAATATGATATGGCATGTATTTGTCTTCTCGCACATCAGACTTCCTTGCACGAGGTATTGTCCGATGACCAGAGCCTCACGGGTTTGTCCTTAAAAGGCGTCTCGCGAGGGAGATAGGAGTTTGGAACTTGAAGCCTCTCAAGACCCTGATCTGTTGGAAAAAATATATAAAACGCAGCAGAAATGGTATAACAATTTTTTTCTTCAGATTTCTCAAAACAAGATCAACCCAGGATTTTATCATGTGTATGTAAAAGAGGAATATCGTTACTTTACCCGTTTTAGCGAAGTGGTTGGAGAAAAACTAACTTTCTTCAACTTCTCGGAATCTTCTAGCTTTTCGTAAATTAATCTGGTTGATTGATTATTGATCTAAGCAGTACAATTGCGCTACCTCTAAATCGTCTCGCCGGAAAACTTGAACGAAATTCTCCTTCTTCTTTGGCTTGATGGGCGACGGCTAGGGTAAGAGCGGGGAGATAGTTTTTCCTTTTCTTCAAGTGTATTATGACTTATCTTATGGCTAGGTTTAATTAAGTGATATATTTATATCACTTAAGTTACAACCTTGGGGTTAAAAAGCCCATACAGGACGCAACTAAGGACCACCCCACACGAATATGAGGTGCACCAATTTTAAGCTCAGTCCAATCATTTATTTAATTATTAATTCAATCCAATTAATTAAAATAATTAAATAATTGATAGGATGATTAATTAATTTTATTTTTCTAAGAAATAATAAATAATTAATATCATAAATGAATTAACTTATTCCTCCAAATAATTAATTTCATTTATCCAATAAACAAGAAAGACTCCAAAAAATTGATTCAATTTTTTATTTTTAAGTGTGACTCTTTAGGTCCATCTTACTTTGGCAATGAGAGGATTTCATTCAATGTGGGTGACACCTAGCCAGTTAAGTGGCCCGTATCGTATCCCATATAAGACGAAATGGTTAGATCATTGAAAACCTTTCCTATTGTAATTTATGTGTGAATATAAACTCTTCGTTTCATATCTCAGTCAAGCAAAAGTCATGGTTCACATCAAACTCATAAACTTGACTCTATGCTATATTTATAATAAGTTTAGATCAATGAGCTTTCTGATTTGGTTCTTTCTCAAATAGCTCTTATGCTTTGGACAAAGACTTTAGATCTAACTTACTTATAAATACATAGGACACTTTCTCGTTCACTTATGAGGGAACAAATTCCATCTTGGATATCATTTAAGACTACTACATATCCATTAGGTTGCAGTTCGAGGTCGACCCCACCAAAGGGTGAATTGGGTCTAACTTCTCTAATGACAAACCTAATATCACAAGTATATTTTCAGCTTGATTCCTCAAGTCCAAAATTCAGACGCACCTATTACAATTAATCAATTTTGTCATTGACTATCAAAGAGTGAAACCAAAGTGACAGAATCAATGCGAGTCATGTCTGAGTGTTGTGACCTCCATCAGTCCACCTATGATATGAGCTCTTCACTACTTCCTAGTGATTGGTGGACACTTCTCTCATCAAAACTAACATCATACAAGTCTTGATGATTTTCAATGCCCAATTGGGAATCCTCGACTTGCAGACCAATTTAGTATACAAGTATTAAACTCCTCTAGTGCCTTAGAGGAGTTAACTCTTGTATTCATGGACTTATAGATGATTACAATATATATAAATGCCAATAATAAAGTAAAAAACTAAAATTCCTTTATTGAAATTTAGAATAACTATTACAAAATCACAATGTCCTTATTCTCTCTAATCCTCTAATGACATTTGTGGACATAGACCTAACAATCTCTCACTTGTACTCAATGCCAATCACTATGGTATCTAATACCCATCTTCTCAAGATGTTGATCTAGCATTGCCTATGTCAAACGCTTGGTCAATGGGTCAGCGCCATTGTCGGCTGAATTTACTCTTTGAGCAACTATCTCTTCTTCCTACGATTTCTCTTATTATATGATGTCTCCTCTCTATGTGTTTTGATTTTTTGTGAGACTTTGATTCCTTTGCTTGTGCAATAGCCCCGTTATTGTCACAATAAAGTGGCAATGACATCTCTACACTAGGGAACACTTGAAGTTCTTCAAGAAACTTTCTAATCCAAACACCCTCTTTGGCAGCCTTAGATGCTGCTATGTACTCCGCCTCAATGGTGGAATCATCGGTTGTGCTTTTCATGGAACTTTTCGAAGTAATCTTGAAGTGGATTTTTTATTATCTACATCAGATTGGAAATCTGAATCAGAATAACCATCCACTTTCAACTCCCCATGTTCATTTATTAGGACCATGTCCTTAGTCCTCTTCAGGTACTTTAGAATATTTTTTACAGCGGTCCAATGTTTTCTACCCGGGTTTGTCTAAAATCGACTTATCACGCTAACTGCGTAGGCTGTGTCAGGCCGTGTACATAATATGACATACATTAGAATACCCACAGTTGACGCATAGGGCACCAAACTCATTTCTTTCCTATCTTCCTCACTTTGAGGAGACATGGACTTGGAAAGGTACACCCCATGTTTCATTGCCAGGAAACCTTTTTTAGAGTCATCCATCCTAAATCCCTTTAAGACCTTCTCTAACTAAAGGGTTTGAGAAAGTCCTATCAATCTATTCATTCTATATCTATAGATACGAATCCCTAGAATATAGGTCGCTTCTCCTAAGTCTTTCATGAAAAATGTACTCAAAAGCCATGCTTTGACTGAAGTCAACATTCCTACGTCATTTTCTATAAGCAAAATGTCATTTGCGTATAAGACTAGAAAAGTGATCTTACTCCCACTAACTTTCCTGTAAGGACATGGCTCATCTTTGTTCTTAATGAAGTCAAATCCTTTGACAACTTCAGCAAAACGAAGATTCCAACTCCTAGCGGTTTGCTTAAGTCCATAAATAGATCTCTTAAGCTTGTACACCTTATGAATATCATATCCTAATACGAAGCCTTTAGACTATTCCATATCGATATCCTGCTCGAGGAATCCATTTAGAAAGGCCGTCTTCACATCCATATACCATATCTCATAGTCCATGTGTGCAACTATTGTAAGTAGAATACGAATAGACTTGATCATTGTCACTGGTGAAAAGGTCTCTTGATAGTCAATTCCTTCTTTTGACTATAACCTTTTTCTAGAAGCCTAGCTTTAGATATGTCAAATTTTTTGTCTGAGCCTGTCTTCCTCTTGTATGTCTATTTATACCCAATAGGTGCTACACCTTGGGGTCGATCTACCAGAGTCCAGATCTAGTTGGAATGCATTGAGTTTATCTTCGCTTGCATAGTTTCTCGCCACTTTGCAGAGTCGATGTCTGACACGAAAAATCCATACGTGTTTGCACAGCAAGTGGACTGGTCGTGTGTAGTAATAAAGTGGATTTTTAAGTCCGAATTGTTGATCGCTCAGAGACTTGTATTTTAGACTTCTTGAATTTAAAGCAAGCAACAATTAAACTAAAACTAAATATTTAAAGATTTTCAAAGCAATAAAATAAACTAAAACAAGAATTAACTCAAATATTATGGAAGCAAGATACAAGAAACAAGATGTCGAAATCAAGATAGCTATGGAAGAGAGCAACTAAAACACATGTGTTGGCATAAATTAAGTAATTCTTGTTAAAATCACATTTTCATATTATTAGACTACTACTGCTTTGGTGGAAATTCCTTAATTAATTACTACCCGATGTCTCGGCTGTAATAATCTTATGATTAAGTGACGGTTCTCTAAATACGTCTATCTGAGGATCAAGTCATTAACCATGCATTCACGTTTTAGAATTTCCACGGATAAATCCGGCTAACTGCACCCGGGAATCTATACCTATCCCTAGGAAAAATTCCTCATGTTTTTTGAATGATGTGATGATTTCTTTGAACCCTAATCTATATTCTCCCGAATGAATAAACTAGGCTAATCAGCAAGCATATAATGATCAAACATATGATTGGAATTAAAGCACAAAATCAATACACAAAGCAACAATAGAATTAATATGAAAAATACAATTTATAACTCAAATATCATAATTTAGCCTCAACATGACGTTAGTTCGAAGAATCTAATTCATCATAAAAGATAAAAGATAGAAACTTGAATTAAGATTCATATTCATAGACAAAAATAAATCTAAATCTGAGAAACTCCCTCGTATTTTTTATGGATGAACTTCGATCTTCATCTCTTCCATGCTTCTTGATTTTTTCACCTTCAAGGGTTCTTGAAAATCTTCATGAAAATGTAAAAACTAAGTCTAAACCCCATTAGGACTCTATTTTATGTGAATTTTGTCTCCTCCCTAGAAAACTGATCTAATATATATAAGGGTGGAAGGGGAAGACTCCAACTTGAATTAGAATTGGAAATTTCCAAAAATCTGTTGTTTTTCCTGTCAGACGCAACGTTCGAACGTCCACAAACTAACGTTCGAACGTTAGGAACAGTAACATTTTGCCTTCTGCGCAGCAATCCTGTTTCCTTCATAACTTTCTCCACAGACCTCCGATTTTGGTGATTCAAGTTGCCACGTGAAGCTAAGACAGAGCTATACAACTTTGTAGAAAAAATATTTGTCAAATTTCATCTCTAAATACTATAAAATTCTGCATTTCCGTCCAGTTTTCCTCAATATCACTGATTTTCCAATTTTACTCAATAAGCACGCAAATTAAACGCATATGTGGCATAAATCATGCATAAACCAATATAAATCACATGAATATGAGGCTCTAAAATATATAAATCTCACACCTATCAACACCCCCAAACTTAACATTGATCGTCCCCGAGCAATAAAAAGACTAAGACTTAAGGAACTAAGATGAAGACATCAATCTAAAACAAAACAAAAAACAAAAACGACTCACTTTCGTAGAGTGCATGATTGCACTTAGCGTGTGGAACAAGCCTTTAAACCTCAAAGTTACCAGAGAGGACGAGTATAGTCTCGTGAGGGTTTGCAGATGATTTACCCACAAAATCGAAAAATTTCAACCACAACCAATCAAGACAACTCAACAAAATTAACAAGAATTAATGGCACAAAATCAACCGTTAAAGCTCAAAATTATATACACATATCAAAGACTTGCTCATGTTACACCTTGACTCGAATAGACCTCCAAAGGGTGTAGTGATTGTAAGTCTACGACATTATAGTCAAGTGGCATCCGTACCAAATTTCGGAGTTAATCCCATATCTATTAACCTTCGATCAATCCTAAAGTACAAGCCTCATAGAAAACTCCATAGCCACTTAAACTTCGTTAATTAACCAATTTAGACTTTAAGCTCACATGAAACTTCCATTTACATTCATTAAGGTTAGGTCATGTGCAATGTTCTATTCCCTTAGGCTTTCTATGACACCCATGTATCGAGCTTTGGATCAATGACTCCCAAACTAGATAGTTTTAGGGCATTAAGTGTCCAGACACTCCTTCAGGATTTAATCACTCGAGTGCCAATGGCCATGAAATAAAACTAGACCTTTCATTTACTTATAACTTTAATTGGCTTGAGCTTAGCTCAAATTAGCATAACAGTACAGTTTATAGGTATGTAACTTTTCACCTCCAGTACATATTAGCCTGACTTTATAGTCATACCAATTATCATCAACCTTATTTATTAATTATTAGGCATATGGAGCAACTACTCAACTCATGACCCTAAGAAAAATCTAAGTCAATATTTCCGGGAGAAATTCCTTAAGTGTTTCAGAATGATTGTCCACTTAACTCCTCCACCCTCGACTTGTCGTGCATTTGTGATTCATCTAAGAAAAATCTACTATAATCTAGGGTCCCACGAGCAAAGTAGAGATATGTGTATTGCATTGAATTCCAATATAAATCAAGAAATTATGCCACCAAATTCAAGTTAATCCATTTCATTGCATTAATTGGTGTCATAAAAAATATTCATGCTCGATTTTCTTGAATTTCTCACTATAGGTACAAAACATGAATATAACTAAGCACTACCTAACACCCCCAAACTTAAGCTAACATTGCCCTCAATGTTACATCTAAACTCAAACTGTGAAAATGGTGAAAGAAGTACTTACAACCAAGGATGCTGAAAAGTAATCCTTCATCCACAAGTGTGTCTTTCCAGCTCAAATCATCAAAATCAAACATCTCAAACCAAAGGAAAGGGAACTGAATACTAATCATGCTCAATATACTCAAAACAAACCAAAGCATCAAGCATAAAGGAATACATGCCAAAAGTGCATGTTCAAAGAAAACACCAAAACAGAAAGGAAACCTAAAAACTAAGCAAAACAAGAAACACACAAAAACAAAAGATGAAAGAAAAACTTAAAAAATTAGGTTGCCTCCCAAGAAGCGCTCTTTTAAAGTCACTAGCTTCACTTTACCGAGTTACTTCAAGGCGGTTTCCGAATAAATGTCTTGTTCATTCTCCAAGTAAGGATGAAATTTGGCCCGGTGTTAGTAGAAAATATGATTAGTGACCAAGCAATCATCCACTCAAATATTTTCTCATAGTCCAACACCACTTCCATCACTCTTTCTTCCCATTGCGCCAAGTGATGATTTGGACTATTCTCCAAGTTATAAGTAGATGCTCTTTTTTTTCACCCATCAAAGTGGACTGTTTGGAGTTCATGATGTAGGACTCGAGGAGACTATTGGTTCTTTTAACCTCCTTACATGTGGAGAGGACAGAAGGTGGAGAATCTTCAATCGGTAGAGAAGTTGTAGGAATGAAAGGCTCGGCAGTGAGAGTTTCTGGTTTTGCACGTTCAGGCGTGCCATATAGTAATGCTTCCAATTCTGCTACACTTTCAGCCGCTCATTCGGGTGTTATCTGCTGGGCAGAGATTCGTTCATTTTTCAACTCCTCGTCTTCCCTCACAGTTTCCTTAGTGCACTGCTCTTCTGTATTGCTTTCAGTGTAACTTAGCAATGGCTCTGGTGTTTTTTCAGACATTTTGCTCAATAGTTGCTCGAGTTGATAATTAGTCTCATTTATTCCCCAAGATACTTCCATCAATGTAAGGCGGAGCTCTCCAATAGTGTTATCAAGTTGTTCCTCCGGATTAGGAATTCTCACTTGGCAATGTGGTGGAAAGAACCCTTGTGCATGACATACTTGAATGACGTCGAACACCCATTGCCTATTTCTCAGACAATCCAAATCTTCGAGAGTGAGTTGCATAGCCTGAATGAGTCCTAGAAACCATTCTCGTCGCTCTGGGGTCAGAAACGGAAGATTTCCTGCCATTTATTGGATTTAGAATTAAGATAAAAAACAAAAGCAAAAATAAATATAAAACAAAAATTATAAAAACTTGCAATAAAAACAAAAACTTAAAAAAAAAAAAAAGAGTCCCCGGCAACGGCGCCAAAAACTTGACACAAAAAATCCTTACGTGTTTGTACAGCAAGTAGACTGGTCGTGTGTAGTAATAAAGTGGATTTTTAAGTCCGAATTATCGATCCCACAGAGACTTGTATTTTAGGCTTCTTGAATTTAAAGCAAGCAATAATTAAACTAAAACTAAAGATTTAAAGATTTTAAAAGCAATAAAATAAACTAAAACAAGAATTAACTCAAATATTATGGAAGCAAGATACAAGAAACAAGATGTCTAAACCAAGATAGCTATGGAAGAGAGCAACTAAGACACATGTGTTGGCATAACTTAATTAACTCTTGTTAAAATCACGTTTTCATATTATTAGACTACTATTGCTTTGGTGGAAATTCCTTAATTAATTACTACCCGATGTCTCGGCTGTAATAATTCTATGACTAAGTGACGGTTCTCTAAATACGTCTATCCGAGAATTAAATCATTAACCATGCATTCACGTTTTAGAATTTCCCCGGATAAATCCGACTAACCGCACCCGGGAATCTATACCTATCCCTAGGAGCAATTCCTCATGTTTTTCGGATGATGTGATGATTTCTTTGAACCCTAATCTATATTCTCCCTAATGAATAAACTAGGCTTATCAGCAAGCATATAGTGATCAAACATATGATTGAATTAAAGCACAAAATCAATACACAAAGTAACAATAGAATTAATATGAAAAACACAATTTATAACTCAAATATCATAATTTAGTCTCAGCATGGCCTTAGTTCGAAGAATTTAATTCATCATAAAAGATAAAAGATAGAAACTTAGATTAAGATTCATATTCATAGACAAAAATAAATCTAAATCTAAGAAACTCCCTCGTATTTTTGATGGATGAACTTCGATCTTCATCTCTTCCATGCTTCTTGATTTTTTCACCTTCAGGGGTTCTTGAAAATCTTTATGAATATGTAAAAACTAAGTCTAAGCCCCATTAGGGCTCTATTCTATGTGTATTTCATCTCCTCCCTAGACAACCGATCTAATATATATAAGGGTCGAAGGGGAAGACTCCAACTTGAATTAGAATTGGACATTTCCAAAAATCTGTTGTTTTTCCCGTCAGATGCAACGTTCGAACGTTAGGAACAGTAACATTTTACCTTATGTGCAGCGATCGTGTTTCCTTCATAACGTTTTGCACAGACCTTATATTTGGGTGATTCAAGTTGCCAAGTGAATCTAAGACAGAGCTCTACAACTGTGTAGAATAAATATTTGTCCAATTCCGTCTCTAAATACTCTGAAATTCTGCATTTCCATCCCGTTTTTCTCAATTGCGATGATTTTCCACCTTTACTTAATAAGCACACAAATTAAACGCATATGTGGCATAAATCATGCATAAACCAATATAAATCACATGAATATGAGGCTCTAAAACATGTAAATCGCACACCTATCAATGTCCATCATTTCTTGATCATAAGTAGAAGAGTCATCTCCATGGACTCCCACTGCTATAGTGTAGAGACCTAGTTCCTTTTGTAGCAGGTACCAATAGTACCTTTCAGACTAACGCGATACTCTATTTGATCTTCGTAATATTGGTTGTGTATTATTAGGTTCAGTATGCGATTCTTGATTAGTTGTCTTCCTAGGTGTTTCATTTTGTTTATCAAGAACAATGTTTCTACCTGCACCACCTTCTTGAATAAACTCATCTTCAAGGAAGTGCACTTCCAGTGCAACAATGATCCTTTGGTCATCTTGCATGTAGAAGAGGTACCCCATGGAATCCTTGGGATAACTAATGAAACGCCCTTTAAGGGACCTAGCTTCCAATTTCTCTGCCTTCGTCTTCTTGATGTAGACAGGGCATCCCCAAACCCTAATGTACTTAAGGTTTGGTTTTCTATTCCTCCATATCTCATATGGAGTTTTAGGAATGATTTGGAAGGACATATATTCAAGATGTGAAAAACGGTAAGGAGTGCATGTTCCCACAAGAAAATAGGCAAATTAATATAGCTAAGCATAGATTGAACCATGTCTAGCACCATTCGATTTTTGCGCTCTGCTACCTCATTTAGTTGTGGCATTGCTAGGTGGTGTGAGTTGTAATATTATTCCATGTTTCCTTAGGAACCTATCAAACTCATCACTCATATATTCACCACTGCAATCCGATCGTAGTGCTTTTATATGATGTCTAGTTTGATTTTCCACCAAAGCCTTGAATTCTTTGAACTTTTCAAATGATTCAAACTTATGTTTCATTAAATACACTAGATCATACGTTGAATGGTCATCTGTGAAAGTAATGAAGTAGTGGAGATCTCTACGAGCCATTTTTCCAAATAGTCCGCAAAATGTGGGTGTGCACAAGTCCCAAAACTTGAGTGGCCCTTTCAAAGTCCCTTTGAAGGGAGATCTAGCCATCTTACCATTGAGACAAGATTCACAAGTCGGATAGGGATCTGATCCCAATGGGCCTATTAACCTATCTTGTGTATCTTTTGCTCGCCAGCATTGCCTAGTCTAGTCCAAGATCTCATTTCAATCTTAGGTTAGAACCTTGCCTACCACGCATCCTGGAAATAACATTCACAACACACTTATTTTGCATATTTAAATAATAGAGGTCATTGACTAAAGTAGCAATGCCAACAATCTTATCATTATGAAAAATGTTGCAAGTACTATTAATGAAATAAAAAACATAATTATTCCTAACCAACATTGGAACTGAAATAATGTTCATAAGCCCGTTGGGCAAAACTAAAACATCCTTTAAAATTAAACCACGTCCAGATAATAAACATAAAGAAGTTGATCCAGTATGGGTTGCAGCAACACTCTGCCGGCTGCCAACATTGATCAGCACCTCTCCATGTTCTAGCTTCCTACTTCGGTCCAGATCCTGATTCATTACACAAACGTGAGCACTAGCTCCAGAATCAAGTATCCACGAAGTGGAAAAAATAATTATAGAACAACTAGTTTCTAAAACAAAAAGTTCCAAACCTGCAGCTATCTTGCAAGGTTAGGACATTCTCTTCTCTAGTGGCTTAGTTCATCGTAGAAAAGGCACCGACTCTTCTCCTTGGGCACTTCCTTATGCTTCTTGTTCTTCTTTTTCTTATTTCCTACTTCTTTTCGAGCTTTCTTAGGAGCTCCCATCTTTCCTTTGCCCTTTCTATGTTCGTAGACATCCAATGGTTTGGCCACAGGAGTGCCAAATGTAGCCACAGGAGTGCCAAATGTATTCATCTTTCTTTTCATCCTCATTTGATTTTGTGCAATTTCGAGTTTGTTTGTCAGCCCAGTTAACCAATCCTCGATATCGTTCATATCAAAATTCATGACAAAATAGTAAAAGGAATCAGGAATCGACTGCAGTATGAGGTCAACTTGAATGTGAAGATCCATGTAAATGTCTAAAGATTTTAACTTTTCAATTAAGGTCATCATCTTTAGAACATGATCTCACACATCCTCATTCTCCCTCATCCTTGTTCTGAAGAACTCTCTCTATGTAAAATACTGAAGGGTTCAACCATTCTCTCCAAACATTGAGTCTAGATGGAGCAGTATGTCCCTTGTATTGTCCATCTTTTTATGAGAGTCTTTCAAGTCACTGCACATTCATCTCAACATGTATCCTCTTGCTCGATGATTATCATAGATCCAATCCATGTAGGAAATACAAACTCTTTCATCCTCATCTTGACTTGGGACAGGAGGACATTTAAGTTCCAATACATACTCGATGGACTCACTGCTTAGGACCATTCTCAAGTTTGTGAGCCATTCCATGTAGTAGGGTACAGTCGACGTGTATCTTTTTATCAAATCGGACAAGGGTTTGATAGGCATATTAAGAGAGATATTAAGAGATAACTACAGAAAAGTAAATAAACTTATTAGATTTGATCATAATTGTTATTCCAAGTTTAAATCAAGGACTTTCAAAATAAACTTGGCTCCCACTATATCTTTCGAAAATTCACATTCCCACTATAGAATTTGAAAGTCATCGTTGGTAGACTTCGCAGTGGTGATTGATTTATTTAACTAGTTTAATAGGTTGCAACCTCTAAATGGCATGTGGGCTAATTAATCTATTAAGGTGATGTCCAACTCCAACCCATCAATTGGATGACTCAATCCCTTTGTTCACTATCCATCAAATCGCAACCCTTTAACTGTCATATTGATTTATGAATAATTTAATTTTAACCCACTGACTATCTATTAGTTTAACAATTGAATTTCACTTTGCAACCTTTTAACGGTATGTGGGGCGAGATTTGTTTCGACCAATGGCATTATATGCATTTAGAAAAATCTAAAATTACATTTCAATATATAACCCCCATTACTTAAGGACAATATTATATATTAAACATAATTTTAATTTTTCCTAAGTTCAGTGAAGAACAGGATACCTAGTACCCTTTAGCAACTTAATATTTTAAATGTGTGAGAATTTAATTATTTAGTAGGCCTCACTTTGCACATTAATCCATTTTATACATTGCACATAAACGGATCATATTATAACAAAGCAATCCTAGAAAGCTAACAACACACGATTCATGGACTATAATCCTAGATTGAGCCGAGCCAATACCTCAATCAAAAAATAAAAGAAACTACACTAAAGCTTCCAAAGCTCCATCTTGTATCTCCTTGGCTCAACTTGAATTCATATTCTCAAGGAAAATAAATATTATTTAATTCTAGTAAAAAATTCAATTTAATAGGCTCCTATTAATTTTATATTAAAATTCAATTTTAATAAAAATTAATCTCTAACTTTATTAAAACTAATTTTTTAATAGAAAATATCTAATTTCATTTAAAAGTCCAATTTTAATAAAATTAGATAACTTGGAATTTTAAAAATCCTATTTTAATAAACAATATTATTTATTTTTACATTAAAATCCAATTTTAATAAAAACCTAAAATAATTATTTATTAAGAAATAATAGCCCGGGTCACCCGGGCCGGGTTGACTTGACCCCTGTGTTAAATAACACACGGGTGGGCTCGTTGTGTGCGGCCCAATTGAACAGTGCCCAGATGTCGTGCAATTGGGCGAGCCCAAGCACGGGCAAGAAGCCACTAACTTGAAGAAGAAGAAGAAGAAGCCACTAACTTGGAAGAAGTATTTGGAGAAAATGAAAAATGAAGAGCCCAAATTAGCAAAAAATTAAACCACAAAAAATTGCTTAAAAAGGCCCCAAAATCGATTTTGTCTCCAGTTAAACCCATTATTTCCCCTCCATTTTGCCTCAAAATTTGTCCCCATCCACCTTGACAGCCCAGCTCCCGAGGCGAATGGGCTCGCACAACGAGCCAATTGGCCTACACGCGTACAACAGTGCGTTACGCTGGCGGCAACCCATCGCCTTGAAGCTGTCGGCGACCCGTCGTCGTGAAATCGCTGGATTTTCAAATCCTTATTTTTCTTTGTTTATTTCATCACATCAAAATTACATAAAATCCAATTTTATTAATTTCTAACGAATAAAAACAAACGATAATTCCTCAAGAACATAAAAACATGAAATCTACATATCCAATCTTGTATCGCAAAAAACTATAAATCATGAATCTAATCACATATTTACACGTAAATTACATACGCCGAACCCTACAGTTTGGCTCTGATACCATTTTTGGGAAAATATATAAAACGCAACGAAAATGGTATAACAAATTTTTTTTTTCCAGATTTTCCAAAACAGGATCAACCTGGGGTTATATTATGCGTATGTAAAAGAGGGATATCATTACTTTACCCCATTGTAGCGAAGTGGTTGGAGAAACACTAATTTTCTTCAACTTCTCGAAATCTTCTAGCTTTTCGCGAATTAATTTAGCTGATTGATTCTTGATCTGGGCAGTACAATTGCGCTGCCTCTAAATCATCTTATCTGAAAACTTGAACGAAATTCTCCTCCTTCTTTGGCTTGATGGCCGACGGCTAAGGTAAGAGAGAGGAGAGAGTTTTTCTTTTTCTTGTACTTTGATAAGCTTGAGTTTTACGTATTTTAGGGCCCCATAATTGGTTGGTTTAGAGTCGATTATGAGTGATTTTTACCACTTGTGGTTTTGATTTGTGTGTTAAATGAGTACAGGGGTAAAATCATGACAATCGAGCGAAAGGGGCGGAAAAACATGATTTTGGGGAGAATCTGCACGCAACGTACGTACGTGGAGATATTAACGTTCGGGCGTGGCCACGTCACAACGTTCGAACGTGAAGTCATTAACGTACGTACGCTGGAGTCGGCTGGAAGAATTTTGGCAAGTTTTCATACCTAATTCAACAAGGAGACTTGGGGGATCCTCTTCTATATATACCTCTTCTTACAACATAAAGGGGGTTCGAAAATTTCAGCTTTGAAGGAGATTTTTGAGCAAGGAGACGAGCAAGACGAAGAGAACGACGATTCTGCATCAATTCGTAATAGGGAGATTTTTATTTCTAGAATATTTGTTTATGAATAATTCTATGTTTTTGATGTGTTTTCCAATTACAATGATGAACTAATTTTCCTTTAACTAGGGCCATGTGAGTGCCAATTTTATGAGTTTGT
This sequence comes from Buddleja alternifolia, assembly GCA_019426215.1. NCBI lineage: Eukaryota > Viridiplantae > Streptophyta > Magnoliopsida > Lamiales > Scrophulariaceae > Buddleja > Buddleja alternifolia. Next base: position 12,905,261 of record CM033391.1, on the reverse strand, counting down.
ATATATGAAGTAATTTTTCGTATTAATTCTAGTATTGCTTTGTGTGTTGATTTTGTGCTTTTATTCCAAACGTATGCTTGATCACCATATGCTTGCTAATTAGCCTAATTTATTCATTCGGGAGAATATAGATTAGGGTTCAACAAAAATTAACACATCATCCGAAAAACATGAGGAATTGCTCCTAGGGATAGGTATAGATCCCGGGTGCTGTTAGCCGGATTTATCCGGGGAAATTTTAAAACGTGAATACATGGCTAATGATTTGAGTCTCGGATAGAAATATTTAGAGAACCATCACGTAGTCATAGGATTATTACAGTCGAGACATCGGGTAGTAATTATTTAAGGTTTTTTCCACCAAAGCAATATTAGTCTAATAATTCGAAGAATAATTCATATATATTAGCAAGTAAATACGGCTGAAGCATGTGCCTTAGTTATTTTATCTCATAAGAATCTCAATCTCATTTTCTAGCCTTGTTTTCGAATTTTATTTACTTTTAATACAATCGTAGTTATTTAATTTAATTTCAATTGCTTTAAATTTTGTCAATCTATAATACAAGTCTCTGTGGGTTCGACATCCCGGACTTAAAATCCATTTTATTACTGCACATGACCAGTTCACTTGCTGTTTAAAACACATAAGAATTTTTTGTGTCATACTTCAAGTGTATCATGACTTATCTTATGGCTAGGTTTAATTAAGTGATATATTTATATTACTTAAGTTACAACCATGGGCTTAAAAAGCCCATGTAGGACGCCACTAAGGGCCGCCCCACATGCCTATGGTGCACCATTTTAAGCTCAGTCCAATCATTTATTTAATTATTTACTTCAAATTCAATTAATTAAACTAGTGAAATAGTTGATAGGATGATTATTTAATTTTATTTCTCTAAGAAATAATAAATTAATTAATATCATAAATGAATCAACTTATTCCTCCAAATTATTACTTTCATTTATCTAATAATTAATTTTATGTATCCAATACTTAAAATATTGCTACAAGAAATACTCCAAAATTCATTCAATTTTTCTTTTTTAAGCGTGACTCTTTATGTCCATCTTACATTGACAATGGGAGGATTCCATTATATGTGGGTAACACCCAGCCAGTAAGTGGCCCACATCTATCTCAAATAAGAAGAAATGATTAGATCATTGTAAACCTTTCCTATTGTAATTTTCATGTGAATATAAACTCTTCATTTCCATATCCCGGTCACGTAAGAATCATCATTTAGGTCAAGCTCGTAAACTTGACTCTATGCTATATTTATAATAAGTCTAAATCAGTAAGCTTTCTTATTTTATTATTTATCAAATAGCTCTTATACTTTGGCCAAAGACTTTAGATTAACTTACTTATAAATGCATAGAATAATTTCTCGTTCACTTACGAGGGAACGAATTTCATCTTGGATATCAGTTAAGGCTACTACTTACCCATTACATTGAAATTCGAGGTCGACCCCACCAAGAGGTGAATTGGATCTAACTTCTCTAATGACCAACCAAATGTCACAAGTATATCTTCAACTCGGTTCCTCATGTCTAAAGTTCAGACAAACCTATTACAATTAATCAATTCTGTCATTAACTGTCAAAGAGTGAAACCCATGTGACAGGATCGATGCGAGTCATGTCTAAGTGCTGTGACCTCCATCAGTGCACCTATGATATGAGTTCTTCACTACTTCCTAGTGATTGATGGACACTTCTCTCGTCAAAACTAACATCATACAAGTCTTAATGATTTTCAATGCTCAATTAGGAATCCTCGACTTGCCGACCAATTTAGTATATAAGTATTAAACTCATCTAGTGCCTTAGAGAGTTAATTCTTGTATTCATGGACTTATAGATGATTACAATATATATAAATGTCAATAATAAAGTAAACAACTAAAATGCCTTTATTGAGATATAGAATAACAATTACAAAATCATAATGTCCTTATTATCTCTAATCCTCTAATGGCATTTGTGGACATAAGCCTAATATCATCTCCATCCAATGTAGGATAGTAGCTACATATACATTAGATATGAAACACGATTTTAAAATAAATGATCTGATGTGATGCACTATACCTAGTGATCGCGGCAATATTTAATTGTAATTCCACTAGCTATGCTCAAAGCATCTTATAATATTTCTTTATATATACTATTAGAAAAATGTTTGTTAGATGTTTTGACGATAACAATTAGGATTTATGTTAGACCCTGAGTTAAGTAAGTTTCATTTCAATAGAAATCTTGTATATGCTTTGAGGTTAGATTTGTATAAGGCTTTTTCATTTACTTTAGATTGTTAGGCTAATTGTTTGAATGCTTGAGCGTTGATAGAATTCTAGGTGAGTCTATCAAGTCAAGTCTGAAGATCAAGCTCCTGAAGTCTCTAGAAGATGAAGATCTACAAGCATTAACCAAGCGTTGAAGTGAAGTTAAGAGATGAAGATCATTCAAGGTTGAATAAGCGTCTATCAAGACAGAATTCACCTGAATTTATTCCTAGGTCCACAAGGAGTAAAATGCAATTAATGTCAGAGCATTAATGTCCAACGAAATTTAATTCAAAATCATTACATGTGATATATGCATTAAATGTGATAAATACTCATGGACATATGGAAAAGTCTTACCATTAGATCATAAACTCTCAAAGTCTTCCACACCAACTTCTTGTAGCAGAAATTCTGGGATAAAGGACGGAAAGTAGTTCACTCACGGAAGTGAAAGGCACGTGTCTAGCTGTGTGTCAAACAGACACTTACTCCAAAGTTGCCTATAAATAGGACTTCAACGACAAGCCAAAATAGAACTCTTATAAGCTTACAAGTCGAACCTCTGTTGTATTCAAGTCTTAATTTTTAAAACTGTCGGAAAAAGCTCGAATTCCAAGGCCAACATTTTTCAAGCTTTTTCGCTCATCCCTAAGACAGTCAAAAGTATCTCAAATATCTTCCCAAGAAGAACCTACTTTATTATTGAGATATTCTTTAGTTTGATTTCATCAAACAAACCTTTAGACAAACAACATTCAACCTTGGAAATTTGTGTGAAACTCGAAGTTGAAAATCTCATTATTTCTAAGTGAAAGAATAGATAGCCAAAGGAGTTGAGGAGCTCAAATTTGTGTGATCAATGAGCTTGAGGATACCACCTTTGTTTTTATTCATTTTATTGTAGAAGTTGTCTGTGTGAAACTTCGAGAATCAATTAGTGAATTCCTCCAAGTGAAAACAGGAGAAGAATGATGTAGTTAGGATTACATTACTCAACGAACCTTACAAATTATCATGTTATTTAATTTAGTATTTATTACTTTTATCATTAAAGCTTATCATACATAAAAGCATACCTTTAACACTTTAACGTGCATATCAAGCAAAGCAACTAAGTAAAATCTGAGTGCCCAATTCTTACTCAAAAGAAGACTAAAATCATTTCTGTTGTGCTAACCCTGATCTAAGCGTCGAAAGCTAAACCCTACTTTGGTTAAGCGTTCAAAATTAAAATCTAAGTTATCTTTAAAATCAGTTTTCATTTAAACGCTCGATACGCGTCTAGTTCTTATAAGCATTCAAAATATTTTGTGAAGTACGAAAAACTTTTGAAGTCCGAGAAAACTTCAGGGTCTATTCAACCCCCTTTTAGACCCTTTTTGTATGTCACTCGAACCAATATATACTAGATAATATTCACTGGAATCTTTTCAATTTGGTAATTCCTCTTCTTTCTTTTTCCAAGGCGACGGTTTGATTTCTCTATGATTATGGGGAATTTACGATACCATCACTAGAAATTACAATAAAATTGTCAGTTGTATTAGATAAAAAGTCAAATATAACATGCGTTTCTATTCCTCTGTTCAGCAATAGATGTGAAACATGGCCGAACTCGTCTGAAAGATAGAAAATCCAACCACAAAAGGATATATGTAATATGATGGCTTGACATACTACGCGTAAACAATATTGTTTATGAAGGTCATGAAGGTGCGTTCATTTTAGAGGCAAAATAAAGACTTCACCAAAATAAAGACTTCAAGGTCAAAGGCAAAGTACTCTAGGCTGTAGCTTAATTGGCTAGTATTTATGGTAATTAATGAAAAATAATAATGACACTACAGTTAGCTAGTAATTGAAAGCATAATATTGAAAATTAAGCTATGTATTGCTATATACATATATAATATAATGTATATATATTTACGTGTATGCCCATATATATATATATATATATATATATATATATTATATACATATATAACATATATATGATTACGTGTAGAGATGGCATACATGATTGCATCTAGGAATGAGTCGGATGACAATGAAGCAGTGTTAGATGGGTACTCGTTCTGCTTGGGCCGTGTTTGGGTTTGCCAAATGGGTTTTGTGGCTGGACATGAATTTTACAAAGTCTATCCGGCCTGATTTCAAGGCGAGTAATGGATTTAGTATAACCCGCCCCATGAATATTATGATTAATTTTTTTATTATATTTCAACCAAAGCATTTAGCGAAAACAAGAAAAATCCTTCTCCCTTTCTTCCAAAGTCATGGGTGTTATATTTGGAATTATGAATGCTATTTGATTATTGATTGTGTGAAGTTTCATGACGTTTGTCAATGTTGTTGGTTTATTAATTGTTGGATTATATGGGTCTTAATCTATTTATTACTTTTACACAATTTTGATATGTTGTTTGAGTGGATTTTGGGTTGAACTAGGCTTCATTGGTTTGGGTCAGATCATTACGGATTGGGGCGGGTCATCATGTAAATTATTGAATTTTCATGTTCAGTCGGGTTGAACCCTGATTTCATTGGGTACCCAACAGGGCGGGTGGGGTTTAATTAAAGGTAAATGGGGCGATTTGTGATTTTTGCAAACCCGCTTCAAGCACGCTCCATTGCCATTCCTAATTACGTATTAGTGTTTGGTGATGTCCAGGAGACTATATATGACAGTAATAAAAAAAATATTTCGGGTTTTAGTTTATTCGCATATAGTGAGGAATGAAATTCACATTTGAAAACTTTCACTAAATACTCTTATTCTTTTATGAAAAGCAAACGGTGAACTTACATTAAATGCAAGACAATCAAAAGCCAAAGTGTTTACAGTTAACAAAGGGAGACCAAACGCACTCTTGTTTAATCACAACATACCTCCCAAGAAAGCGAAAACTTGATTACCAAGACATCTAATAAACAAAAAAGATGCACAAAAAAAAAGCTAAGTTGTCAAATATCCTCAACTAGAGCGGGGTGTTCTTCGATTAAAACCAAACCGAATTGAAATTTCAGTTCACCAAAATGTAAAATCGAAATGATTTGATTTGATTAGGTTTTAACCGAACTTAATTCGGTTCCAATTCGATTAACTAATGATTAACAAAATTTTAACCAAAAAAAAAAAAAAAAAACAACTACCAAATTTGATGACGGCGATTGATGGTTGACCGTGGATGCCTCTGAGATATTTACACTTATTTGGTTCAAGAAAATTGATAGGGAAAAGAAAAGAAAATGGAAGGAAATTATTTTCCTTTTCCCACCATTTTCCTTACCAAATGGTGAGGAAATGATATTGACTCAAATTAGTATTAGATTTGCTCGGGAATATTAAAAAATTAATTAAAAAAATGGAAAAATCAGAAAATATACAAAAATACATGGGGTTCAGGAAATAGCACGAAACGACATAGGGTATGTCGTCTCAGCCAAGAGACGACATACTATGTCGTCTCTTGCTAATATTTTTTTTATTTATTAAATTAAAGTGAGACGACATAGGTTATGTCGTCTCACTTTAATATATTTTTTTAAAAAATTGTTATCACGGTTTTTGTCGTGATAACATATGTATTTTTTTTTGCTTGCCGTATTCCTTTACTCCGGGTATCGAAATGAGTCCATTTTTATGTGGTTACAAAGTTTATATGAAATTTTACAAATTATATACTTTTTAATCCTAAATTCTCATTCTTATAATCTTTCAAGCAGACGTATCCAATCTAACTATTGGCTTTCACACTAAATATATTTATTTATTTTATCAGAGATATATTTTGAAATTCATATTGTATACATATATTTTTGTAAAAAATAAATTTAATTTGAATATAACTCAATACATTCACAAGACATTGCAATCCAGTATATATCTTTCACACATATATCATATTTCATTATACGAGTAAATTTTTCAGATATAGTTTTTTATTCTCGATATAGCTATTTCAATAAGAGTAAAAAATAATTGGAGACATAGAGATTATATAAACATATGTTTTCAAAAGTACACGAGTGCATGCTCACCAATATACTAGATAATACATGATTCCTATAATTTTATTGACATTTTTTTACATAAATGCATTAAAATAATAATAAAAAAAAGCGGTATTATCGAGTTATTCCTTAATTAGCCTCATACTTTTATGAAGAAGCACCATATGTAAGAATTAATGATTATATTCACTTTCCCGAATCATCCTGAATAAATTAAAAAAGTTTAAACTTATCGAGATATACCAAAATCCTAATTTTGTTACAATGATTAACCAAAAAAATAAAGATAGAACTTAGAACCCTAAACCCTAAACTTAGAATTAGAACGTTATAAAATTTTCAGAAATTCAGTTTACAACTTTTCACAAGATAAAATTTGCGGGGAATAAAATAAAATCTGTTATATTAGAATAGAAACAAATTATAATTCAAGAATATTTAAAAAAATAAAAAGATTCATATTTTCAAAGATCCACAACTTATAATTTATCTAAATAGGATTTTAGGAAAGAATAATTTAATTATCTAAAAGTTCAAAAATAAACAAATATTAGGAAATAAAATCTTGGTAAAAACAAGAAAAAAATTCCATAATTTTTGTAAGAGGAAAAAAAAGATTCATATTTCTATACATATTAGTCTAACTCTTGGACTCCTTCACAGAATACCAAATGTTTTCAACTTTTCTAGCAGAAAAGTTCTTTCCTGGCTCTTGCGTAAAAGTTCTCCAAACGTAAAGAAAAGGGAAAAGTTAGGACTTTCTATTCCCCGTTGCCAACCCAAGTGTTCACAGTTACCGATTCGTCTTTGCGTAATTTTTGTACAATTTTCAGGATTAATATGTGTGTTCATTAAATAGAAAAAAAAAAGTTCGAGCTTGCAACCGAGCCAAAATCTCGAGCTTGGCTCACGCTCGAATGAGCAAATGAGTCGAGCCAAGCTCGGCTCGAGCTCGAATGAGCCAACAATCCAAGCTCGAATTTGACCCGTTTCCCTCTAGCTCGAGCTCAAGCTATGCTCAAAAGAAATGGGCTCGGTGAGCTCGAGCTTGAGCTCAAATTTTTAAAGATGACACGAGCTCGAGCCTGTAAAATTTGCAAGGTTCAGCTCGAGGTCGACTCGTTTATAGCCCTAATTGTAAGTGGCTGACACGGAAAAGAAAATCTGCCAACTTCTTATATGGACTTTACCTTCATGCATTTTTTGTGTTCTTAACTTTACTTCATATTGCTCCTTCCTCACCGGGACCAACCAATTATTTAAGGGATTAAGAATGTATTTAGAAATTTAGAATAAAATAAAGGGACCAAAATTGAGAAAGAAAAATAAAGATGTAATTCCCATGTAGAAATTCAATTATTGTTAGGATGGTCTACATTTTAGTCAAATTTGTAAAAGTCAAAATAAAGACGAGTAGATAGTATTATATGCACAAGTCTAAGCCACCTAAAACACTAAAGCGGCAATAAGTGTATTATTACTATTATTATTTTAGTAGCCTCACAACCACTCCACCATTAAATATGCAACTAATCCGTATAAATTTTCCAAGTAGAAGATAATAAAAAAAAACTTAAATGGACTTTCTTTTGTTTACTTCTGATTTTCTTCTCTTTACTTTTCTCGTAAACAAATCACATCAAATACAGTACTTTATAAAGACTCGATGCTTCATGCTTGAGATTGAATTCCATTGATTATTCAGTGAGTCAAACTAGGGGTTCCATACTTCCATCTATCTTAAATCATTCTAATACTCTTATAATTTGGGGCAGTATTTAGTTTGACCCTTGTACTATTGGAAATGCATTAAACGCCCATTATACATCGGAAATCTTTAAATACCCCCTCATGTGCGAAAAATAGGGTTGTAAACGAGCCGAGCCTGATGAAATTTTCAGGCTCGAGCTCGAGCTCGATTATACTGTTTTGAGCTCGAGCTCGAGCTCAAACTCGACGAGCCTCATTTTTTAGGGCTCGAGTTCAAGCTCGAAGTAGATGAGCCGAGCTCGAGCTCGAGCTCGAGCTTGAAGTAAAAAATAATTTAATTTTTTTTTAGAAAATAAAATAAAATATATTCTGCTTTTTAGCTTATAACAATACGTTAATAATGTATAGTATACATTATTCACATATACAATAAGTATTATTAAGATAAATAATAATTAAATATCTTATATTCAATAAGTATTTAGAAAATAGAGGAGAGTGTCGTGAAAACATGATTTCATTAAATAATTTGTAGAAAAGTATATCATATCAACTAAAATATATAATCTTATAATTGTTGTTGTTATTGTTTTGCACGATTTAAACAAAATAGGAAAAAAAAAGCTTAAATATTATTAAACTATGTTGTATATAAAATTGCAAGCATTATTTTTATGAAATACGAGTATTTTTAGACATATATTAAAAATTAATAAAAATTAATATTAAAAGCTCACGAGTCTGCTCACGAGCACATGAACAACTATAAGTGAGCTCGAGCTCGACTCACGAAAAAGCTCGAGCTCAAAAAGCTCGACTCGAGCTCGAGCTGAGCTCCAGTCGAGCCGGCTCACCATGCTCATGAGCCGGCTCGACTCACCTTACACCCCTAGCGAAAAACCCTTCAAATGCCCCTTCACCCATGGGTAAAAAGCATATTGCCCCCCTTGTATTTTAAAAAGAGACACATTACCCCCTTGTGTTATTAAAAAGAACTGATTATCTCCTTGTGTTTTCAAGAAAAAGGCAAATAACACTCAATCCTATTTTTTTATCATTTATTAAATCAAAATTGATAATTATACCCGTATACATATAATAATCAACCTCTAATGCATTTCTTGTTTTATTTATCATTCTTCCTAATCATTAAAATAATAGTTTTATTAAATAATATACATATATATTATAGGTAGTATATATATTTACTAATTACATGTATGTCATTTCAAAATATATAAATATAAATATAAATATAAATATATATTATGTATTATATATTGTAAATATCCTTATTTATCTTTTAAATAAAATTAATATAAATTTAATGATCGTTAATATGCTTAAGTAATGGGTTTGATATTTTTAATACAAAAACATTAACCATGAAATATGAGATAAAATTTTACAGTTTGAAACTATCTTGTTTTAATTATTGTCATATTCTGGTTATTTGAATAAAATTATAAGAATTTTAATAAATGGATATATTTTATTTCACACCTTTTAAATAATACACATTATCAATAATACATATTCTACGTATGTGCATTAACGATATTATTTAGAATAACTATGACAATAACAAAAAATAATGAATAAGGAGGAAACTTTATCACAGTTAATTAAGGGTATAGTTTTCATTTTTATTTGATAAATAATAAAAAATAAATTTGGTTGTTACTAGCCAATTTTTTTAAAACACAAGGGCCCGGTTGATCAACCTTTTTCTTATAACATGGGGAGCAATATGCCTATTTTCAATAACACAAGGAGATAAAGTGACTTTCACCCCTCCACCCCCACCTCCCATCCCCGAACGTATTGGTGGATAAAAATGCAATTGATATAAAATAATAAATTCATTTTGCACTCATCTATTACAGTATTTTTCTCCTCTATAATTAATTTTGATTAATTTGATCCCAATTTTTTTATTTTAACAGTAGTTCTATTGAATAAATTAGACTTGAATTGATTATAAATTAAATAAATAAAAAACTATTATTGCAATAATATAGAGAGAACAAAAAATCATTTTTCTATATTCATGTAAATTTATATGATTACTATATTATAACCTTTTCTATTAGTTTCATAGATTTATATTTTTTCTTGAATAACTTCGTTGAATTAATGGATATTATAAGAAATTCTTGTTACTTTGTGCATTCTAATTTTGATTGCACTTCCATAGAAATAAATAACTAAATATCAAATTTATTTATTTAATATAAGTTGAACTATATTTGCCCGCTTATTTACTTTGTAAGATTATTTATATCATTATAAGAGCCAAAAAAAAAAAACATTGATCAGTAATTAACATAAAAATGTTATGCTCATAAATAAATATGTATATGTTATATAATAAAAATGCGACAAATAAATTTATCACTTTATGTTAATATATATGTTACATAAAGTATTATTAAGTATTATTAATATATATGTTAATAACACTTTATGTAACCAAAGAAAATTACAATACTTCAAAAAAAAAGTTTTAGTTTCACTAAAAAAATTATTTAACAATCAAAAACATGAATTATTTATTGTTGTTTAAAATAAAAACTATAGTATTAGGAGAAGTCTAATATGTAACAAAAGATAATGTGTTAATAGTGATCATAAACATTGATATGAGATTATTTTAAGTTTAGTTATTCCTATTTATAATACTACGATTGTATTTTACTGTCTATTTCATTAAGGTTAATTTATTTAATGAACTTAATATTAAATAAATTTTTGGGTCAAATTATAGTGAAGTTTGATATGACGGGGCAAAGTACTATAAATTATAATAGATGAGTGGAAAGTGAACTTATAAATTTACACAAGCCATGGAGATTTTTATCCATCAGTAGAATCACTGAGGTGTTTGAAGGTTTTTTTTTTTTTTTTTGGCAAATAAGGGGAGTATTTGAAGATTTTTGTTATATAAGGGGGTGTTTGATGTCTTCCCAGTACGGGGCAAAATGAGATTTATCCTATTTTTTAAAAATGTCCCAATACTAAAACCCTAATTTTTAAGTGTTCTTTTCCGCCGATACCCTCTCAACTAAGCATTATTTTTAGTAATATTGTATTACATAAACAAAAATTGCTTTCCTGTGATTAAGTTTAACCTAAAGTTTCTTGCTAAATTTAAACCCATAGATATAGGATGAAGTGAGTAGGTTTTACTATTTCTATTTTATGAAATCCAAGTATAAATATACGAAGTTATAAGAATTATTTTAAAGGGTTAATTTCACTAATAGTTCCCAAAATATCAGGTTTGTATCACTTTGGTTCTTAAAGTAAAATTTGTTGAGCTACAGTCCTCAATGTTACATTTTGTTCTCACTTTAGTCCTTTCTGGTAGGTTTTGGTCGGAACTGTTGGTTTTTCAAGGGTAAAATGGTAAGATTATGTTTTTTATTGCACTTTAGTCCTTAATGTTACATTTGGTCTAATTTTAGTTCTTTTTTAAAAGGGAAAATTGCACTTTTGGTCTCATAACTTAGGCTTTTTTCGATTTTGGTCCCATTGTTTACGAGTTTATCACATTGTATCCCATAATTTGCATATTTTATCAATTTTGGTCCCATTAACGATTTCTATCCAAAAATTAACGGAGTTCGCATGTGCTCCGTTAGTCAAACTTTAAAAAAAAATCCTAAAAACCTATTTTTTATTTTTTTTTCTATTTTTTATTTTAATTTTTCCTTTGTTCTTCTTCATCTTCTTCCCCAAATTTATACCCAAAACCCTAATTTTTAATCTATACCCAACACCATGAACACCACCTTCCCCCCACCTTCACCGCCCCCCAGCCGCCGTCGCCTCTGTTGGCGCCACCACCACGACCATCATGACCTGCTGCACCGCCGCCACCACTACCACGACCTGCTGCACCGCCGCCACCACCACCACGACCTGCTGCATCGCCGCCATTACCACCACGACTTGCTGCACCACCACCCTCACTCAATCGCCGCCGCCACCAGCCTCACGCAATCGCCTCCGCCACCACCATTCTCCCCCCCCCCTCCCCCCCAATCCGCCGCTACCACGATTCTTACCCCCAAAGTCCGCCGCCACCACCACCACCAATCTCACCCGCAGCCGCCACCCTCACCAATTGGTTTAAATTTATATGCATATAAGTATATATATATATATATATATATATATGTATTCCATATGAATGCATATAAGTATATATATATATATATGTGTGTGTGTGTATTCATATGCATATAAGTATATATATATATATATATATATATGTATTCATACGTAAATGTCTTTTATATATATGTATATGCATATGCATATAAAAAATCAAAAATAAAAATAGAACATAATAAAAAAATAAAAAATTAGTTTGACTAAAGGACACGTGTCATCTCCCCATTAGTTTTTTAGACGGAAATCACTAATAGGACCAAAATTGAGAAAAAATGAAAGTTATTGGATACAATGTGATAAACCCGTAAACAATGGGACCAAAATTTAAAAAACGCTAAGTTATGGGACCAAAAGTGAAATTTTCCCTTTTAAAATTTTTTGACTCTTTGGCCAAAAAAAGTGGGAAAATTATGTTTTTTGACAATTTTTCTAAATAAAAAGTAAAGACAATTTATCTTATTTGAATTATTATTATTTAGCTAATATAAAATTAGTGTATACTAGTAGGCAATGCCTAAATAAAATGATAAAAAACAATTTATTTTTTACTTATCATATAATTAAGTTACTTAATCATTCAATAAATTTTAATTAATATACATAACAATTTTTACAAATCATAAAGTAACTAAAATTGACTTATTTTAATTTCCAATAATATGATAAATATTTTAACAAAATAAGTAAAAACTTATTATTTAATAATTAATTATATTTATTAGATTAAAAGATTAATTATTTATTATATAATAATGACACTTCAATTATATTTTTATTGGAAAATATTAATTATGATTAAATATGGAAGAAGGGCTAGATTCAGGGGCGAGGCTAGGGATGGGGATGTTGGTCGGTCGTGGTGGTGGTGTTAGGATTATCCCCTCATATGCCATAGATGATAGATTGTATAAGCCATACTGATATGTAATTGATACTTCTTTATATTAATAAAAGGCATTTTAAGTTGTTTCATTTAATCTTTTCGACATTTGTAAGTAGTGTACAACGTTTAGTCCAAGTGATCAAGGCAAACCTTCTGCTACCTATGGGGTTTGGGAGATTGGCACTAAAAGAATTTGGTACTTGATTACTCAACATGTTTGCAAGTCGCAAGGAGTTTCAATTTTCAATTGGGCATTGAAACTCAGTAAGACTTGTATGACATGAGCTTAGACATGGGAGTGCTAGTCGAATATTATGGGCTAGTGTGAGCTTGTGTTATAGACACATCAGCGAGACTAATGAATTCAAACTCGACTTAACTCAATTCTGTCATAGGGGTTTCGCTCTATGACAGTCAATGACAAAACTAATTGGTTGTGATAGATATGTGTGAACCTCATACCTAAGAGATCACATTGAAGATGCACTTGTGATATCAAGTCTATAATTAGAATAGTTAGATCTAATTCATCTTTCGATGGGGTCAACCTCGAAGTGTGTCTCTGATGGGCAAGTGGCAGTCGTAACTTATCACCACGATGGAACTTGTTCTCTCATAAGTGAATGAGTAAGTGTCATATGTTGCCATGAAAAAGTGAGGTCAAAATTCTTTGGCCAAAGTATTTGAGCTGCTTGTGTTAGACCCGAGAGAAAGCTCAATGATCTCATCTTATTATGTCACATGCATATGGTCAAATTCTATAAGTTTGCCAAGTCCATGACTTTCACTTGACCGAGGCACTAGAACAAAAGGTTAATACTTATATGATACTCATAATTGAAAAGGTTTGGAATGATCCAATCATTTGTTCTCTCTTGAGCTATGATGTGGGACAACATAACTGGCTAGGTATCATCCACATCCTTTTGTTTCCTCTCATTACCAATTGAGATAAATTTAAAAAGTCGCGCTTAGAGTATTTGCAAAGAAAATATAGGAATAACTTGAACGGGCATTTTGGGTATTTAATACCGCTAATTTATTGGATAAATTAGTTGAGATTTTATTATTAATTAATTATTAGATGAGTTAATTAATTTATTCATAAGTTTAATTAATTAATTTTATGGAGAAATAAATTAATAATTTAAATTATCAAGTTAATTAATTAATTTATTATTTATTGGATAAATAATTAATTAAAAGACTTAGAAGCAAGACCAAGATGGTGCACTCGTCGGGGGCGAGTGCATGCCTAACTGGGTGTCCTCATGGATGCCTATATGAGCTTATGTGTTTGGATTTGGTTAATTAGTTAAGTGATATTCAAGACTTTAACTAATTAACAAGCCTCTAAAAGAAAATTCCCTCCTCTCTCTACTTTAGCGTTCTACCTCAGAGAAAAGAAGAGCCTTTCTGGTTGCAACTCTGGCGTGGTGATTTAGAAGCGGCATCACTTTTGCTACTAGGATTGGAAAATCAAAGAAGTATGTCGGAGCAACGAATTGCAGGAATCTCACCAACCACTTCGCTACAAGAGGTGAATATTCTCATTTCTAATTTGAATATGACAAATCGAGGTGAACGCTTTTGAAATTTACTTTTTTTGCTGCATTTTAATTTTATATATCTTGATTCCCAATAGGTGGCAGGATGAGGGAGATGTGTGTACATAGAGGTTGGGGATGACTGGGTTGGTAGTGGTGCAGTGCGTTCAACCATAGGAGTGGTGGTGGTGAAAGAAAACGAGAAAAATGACAAGAAATGAGATCAAGAAATTTGAAATGAAGTATTCAATAATAACATGAAATAAAAAAAAAAACTAAATTTGAACTTGTTAGGTTTTTAATGTAGAGATTACATATAGTGAATTTTTTAATTGATCAATTATTTAATCATAATTAAAAAAAATTCAATAAAAATGTAATTTAAGTCATCTTATTATACAATAATTGTAATAAATATCTAATTAATAATTAGTTAATAAGTTTTTACATATTTTGTTAAAATACTTATCTTATTTTTAGAAATTAAAGTAAGTCAATATTAATTATTTAATAATTAGCTAAAGTATTTATTTATATTAATTAAAATTAATTAAATGATTGATTAAGTAATCATTTATTTATTTAATGGGTAAATAATTATTTAAATTTTTATATTTTATTTAGACATGAACTATTAGTATATATTAGTTAAATAATAACAATTAAAGATATGATAATTGTTTTTATTCTTTTATTTAGGAATTATTTATTAATATATATATTAATTTACAATTCTTCTATTAGACAATATTACTTATAAGTGTATACTAATTTATATTTGTAAAATAATAATAATTAAAATAAGGTAGATTGTATTTCGTTTTTATTCAGGAAAACTGCCAAAAACAGAAATTTTTCCACTTTTTTTGGGTTTAGGGAATAAAGTGCCACAAACCTGATTTTTCGGGGACCAAAGTGCAATTGAAAAACCGACAGTTCCGGTCAAAAATCACCAAAAAGGACTAAAGTGAGATGAAAATATAACTTCGGAGTCGGTAGCGTAACAAATTTTATTTTTAACAACATAAGTGAGACAAAGTTAATACTTCCAAAATTATAAGTGACATTAACACTTTAAATTTAGAGAAAATAGCAGATACCCCCCCAAACTATAAGGTGATGTGCGCTTTGCCCCCCAAACTATTAAAAGTTGCACTCAACACCCTAAACTATCATATATGTGCACTTTGCCCCCTCGGTCAGCTTCGGGCAGCACACAGGGGGCAAAGTGCTACAAACCGCATAGGTGAGGGGGCAAAACGCACATCACCTCATAGGTTGGGGGGGTATCTGTTATTTTCTCTTCTTTTTCTTAAATTCAAATATTCTTAATATTAACTTAATTCCCCTGGGTCAGCTTCGGAAAATTTTTTACCCATTAATCATTCAATTTAAATCACGCATATTGGGATTTATTTGGATTTTTCTTGAAATATTATTTCTAGGTTTGAAATAAATAATTATCAAATATGAAAATAAGAAAAATAAAAATAAAACATGAAAATAAATAAGAAAATAATGAAAAGAAGTATAAATTCAAATATTCATAATTTTCTAAAAACAAAAAAGACAATTCAAAAATCCGGAAACATGAAAATAAATTAAAAAAAATGAAAAAAAGTATCAAAATAAAAACTTTTAAAAATAAAAAAATTAGTAAAAATCTTAAAAAATAAAAAAACTTGGTGATGTGCGCTTTGCCCCCTCACCTATGCGGTTTGTAGCACTTTGCCCCCTGTGTGCTGCCCAAAGCTGACCGAAGGGGCAAAATGCACATATATAATAGTTTAGGGTGTTAACTGCAACTTTTAATAATTTAGAGGGCAAAGTGCACATCACCTAATAATTTGGGATATCTGCTATTTTCTCTTAAATTTATCTATTATTATATGCGCAAGCTAAATCTAAATAAAGTACTATTAGAAGATCCCACCACAAATCAGACAGTCTAATATGGGCTTCCAGAAAATCCAAGTGAAGTAAATGAGATGCCTACAACAAGTTGACAATGTGAATGGTTGTTGCGGTGTGCCACGTTTGAATATGTTGTCGTTTCATGGAAAATCATGCACTTGCACTGTTTCCCGTGACTATTTATTCACCCCTGGTTTTGACTTTTGGATCTGATTGCCGCTTTTTAATCCCATTCTCACGCGTCATTTTACCACGTTATTTACATTTTCTACATCTAAAATGCTTATAGAACACGCCCCCGGAGGGAGGATTGCCATTTGCCATCCCTTCCTTTTTTTCCTCAACCCCTTAATTTTGAGAATTATCAATCAAGGACAAAATATGTATGATAAACATTCTTATGACGAGCCCATGATGATTACACGTATGAGTAACTTCCGAAAAATTGTATAAACGTTGATTATTATTTTTTGTTGAGAGGATGACTACCCACTTATAATGCACGGATACTTCTAAAATTGGATTAGTGTAGTATCGTACTCGTATCGGATATGATACTCTGCAGATACCATCCGGATACATATGAGATACCCTTTTTACGTATCCAAAAATTAAATAAAAAAAATGTCGTATACCGTATACGATACTTCCGGATGCCGTATCCCATAAAAAATTTGAAGAATCTAACACGCCTTGAATATCAGACATAGTATTTTTGAATATTATATAATACTTTATAGGTTAAAATAGGAAAGTAATAATGGTTTTGACCATATGTTAAAAGGTTAAACAAAAAATAAGAAAATTTAAAGAAGCAAAAAATCTTTTCGATTTCACTTCTTAATATATTTTTTCTTCTCATGCTCCACAAAAAATCTATCATTTACACTTTATTACCAAAGATTTTAGATAAAAAAGTAAATGGTGGTATCAATGAAATGACATTCTTACACCACCATAAATGATGAAATATTATGGATACTTTCGAAATTTTTTGAACTTATAACCAATGAACCTGTGTCAGTATTGCACTTTTATTTATGTTAATGAACCTACTGACTCAAATTTATTTTAAAATATTATATATATATATATATGCATATCCCCAACGTATCGTATCGTATCTACTAATTTTGAAGTTTATCGTATTTCGTATCCGTGTCTTATCGTACCCGTATTCTCGTATCCGTATCTGTGCATCATAGCTACCCACCCAATCAATCTGTCCATGAATGTAATAATGCCTTGATACGAGGATACATATATATATATATATATATATATATACACACACATACACAGTGGTCGGTAAAGGCACACTCTATACGTGTGCAAAAACATAAAAATTGATATATAGTATTTTTAGCAAACTCCCATTAAATTTAAATAAAAGATAAGAAAAGAGAATTAAAAAATAGAAGAAATATAAGGTGTAACATAGATTTAATGTGATTAAAGAAAGAAATAAAGAGAGAAAGATATAGGTAGATAATAAAGAGACAAGGATGAAGGGAAAGAAAAAAAATGTGTAGAGAGAGAGAGATAATAAAGAGACAAAGATGAAGGGAAAGAAAAAAAATGTGTAGAGAGAGAGAGAGAGAGAATATGAGAGAAATAAGTAGATATTAAGAGACAGGAATAATTTGTGAGAAGAAATAGGAAACAAAAAATAAAATATGAATAAAATATTAAAAAAAATTAATTGAGACACTTGTGAAAACTTAAGAATGAGAATGCTTCACCAAAAGTTGACAGTCCAATTTAGTTATTCTATGAGTCTTATACTTTATATAATATATATATATATATATATATATATTGTTGGTATTTGCACATCTAAATTTGATAATAGCACTTCAATTTTCTTTTTGTATTGAATATTGGACCAAAATGTCCTTATAGTTTTAGATCACAATTTATATTAATTGTAATACAAAATATACCATCCGTATATTATTCTTACCTTCTAGCTTTATAGTCTCATATTTTATTATTTCACCAATTTCATTCTTTCCTTTTGTTCTCTAGCATTCCTTTGACCTATTTAACTTAATATTATACATATGTAGTTAATTACCCATATGTAGTAACCAAAATTACATAATAACATAAATTGACAATCGTAACTTAAATTTTATATCTTGAAATAAAATTAAGTATGTATATATATGTATATACAAGAAATTAAAAAGACATAATAGACAATATAAGATTATTAAGTAATATATACAAATATATATTGACATAAATTGATGATTAAATTATTTAAAGGATGGGCATTGCTTCCAGCTTGATTAGACCTCGAGCTTTTTAGTGGCCAAACTCAAGCCCATATACCTGCTCGCAAACTCGGCCGTTAAAAAACGGGGAATCTAATTGAGCAGGCACGTCACGGTGCCCAGCTCTAAAATAATTTGCAATGATAAATAAACATTAGCTTTTCTTCAATTTCATTTTTCATATATATGTTTTATTTTATTTTAAAATATCAAGCCTATATTACATCATGATTGTCAACTTATGTTATAATGTAACTTTTGTTAATGATATATGTATATTCTTTTTATTTTTGGTATTTTATATTAAGTAAAATAGGTCGAAATAATGTCATAGAACAAAATGAAAGAACAAAGTGCTATAATATTAAAATATGAGACTATAAAATTAAAAAGGAAAGATAGTATATGGATTATATATTTGTTTTACAATTAATGCAAATTGTGTTATAAGATTATAAGGACATTTTGGTCTATTGCACAACACAGAAAAAAATAGGAGTGTCGTTATCAGATTTTGGAGTGCAACTATCAAGTCCCCCCCCCCACACATACACATATATATATATATATATATGTATGTGGAAAGATTATACTTTGTACCCCTGTGAAATACGAAATCTGCACACATCTCCTGTGTTAAAAATATAGTCTTGTATAGCCCTATGATTTTAAAAATCCTGCACGAAAATCCATCTTTGTTAGAAACTAATGGAGAGCGTTGTACACTCGTTGCACCTGGAGTGATTTAGTTTTTTTGTAAAATCACTATTTTATCCCTCCAATTTAAATAAAAAATAAATGAATATCGAATTTGGTAGGATATGATGTATATGGGTAGAATATATAGGATCTAGTACCCAAACTCATACTCATATATATATATTTTTTATATTTTTCTTTTCTTCCCCCAACCATATTCTTCTTCCCTATCGAGAATCAACCCTACCATCGTTGCACCACTAAAAGCCACATTCATTATTGATTAACCTTTTACTACCTACCTTGCCATCATAGCCGCACAACCAACCACGCTTGACTCGCCATCACCGCCTTCATCTTTCGCCACCACAATCCACCCTTCCCTTTGAAAACATGAATCGGTACCACTCCCTTTCCACCAAACCAGTCCAATGCCATCACCTGCACCAAATAAAGTCTGCCACCTATGGCCATTTCAGATCAGAAGCACCACACCAATATAACCCCGATTTTGTCGAAGTAGCACCACAGATTATAGATCTCCACCACCACGGGTTTGCCATCACAACCATTTTTCGCCATCACAACACCCCTACCCATACCGTCGAAAAATCCACCACCACCCGGTGTCACCACCCCCGTCAACATCACCACCACCACCAAGGTCAGGTCCTCCATTCTCCGCCATTTTTTGTTTGTTTACTCTTAATTTTTTGATTTTTTTTTCTAGTTTTGCATTATACTTTTTTTTT
Organism: Buddleja alternifolia; assembly: GCA_019426215.1. Taxonomy (NCBI): domain Eukaryota; kingdom Viridiplantae; phylum Streptophyta; class Magnoliopsida; order Lamiales; family Scrophulariaceae; genus Buddleja; species Buddleja alternifolia. The sequence goes on along the minus strand of CM033391.1, from coordinate 12,884,978 downwards.
TCTTTCAATTTTTAAAATTTTCTGAATTGTTTTTGAGTTTCTAATATTTTTTTGATGTCTCTATAATTAAAAAAAATAATCCGAATTTTAGATTTTTTATTAAATTTTTCACTGATATTTCTAATACCTTTGGGCTTCCCCCCACCCAAATTTTCTATTTTTTTTTCTAACTTTCAGGATTGTTTTTTTAGTTTTTTTTTTTTGGATTTTTCTTGAATTTCTTTATCTTTTTATAATTTTTCTGATTTCCTATTTTTTTTAATCTAACGGTGGATAACAAATGATCGAATGACCTAGAATAAATGAAAATAAGTATAATAATTATCAAAATGAGAAGCATAACGGGCAAGTTGTACAAAAATTTATTGCTATTAGTGAAGACTAATGGAAAGGCAGAGTGTGCAAAAAATATTAACACAAGAGTATATAAGGTTATATTTTTAACACAGGGGTGATGTCTGTAGGTTTTGTGTGTAACGGGGATACTGTATACAATTTTCCCAAATATATATTGGCAACAAATCCTTTTGATAGGCTTGAATATGAATGCAAAGAGTCAAACTTGACTTAATTAAGATTTGAAAAGAACTAAAATCTCAAGATTGAGCTGTCATAAAATTTAAACTTGACAATAATATGATACTTGTAGTAAATATGGCTTAATTAGGTGCAAATTTCAAAGTGTGAATAGTACTTTATACCTCTTATTGATGATGAGTGTGAGATCACTAGGTTTTAGAGATGAGGTTGTGGAGTATTATACAAAAAATTGAGGAAAAGTCAGAGAAAAAAGGAAAGAAAGCTAGAGGGGAGACAATTAGGAGCCCGAATGCCACGACACCCAGTAGAGGAACATCAAGGTGGAATATTTACTGCCACAAAGTTATGATTTAATCGTTACGGGGGTGGCAAAAGAGTGTGAGCTTGTTCCTGTAGCAGGGGCGACGTGATTTTTACCGGCCAGATAAGATAGTTCTTCACTAGGTATAGAATTCCTTGAATTTCAAGTCTTCATCTTACATAGGGGTTAATATATATCACTCTCCAAGGATGATAGATGAATATGTGAGGTCTAGTGTGGAATAGGCTAGATTTATTGTTTGTGCTTGTTCATTTCTAGTGATTCAACATTTGATGCCAATCAAATCCTTAACAATTGGTATCAAAGTCATAGAATTATAGATGTATGAGACATCATAAATCTAAGATATGTTGGAGTACTAACAGGATCTTAAAGGATATACCAATGGCAAGAGGTGAAAGAAATGTCAAGATCGACTTCGGTGGTAGAGCCCTCAAATCCTAGAGGAAGCAGATAGATGGGTATTTGTACTAGAAGAGACAACACAAATAGTTCTTGGGTTGAAGTTGAACAAGATGACAGAAGAGGATTGCGATCAATTAGATCATCTAGATAAGAGAGTGATTTGTTTAACATTAACGAAAAAACTGGTAGGATCGTGGTGCTAGGAGGGAAGATTCATAGCTCTAAAGGCTAGGGATGGCTGAGAGCCGATGCTAGAAGGGCATAATCGAGATGCTAGAGGATAAAACTGCTTTGCCAAGGAGGTTGAATCATGACGCCATAAACTTAGTAGAGATATGGTGCTAGAAAGGCAGATTTGTGGAGCCAGAGACTATGTAGGCAAAAAAGCGGAGCCATGTAGGTAGAGACTGGTGCCAGGGAGATTGTTCAGATGATCCAAATTAGTTGGTTATGAGGGCAATCCATGTCTTAAGAAAATCCATAAACGAGTGAGTTAGATGGACATGGTTAGACGCACCAAGTATGTGGGATAGAGGAGATCACTAGGAAACATGGTGGTAGTATGATGTATTAAGGGAAGAACATCGTGTTGGGATACGGTGGCTAACCCCGCAGGATTGTGCGTGCAGCAGAAACAGAGAATTAAAATTTAAAGCACGACCTCGAAACAGGGATTAGGCGGACATGGTACCATCGAATTCTCGCGACACATACATAGGGGATTTTCGGGTAAGCATACCTTTATGATGAAACTAACACCAAAAACAAACAACAACCCCTACTTTAAGGAGAGAATGGTTTTGCTCCCACCAATTCTCTTGAATTGTTTGCTTTTACGCTCTAACTTTGTAAAGCTTCTCTAATGTTATCAACACTTTAGCTCGTACCTTTGATCTTCTCTATTAGTGCTAACTAAGATAAATCAAACTTTTGGCTTATGGAGATGAGGAATAGAATTTGTGTTAAGGCTGTAATGCAGAATAGAAAGAATAGAGAAGACAAAATTTCAAGTCAAAACTTAGTGAGGGAGGTGCCTACACTGGGGTTATATATAACCCCAATAAGGTGTGTACTGCCAGAGTTTCCAAACTCTTGCAGTCTTCCTTTCCCTTGCAAACTCTTATTCCTTAATTAATTAGTTTCACTAAAATAATTAATTAGATTTTTCCATGCACTTAAGATTCTTTTCATTTAATTAATTAGACCACTAATTAATTAATTAGATCGTTCCATATAATGAGGATCCTTTCCATTTAATTAAATAGACCACTAATATAGATCTTTCCATATAATAAAAATCATTTTTATTAATTAATTAGACCACTAATTAATTAATTAGTCTTCTCCTAATTTAATATTCCAATATTAAATCATAAGATTATTATTAATTAGTATTACTATTATTAATTAAGACCACTTAATTAATATTTTTCTTTTTCCCAATTTATTCCAATTAATAAATTCTCCATTAGTTTACAAAGAATTAATTCCACCAATAGGTACTACATTAAGTTAAGTGTGTGACCCCTTAGGCTCATTAATAAGCTAGCAATAGGTCTTATCCCCAAAGGCTAGACAATCGCGACATTGTCTTCATTAACTATTTGGCCAAATACTTAATTAGGCTTTGAATTAATTTCACCATATTATGAAGGCACCTATAGGTCATGGATTGAAGTCTAGCAATTTTTCCATGACTTCCTAGATATTAATGATGAACAATAAATCTCTCCAGGTTACGATCTTCATTTGAATCAAATCTTTTCCCAGACTCATCAAGGCCGCCTAGTCAAAAATTACATTTCTACACATAATTATTTTGCATGTTTTACGACACCAGACCCTAAATTGCTTTACACCCGAAGTGTAACCAAGAAATATACACTTTTTGGACCTAGGTTCTAGTTTTCCTTCATTAACATACATATATATATATATATGCAAGATAACCAAATATTCTAATATTAGAACAATCAGGTGGATTTCCAGACCATACCTCCTCGAGAGTTTTAAACTCAATAGATGTGGATGGAGAACGATTCTCTAGCAAACATGTAGTGAAGAGGGATTCTTCCCAAAAGTATTTAGATAATCCTGAATTAGAGATCATACAACAAGCTTTCTCTATCAACGTTCGATTAATTAAGTTTTGCTACGCCATTCTGTTGTGGTGTTGCAACAACTGTATGATACCTCAAAATTCATTCTTTCTTGCAGAAATCCACAAATATATTATTACAAATTCCAATCAGCTATCAGTACAGAGATGCTTAATATGATTTCTCGTTTGCTTCCCAATCATAGTATTCCACTGCTTCAAAGTGTCAATGACTTCACTTTTCTGCTTTAGAAAGAAAGTCCAAAATTTCCACGAATAGTCATCCACGAATATCAACATATACCTAGCCCCAATCTTAGATGCAACTCGTGATGGACCCTAGAGATCAGAATGGATCTAATCCAATGTTCCTTTGGTTCAATGAACACCTTTACCAAAATCGGTTCATTTATGCTTCCCTAAAATACAATGTTCACAAAAGCCTACATTGCTAGTTTTTTGTCCACAAGGCAAGCCTCGCTTGATCAAAATTGTGAGTCCACACTCACTTATATGTCCCAAACTCATATGTCATAGTTTCATTACCTCAGAATCAGACATAAAGGATGTAGAAACTACAGTTCCACTTGAAAAAATAGAACCCTGTAGAACATATAAATTGTCACCAAGTCTCTGTCCTTTCATGATGACAAGAGCCCCTCTTGAAACTTTTAGAACACCATCTGAGCCAGTGTACTTATATCCAAGAGCATCAAGAGTTCCAATGGTTATAAGATTCTTCTTCAAATCTGGAATGTGTCTCGCATCTGATAAACTCCTGATTACACCATCATGCATCTTAATCCTAATTGCTCCTTTTATGGCAATTTTGCGAGTTGCACCGTTACCCATGAGAACAACTCCATTGATAGGTTCGTATGTAGAGAACCAATCCATGTTTGGTCACATATGAAAAGAACAAGCAGAATTCATAACCCATTTGCCATATGATTTTGGACCATCAGAACTGACCAAAAGAATACCTCCATCATTGTCATCCTCAGGAACACTAACTTCTCTGGGATTATGTTTCTTCTTGTTCCAGTTTTTTTTTTTAATTTCCAACAATTAGCTTTCACATGATTGCTCTTCCTACAATAAAGACAGTAATGGTTTCCTTTTGATTTTGACCTAGACCTCTGTTTGTTTTCTTGGGTATTATTTTCCTTCATGGTTGCTCTTTCTACAGTAATGACAGTAATGCCATCTGATTTTGGACCATCAGAACTGGCCAAAAAGAACACCTCCATTGTTGTCATCCTCAGGAAACTAACTTCTCTGGGATTATGTTTCTTCTTATTTACCAGTTTTTTTTTTTAAAATTTCCAACAAATAACTTTCACATGATTGCTCTTCCTAGACCTCGGTTTGTTTTCTTGGGTATTCTTCTCCTTCATGGTTGCTCTTCCTGCAGTAATGACAGTAATGCACCTGATTTTAGACCATCAGAATTGACCAAAAGAACACTTACATCGTTGTCATCCTCGGGAATACTAACTTCTCTGGCATTATGTTTCTTCTTGTTTTCTAGTTTTTTTAAATTTCCAACAATTAGCTTTCACATGGTTGCTCTTTCTACAGTAATCCTTTTGATTTTAACCTAGACCTCTATTTGTTTTCTTGGGTATTCTTTTCCTTTGTTCTATCCCTAACAAAGAGCCCCTCACCCTGATTTTTTGGATACAGTTGACTTGATTTCGCCATCAATGGAGTCTTTGCTCAACAAGGCTTCTTGAACGCCCTTCAACTTGATGGTATCTCTACTGTACAAAATAGTATCTTGAAAATTAAAATAAACATCGAGCAACGAACATAGAAACAATACATCCAGATCCTCGTCTTCGTACTTCACCTCGAGATTCTCCAGATCCGTAACGATCATCTTAAACATATTGATGTGAGCCTAAGTAGATGTCCCTTCACTCAACAGGTAAACAACTGCCGCTTCAATCACATTTTGCTGGTGAGATTCTTTTTAATACAAAATCTCCTTCAATCGACGCCATAGACATGCATCATCATCTTCATTTAGCACATCATGTAGAATTTCGTTTGACAGATGTAACGAAATCTGCGAGATAGCTTTCCTATGCATATTCTTTTTCTGTTCATCTTTCAGATCGGCAGACATCTTATCCTTTTCCAATAGAGCATTCTCTAAATCCATTTGTGTTAGAATCGCCATCACCCTCTCCTTACATAATAGAAAACGGGTTTTGCGATCAAGCTTCTCGATTTCGTGTTTGATTAAAGCCTTCCCAGAAAATAATCAAAAAATTGCGGAATAACGATTATTAGTCAGTCTCTAGATACCAATTTGTTAGAGCAAACATGAAAATAATAGCTTAAAAGAATTAAACAACACAGGAGGTTATGTGGTTCAGCAATTGCCTACATCCATGAAAGAGGAAAAGAGAATTTTACTATTTACGACAGAGTTATATAATAAAATGAATGTCAAAAGTGATGACTAAAACCTAGCCCAGGATTATTTCATATTTTTTGGCCCTCTATAGAACAAGAATTTTAATCATGGGCTTTTTGCTAAATTTGAATCTAACACTTTAAGATATATCACGACACCTATAATGTGCAATAGTTATTATATTATGAGACCAAATATGCAAAAATCGTAAAATTCAAATTCAGAGATCCTCACAACACGCTTTGCTACTGGACCAAAGTGCAAAGTTGCCATAAAAATAACTTAGAATATATTTGCACATGTTACTTATTTGCTCAAATTATACAGATGAACATTTAAAATTAGGAAAAATTACTAAACCTCCCCTAACATATATTTTTCTATCCAAAAAATCTATTTAAATATTTTTCTATACCAAATACTCATTGCATATTGTTATCTGACTTCCCTGGTGATGTTTAAATAATATGCTTCTGTCTGCTTAAAAAAAAGAATTGAAGAATATTATCATATGAGTTTTTTAAACATCAAAATTTTCTTTTAAAGAGTTTTAATAATTATCCCTTAAAATTATGAAACGAACTCTTTTACACACAAACAAAACACATGAGAAAATGTGACGCCACGCGCCATAACAAGGGTTTGGAAAATTAAAAGCTTGACCTAACTTTCAATTCGTAATTCATTGTGATTAGTTTTTTCCTTCATTAAAGATTAAACCCCAATTTTAGCATACTCCCTCGTCAACGCCTTCACATTAAATAATGGAATACATATACATAATACCTTATCTACGTATGGATTCCTAATGTGGACTAAAGACTAATCAACTTAATTATTTTTGTACATATATAATTTTACTAATTTTTTCAATCTAATTAATTAATAATGAACAATAACAAATATTATTATGTAAAATTTTGACTATATTCATACTTTTAAAAATAATATGATATTTAAAATCCATATAATTTGACCTTTAATTGTCGCAAGGAAATTACAAGTTTTTGGGAAATTTTAAGATGGACCGACTTTGGTGGAGCCGGTCCATTTAGCAACATTAGATGCAGGTGTTTTAAGTGTTTTTTTTTACTATTTTGTCACTGTCCTTGTATCTAATGGTATTCAGTGTAGTGCTCTGTTGAATCCAGCGTGACATAGAACCATCCCAAGTTTTTGGAGTTAAATTATTGTAAGATAGATATAGCTGAGTTCCTTAAGCATACTGTCCAGTGTTTGATTCTTGGTCTTGTGTATGGAAAAAACATTGTTAGGAGAGGCAAAACCCACTTCAGTGAGCATTACAATTCGAACAGATTAGTTTCTGGCGTCCGGTGAAGAAAACCCTTGATATAAAAAAAAAAAAAAAAGAAGAAAATATGAAAAAATATAAGAAAAAATAAAAATAAAAAGCATCCACCATGCTTCATCCCAATTATGACCCCCAAGTCCTCTGTTTTTATTATCTCAATCAAACACTCTCTCTCTCTCAGCCTCTCAGAAGTCAACTCTCTCTCTCTCTCTCTCTTGTTTACGTCTTCTTTCTCCTGCACACACACACTGCTCATGAAGTCTTGAACAAAGAACCAAAATTACATCTCTCCTCTGGCTCTCTCTCTCTCTCTCCTTTCTACCCATACTTTTCTAATTTATTTATTTTTTTAAATTTTTTTAAGAACAAATTAATTAATGGGAAACGGAGCAGGGAAACTGACGGTGTGCTTCACCGGAGTGGGTCCCACCGCCGACGAATCACGGCGGCGGAGAAACGAAATGGCTGGCGGTATGGTCATATCGGAACCCTTAGACGACCTGGGTCACTCCTTCTGCTACGTACGACCCGAATTGACCCGTCTCTCATCCTCCAAGGTCTACTCCGAGGCCGATGATCCCAATACGACGACGTTTAAGTCCATTTCCGGCGCCGCCGTCAGCGCCAACACCTCCACCCCACTCTCCACTGACCTATACTCCTACAACAGCATCGACCGCGCCTCCGCCTTTGAGGGGTCCACCTGCTTCGCTTCAATCCCTCTTCAACCCATTCCTAGAAACTCATCTGTACATTCGGGTCCTCTTTTTAATTCGGGTCTGATTCCGAATTCGGGTCCTATGGAGAGGGGATTCATGTCCGGCCCGATTGAGAGGGCGTTTATGTCGGGCCCGATTGAGAGGGGCATGTTCTCGGGCCCTCTTGAGAAGGGTGGGTCTGATCAGTTTCAACGTAGCTATTCCCATGGCGGATACGCCTTTCGTCGTAGATCGAGGAAGGGATCGTGGATTCGGGCCGTTAAACGGGCGTTGTCGAGGGGGATTACCAGAAGCCAGAACTCGATTGTTGCGCCGATCAAGAGCGTTGTCGCGATGAAGGAAGGGGATTGGATGGTTGGTTGTGATAGGCATGAGAAGCAGAATGAATTGACAATCAATAGTAGTGTTAATTTCAGCAGTGAGTGTAGTTTAGACGATGATGATTCGTTGGAGAGTCAGAATCTGCAGTGGGCTCAGGGGAAAGCCGGGGAGGATCGAGTTCATGTGGTAGTCTCAGAGAAGCATGGATGGGTTTTTGTGGGGATTTATGATGGATTTAACGGCCCGGATGCGCCGGATTATTTGTTGTCCAATTTGTATTCTGCTGTTCATAAAGAGCTCAAAGGGTTATTGTGGGATGATAATAATAACAAGTCTGATAGTTTGTTAAGTACTGAGAATTCGAGTTTGGAAAAAGAGGATTTGAATTTGAATGGGGGTGTTAATGATGAGGAGCTTTCGCGTGATAGGACTAAGGATGGTTGTTCTAGATGTGTAGAACAAGAGAGTTATCCATGTGTAAACGGCGATGATATAAATGGTGACTTGTGGTATATCAAAAGAAAGGGAAGAAATTCGAGGAGTAAGTATCATGGAGTGGCAAAGAGATGGGAGGACAATCATAGGAAGTGGAGATGTGAATGGGATAGAGAGAGATTAGAGCTTGATAGGAGGTTAAAGGAACAATTCAACGGAAACAGCTCGAATGGAACAGGGGCGACGAATCATGCTGATGTTCTAAAGGCTCTTTCACAAGCATTGAGAAAAACTGAGGAGTCCTATCTGGATCTTGCTGATAAGATGGTGATGGAGAATCCCGAGTTGGCTTTAATGGGTTCTTGTGTTCTTGTGATGTTGATGAAGGGAGAGGATGTTTACATAATGAATGTGGGTGATAGTCGAGCGGTGTTGGCTCAGAAGAAAGAGCCTGATCTTTGGAGTCAGGACTTGGAGAGAATCAACGAAGAAACATTGTATGATCTTGAGGCGTTTGATGGCGATAGATCGAATGGTTTACCTAGCTTAACCGCGCTTCAGCTCACCATGGATCATAGCACCTCCATAGAAGAGGTAAAAAGTCCCTATATTAGGCATATTTTTAAACTAGAATTTCTGTTTTTATAATGTATTTATGTTTGTGTTTGACTGATAATTTGTTGAATTTTATTGTGTTTTGTATCCAGGAAGTTATAAGAATTAAAACGGAACATCCCGATGATGCTTCAGCGATGATGAATGACCGCGTGAAAGGTTCACTAAATGTCACTCGTGCTTTTGGTGCTGGTTTTCTTAAACAGGTGTGGACTAGTATAGAATCTGAGAGTCAACTTCTGTGAGTACATAATGCTATATATTATTTTGATTCTATTCTGCATGAGAAAAGTAGATTCCTTAATTGGCCATGAAAACGAAAAGTTCTTTCAAGAGTAAACATGGAGAGTGAGAAAAGTGGTATATTGTGGGAACAAAAGTTATACTTTTAGGCCTTTCTGAGGTAGAGGAAAGCTGCTTTTCTTTCCATATTTAGAAGCATATTCTTCATGGTTGTTGACATCCACGACGACGGTATTTACCTTATAAAGCATTTTGAATTTCATTATGGTGCTCATATACAACAACTTATCCTAGTAGACAGTAATATCTAAGGGAAGAATAATGTGTTATTTTTGGTTTATGGATAACCTTTCTTGATCCAGACACAAGAGGAATATAAGAATTTCTTAGGGATTTGGAAATCAAATTGCCATCCATTTGCGAAAAGTAGAATGCTGGAATGTCTATGAAGCACAAACAGTACTGGTTGGAATCTTGTACAATAGACTGCATAATATTCTTTTATCCATCTCCCAAATTCAATTACATGTAAATATGTAATTTAAAATATTTGCTGAAATCCCCTAAAATACCCGAGTGGGTATTTTTCCATGCTTTTGCAATAGCCAAGTTAGTGCAATATTTCTTTACATGTCTGAATTGCAATCTTTTACGGATTGTAGTTGACGTGATTGTGAATGATCTGATTCTGATGTTTTTTATTACATTTGAATCTTGTTTATGCAGCCCAAATGGAACAATGCACTTCTAGAGGTGTTCAGAATCGACTATATTGGAAATTCTCCATACATAAACTGCCTACCGTCACTTTACCATCACAGAGTAGGTCCACGAGACAGATTTCTCATATTGTCATCAGATGGACTTTACCAATACTTTACAAATGAAGAGGCTGTATCAGAAGTTGAACTTTTCATCTCTTGGTCACCCGAAGGAGATCCAGCCCAGCATCTGGTCGAAGAGTTGCTATTTCGTGCCGCAAAAAGAGCTGGTATGGTACTTCTTTGTTTCATCGAGAATTCTTTTTAATTTCATCTTATTTTTCCACAATATATATATATATATATATAGAGTACTTAAAAATGTCATTTGTGGTTATATGTTATTTAGGTATGGATTTTCATGAATTGCTGGAAATCCCACAAGGGGATAGAAGGCGCTACCATGATGATGTTTCGATAATTGTTATTTCGTTGGAGGGAAGAATATGGAGATCATGTGCATAAATAATGAAAATTGAAAGTAGAATAGTATGTCTGATTCACAAAGGGGCACCCCATTTTTGTTCTCTTCCTAAATCACCTTTGTATACCAACAACCAAGCTCTGAGGACTAAAAGAATATTACTTGTGTTCTATTGAGACATGGGATTGTAAAGGTGAAAAAACTGCTCCATCAGTCATAAAACAGTCATAGAAATTGTAATTTTTCAAATAAATGACACCCTAAGAAAAGGATTTTGTTTATAACATCTTGTTATACTGCACAATCACATTGTTATTGTTCGATTTTTGAACGTGAGAACGTTGCGTTTGCTCTGTCGTTTGACATTGCAATATGTTATAAGTGTTGCTTATTGACGAAGTAGTCCTTATTTAATCTGTCTTGTGCAATAAAGTGTATTATATATAGACCATTGTATGTCGAAATTATGGATAAAACGAGGGGCTAAGAATTGCTTGTACGGGTGAAATAGCCCACCAGAGGGGTCCTATAATCCTCAATTAACTTTTTATAACTGCTAACCAATTGCAAATAGAATAGTAAATGCAATGTAGGTGGGGAGGTTAGAAATCAATTTGATAGGACCCTTTCATGTTGTCATTAATATTGGACCAAGAATTCAGAGAGGGACGAGATAAGAAGAAATCAGAAATCAAGTGGCTTACTCAAAAGGCTTTCCCTTAACGTTCAATAACATCAAGAAGAAGAAATAATAATGAGTACCTTCTCTTAGTTGTGACATAAATGACATACATTTTCCTATATAGAATACCCTATTCAAAAGTATGGTATTCAGACGTAAGATAAAATTTGGGCGGCACATCTTTATAGGTACAATGCAACTTAATAATTATGTTGACTTCATGTCTTAATTGAAACCTCCACACACACACAGGAAATTCTGGTTTCTCTTTCTAAAAGACGATAGTCACTCGCAGTGCTTAAAAAATAGGCTAGGACCGATTGGTCAAATTGATTGGACCACCGATCGGGCGATAGAAAGAGTCGATTGGAACCTTAAAACAGTTGGGGGCTAAAAATCGACCAAACCATACGAACCGTTGTCTGACCGATGACCCGTGGGAACCGTCACTGGGTCACCAAAACCGGCCGGTCCGACTACATGTATATATGGAGTTAAAATCCCTCAAAAACAATTGCAATTTCACTTTGAAAACCTTCTTTGAGGCAAGAAGCGAGCAACAAGCAGCTTTTCTCCGCTCTTCCAATCTATATCTTTGAAAAAGCATTAAAGGTGACTATTTTTTTTTACTCTCTCTCTCTTTCTTTCTATGTCTCTCTCGTATGTCTTATTTCACGCACAGTGGAACAATTTTTTCCTTTCTTTTTATGTCATGGAAGTACCTGCATTATTTCTTGGATTAGTTGCTCTAAAATAACTTAATATATTAGTTTTATTATTTCTTTTTAAGTTGATTTTGATTGGTCATACTTGTTATATAATATATACTATTTAGATCGAAGTTTCAAGCAAGAGATGCTAAATATTGTGCACCGTAAATCTGAAATAATGACGTATTAAATATGTGCTTAGTTGGATTCTTATTGGATTTGTCCTTTGTGGATGCCTAATATTTTTTTCCATGTTTATGTATGTTCTTATTATTTTAACCTAATTTTAATATATTAATAATTATTTATGATTTAATTTTGACATCACCGGTCCGCCTATGGTTGAAATAGCGGCCTAATTTCCAGTTCCATGACCGGGCCAATTTTAAAACATTGGTCACTTCCAGGGTCTGTTCCCTTGACACACTGCGGCTATGGCTGGGCTCATCCTTGTTGGGTTTTGCGAAAATAACATAAACGCAGCGGAAGAATTTCAATTTTTTTTTTAAAACCCAAAGTTGAATTCAATGATCGCATATTCAAATTGCACGATAAACTTAACGAATAAAACTTACTCGTTAAAACGAAGTTATTGGAGAATCCAATTCTTCTTCAAAACTTCGAATTGATGAACTTCTTGAATTCTTCAATCCTCGTATTCTTCACGTCTTGATTTCTTGAAGTTTCTTGAAAATTAATCCAAACAACAAAGCACGTTATCTCTAAATTATTACGCACGAATTGATGATGAAAAAATCCCACTTCTTTCTCTATAGGGGGTGACGGCTAGCTTGTGTATAGAGGGAGAAGATATTTTTCCTTTTTCTTTTCTTGGAGAGTTACAATGAAATTGTTGTTATGTCTAGGTTAAAGTCAAGAGAAGTCTTTTATATCTCAATGACTTATTGACCAAGACAACAAAAGAGACCAAACTGATCATCCAACCTAGCCCTAATGGGCGTCCTCTAGGATGCCCCATATGGGGCCCGGATTTTCTTTTGCTTTGTTTAATTAATTTTTTATTCAATTAATAATTTATTATATCCAATAAATAAATTAATTAATCAAACAATAAAATTAATTAGATAAATTAATTCATTAACATATTTCTCTAAGAAATTAATTAATAATTAATCTTATCCTTATAATTAATTATCTTATCCAATAAGTAATCAATTAATTATTTAATTTATCCAATCAATTAAATCTCTCCAAAAATAAAATAGAAAATCCTTTATCAATTTTTCTTCATCAATTTTTTAGCGCGACTCTTTAGGTTCGTTTCATTTGGTAATGAGAGAAAACCAAAGGAAGTGGGTAACATCTAGCCAGTCACGTGGCCCACTTCGTAGCCCAAGTGAAAAACGAATGAATGGATTATTCCACAACCTTCCAATCGTAAATACCGTATAAGTATAAACCCTTTGTTCGTGTACCCCCGTCAAGTGAGAGTCATGGCTATGTCAAACTCACTGGATTTGACCATATGTATTAATTATAATAATACGAGATCATTGAGATCGATTTAGTGCCTAGCACAATCGTCTCTTTATGCTTTGGCCAAAGACTTTGATCTCTATTTATCTATAATCACATAGGGTACTTTCTCAACAAATCCCATCTAGATATCAGCTAAGACTACCATTTATCCATCAAGCCGCATTTCGAGGTCGACCAAACCAACGGGTGAATTGGGTCTAACTACTCTAATGAAATACTTGACGTCACAAATGCATCTTCAGCATGATGTTTCAGGTCAAAGGTTCACTTTCACCTATTACGCATAATCAGTTCTGTCATTGACAGTAACAGAGTGAAAACCCATGTAACAGAACCGATGCGAGTCGTGTTCGCGCATATCAGTTCCACTGATGTTCCTACAATCTTAATCTCCTACCATCCCATGGTACCAGACAGGCACTCCCATGTCAGAGATAAGATTGTACAAGTGTACTAAGTCTTTATTTGTCCATTAAATACTTCACTTTACTTGCGAACTTGTTTTTAGTAATCAAGATCAATCTCCGTAGTGCCAATCTTCCTATCCCATAGGAAGTAGAGGGATCGCACTGAAAACATAGACAAAAGCATTTTACACTACTTATAGATGCAGATAAGATTTAAGTGAAAACTAAATAATGCCTTTATTAATAATATGAAGATAAGTTAATTACAAGACATATGCCCTATCATTCTATCCTCTATGGAATCTGAGGGCATAATTCTAACAATCTTTCACTTGCACTCAATGCCACTCATTGTGGTATCTTATACCCATCCCTTCCAGGTGTCGGCCCATAACAGCCTGAGGTAGTGGTTTGGTGAACGGGTCAACTATATTGTCAGCTAAGGCTATTTTCTGCTTTGTTATCTCTCCTCTACCAACGATCTCTCTAATGATATGAAATCTTCTCTCATTGTGTTTAGACTTGTTATGAGACCTTGGTTCCTTAGCTTGCGCAATTGCTCCATTGTTATCACAATAAATTGGTAACGGGAGCTGTGAGCTAGGAATCACGTCAAGTTCTCCAAGGAACTTTTTCATCCAAACCACATATTCAGCTTCAGTGGTGGAATCCGCGGTTGTGCTTTGTTTGGAATTTTTTCAAGACACCGCCCCACCATTAAGCGTGAAAACAAACCCTGAAGTGGATTTACGATCATCGACATTAGACTAGAAATCCGAGTCAGTGTAACCCTCCCCCTTCAGGTCTTCACCTCCATAGATGAGAATCGTATCCATAGTTCTTCTAAGATACTTTAGGATATTCTTCACAGCTATCTAATGTTCTTTTCCCGGGTTTGCCTGAAATCGACTCACCACGCTCACAGCATAGGCAATGTTGAGTCTTGTACACAACATTGCATACATTAGGCTACCAACTGCAGAGGCATGGGGTACTTTACTCCTCTCTATCTTCTTCACTTTGAGGACACATAGATTTGGACAAGTGTACTCCATGTCTTATGGGAAGGAACCCATTCTTAGAATTCTCTATCCTAAACCTCTTTAGGACCTTTTCTAAGTAAAGGGCTTGGGAGAGACCTATCATTCTATTCGTTCTAACTCTATAGATACGAATTCATAGAATGTAAGTTGCTTCTCCCAAGTCTTTCATGGAAAACGTACTCGAAAGCTATTTCTTGACTGTGGTGAGCATTCCTACGTCATTTCCTATAAGTAGAATGTCATCCACATATAGTAATAAGAACGAGATTTAGCTCCCACTAGTCTTCTTGTAGACACATGGTTCATCTTCGTTCTTGATGAAGCCATATCCCTTTACTACTTCATCAAAACGGAGATTCCAGCTTTTGGATGCTTGCTTGAGACCGTATATGGACCTCTCAAGTTTACATACTTTATGGAATTGGTCTCGGATACAAAATCCTTTGGTTGTTCCATATAGATATCCTCCTCGAGGAATCCATTTAGGAAAGCCGTTTTGACATCCATCTGCCATATCTCATAGTCTAAGTATATAACTATGGATAACAGTATTCAAATGGACTTTATCATGGCCACAGGCGAAAAGGTTTTTTGATAGTCAATTCCTTCTCTTTAACTATACCCTTTCGCTACGAGCTTGGCTTTAAAGGTACCAACCTTGCCATTGCTACCTATCTTTCTTTTGTAGATCCACTTACATCCTATAGGTTTGATACCTTCAGGACGATCTACCAAAGTCCAGACTTGGTTCGATTGCATAGAGTCCATCTCTGTTTCCATCGCTTCTCGCCATCTTGAAGCGTCGACATCCACCATCGCTTGATTATAGGTACAAGGATCATCTTCACGACCCTCTTGTACTACAGTGTGAAGCTCTGGCTCTCCCTGCAGTAGATACCCATACCTCTCAGGTTCATGCAGTATTCTACTAGATCTACATTGTGGTTGTGCTACTATTGGGTTAGGCCTCGGTTCTTGGACAGATGTCTCAGAAGGAGTTTCATTTTGTTCTTCTAGAACAATCTTTCTACCTTTACCCCCTTCCAAGATGAATTCATCTTCGAGGAAGTGGGCTTGTAGGGCCACAATGATTCTCTGATCATCATGTAGGTAAAAGAAGAATCCCATGGAATCTTCAGGATAACCAATGAAACGTCCCATGAGGGATCTTGTCTCCAATTTTTCCACTTTAGTCTTCTTCACATAAGCGGGACATCCCCAAATCTTAATATGATTAAGACTCGGTTTCCTATTATTCCACATCTCATGCGGAGTCTTAGGAATGGATTTGGAGGGACATCTGTTCAATATATAAGTAGCAGTAAGGAGCGCGTATCCCCACAACGAAATGGGTAAATCAGTGTAACTGAGCATGGAACGAACCATGTCCAACAGAGTTCGGTTCCTTCGCTCGGCTACTCCATTTAATTGAGGGGTTGCTGCCGGTGTTAGTTGTAACATTATTCCTTTTTCTCTAAGGAATTCATCAAACTTAGCACTCATATATTCTCCTCCACAATCCAATCGCAGAGTTTTTATATTATGCCCAGTTTGATTTTCTACCAAAGCTTTGAATTCTTTGAACCTTTCAAAGGATTCAAACTTTTGCTTCATCAGATACACTAGATCATATCTTGAATGATCGTCTGTGAAAGTGATGAAGTAGTAGAAACCCCCACGAGCCATTTCTCCAAATGGTCCGCAAACGTCGGTGTGCATTAATCCTAAGACTTGAGTGGCTCTTTCAAAAGTCCCGGTGAAGGGTGATCTAGCCATTTTGCCTAAGAGACATGATTCACATGTTGGATAAGGATCCGATCCCAGTGAGCTTAAAAGCCCATCTTTTTTCCATTTTGTGAATCTTGTGCTCTCCGGCATGGCCTAGTCTTAAATGCCACTTGAGTCTTAAATTAGTTTCTTGCCTACCACGTTTCTTAATTACAACATTCACATCAGATGAATTACAAACATTTAAATAACAGAAACCATTAACTAAAGAAGCATTGCCAACTAATTTATTTCCATAATAAATGTAGCAAATTAACTTAGAAAAACGGAATGCATACCCAATCTTAACTAAGATGGGAATATATACAATGTTCTTAAGCCCCTTGGGCAAAACTAAAACATCATCTGTTAGGAATTTCATGTTAGATGTTTTGATGATGACAAATAGGACTTTCTGTTAGACCCCGAAAACTGTAAGTATAAAAGTTTTCATAGAATATTGTGTATAAGTACCTGAAAGCTTATTTATCTTAGGCTTATAGTTTTTATCTTTGTAGAATTTTACACTAAGAATGTGATACTAAATCACTAAGGAGAATTCTGGGTGAGTCTACCAAGTGATAAAGTTGAAGATCAAGCGTATGAAGCTACAGAAGATAAAAATCTCTTGAAGCGTCCGTCAAACGTTTTAGAGACTATTCCAGATTACAACTCCAGCGCTCAAAATACGAATGGATAACTCAGGCCGAATACTCAACACTAAGTCAATGATGGAATTCTGAGTGAGCCTATCAAAGACAAGATTGAAGAGTAAGCGTCTGAAATAAAGAGAAGAGACTCAGGATCAGTCCAAGTGTCTGTCCAATGCACGAGAAAAACTGTCCTCTTCAGCAAGCGTCCAAAAGGCTAAACCAACACGACCTACAAAGAACGTAACCTGAAGATTCAAACCCAAAGCTATCCAAAGACTTAAAGAATGCATGAATCAAACGGACAAATTATTTCCAATGAAAATAAGACAAGATGCATTAAAAGTCGGATAAGTGCTATTAAAATATAAACACTATAACGTATGGGTAAGCCATTCATTTGACCAAGACTGTCAGAAGTTATGAAACCAAGAACACGCCTAACTAATTAAGTATACCCAAAGTTAGAAATGTCAGAACTCAAGGAATGTTTGGGGAAACGAAATTCCAACCGTGTCAAACGAACAAAAACCACCAATACCTTATAAATAGCCCTTTCAACAAATAAGTCAAAAATATATAGAGCAAAAACCGTGACATATACAAGAGATATACCTGAATATCCTAGTGTGAATAACAGTCACAACCTCTTGTATATAGAAAATTATACAAAAAGACACAAGAAAAGAATACCTACTTTGTTGAAAGAAAAGCTTACAAAAATCCATAGCCAAATATCCGTATAAGCTTTTCACAAATATTCCAGAGACAGTCAACTATATCTCAAACCCCTTTTTGAAGACCCTACATTACTATTGAGATATCCTCAAGTTGTTTGAACTTTCCAAAACCAAACAAAGCCATTACAAAACCTTTCAACATCTTTCGTCTGAGTGAGAAAGTGTGTTGATTTACAAGCGCCATTTTTGTGTAAAAGAAGCTTGTGGAAGAAGATCTCTATTGGAGCTGAAATCTGTGTGACCAAGGAGTTTCGGGATCAAGTGTAACTTGCATTATTTCTGGGTGAAAGAAGCAAGGGGATAGATGGTCTTTAGTGGAGCTGAAATCTGTGTGACCAAGGAGTTCCAAGATCATATCCAACCT
This sequence comes from Buddleja alternifolia, assembly GCA_019426215.1. Classification (NCBI taxonomy): domain Eukaryota; kingdom Viridiplantae; phylum Streptophyta; class Magnoliopsida; order Lamiales; family Scrophulariaceae; genus Buddleja; species Buddleja alternifolia. Next base: position 12,866,495 of record CM033391.1, on the reverse strand, counting down.
CTCTCTATTTTGTAGAAGTCTCTGTGTGACTTTTCGATAATCATCATAGTGGAAAACCTCTCTGATAAAGGGAGAAGAAGGACGTAGCTGGGATTACATCACCCAATGAACCTTACAAATATCTTGTGTCATTTACTGTTTTGTTGTCTTACATTATACTGTCATATTATATCTTGAAAAGGCATTTAAACTAATAAGCGACTAATTGGTTAAAACGAACGCTAAGCTATAAAAATATTTCCGCTGTGCTAACCCTGATTTAGTGACTAAACTCTGCCCTACTTTGGTAAGTGTTGAAATCACCGAATCTAAGTTAACTTTTCTCAAGCGCCTGAAACTAGCGCTTAAGTCATCATCCCTCAAGCGCCGCACCCAGCGCTTAAAGCTTTCCGAGCGTTCAAATACCTCACAGTAATACGAAAGTTTTTAGAAGTCGAAAAAGACTTCAGGGTCTATTCAACCCCCCCCCTTCTAGACCCTTTCGTATACCACTTGGGACCAACATCATCTAAAAATAATAAATGTCCAGAATTCAAATATAAAGAAGTGGATCCTATTCTAGTAGCTGCGATGCTTTTCCCGCCGCCTACTTTGATCATCACTTCTTCATGGCCAAGTTTTCTACTTCTCTGCAGATCCTGTTCCAAACAACACACATGGGCACTAGCCCCTGAGTCTAGAATCCATGAAGTAGAAAAAACGGCCATAGAACAATTAGTTTCAAAAATAAATAGTTCATACCTTTTGCGCCTTTGCCTAATTTGGGATAGTTCCTTTTCCAGTGGCCTAACTCACCGCACTCGAGACATCTGTCCATCTTCTTAGGCCCTTTGCTCTTACGCCTATGTTATCATTTCTTTTGAGTTTTTGTGGATATTCCTAATTGCCTTTTCCTTTTTCCATTTCTTTGATCATCCAATGAATCATTTGTGAAATAGATAGAAGAATCCTTCTTCTGATTCATCCTCATTCGAGCTTGTTCAATTTCAAGATTCTTTGATAGCCCAGGTAATGAACAATCGATATCATTGATATCAAAGTTCATGACGAAGTAGTAGAAGGAGTCGGGGAACGATTGTAGGATGAGATCAATTTGAAGATGAAGATCCATATAGAAGTTCATTGATTTTAACCTTTCCATTAGGGTCATCATCTTGAGAACATGGTCTCCCACATCCTCATCCTCTCTCATCCTCGCTCTAAAGAGATCCTTTGATATAAAATATCTAACGGTCCTACCGTGATCTCCAAACATTTCCTCTAAATGAAGAATTATGTCCATTGCATTGCTCATTGCCTCATGAGAACTTTGCAGTTCACTGCACATTGAGCTTAGGATGTATCCTCTAGCTTTATAGTTGTCACAAGTCCAACTAAAATAAGCTAGTTGAACTTTCTCATCCTCATTCCTCTAAGGAACAGGAGGACGATCCATTTCCAACACATATTCAATTGACTCTTATCTTAGGACATTCCTTAAGATCGCGAGCCAATCCATGTAGTTGGGTCCAATCAGAACATTTCTTTCGAGTAATTTCATAAGTGGGTTTGTCATTTTGAGAGAGATTTAACGAAAAAATAACTGCAGAAATAGACCAGATTAAATTAGATTACTTGTATTTGACTTAACTAAGAAAAATTAAGGACTTAAAATTGATCTTGGCTCCCACTGCATTTTTTGAATCCCACACTCCCATGTGAAAATCGAGAATCATCATTGGCATCGATTCCACAACGGGTATTGAGGTCCTCAATTAATTACATGAGTTGCAACCTAACCGATTTCTGGCTCATCAATTAATTGAAGTGATGTCTAACATCAATTTATCCCATAAATATTTCAATACCTTTCCCCATAGTTCACCAAACCGCAACCGAACAGGTTTCTAAGCTCGTGAACTACCCGAGTTCATTACCACTAACTCCTATAATCTAATATTTGAATTTCACCTTGCAACCGAACAGGTTTCTGGGGTGAAATATGCTTCGATTAAGGCATTCTATGCACTTAATAAAATTTCAAATTATTTCTAAATGCATAACCCCCATAACTGGGAAGCATTACACATTTATAGTAATTTTAATTTTAGAAAGCTTAGTAGAGGGCGAAGATGTCATACATCCTTATCTAACTCAGTATTATTTATTTGGAAGAATTTAAATTGTCAAATGTTTGGTCTCCCTTTGCACATTAATCAATTTATATAGCGTAACTATCACATACTGAACATGCATAAATTATTCTACTAATAAATATGCCTATCAATATCATCATGGAAATAGATAAATAAATAAATAAATCCATATACACTCGATGAAGGACTTTTTTAGAGGGCCCGAGCCAATAGGCCATCACATATTAAGGTAAAGTGGAAAAACAAAACTTTACGGGCTTAAATAATTCTAAATTATTTAACTACAACAACCCATGCAAAGATAAGTAAATCGAACATAACCTAAGTCCATGATCGGTATTTCTGTCACATAAGACATGCTCGCATCAATTAATACATGCTTGCAACATTTAATACATGCTCGCATTATTAAAACACTTATGTTAATATTAAAAATTTTAGTCCAACTAAAAAGTCCTTTAATAAATTCCCAATTTTTACATATTATTTATTTCAATTAAAATCATTCTAGTCCTACTAGATGACTTAGATATACAAAATTCAAAAGTAAGTGTATCTACCTTTAATTAAAATAATATTAGTCCAACTAAATAAATACATAAAATATGGAATTCTATTTTATTATGATTTAAAGCAATCATTAAATGGAAAAACTTTTATTTGATTAAAGAATTAATTATTAATCATCCAAGAAAAATAATATATATATTCTATATTCAAATATCCAAGTAATTTCCAAGTCGAGGAAAAGTTAATAATATTTAATCCATAAATTAATTATTATTCTCCAAGACAAATAATTAATTATTTTAATTAAATATTTAATTCCAATTAATCTTATTGGGCTCGATTTCATCAAACCCATGTTACCATCCTTTTGGTTTACTTGGATTTAATTTAATTGGGCTCAAATGAATTAATTCGAAAATATATGCACACTTTATTAATTTCTATTGGGCTATTTTTAATTAAAGTCCAAATCACCCATCCAATGGGCCCATTTGGAATTAATTAAATTAAGCCCAAACTAATTAATAAATCGAGATTGATTAAATTTCTTGTTGGGCTTAATTAAATTATATCGGGTCATCATCCTTTTGACCCACCCGAATAATTAAATTTACCCAAACCTAAATTTCAATTTCGAACCAACACAAAGCGATCTCGGACCCAAATCAGTGAATCGGGTGTTGAAACACACGGCCCGTCGGGCTGAGCATACAACCCGACGGGCCGTGTGCAGGTGACCAGGCCACATGGCCTGGCCTTGTGCATGCTTCACAGCAGCAGCGCGCGCACAGCTCGCACGCTTGCACTGCGTGCAGATTCTAGCGGGCTCTTTAAGCCCTGTTTTTCCTCATTTTTGATTTTTTACATGCATCACAAATATACCCAGATATACAATAAATATAAAAAATCAAAATCCATGCTTTAAACCATATAAATGCAGATTTAATTAACACATAATCGCATGCTTCAAAAACACATATTATGCATATCATAAATCACATAAACTCAATTAAATATGCGAATCAGAGATTGACTCTGATACCACTATTGGGTTTCTCGAAAAATAACATAAACGCAGCGGAAAGATTTCAAAAATTTTATTTTAAAACCCAAAGTTGAATTCAATGATCGCATATTCAAATTACACGATAAACTTAACGAATAAAACTTACTCGTTAAAACGAAGTTGTTGGAGAATCTAATTCTTCTTCAAACCTTCGAATTGATGAACTTCTTGAATTCTTCAATCCTCGTATTCTTCAAGTCTTGATTTCTTGAAGTTTCTTGAAAATTAATCCAAACAACGAAGCACGTTGTCTCTAAATTATCACGCACGAATTGATGATGAAAAAATTCCATTTCTTTCTCTATAGGGGGCGACGACTAGCTTGTGTATAGAGGGGGAGGATATTTTTCCTTTTTATTTTCTTGGAGAGTTACAATGAAATTGTTGTTATGTCTAGGTTAAAGTCAAGAGAAGTCTTTTATACCTCAATGACTTATTGACCAAGACAGCAAAAGAGATCAAATTGATCATCCAACCTAGCCCTAATGGGCATTCTCTAGGACGTCCCATATGGGGCCCGGATTTTCTTTTGCTTTGTTTAATTAATTCATTATTCAATTAATAATTTATTATATCCAATAAATAAATTAATTAATCAAACAATAAAATTAATTAGATAAATTAATTCATTAATATATTTCTCTAAGAAATTAATTAATAATTAATCTTATCCTTTTAATTAATTATCTTATCCAATAATTAATTATTTAATTTTTCCAATAAATTAAATCTCTCCAAAAATAAAATAGAAAATCCTTTTTCAATTTTTCTTTTCTATTCTTTAGCGCGACTCTTTAGCTTCGTTTCATTTAGCAATGAGAGAAAACCAGAGGAAGTGGGTAACACCTAGCCGGTCACGTGGCCCACTTCGTAGCCCAAATGAAAAATGAATGAATGGATCATTCCACAACCTTCCAATCGTAAATACCGTATAAGTATAAACCCTTTGTTCATGTACCCCAGTCAAGTGAAGAGAATCCCCCTAACGGTCTGACTAACGGCGGGGGTCCTGGAATAGCGCCCCCGATAACGAGCAAAATGTGCCTCCCGTAACACCAACAGTGATTCCACCTCCTGCTTTCAGGGTGTTTGAGATCACTCAAGAGGCATTGCTTGCCCTGGTTGAAGATGCCTCTGTGCGAGCAGTAGAGAGGGCGGTTCAGTAATAAACCCAAACACATCCATCGCGTGCACCACCTGCTTCAATAGCCGCTGGGGGGCAAGGTTCCTAGGTGAGGAACGCCTAAAAGATGCCCCCACCTTAAGGAAAGGGGCCCCAAGATCCGCCACCTCAGTCGGTTAGTGGAGGTTGGGAGCATCAAGACAAAAGTCGCCCCCACCGATTAGCGCCTAGCCAATCCCCCCACCGAGGTCAGGAGTCCTTGATCCCGATGGGAATGCATCAAGGGGATCTGACTCCCCAGTGAATGGGGCAGCACAAGATAGAGAAGAGAATAGTGTGGTCTCATCCCTCGAGAGGCCACTAAAGGAAAGAGTGTTAGAAAAGTTCATGTTAGATGTTTTGATGATGACAAGATAGGATTTTTATGTTAGACCCCAAAATATAATGTAAGTTTTTATTTGATTGATCATTTGTATAAGTGTTTGAAAGTATGTAATTTTGTTAGGCTTGTAATTTTTTATCTTTCTAGATTTTAGATTAAGTATTAGATACTGAATCGCTAATAGAATTCTAGGTGAGTCTATTAGAGAAGAAGTTGAAGATCAGCGTCTGAAGTCAACTGAAGATGAAGATTTATCCTTAGTGTCTGTCAAACGCTAAAGGACTATTTCAGGATTTATGGATCAAGCGCTCAAAGCACTCTAGCGATTAGAATCAAATTCACCTGAAATAAATTCTCAAATCATGATCATGAAGGACTTAAATGCAATCATTCAATGGACATTTATTTCAAACGAGAAATAAATTCAAATGCATTAAATGACTGATAAGAGCATTAAATGTGATAAGCCAATATGACTTGTAGACAAGTCACCTTCTGACTAGACTGTCAGAACTTCAGAGTTTATAGCTGCTCCCGTCAAATCGGTAATAGCAAGAATTCAGGAATGTCAGAGAAAAGGTATACTCACGCGCCGCGTGAAAGGCACGCTCCTGCATGTGTCCAACGGACATAATCCCAAGAAAAAGCCTATAAATACCTTACCTCCATCAAACCCTAAAGACAGAGATACACAAAAAATATACGTACATGCACAAGAAACTCTGCTGAAATTCTCGTTCAAAGAAAAAGCTTAGAAACTCCATAGCCAAAATCTTTCAAGCTTTCTATATACATTCCAGACAGTCACAAAAATATCTCAAACCTCTTCCAAAGAAGAAACCTAAATTCTTACCGAGATATTCCAAGTTGTTTGATCTTCCCAAAAACAAACAAACCCTTGTGACAAATCCTTTAACCTTTCATCTGAGTGAGAAAGCTGTTGAAACCCCTTACAGACAGTATTTCTGAGTGAGAGAAGCTTGTAGAAGACGATCGTCATTGGTGCTGAAATCTGTGTGATCAAGGAGCCCGAGATCATTTTCATCTGTTTACTATCTTGTAGAAGATTCTGTGTGATTATTCGATAATCATCTTAGTGAATTTCCTCCAAGTGAAAAAGGAGAAGAAGGACGTAGCTGGGATTACATCACCCAGTGAACCTTACAATTTCTTGTGTCGTTTACTTTAATTATTGTCTTGTTCTACATTATATTATATTCTTTGAAAAAGACAAGCTAATCTGCTAAGCGACTATTTAACAAAAAAGAACGCTAAAGCTTTAAAATCATTTCTGCTGTGCTAACCTTGATTAAGTGATCTAAGCGTTACCCTACTTTGGTAAATTGCTAAAATCACTAAGTCTAAGTTATCTTTACTGAAGCGTCTGACCCAAGCGTTCAGTTGCGTAAGCGTTCTAACCATTAAAAGTGATACGAAATTTTTGAAGTCGAGAAAGACTTCAGGGTCTATTCAATCCCCCCCTTCTAGACCCTTTCGTATGTGACTTGGGACCACCAAGTGGTATCAGAGCGGTTGAAGTAGAAACCTAAGCGTTTTCGAGCGTAACTGCTTGTTTAGATCCAGTTTTCTAAAACTTAGTCGCTTTAAAATTTTCTTTAAAAACATCTCATTATGGCTTTTAACAAAATGCCTAAGCTGGTAGAATCAAATTATGATTCTTGGAAACTTAGAGCATTTGCGTATTTATGTTCTTGCGATAATGAAATGTGTGGTGTAATTTTAGACGGCCCCATTAAGATCATGAAAGTGATAACTTGTGCACCTGGAGCTAGTGAAGCCACTCCAGATGGATATGTCGAGAAACCTAAATTAGAATGGACGCCTGATGATCGGAAAAGAGCAAATCAAGATAATGTTGGACGAAGTGCACTTTACTCAGTGTTAGGAGACAATGATGTATTGTTCAACAAAATCAAGCAATGTAAAACTTCCAAAGAAATATGGGATAAGTTCGCTATAGTATGTGAAGGTTCAGCACAAATGAAGGAGAACAAACTCTCCATAGCCATGCAAAGATTTGAGCATTTCAAGATGCGGCCCAATGAGACGCTAGAACAATTGGACGCAAGATTCACTTTGCTCATTACAGAGTTAGCGTCATTAGACAAGGAGTTGACCAACAAGGAAATGGTCAATATGATTTTCAGAAGTCTTCCAAGAAAGTATTTAATCAAGACTGTTGCTATGAGAGAATCACAGACATTGGAGACTCTTACTTCAGAACATGTGTTTTCAGAATTAAAGGCATTTGAGTTCGAATTAGATGAAGTCAGCGACACATCGACTTCAGCGACTGAATCAGGAGCTTTAATCACTACTACCAAGAGTAAGGGAAAAGCCGTTAGTGAGGTTAAGACAACAGAATCCAATGAAGATAAAGAGATGGCTTTATTGGTCAAGAAATTCAAGAAATTTCTAAGATATGAAAAGAGAAATCTTGTTGGACAAACTGATAAGACGTGTTTTTACGTGTTTTTAAGACCGTAATTCTTATGATTTGGATTCACTTATTGCTTAAATCATGTCACATTTGCATTTAATAGGTGTGTTAAGTGAATACAGGTAATAAATGAGAATACATGAAGAAAAGGGAAGAAAAACGATGTACAAAACAAGTTCAAGCATGTTTTTCAACACTTAGGCGGTTTATGCATCTCCTACCACATTCAAGCGATAATTCCGTACATTTTGAGACCGACTTAGACAAAGTTTCCTTCTACAAAGTTTTAGATGTATGTCTTAGCTTCAAATGGGAACTTGAAACATCCAAATCGGAGGTCTATAGAGATAATTGTGAAGGAAATACGATTGCTGCGCGGAACAGAGAAGTACATGTGCCAGGATACGCCCCAACGCCCTCCTAGTCATGCCTAGGCATGGATAGTCCGAATGTTACTCCTTTTCAGCCTAAATTCCAGCATTATATGATGGGTAAGAATCACTTTTGGCCATAATTCAGCACATGCGTTGAGGGGTTGTCATAAGTGTGTTTCTTGGTAGATTTACTTTATGGGCGCCAAATCAGAAACAACCTCCATGTTGAAACGTAATTTAGGTATACTTAGAGACCGAATTGGACAAAATGTCCTTCTGGAAAGTTGTATATCTATGTTTGATCTGAACATGGAGACTTGAATCATCTAATTTGGAGATCTTTGGAGAATTTTATGAGGAAAATACTATGACTGCGCTGGAAAGCAAGAAAATGGCAGCATGCATGTGTTTTGTTGAAGTTTTCACATGGTTATGCTTGGTGGAATTCTTAAGGGCCGAAAGTTCAGCATTTTTTAGCTGGTTGGAATCTTAAAAGCCAAACTTTAAGCATCACCTTAGGTGGAATTCTCATTGGGGAACTTTAATAGGAATTCTTAATGCATACTTTAGTGGAATTTTGGCTATAAAAGGAGGGGGAACCCATACTCTTCATGATTCACTATTAATTTCAGATTCTTGGAGAAGAGGGGGAGGAAGTGACCGATCCATAGAGAAGAAAAGAGGGGAGAGAGAAGGATTCTTGATTCATCATCATCATTGGAGAAGGAAGATTCAATTGAAGTTCCATCATTATTCACTTTTGAGGGAATTTTTATAGCTTTTCATTTCAATTATGTCTATGAACATGTGTATTAATTCATTTATGTTTTTCATATTATCCATTATGAACTAAATTCATAAGACTAGGGCCATGTAAGGCCAAATTGTGATATATGCTTATAATAGATGATTGTTGAGGTTGTTCTTATATTGTTATGTGATGTGAATTTGTGTTTTTGCCTATCTTGCATATACTTGATCACTATATGTTAGAATCTTATGCCTAGGTTAATATTTCGGGAGAAAATTGACTTAGGGTGCAAGAAATTCACATCATGACCCGTAACTAATGAAAAATTGCCCTAGACATAGGTAAAGATTCCCGGGTGAAGTTGTTCGATTCAAATCGAGTGAACTCTAGTACGTTAATGCATGTTTAGTGGTTAGATTTCCGGATAGGAATATTTGGGAAATCACGATCTAAGCATAGGAGTTTCTACGCGAGACATCGGTTATTCTCTACCCTCGGAGCTCTCACCATAACAATATAAGCGTAATCCTTCAACGAGAATCTTTATAAGTATAATTGATCAATTTGAACCTAGCATGTGCCTTAGTCTCCCTTTCTATTTTGTTTTAAATCATTTGTTCAACCTTGTTCTTATCTTACGCATTTCACACTCATTTTACCTTTATTGTTTTGATCTTTGTTGTTATAAAATCTTAAACTAGAATTCAAGTCCTTGTGGTTCGACAATCCGGACTTCTCGTCCACTTTTATTACTACACACGACTAGTGCACTTGCTATTATAGCACGTTAGCTTTTAGCGTGTCACAAACTTCATTTCAAACTCCTCCCCTAGCACCAGCGCCTCAGTATCAAGCGCCAGTATATTCTGCACCTCAACCATTAGCGCCAGTTCCTTACCAAGCACCTACAATTCCTACTCAGAATCTCTCAGCGCCAGTTGGATCAAAGCGATTAACCACTGAATAGAAAATGAAAACTAATTTGTGTTATAATTGCAGGAAACCATGACACTACCAGGTAAATTGCCCTTATCCAAATGTGTCTAAGTCCACAAGGCAAGACTATGTGGATAGAAACCAATTCAGGAGCAACCTTCGCCAACAAGGTTTGCTAGTGGAATCTGAACCATTCTCCGCACTTGAAGAGGACTTGGAATCATCAGATGAAAGTAGTGATGATGAGCCTATATGCGACTCAGCGTTGATTTGTCTTATGGCAAGAGATGAAGCGTCTGACGACTCGCTACCAGAGGTAACCAATGAATTATTTCATCCTCTTTCTTATGATGAATTGCTTAACAAAGTCAATGAATATTATAAAGATTGTCAAGATGCCACCAAAATATATCAAAATCACTTCTCTATTATCTCATCGCTCACAAGTGATAAAGCAACGCTCAAAGCAGAGTTGCAAGTTCAGCAACAATGCATTGAGAAGAACCAATCGCTTGAGAGTGAGATTACTCAACTGAAAAGCGATCTTGATATAATAGTTAAAAGAGAAGCGGATCTGATCGCTAGACTTGCCAAATCAGAGCAGCTCATCTCATCATTATCAAAAGCTTCAAGAAAGTTGAATAATGTGACTGAGGTAACAAGAATGTTTGGTGAAAAGACCGGTTTAGGATGCAATAAACTTGGTAAACAACCAAATAAATCTAATATTACAGTGCACAACAAAGCAAAGGGTGTTTTCTTTGTTAAGAAAGGTTCACAAAGTCAAACGCTAAATGAACCAAGCGACAATGGTACGAGGCCAAATGAGAAAGCCAAAGCTGACTCAGGCACGGGAAAGGCGAAAGCGAATGATCCACAAAGACGGGTTCATCCAAAAGCTCAAAGGGCTAAGGATAAATTTGACCACTGTGAATTAAGCGCTAAGCATCAAGCAACAAAAGAACAACCCAAGCCAGCGCCAAGGAAATACCATCATCAATATCCACAAAAGTCTAGATCATATTATCGCTACTATGATAATTATGATTATGACTATGATTATGATTACTACTACAATCAAGGATATTATTATACACCCAAAAAGAACACACAACACAATGTGAAACCCAAGAAGGCCAGTATTCCTACAATGAAGACTAGGCAAATATGGGTTCTAAAGTTTTAATTCAAACTAAAGTCACTAACAATGAAGGACCCAAGACAACATGGGTACTTAAGAAGAATTAGAACTACCCTTTAATGCAGGTACCAAGAGCTAACACCGATACTTCAGTTTGGTACATTGATAGCGGGTCATCAAGGCATATGACCGGATCAAAGAATCCCTTGATCAACTATCCTGCAACCAACGGTCCTCAAGTTATAATTGGTGATAACTCAAAAGGTAAACCAAAGGTATAGGTATCATGCATAGGGGGAACATTATGATCAGTGATGTATAATATGTTGAGGGTCTTAAGCATAATCTGTTAAGCATTAGTCAATTTTGTGATAAAGGCTTTGAAGTAAAGTTTTCAAGCTACTTCTGCTATGTTAACGACGCTAAGACTAAGTCTACTAAATTAAGAGGAAAATGAACAAATAATGTTTATTTAGTGGATTGGGATTCTACAATTGATAACAACCCCACATGCTTTGTTGCTAAAAGTCAAAATGAATTGGGTTGGTTATGACATAGAAAAATGAACCACCTCAACTTTAAGGCAATCTCTCAGTTAATATCACTAAATCATGTAGAGGGATTACCTAAGGGTTTCTTTCAAAAGAATCGCTTATGTGATGCATGTCAAATGGGTAAACAAGTTAAATCATCTTTTAAGAAGAAACCATGTCTATCTACTTCTAGAGTTCTTGAACTATTGCATCTAGATTTGTTTGGTCCTATTCAAATCATGAGCGTTAGTGGTAAAAAGTATTCACTAGTAATAGTTGATGATTTCTCTCGCTATACATGGGTAGAATTCCTAGCGACCAAAGATGAAACTAGTGTCAAGCTCACATCGCTAATTCGTCAATTGCAAACTTCTAAAGATTTAAAGGTGACAAGAATTAGAAGCGATAGAGGAACTGAATTTACTAACCAATTTGTTGAGAAGTTTTGTATAGATTTTGGAATACTTCATGAGTATTCTGCTCCTAGAACACCTCAACAGAATGGAGTTGCCGAGCGACGGAACATAACGCTTAAAGAAGCTGGTAGGACGATGCTTGCAGAGTCTAAGTTGCCTCAAAGGTTTTGGGCCGAAGCTATCAATACCGCTTGCTACACTCAGAACCGGTGTATGATCAACAAAAAACATGAGAAGACTCTATATGAGTTGTGGAAGGGACGTAAGCCTAACGTCTCATATTTTCATGTATTTGTTTCAAAATGTTTTATTCATAACAATGGATCCCAAAGTCTAAAAAAATTTGATCCTAAAGCGGATGAGGGAATCTTCCTAGGCTATGTCAGAAATGGAAAGAGTTTTCGCATCCTAAATAAGATCAAATCGAAGGTTGAAGAATCCATTCATGTTGTGTTTGATGATGCTAACCAAGAACCGAGTAAGGTTAATTCTGATGATATAGGAATTGAAGATCTCACCCAACAAGCGTCACAAATTAATCTTGGTGATGATAGTGATGACGAAGATGACGAGATCCTTGTACCTATTCCTAAGATTACTCGTGAGGTTACAAATGATGATAGTATCAGAATCACTGATGATCATGAAGAGAATGATCATCAAGAGCAAAATGGAACTGTGAATGATGCAGCGACTGCGCCAGAGACAAATGAGGGTCAAGCAATCGATAATCAAGAGTCTCTCAACCCGTTCCAAACAGACCATAAATGGCTCAGAGATCATACACCAGAGCTAGTAATTGGAGATATTGAAGCACCTGTTAGAACTAGGTCCGCTACAATTAATGAAGCCATGTTTGCAAGCTTCCCGTCTCAAATGGAACCAAAGAAAGTGGATGAAGCACTCAGTGATTCAAGTTGGGTAGAAGCTATGCAAGAGGAGCTTAACCAATTTGAGAGAAGCAAGGTTTGGAAGCTAGTACCAAGACCAACTCACCAAGGAGTGATTGGAACTAGATGGGTTTTTAGGAACAAGATGGATGAAGATGGCATTGTTATAAGAAACAAAGCCAGATTAGTTTCTCAGGGTTATTGCCAAGAATAGGGTATTGATTTTGATGAGACGTATGCCCCAGTAGCCCATCTTGAAGCGATTAGGATGTTCCGACTTCAACAATTTCACAGTATATCAAATGGACGTGAAGAGTGCATTCCTGAATGGTAAACTCCAAGAAGAAGTCTATGTGGCGCAACCTCCAGGATTCATCAACAACCATGGCAAAAGTATGGTCTACAAATTGGACAAAGCACTCTATGGCCTTAAACAAGCACCAAGAGCATGGTATGACACTCTCTCTATCTTCCTTATAGGTAAAGACTTTTCAAAAGGCAGCGTTGATACAACGTTATTTAAAATTACCCAGAATGAAGATATTCTCTTAGTCCAAATTTATGTTGATGATATTATATTTGGCACTACTAATAAGCGATTGTGTGAGAAATTTTCGAAAATGATGCAAGATCAATTTGAAACGAGCATGATGGGTGAATTAACTTTTTTCTTAGGATTGCAAGTTAAACAACTCCCAAATGACATATTTATAAACCAAGCTAAATATACAAGAGATATGATTAAGAAATTTGGTATGGAAAATGCATCATCTTCAAATATTCCAATGAGCCAAACACTTAAGTTAGATAAAGATGAAAATGGAAAGAAAGTTGGTATCACTAACTATAGAGGTATCCTTGGATCACTTCTTTATCTTACCGCTAGTAGACCCGATAGTATGTTTTCGGTATGCATGTGTGCATGCTTTCAAGCTGATCCTAGAGAATCACACTTAAATGCTGCCAAGAGAATCCTTAAACACCTAAAAGGCACACAGAATGTGGGCTTATGGTATCGGAGGGACTCTCCTTTTGAACTAATTGGTTATTCAGACGCAGATTTTGCAGGATGCAAAATAGACAGAAAAAGCACTAGTGGTACATGTCAATTTCTAGGTGATAGACTAATTTCGTGGCATAGTAAGAAACAACAATCCACAGCGACTTTTACCGCTGGAGCAGAGTACGTAACCGCTGGGAGCTGTTGTGCACAAATCCTTTGGATGAGGCAACAACTTAGAGATTATGGAACAATCCTAGGTCCTACCCCAATGCATTGTGATAACCAAAGCTCTTTAGCTATGACCCAAAATCCAGTTCTTCATTCTAGAACTAAACACATTGATATTCGATACCATTTCTTACGTGACCATGTTCAAAAGAAAGATATCTCCATGCACTTCATTGGTACTGACAATGAAGTGCCACTTTAACGCTTAGTGAATTCTCTAAAAATCATGCATAGTTTTCATCGCTAAAAGTAACGTGTGGTTAAGTCCAAAAGATTAGATTTGACAACTGCTCACACGTGCTTATCAAATCAAACTGACAGTTAATGATTCCTATCTAAAAACTAGGCTGTTCAGTAACTGCACATGTTTGAGTACGTGTCAGTGTACTATCAGGCGCGTGCATTTCACACTGAAAAATTTAAAATTCAAACGTTTTCAAAAAGTAACCGCGGATCCGAAAAACTTTATATTTCACAGCAGTTAACCTATTTTATCGTACTTTTTGACATCCGTATTTATGTGTAAATGGCTCAAATTTCTCTTGTTATCTTTCAACATTAACTCTTGTACACGTGTCACTCATCTACCATTTGAGGAGTTACTTTTTGCCTCCTATTTAAACCCTTCACAACCTTTACAGTAAAACTTTATCACTTCCAAATCTTCTCTACTGTAAAAGTTCTTTCTCTCTAAAGGCAAAAATAACATCTTTTCCTCTCCTCAACCGAAGCTTTCTCTAGTTCTTCAATGGCACTGAAGTCTTCAAAATCTGCTCTTGGAAAATCTTCCAAACTAGAGAAACCAGTCACTATTAATGCCGGTTTTCTTGTTAACTGGGACTATCTATTCGATAACCAGAATTTCCCTCTGAGGACTGTTCTTCCACTCGTCCAGGAGTCTGGTTTGTATGATATGCTAACTACCATCTTTAATTACTTTGAGGAATAAACTCTCTTTTTCTTCAAGAACGCAAAAATCTCCGACGACGGAAACTCCATTTCCTGCGTCTTTCCCTTTGCCCGTGAAACCTTTGTCCTTACCCCTTCTTTGATTTCTTCCCTACTAAATTTGCCCAGTGATGGTGCCGAAGTAGAAAATGTCACTCTTGGAGATGCTACAAAGGTATGGACTTTGATCAAGAAAGATGAAGTTGAAGCTTCTTATGAACCCAATTTCAAGAAAAATGATATGAATGGCGAATATGTCATTCTCGCGGACATTTGCGCTAAGATGATCGAATGCAGAAAAGGAACTTTCGATAAAATTACAAATCTCCAGTACAAGATGATGGTCGCCATTCTGACCAAACTGAAGATAAATTAGTCACTTTACGTTTTTAATCGGTTCAAACAAGCGATGGCCAAGTCGGTTAATCCCAAGCCTTATGGGATTATTTTAAGTCGAATTCTTAGCGCTAGCGGTTACACCGATTCCGCTGGAAAGAAGATCCCAGCGCTAAAGTTTTATGGAAAGAAGATGATCTGCGAGCTGTTGAGGCCAAGGAAACGTGGCGGTGCAGCGGTCCCCAAAGATGAGCGTGAGTGACTTCTTTCCGAAGGAGTTGTTCGTAGCGATGATGAAGAGCAAGCATCTTCGTCTTCGTCATCATCTTCATCGGAAGAAGAAGTGGTGGTTAAGTGACCCAAACGAAAAATAATCTTGAAGGTCGCTGAGCCATCAAAACCCGCAAAGAAGCAGAAGTAGAAGCAGAAGCCGAAGCCGGAGCCCAAGAAGAAACAGAAGTCTCCCTCTCTTTCTCCTAAATCACCTTCTCCTCCTTCAGCGTTTATCTTCAGTGTAAACGAAGAAGAAGAAGTAGAAGAAGAAGTACCGCTAGCATGAAGGCGTACTCCTTCATCCACTCCAACAGCATCAACAAGCGCTCCAGTCGAGCCAGCGCTTGACGACTCGGCGAGTGTTCCTCCTCCTTCTTCGGACGCTGTTCCTGAATCTTTTCCTGAGCCTAGAGCCACTCCTCTTTCTGAGAAGGCTGCTCATTTTCAGGGTAAGTACTTGTGAAAAACAAAGTAGTTTATCCTTTCCTCATTAGGTTTTCCTTTCTAACGCTAGGATAAAACGTGTTTCAGCCGAAGTTGACGCGAATATTCAAAATGCTCTTAACACTCTTGAGTCTTTGAACATACCTATTCGTGCTAATCCCATCACTTTTTTTCTCAATTTAGATCTAGAAGAAGTTGTCCCGGAGCCTGAGGAAATTGTACCAAATGTTGAAACAGATTAAGCAACTGACACAGTCGATGATAGTCCTCAGGGTAAGCGTTGACGTCTCTTCTTTGTAATTTCTACTTTGTAGAAATTTTGCTTGCTTTTCTCAACCGCTTACATGTATCAGCTCAAGAAGCATCAGACGCTGACGCACCTCAATCTTCAGCAATTCCCATTGAAGTAGATGTTGATATGTCTACTGTTGTGGATATAGCTAAGGAAGTAGCATAAGTCCTTCCTGACGCTGAAACATCACCAGTCAGTGAAGCGACTGAGCATGCTGAGCGGTCGATAGAAGTAGCCCCTATCCCAACAGAGTCCATTGCTTTTGTTCTCACTCCAACAGGGTCTCCTCCTGGTGTCGTCGATTTCTTTCCTCGGGGATATTCCTCTGAAATTGAATTTTATTATGCTGCTAGAGAACGAGACAACCAGACCCTTGCTGAAGTCGAAATCAACTTTCAAACCACTCTCCATAAGCCTGATTTATCTAATTATGCCAAGTTTGAATTCTTTGAGCGATTCGCTGATCTAGGTCTTTACAGTCTTAAGCGACTCCAATCTAGACTTGAGTATATTCGTCGACCAGCGATCAACATGACAGAATTTGACGAGAAGCGTTTTAACTTTTCTGGCCATTTTGAAGAATCCTTTTATCCTTTGCGCCAGAATAAAGTCGTCATCAAGAATTCCCATATGGGTGATTGGTCAAAAAATCCGGATGAAGAAATTCTCAACCAGATCGGATACTCTGCCTATCCTAAAGTCGTTCATTCTCCTCAGAACGCTTTATCCCCTAAACCTCTTAGACTGTGGAAAGAAAAAGGACCAGTAGTTGCTGAGCCTCCCAATCCTATCAATTCTTGGATAGAAGATGAAGCCCGAGAATACCTTGCAAGATTATGGGCTGAGGATTATGATGAAGAAATTGAACGCTTTGACAAGTTTCTTGCTGCTAGAAAAGAACAAAAGAAAGCTGACAAACTTGGTAAGCAATGGATGATGGATACAGCCAGATGGGCTGAAGAGTTTGTTTTATACTTCTACACTCTTGACGAACTCGTGAGATATCCATTCCTTTTTGAATTTGGAATCGAATACAGAGGCCGAGGGTTTGCTACCTTTTTACTTCAGCAGCGTCAGCATATTGCCGGAAATGTTAGCGATGTACCAAGTTATAGACAACCCATCGAGAGCTACATTCGCTAGCAGCTAGCCTTATTTAGTCAAGGCGGACGCTATGTGTTTCACCCTCGACAAACGTTTGTTCAGCGAATCTTTCCAGACTTGAACGATGAAGCCTCCACCAGCAAACAACCGCTTCTTCCAGGCTAAGTCAGATTTTTGTCGATGTTACAAATGAGCACGCTGAGTTTGCTGAATTCCACAGAGATAGTAGAGCAGTGATAGAAAATGCACAAGCGTTGGACATCACTTTCAACCACTATTCAGGGCTATGCGAATTCCGTGGATACAATCTTCGCCCTGTGCTCTTTTGTGAACAAAACATCTAAGTGGCCAAGATGATATCGTTGATCAGGCCAGTGGACAAAGAAGCAGCTCAAGCGCTGATGCCATTTATTTAGGACTTCTACAATTCTTATACTTCAGGGATTGATCTTCCAGAAGGAGTGCAACTTGCACTAAGTAATGAAGAGCGCTAAGACGCTATATTTTTCATCTCGCAGACAAACCTGATTAGTCCAAGGCATGTAATGGAAGCGATTGGCCCACTCTGGGTCATATCTGTTGAGAGTCCAGCGCCTCAAATTGACGTTGTTGCAATAGAAAAGGAACAATCTCCTGCTGTGGAAGCCGCTCAAATCACAGACGCTGATATGCAAGATGCTGTCCCCAGCGCTCCAATAGTTGAGGTTCCACTTGAGGAACAAATTGTTCAAATTGACTCTGCAACTCAGACGCGTGACTCAGCGATAGAAGAGGTTCATGCTGACTTAGCCGGACACCCTGCATCGCCTATTATTAGAGACAAATCTAAAGGCAAAGCTACAGTTTCCAGCTCCCATAGTCCTGTGCATTCTTCCTCAGACTCTGACTCAGACTCAGAAAGTGATCCAGAAGCACGCGATTTCAAGAAAGCCGTTCGCAATTCTCTTAGCAATTTAACTGGTTCTTGTTCTCGTATGGAGCAGTGCAGCAACGCAATGTTTCATAACGTAGAGAGACTGCTTAAGGCTGACATGAGTCACGCAACCAAGCTTTCCATATCTATGATGAACAGTATCGCTCCTCTCCTTAAAGAGCTTTTAGACGATTTCAACCGGCCGCTTGCGCAGAATGCTTCAGCTGATATTGAGCGTCACAATTCCTCCAACCTCATCTCTCAGAGTATCGCTGAACAGATTGCCCTCTTAATAGATGAAGTCAAGCTTCTTCGAAGAGACATCGCTGACTTGAAGAATTCTTTTGTTGATATCAAGAAGGGGGAAGAGAAAGAAAAGTCTAAGGCAATATCTAAAACAGATAATAAACACTGGCGATCAATGTTTGATGAAATAGCAAGCATAAAGAAAATGCTAACTAAAAAGAGAAAGCCAAGGTATTATCTAGGAAGGTACTTGCTCCCGGACTTGGACGTCAATTTCTTGGAAAGTATGAGATTTCATACTTATGTCGGACCGCTTAGACGACCTATCAAATGGAAACCATCCAACGACAGAAGACAAGATATCTATTACGATTTAATTCGTGAACTAAGTATTCCTCCAAAGGAATGGATGGACAGGCTGAAGGAACTCAATGAAAGCGCTAGGCAACGAAGGCATGACTATGATGAACTTCAACATACAACCATGATAGACATTGACCGACTCCTCATTGGCTTAGCAAATGAGATCTACCAAAAAGAAGAAAGCATGAAGCGACATCAAAGATGAATGCTTTTTATTTTTTTTTATCTTATATTCAGTATAAATCATGTATGCTTATCTTTCTATATATGAATGAATGATTTATCGCTGAAACACCTTGTTGAGCCTAATCTAACTTTACTAACTTTCTAAACGATAACTTATAATTATTTTTTGGGCTTTTCTTTGAACTCTTAATCTATAAAAGAGTAATAAGAGTTAAAGTCTTGACATCATCAAAAAGGGGGAAATTGTTAGGAAATTTCATGTTAGATGTTTTGATGATGACAAGATAGGATTTTTATGTTAGACGCCAAAATATAATGTAAGTTTTTGTTTCATAGATCATTTGTATAAGCGTTTGAAAGTATGTAATTTTGTTAGGCTTGTAATTTTTTATCTTTCTAGATTTTAGACTAAGTATTAGATATTGAATCGCTAATAGAATTCTAGGTGAGTCTATTAGAGAAGAAGTTGAAGATCAGCGTCTGAAGTCAACTGAAGATCCTTAGTGTCTGTCAAACGCTAAAGGACTATTTCAGGATTTATGGATCAAGCGCTCAAAGCACTCTAGCGATCAGAATCAAATTCACCTGAAATAAATTCTCAAATCATGAAGGACTTAAATGCAATCATTCAATGGACATTTATTTCAAACGAGAAATAAATTCAAATGCATTAAATGACTGATAAGAGCATTAAATGTGACAAGCCAATATGACTTGTAGACAAGCCACCTTTTGACTAGACTGTCAGAACTTCAGAGTTTATAGCTGCTCCCGTCAAATCGGTAACAACAAGAATTCAGGAATGTCAGAGAAAAGGTATACTCACGCGCCGCGTGAAAGGCACGCTCCTGCATGTGTCCAACGGAAATAATCCCAAGAATAAGCCTATAAATACCTTACCTCCATCAATCCCTAAAGACAGAGATACACAAAAAATATACGTACATGCACAAGAAACTCTGCTGAAATTCTCGTTCAAAGAAAAAGCTTAGAAACTCCATAGCCAAAATCTTTCAAGCTTTCTATATACATTCCAGACAGTCACAAAAATATCTCAAACCTCTTCCAAAGAAGAAACCTAAATTCTCACCGAGATATTCCAAGTTGTTTGATCTTCCCAAAAACAAACAAACCCTTGTGACAAATCCTTTAACCTTTCATCTGAGTGAGAAAGCTGTTGAAACCCCTTACAGGCAGTATTTCTGAGTGAGAGAAGCTTGTAGAAGACGATCTTCATTAATGCTGAAATCTGTGTGATCAAGGAGCCCGAGATCATTTTCACCTGTTTACTATCTTGTAGAAGATTCTGTGTGATTATTCGATAATCATCTTAGTGAATTTCCTCCAAGTGAAAAAGGAGAAGAAGGACGTAGTTGGGATTACATCACCCAGTGAACCTTACAATTTCTTGTGTCGTTTACTTTAATTATTGTCTTGTTCTACATTATATTATATTCTTTGAAAAAGACAAACTAATCTGCTAAGCGGCTATTTAACAAAAAAGAATGCTAAAGCTTTAAAATTATTTCCGCTGTGCTAACCCTGATTAAGTGATCTAAGCGTTACCCTACTTTGGTAAATTGCTAAAATCACTAAGTCTAAGTTGTCTTTACTGAAACGTCTGACCCAAGCGTTCAGTTGCCTAAGCATTCTAACCATTAAAAGTGATACGAAATTTTTGAAGTCGAAAAAGACTTCAGGGTCTATTCAAACCCCTCCCTTCTAGACCCTTTCGTATGCCACTTGGGACCACCAAAGAGATAGAAGGCCAACGCCTCCTCAGTCTTCACACCGAGATCAAGTCTCATTGACCCTCGAAGAGACCATGTGAAGGAAAGAGGGTTGAAGAAGGCACGTACCTCGCCATGATGGAAATTTGGAGGACTATGCGTGATATGAAGACATTAGGTGGTACCACTAGCAGTAGCACCACCTAAGAGAAGTCCTTTCTGCCTAGCAATTTTGGCAGAGTCACTACCGCAAAGGCTCAAGATACTACACTTGAACGAGCATGAGGGAGTGACACACTAGAACCTAACGTGCTTGGATAGCAAGTGCACTAGTCGTGTGTAGTAATAAGTGGACTAAAAGTCCGGGTTGTCGAACCTCAAAGACTAGGTATGTTAGTTTATGATTAACAATAAAAGAAAGACAAATAAAGTAAATTGTAAGAATTGATTGAATAAACAAAGGATAAAAGAAAGAAACGGGCTATAGATTAAAACTCACGTATGATAAATGACTAAGGCACATGCTACGACTAAATCTACTCGTCAATATATATGGGTTACTCCTCGAATTATTAGACTCCTATTGCTTTGGTGGAAACTCCTTAGTTAACTATTACCCGATGTCTCGGCTCATAATATTCCTATGATTAATTGACGGTTCTCTAAATATGTCTATCCAAGAATCTAATCAATAACCACGCATTAACGTTCTACCGCTTCCTCGGATGAACCTGGCTAACATCACCCGAAAATCTTTACCTATCTCTCGGGGCAATTCCTCATTTGTTTCGGATGATGTGTTAATTCCCTTGAACCCTAACCTATCTTCTCTCGGATGACTAGATTAGGCAAGATAGCAAGCATATGGTGATCAAACACATGATTGGAATGAAAGCATAAAATTAACACACAAAGCAATAGGAGAATTAATACAAAAATCACTTCATATATATTGACTCATAAATTTGGCCTTCACATGGCCTTAGTTCTACAAAATTAGCTCATAATCAATAACATAAAAGAGCCTAATGTAGTCATATACATAATCATAGACAAGTATGTAATGAAAAACATATAAAAACTCCCTATATTGCTTGATCGATGATGTATCCGAGTCAAGAGCTTCAATCCTAAGCTAAACCTCTTTTTTAGCCTCTAAGAGTTGATGAAGAATGGCCCAAAACCTAGCAAATCGTCTCCAATCTCCCAGATTTCGAACCCCTCTTCATTGCTGAAATCTGGCTTTTATACACTTGAAAAACAGTTACGCCGGTGCCTAGGCGCGGCCTACGTGGAGTATCTTTCTTGGAGGATAAGTCCAGCGGCACCCAGGCATGGTGACAACGGCGCTCGGGCGCGGACAGGACAGCGCCTAGGCGCAGGTAATTCGGCGCCTAGGCGTGGACAACAGGATGCTAAACTTACTGCTTCTTGCTCGGCACCCGAGCGTGGTCATACTAGCATCTGGGCGTGGTTAACAAGCTTTATGCATAGTTTTCGCCCTTTTCTTCGTGTGCTCTCGTTTATCACCTGAAATCACTTAACACCCCGATTAAACGAAAATGTGGCACGATTTAGCCAATAAATAAATCCGAAAATGTCAGATCACAGGCTTAAAAACACGTAAGAATGCCTCTTGTCAGGGAGCTGGAGACCCCCACGAGCACGTTGACAAGTTCAATGATAAGGCTAACATGTATGACGTTAGTGACACGGCCTACTATAAGATTTTCCAGACCACCCTATCAGGTCGGGCCCATAGCTAGTTTAACCAATTGCCCGCCGATAGCATTGTCGGCTTCAAGCAATTGACAAGATGTTTCCTTAACCACTCCTCCATGAATAAGAAGTATCCAAAGACAGCCTCATTTCTATTCACGGTGGTGCAAAAAGATGGTGAAGTCCTTGGTGATCAAATCCACCTCCACCTACAATGTCATTTTGGACATGCCGAGCTTAAAACTATTCCAAGCCGTCATATCCACCTTTCATATGAAGGTCAAGATTCCCACCCCCAAGGGAATGGGGGAAGTTGTTGGCAACGTGAAGGTAATGAGAGAATATTATGCTAACGCCTTGAAGAAACCTAAAAGGAAGCATGACGTCATGGATCATAGCGACAAAGGGAAACGAGCATTGATAAACTTGATCTCACTAGAGAAAGATCACTTGGGGGGCAAGACTCAACCAGTTAGTACTTGGGCAACCTATTCACTATCAGTCACCCTCAAGAAGGGTGAGAATCGCTTAAAGTCACCCCAAGAAAAAGAAACACACCCCAAGTACCCGACGCCTTCACTAAGGGAGGAAGCTCGTACGAATGTCAAGTGATACTAGCAAAGACCAAGGCTAAAGAACCAACGGCAGTGAAGGGAGCGCCGGGACTGGGGGCGAAGCACGAAATAACAACCACTTGGGGATACCCCCAAGTTAACTAACTCATTGTGCCCAGGGAGGCATCAGTAGGTAACAAAAAAAACTTTAAACATTATCGTACTTTTTATATTCCTCATTGAGCAGGGGTGCTCACTATCACAACCCAAGTTTACTTAAGTTTTGAGGTGCCCATGTGCACCCCCTCACCTTTTTGCACCAATGTTGAATAGTTTAAATTTCCGCTATATGCTTGTTAAGTGCCTTAAGGAACCTTTCCTTTTATAGTGTTGTGGAAGTTAAATTTAGGTAGCATACAAACACATCATCTATGAATGTGTATGTCACCAACCAATGGGTGATTCAACAACACCTAAAACAATATGCCCCTCAGAACCATTGTTTCCGACCGAGGCTACTTCACAAAACTCAAAGCCCCCTTCTCGAGGCTAACATAGGTGGAGCAACAAATGTCCCCCGAACCCTTGAGAGCTCGGTCGAGACTAGCCCACCTTGTGATCCCTCCAGCATTACCGAGAGGGTATGAGGTTCTAAAAACAACCCCCTTTTTGACATGGAATTTGGACCTAGATCATACCAATATAACGAAGGTGAAAAATCACCTCATACAATCAAAGGTGAAAACTCACCTCACACAATCTAAGGTGAAAACTCACCTCACACAAATATAACTAAGGTAGTAACTCACCTAATACCAATAAAACTAAGGAAGGATTTCACCTTCTAAAAACATGACAAAAGTCCACCAGCGGTAAAAAAACTATCAGCGGTGAAAAAACCACCAACAGTGAAAAAACCATTGGAATAGCAAAGTACTAAAGCTATGAAGTTGCAAGGTACTACGGCAAGAGTAGAATAAATAATCTATCACTTAGAAAAGTACGCCCACGACGTGCTAAGATAGCTAAGAGGCAGA
Organism: Buddleja alternifolia; assembly: GCA_019426215.1. Taxonomy (NCBI): domain Eukaryota; kingdom Viridiplantae; phylum Streptophyta; class Magnoliopsida; order Lamiales; family Scrophulariaceae; genus Buddleja; species Buddleja alternifolia. Next base: position 12,842,401 of record CM033391.1, on the reverse strand, counting down.
AAGAGATAGCCAATATTAATGAAAATCCCAAAATGCAACATGCCAAGGAGATAGTAAAATATCCGACATGCCTCAAGTGAAATATATCAATATGGCCCTTTGGAGCCAAAAATGCATCCAATAGAGGCATTAACAAATTATCCTTGACCCCATTAGAGGTCAATATGGGTGGAACGACAAAAATCCTTTGAGCTACCAAAATAGTCCACCCACTAATCCTTCCAGCAATACCAAGAGAGGTCGAGGCTCGACAAAGGATCCCCCCTCCCAGTAAGGTTCTGGACTGAGATTATACAGTTAAAAATAAGTGATGACCAATGTCACACTAAGAATAAAAACACGAGAGGCAACCCAAGCCTCCACATAAAACGTGGCCACTAGTGTCACAAACTATGCCACTTGCTCAAAAGTCATAAGTATAGGGCGAAATCATGCTCTAAGTTAGCCCCTCATTTGCAAAAAAGATGTCTTACTACTCCAAGCATTTCTCAATGAAAAATACTAAGGAGTGGGGGGCTGGCAATCTTATGAGGCGCTAAGTGTCCACTCACCAAAATCGTCCACCCACCAAATCAAATCATAGGGGTAGGAACAATAAAATGTGCCATGAGCATAGTAATGCCACCATTGGCACCCATTGGCATCAGATGGCACTAACAAATAAACGCCACCATTGGCACCCCGGCAAAGCTCATGAAGTAACAATGAGGTTAGAAAAATAAATGACCTACTCAAAGCTTACGAAGGGTTAATGAGTAGCTCACAAACGTGCTAAAGTAAAAAACAAGAATGCTGCTAATGTTTGACTAGCTCGTAGTCATATAAGCAAAAAGGGACCGTAAGATAAAGTACATGAACACGTACGTAAGGCATATAAAAAATCCACAAGTCATAACAAGCCTCATGGCCACAATTACGAGGGTCGAAACTAAGCGAGCCCCCCGGTCTAAATGGCCTAATGTTCACTATCGTCGTAACCCCTATGAGTGGATATATATCTACCTAGTGGGATACAAGTCTGGATATAGAATACCCCCAAAGTTGGTGGGTCTAAACAAGCTAGCAAAATGCTAGTGCTTTCAAAACACTAGTGAATAACTAGTTAACAAAACGCTAGTGTCTTTTAAGTAAAATGCTAGCAAGCGATGCTAAAGTATAATAAGACGCCAGAGGGGCTAGCACTCTTGGCACTCATGAAATCCTACAAAAGGAGCATAAAAATGACTAAATACCCCACTAGCGCTCATGAATCCAAGGGGTACAAAACACCACACTAGCGCTCATGAAGCCAAGGGGTACAAAGCACCCCACTAGCGCTAATGAAGCCAAAGGGTACAAAGAACCCCACTAGCACTCATGAAGCCAAGGGGTACAAAACGCCCTCGCCAATGCTCATGAAGCCACGGGTTACACACCGCTAGAGCTCATGAAGCCACAGAGGAGGAAGAGCTCCCCAATCTTATGAAAAATAAGGGGTTTGATTAGAGACAAGTCTTTTATAGATGCTATCGGAAACGATAGCACAAGCAAAAAATTTTCACAAGTCAAAAAGAACCAACAAAAATCAACGAGGGCTAAGCCGACTTTAACGTCGCGCCCGAAACTAAACCCTGAGGCACATCAGGCGTCGGGAGGAAAAAATTTTGCCGCGAGACACCAAGCCCCGCTGCCCGACTGTGAGATCAACTCCTTAGTGCCGCCACTCAGCGCCCCCGGGCTCATCCAACAAGGCTCGATGCCCCCCGGTAAAAATGTGATGACCCTGAAAAAATGCTCTATGAGGGCGGAGAGGTCATGGAGTGAATCAATTAAGCGCTGGCTAAAAAATGACCTCCACACATAGAGGTCAAGGACTTTGTGAAAATGTTATGTGCCCAGCGAGCCATCTGTTGGCTTGAACATTAAACTGTATCAGTCTTATCATTTACATTATATCAAACCTATTATGGAATGCTTCTTTATTGTTATAATTAGTGATAGTATAGATAAAGATCTCATTGATTACATATGGTTAGGGGAGCGATCGGGATACATATGGAATGCTCTCAAAGACTGTAATCCTAAATACTGTTCCAAGTCATAAAGGCTGTGAGACGTGGGATATCACTGGCCTCGCCAAGACTTGTTCATGTGTGTAATTGTTCCAAGAGGTTGACGTGTTCCATTGTCAATGGCTAGTATAGCCAATACATGCATGAAGATCCATACGTTTATGGGATTGAACTGCCCCGTAAGGATTCCTCGTTGGTGCTATCGAATTTGGAGTCCTTCTATTTTCGTAGTGTGAGATAATCCTTAGACCTGAGATATCATTGGAAAGGGTACTACCCACTCTGCTTTGATATGCACGTGCACTCCAGGAGAGTCATACGACATGTATGTTGGGTATAGTCTGGTAGTATAACGGAACAATTGACAGTCAGAGGGGATTCATCCAAGGTCATAAGTACCCAGTATTTCCTATGTTGTTGAGTGAAATAAATGATCGAAACGTCTCTGGCCAGAGCATTGTCTTATAAGAGGGATTGGTGATCCCTGCTTAGAAGACCAGATCATTAGTTGAACCAACATAGTCATAGTTTCTGAGGCTATTAGGGTTTCGACCATCTCCAAACCCTAGGTCTTAGACGGGAAAAAGATGAAGGGATTCAAGTCACATAAAGATCAAAATCTAGAGAGGTTTGCGTTTTCATCGTTAACATTTAGGAAGTCGTGGCGACGTTGCTAGACATCGAACCACGACCAATAGGTGCCTTGGGTTAATTGGTGAAATTAATCCAATGCCTAATTAATTATTATGAATAATTAATCTAGCCTTTGGAAGGATTTATTGCTAGCTTGTTAATGAGCCTAAGGGGTCACACACAATACTTAATGTAGTACCTATTGGCTAATTAATTCTTTGTGAATTAATGGAGAGATTAATTAATCCGGAAAAGGAATAAATTAATTAAGTGGTCTTAATTAATAAAAGTCTTATAATTTAATATTGGAATATTAAATTGGGAAAGACTAATTAATTAATTAGTGGTCTAATTAATTAATTTATGAAAGAGGAAATATATATATATGTTATACACGTAGGCGTGTATATATGTGCATAGATTTGGTGGAGGATTTACCTTGTTCACCAAGTTTAAGCATATATATATATAATATCTATCTTATAATTAATTTGGTAGGATCTATTCTAATTAATTAGGTAACTAATTGATATGGAAAGATCTTATAAATATATATTAGTATAAATATTGAAGATATGGAAAGATCTTATTTGATAAGATATGATATATTTGATATGTATCAAATATATGGAAATATCTTTTTAGTTGGAAATATATCCAATTAATTAAGGAAGAGAGTTTGAGAAAGAATGAAAACTAAATAAAATAACATATATATATATATATATACACGCCTTTTTAGTGTGAACACACACACTAAGTGTGTATGTGTGTGTGGGGCGTGTACCCTATATATATGTGTGTGTTTTGTTATTAAGAAGTTATTAAATTAATTAAGTTTCTCTCAAGAGTTTTTCATAAGATAAAAACAAGGTTTAAAGTTTCAATACTTTCTCTCCATCTCTTCCACCTCTTTCACAAATAAATTCTTCCAACTCATGTGTTGAGTACGAAGAACACCAAAATACATTCCTACTCATTTCATAAGCCAAGATTCGACATTCTCCTTGCTAGCACTAGTGGAGATAATCGAGGGTACGAGCTAAGGTGTGGATAAACTTAGAGGCGCAACACTTGGGGCACTAGGGCAAATCCATCCAGAGAGGTGTAGCAGGGAGTTGCTTAAAAAGACATTGCTGATTCTTGGTCTTCAAGAGGTAAACACGTGAAAACTAATCTCTAGAATAGTTTTGAATCCGATGGTACCGTGTCAACCTAGCCCTAATTTCGGGGATGCCGCTTTATTTTTAAATTTGTGTCTTCCGCTGTGCTCGGCATCCCTGGGGGTTGTACCGATCCCAACAATGGTATTAGAGCCAAGGTTTTGACATGACTCGGATTCTTTGTATGTGTTTATGTTTATGTGCTTTAAAGTTTGTTTTATCGCATGTAAAATGGATTGGATTTTTTGATTTTATTTTTGGACCGATTAAAATCGTTTAAATCTGAAAATTGATTTGGATCCGAAAAATGGATTTTTCGAAATCTGAAAATTGCGTTTTGACGAAACTTGGATTGCTGCATTTTTGTGTCATGAAATTGCACATGGGATTCGTGTACCACCATGCACGAGAAGGCGATGAAAAATGGGCTTGATCCTGCGATTGCGCTCACGCACCATCGCGAGTACACCCGCTGCCGTCGTTGTAAGTGAACGATGTTGAACGGAGATGAACAACGAGTCACTGTTGGGACTCCACGCACTGACAGCGAGGGAGCTGTACACGTGGAGCGTGAACAGTAGCCTGGCAGTCACGCCGCCGCCCCGGGCGGCGCTGTCCTATCAACGAACAATGACGGGCTGCCTCTGGAGGTGGCAGCCCACAAGGTTATGCATCCTAGGGTTTTTCGGAATTTCGGTAGATTGCAATTTGGCCCTTTGGGGTTACTTTGTAATTTTATGTTTTGGGTTTCAAATGCAATTGAATATATTTTTGGGCTTGGACCTAAAAATGGACTTTTCAAAAACATGGATTTTTATTTATATTTTGCAAAGGACAAAATAAAATTAGTATTTTATTGACTTTCGAGATTAAAATATAATTAAGTTTTTGAAAATGAACTTTTATTTAAATTTTGAAAGGACGAAATAAAATTGACATTTTATTGACTTTCAAAATTAAAATAAAATTGTATTTTCAAAAATATGATTCTTTTTTTTTTTAATTTTGAAAGGACGAAATAAAATTGGTATTTTATTGACTTTCGAAATTAAAATAAAATTGAATTTTTAAAGTGTCCTCTCTTTGAAGAAATTTATTTCTTCATGTTTTTCTAAAATATGGATTTTCATTTGAATTTTGTAAGGACAAAATAAAATTAGTATTTTATTGACTTTCGAAATTAAAATGAAATAGAGTTTTTTTAAAAATTTTGGGGCCTTTAAATGAAGAAGTGGACTTTATCATGGACTTTCAAAGAATATGAGTTTTATTTGAATTCCAAGTACGAGATAAAATTGGTATTTTATGGACTTTGGAAATTGAATAAAATAAATAATTTTTTGAAATTGGGATTTTTCGGATTAAATGAAAAATTGGACTTTTTCATTGATTTTTCAAAACGTGTATTTATTATTTAGTTCTTGGAAAATTCATATGATATTAATTGATTCCTAGAATAGAATAATATTAGAATTTTGGAAATTGAATTAATTTTCGTGTTAATGGAGAATTGTGTTTTTCCATGGGATTTTCTGAAATTTATTTTAAAAAAATAATTAATTGGTCCACTAATTGAATGAGATTATCTATAAGTAAAGCCGGTATATTTATGTTTAAGAAAGCATGATTTGAGCATGTATTATGTGATTATGTGGTGATCCGGGTTGAGCCATAGACTAGTCATTTTAATTTGAGGCCTGTGTGCCATGTTTTTTTTTTTATGTACATGTGAGGGTGAGGTTTCCTTTTGTATTATGTTGTTGTAATTTGAAGACGAAGATGAAGATATCTTGAAGACAATGATGGAGATGTTCAAGCTCGAGGAGCTGTGAAGACCTTAGTGTAGGGTCCAGGTTCTTAAAATAGATTGGTCAACACCTTGATGGCTCGGGGTGTTTTTAGGATTGGCTTGACTAGGATCACATTTACCACTTTATGAATAGCATGCTTGTTGTTATTTATCGTTAGTATCTTATATATGGTATGCTTTGTTGCATGATCACCTAAGAAAGATAAAATAACTGAAATTGGTGAGACCTTGTATGTGAAAAATCCCATATCCATATTAAGTCCATAAATGGATAAATCGGGGGCCCGGAAGCCCCTTGATTAGGTCCAGTGCCTTCCATCATTAGATGTGAGAGGGAATAGCGCGGCTTGTCATCATTGTCTCACAAGTCGTGGAATGGTGGCAAGTTAAGTGTACTAATCTCACAACTAGGCCTTCTAACAGACGGTCAGACTAGAAGTGCACACGGGTCTCAGTCTAGCTAAGGAGTCGTCCATGAGTCGTGGGACCTGTTAGGAAATTTCATGTTAGATGTTTTGATGATGACAAGATAGGATTTAATGTTAGACCCCAAAAATACAATGTAAGTTTTCGTTTTTCATAGATTGATGTATAAGCATTTGAAAGTTGTAATTTATTATAGGCTTGTAATTTTTATCTGTGTAGATTTTAGACTAAGTATTAGATACTGAGTCGCTAATAGAATTCTAGGTGAGTCTATTAGGGAAGCGATTGAAGATCAGCGTCTAAAGTCAACCAGGGATGAAGATTTGTTACTTAGCGTCCGTCAAACGCTAAAGGACCTCATTTCAGGATCTATGGATCAAGCGCTCAAAATCTCTCAAGCGACTTATGTTAGATTCACCTGAAATAAATCCTCAAGTCATGAAGGACTTAAATGCAATCATTCAACGGGCATTTATTTCCAACAGGAATTAAATTCAAAATGCATTAAATGCCTGGTAAGAGTATTAAATGTGATAAGCCACTGTGATTTGTGGACAAGCCACCTTTTGACCAGACTGTCAGAAATTTGAGAGTTTTAGCTGCTCCCGTCCAATCGGGTTCAGCAAATTTTCAGGAATGTTAGACTTTAGGCAAACTCACGTGCTGCGTGAAAGGCACGCTCCTACATGTGTCCAACGGACAGATCCCAAGAAATTGCCTATAAATACCTTACCCCAGAAAACCCTAAATACAAGAAGATACACAAGATACGTATGAAAAAGAGAAGAGAAATTATTGCAAAAAATCTTACGTACATTTTCTGGGAAAAAGCTTAGAAACTCTATAGCCAAATCTTTCAAGCTTTTTATCTACATTCCAGACAGTCACAAATATCTCAAACATCTTCCAAAGAAGAAACCCAAATTCCAACTGAGATATTCCAAGTTGTTTGATCTTTTCAGAAACAAACAAAACCCTAGTGACAAACCACAACCTTTCATCTGAGTGAGAAAAGTTGTTGAGCCCTTTCAGGCAGTATTTCTGAGTGAGAGAAGCTTGAAGAAGACGATCTTCATTGGTGCTGAAGTCTGTGTGATCAAGGAGCCCAAGATCATTTTTCACCCTTTACTATCTTGTAGAAGATTCGGTGTGATTCTTCGAAAATCATTCTAGTAAATTCCTCCAAGTGAAAAAGGAGAAGAAGGACGTAGCTGGGATTACACCACCCAGTGAACCTTATATATCTTGTGTTATTTATCTTTACTGTCTTATTATTATTATTACATCATTTATCTTTGAAAGAGACAAGTTAAAGTGCAAAGCGATTAAATTAACTAAAAGAACGCTAAAACTCATTTCCACTGTGCTAACCCTGATTAAGCGATCTAAGTGTTGCCCTACTTTGGTAAACTGCTAAAATCACTAAGTCTAAGTTAACTTTCCTGAAGCGTCTGACCCAAGCGCTCAGTTATCCAAGCGTTCAAACCTTTAAAGTGATACGAAATTTTTGAAGTTGAAAAAGACTTCAGGGTCTATTCAACCCCCCTTTCTAGACCCTTTCGTATGCCACTTGGGACCACCTTGCCACTGTTATTGCATGAGAATTTGATGGGTCGGACTTAAACGCAGACTAGTGTACGGTTGCATCTTGTTCTCGGGACGTACATGAAATGTGAGGAAAACATCTCTAGAACTACCTGGATGTGGATGGGGCCGTCGTACCTGTTCAATGTTACCACGCATTGTCTCACGAGTCGTGGAATGAGGTCGGGACATTTGACGCTTGAGCCCACTGGAAATGGTTGCATTTGTTAGAGTGTATGCCCTCAAATGCCATAAAGAGGATAGATTTATAGGGCATTGACTTGTAACTAAACAATATCTTTTTATTATGTATAAGGCGTTAACTTGTTGTTTTCTTATAGGCATTTGTAAGATGTTAATAAACAACGTAAAGTCCTTGAGAATGAAGGCAAACCTTCTACTTTCTATGGGATAGGAAGAATGGCACTAGAAGGGTTTTGATCCTTATTCTCTAAATAGGATTCGCAAGTCTAAGAAAGTATTTGACTGGACATCAATACAGAACAAGGACTTGCATGATATAAATTTTGATAGAGAAAGTGCCAGTCAAACACTATGAGAATAATAGTGGGAAATTATGTCATGGACATATTAGTTGGACTAATATGTTTGAACACGACTCGCATCAGTTTCATCACATGGGTATTCACTCACTGACAGTCAATGATGAAACTGATAAGTTGTGATAGGTACGCGTGAACCTTAGACCTGAGGAATCGAGTTGAAGATGTACTTGTGACATCAAGTCTGTCATTAGAGTAGTTAGATCCAAATCACCCTTTGGTGGGATCGACCTCGAAGTGGGACTTGATGGGCAAGTAGCATTGTTAACTGATTAGCAAAATGAGATTTATTCTCTCATAAGTGAATGAGCTAAATATCCTATGCAGTCATGAATGAGTGAGGTTAAAAGTCTTTGGCCAAAGCATAAAATGACCTCGACTCATTATGAGCTAAGCATATGGTCAAGTCATGTGAGTTTGACTAAAACCATGACTCTCACTTGACTGGGATATAAGAATAAAAGGTTTATACTCGTACAGTATTCGCAACGTATATAGTTTGGAATGATCCTATTCATTCGTTCTTAATTGGGATACGATGTGAGCCACGTGACTGGCTAGGTGTTACTCACATCCTTTTGGTTTCCTCCCAATTGCCTTTTGAGACGAACCTACTGAGTCGCGCTTAAAGGAAGTGCAAAAGGAAAATCATGGAAAAGACTTGAGAGAATTTTTGGCATTGGATATCGAGATTAATTAATTAATCATTAGATGATTTTATTAATTAATTAAGTTAATGAATTAGTTAATTCCTTAGAGGAATTTAATTATAATATTAACATGAATTTAATTGATTATTGAATTTATTTATTTATTGGATAAATAATATTAATTATTTAATTAATTAAAAACCAAAATAGGACTAAAGCCCGAAGGCTTAAAAGCCTTGAAGTGGGCGTCCACAATAGGGCTTTGGACATCTAGGTTATTGTTTTCTATTGTAGTATAAATATACTACTTAGTGAAAAAATAAGTAAGTGAATGAACACACAAACTTTCTCTCCAAGTAAAACTCTCCATCCTCTTTCTCTGTCTAGCCGTCTTCCTCAAGAGAAGAAGAAGAAGATTTTTGTTTTTTGACTCCGGCGTGGCCATTTAGAGACAGCGACGAATTTGCTGTTCAAGAAGGGATTGTAAAGCTGGTTCAGAATTCAACATACGCGAGAATGGTAATTGAATTCGAAACCCAATTTAAATACGAGAAATAGAGATGAGCCACTGGGATTTAAACATATTCTTCTGCTGCGTTTTTATTTTTATTTTATGCAACTTTTCCCAACATCATTTCCCATTTTTTTGTCAGTGAGGTGATGGAAATCGAAAAGCAGTGGGAGCACACGTGAAGTTAAAATTTTCGTAATTTCATGTGGATGTAATCTATGAATGAATGCTAATGTTTTTACGTTTTCGTAAAGTAACAGTCAAATGGATAAAACTCCACTCTCGGTAATCCTTGAAACTAATTAGCTAAATGGCCCGAACTTCCCTGACTGGTATCGCAACCTTAAGATTGTCCTACAATCTGAAAGTCTTGACTATGTCTTAACTCAGCCTATGGAGCCTGCACCTGAGGCAAGTGCTCCAAGGGCTGCTCGAGATGCGCATGAGAAATGGCGCAAAGACGATATCTATGTGCGTTATCTCATTCTGGCCTCCATGACTAATGAGTTATAGAGACAGTTTGAGATTATGGAACATGCATCAGAAATCGTTGCTGCACTGGACTAGTTGTACGACGTTAAGACACGCCGTGAGAGGCTTGTTGTCTCTCGCGAGTTATTCAGAGCCCGCATGACTGAAGGAACATCGGTCACCGACCATGTCTTGAGACTGATTGCCTTGGTGAACAAACTTAATGACACAGAGGTGCCGATAAAACCTGACTTAGCTATTGATTTAGTACTTCAGTCGCTCTCTCCTGCCTACGATCAGTTCATTGTGAATTTCAACATGAACCAATTTGTTGCCACTCTTCCTGAATTATTGGACATGTTGATCACTGCTGAGGCAACGGTCAAGAAGGCAAAGCCTGTGCTGCTTGCTGATACTTCTTCATCTCCCGCTTTTGGTAACAAGAAAAGCAAGAAGGGAAAGAAAAAGAAGAAGGGCAACGAGCTGCAAGCAAAGGACGGTATCAAGAAAGTCAAAGGGAAAATTGGGAAGTGTTTTAACTGCAAGAAAAAGGGACACTGGAAAGATCAATGCCCTGAGCCTCCTCGTGAGGGCACTAAAGGTATATTTGTTGTAAAGTTAACTTGTTAGTCAACTGTGTTTCTTAAGTGATATGACACCGTTAAGGTACTCACTTATACAATGGATTGCAGATGGTGGGAAGAAGCAAGGAACAAAGAAATGAGGTCGTAGTCCTGAAAATGCCAAGGAGGCATTTTTCGCGACTGAGGCTGAAGGACAAGAAATCATTTATTTGTCAATTTTTAAATTATGAGACAATGTTTTGAAGAATGTTTTTATCATGTTTTTGAATTAACATTGTGAACCATGTTTTACTCCACCTTGGTTTATGGGTGGAGGTTCAAGTATTAATTAAAATGCTTTTTATTATTTGTGGTTCTGCAATTAATTCTTATGACATGCTATCTTCACAACATTTGACTCATATCGCACAACAAATATATACATTGATCTAGCTACCAAGGTAATTACCTAGGCGAGCGTATTGATCTATTAGACATAGAATAATGAGTGTAACCCTAAAATAGGTCGCATTAGATGTGACATGGAAACCACACACATCAAGGATGTGAAAGGTATTGCTTGTGTCAAGCAAATAGTGGGAGCAATTGAGGATAATAGATTCTCTTGTCTTATGTTTACGAGTATCCTCATGTTCATTATACCTTGGAACGAAAGGGATCGTTTCATAATATCCTACCTTCATGGTTAAGGAGTTCTTTAATGAAAGAATGAGGATAGTAATGAAAACTAAGGACTCAATAAACATAAGCACCACTGGAAGTTAAAATAAATAGACTTGTAAACTTGTAAACCTATGAACACAAGTTCCATACCCTTCGAGGCAAAAATTCTGATGTAGAGTATGACGAAAGTCAAGAAATCTTGACAAGTAGTGGAAGCCGGCCTAACGGCGTAAGTGCTTCAAAGATCGATCTACTGATTGAATCTTTTTTGAACATAAGTTCTAAAGGTTAATAGGTATAAAACTCGCTTGTTAGTATCATATGTTGGTAACGTTACATGAGTAACATACATATGATCATCATCTTAATTTTCCGAAATGGACTTGAAAAAGGAAAGGCACCCCAATTGCACGAGATAGCAATATGTGTGGGCCATTGGGTGCCCGTAATCCTTTTCTGTCCAAACACATAGATATTATGTTGACTAAGCTCAACATGGAGGAATTAAAAGATAAGTCTTCCTGTAAAGAAGAACCGAAAGGTAGATAAGTTCTATTAGTTTAAATTGGTGTTGACTAATACATCTCATGTATATAGTCGAACCCTTTTTTGATCCAATGGATTGGATTGGTGTTGTTCATTGAATAACAACATGGAAAAATTGGAACTAGAAGCTCTAGTCTTAAGATATGAACTTAAGTGTTAGGAATTTCATGTTAGATGTTTTGATGATGACAAGATAGGATTTTATGTTAGACCCCAAAATAATGTAAGTTTATATTTTCATGGAACAATTCTATAAGCGTTTGAAAGTTTGTAATCTTGTTAGGCTTGTAATTTTTATCTTTGTAGATTTTAGACTAAGTATTGGATACTAAGTCGCTAGTAGAATTCTAGGTGAGTCTATTAGAGATGAAGTTGAAGATCAGCGTCTGAAGAAAACGAAGATAAAGATTTTGTCTTAAGCGACTGCCAATCGCTATGGACTGCTTCAAGATTTATTAATCAAGCGCTCAAAGCACTCAAGCGATCAAAAAGATCAGATTCACCTGAAATAAATTCCGAAGTCACTAAGGACTTAAATACAATCATGTAACGGGCATTTATTTCCAACGGGAAATAAATTCAAATGCATTAAATGCTTGATAAGAGCATTAAATGTGATAAGGACAGATTGTATAAGGAGCAAGCTACCTATTGGCTTAGACTGTCAGAATTTCAGAGTTCAAACCTGCCACATCAAATCAGTGCAGCAGGATTTCAGGAATGTCAGAGAAAAGGCATGACTCACTCGCGCGTGAGAGGCACGCACCTACATGTGTCCAATGGACAAATCCCAAGAAAATGCCTATAAATACCTTACCTCAGCGAACCTTAAAAAACATGTACATACACAAGAAAGTCAAAACTTTGCTGAAATATTTTCTCAAGAAAAGCTTAGAAACTTCATTGCCAAAATTCTTTCAAGCTTTTTACATACATTCCAGACAGTCGTAGATATCTCAAGCATCTTCAAAAAAGAACCATACACTATTATTGAGATATCCTAAGTTGTTTGAACTTCCTAAAATCAAACAAACCCGTGATCAAAACCCTCAACCTCATCTATCCGTGTGAAGAAGTTGTTGACTCTACAAGCAGTATTTCTGAGTGAGAGAAGGTTGTTGGTGAAGATCTTCATTGGTGCTGAAGTCTGTGTGATCAAGGAGCCCAAGATCATCATCCCCACCAATATTTTGTAGAAGCCTCTGTGTGATCCTTCGATAATCAATTTAGTGGAATTCCTCCAAGTGTTCAAGGAGAAGAAGGACGTAGCTGGGATTACACCACCCAGTGAACCTTACAAATTCTTGTGTTATTTACTATTTTATTGTCTTACATTATATTCTATCATTTATTCAGAAAAAGACAAGTAAAAGGTTAAGCGACTATTTGACCAAAACGAACGCTAAAGCTTTAAAATCATTTCCGCTATGCTAACCCTGATTAAGTGATCTAAGCTTTACCCTACTTTGGTAAATTTCTAAAATCACTAAGTCTAAGTTATCTTTACTGTAGCGCCTAACCTAGCGCTCAGCTTCCTAAGCGTTCAAATCTTTAAAAATGATACGAAATTTTTGAAGTTGAAAAAGACTTTAGGGTCTATTCAATCCCCCTCCCCTTTTAGACCCTTTCGTATGCCACTTGGGACCATCATTAAGTGATGATCGAGGATTTGTTTTAAGCTAAATGGGAAAGTAAAGGCTGAGGACGTCTCTTAAGAAGAGACAGAGGCTAACTTTACCATTTAAGTCACACATACGAATGCGGTGATAAAAGGTAGTTAGATAGGTGAACCTATGAGGTTCTGCCAATCGAATATCGAGTACATAAGTACTGTGATTATCGATAAAGGTGTATGCTCTTAAAAAAGAACAAAGGTCTCACTAACTATCTAGACATACCTAGTGGCAAAGCGAATAATCTAAGAGATTGTTTGATCAGAGTCGACGTTCGAGTAGAACAAGTCAACTCGACGGAAACGTGGAAAACCTCTTCACCAAAACCCTTGAGTAGTAGCTGTGATCAATAGGTAATCTGGATGATGGACCTGTGTGGGAACAGTAAGCTCTTGGGCAAGTGAGAGATTGAAAGTGTTATGTGCCTAGCGAACCATCTGTTGGCTTGAACATTAACACTGTATCAGTCTTATCTTTTAGATTATATCAAACCTATTACGGAATTCTTCTTTATTATTATAACTAGTGATAGTATAGATAAAGATCCCATGAATTACATATGGTTATGGGAGCGGTCGGGATACATATGGAATGGTCTCAAAGACGGTAATCCTAAATACTATTCCAATTCATAGAGACTGTGAGATGTGGGATATCACCGGCCTCGCCAAGACTTGTTCATGTGTGTAACTCTTCCAAGAGGTTGATGCGTTCCATTGTCAATGGCTAGTATAGCCAATACATGCATGAAGATCCATACGTTTATGGGATTGAACGACCCCGCAAGGATTCCTCGTTGGTGCTTTCGAACTTGGAGTCCTTCGGTTTTCGTAGTGTGAGATAATCCTTAGACCTGAGATGTCATTGGAAAGGGTACTACCCACTCTGCTTTGATATGCACGTGCACTCCAGGAGAGTCATACGGCGTGTGAGTTGGGTATAGTCTGGTAGTATAGTGGAACAATTGACAGCCGGAGGGGATTCATCCACGGTCATTGTTGTGTTTCGGTCTAGCGGATAAATTTTTTTAATCGGAATCACACCCGAGAATCCAATCCGTGGATATTCATGATATTAAGCATATAGATCAATTGACGAGAATTGACAAGAGTAATCGAATTACCTTTTCGTCTATTGAATCTCAAATTATCAGCAACAACCCCAGACTCCTACCTCTAAATAATGACGTGGAAGAAAAATTCTCTGAGAAAAGCTCGATCTCCTCCTTGGCAACAATTGCAGGTGACTAGTTGGATGGAGAGGGAGGGATTTCTCTTTCCTAATGCTCTAGGTTTATTTTGGCACAGTGTCAGATTCTAAAACAATGACTTGTGTTCTTGTGTGGAGTTCTGACACTGACTGATTACTTATACCAAGTAAAAGACTCCCCTAGGTTACACATAAGAGGGGGCGGCCGAAATGGCCTTTGTAGATGGGCTTCAGGCTTTGTTTTGACTTAGCCCATGTGTAATTAATTAAATCCAAGTTCAATCATATTGGTAATTAATTAATTTCATTAATCCAATTAATATAATTCAAATTATAAATTAATTTTCAATTAATTTAACTTATGAATTGATCTGATTTAATTAATTTATTTAATCCAATTAAATATCTTTAATTAAATCATGCCATCTATTTTGTCAGTCAATTCACATCAAATGTGATTTTACCAAAATACCCTTAGTTTAAGGAAATATTCCTTTTCTTCACATAGCGCGACTCTCTAGGCTCGATTCAATTCGCAATGGGAGGATTCCAAAGGATAGGGTTGTCACCTAGCCAACACCGTGGAACCAAATCATAACCCAATTGAAAACGAGATGATCATGTCATCACGAACTTTGACTACGAATACCATATGTGTATAAACTCTTCACCGACGTAATCCAATCAAGTAAGAGCCATGGTTTAGTCAAACTCATAAAACTTGATATTGTTCTTAGAATCATAATAATGTGAAATTAACAAACTACCCTCAGTGACAATCACGTGATAATTTATATGCTTTGGCCAATGACTTATAATTTCAATTACTTACGATCGTACAAGTCACATACTCATTTACTGTCGAGACTGCGAATCCCATTTTGGCAAGTTATCTTATGACATTGACAACACTATTGGATCGTATTTTGAGGTCGACCCTGCCTATCAGGTGATACGGGTTTAACTACTCTGATAACATATCCAATACTACAAGCATGTTATAAATGACTCCTCAGGTCTAAAGTTCACACATACTATCGCAATCTTAATCCCAATCATTGACTGTCAAATAGTAAATACCCATGTGATCGGATAAATGCGAGTCGAGTTCAAATATGTTAATTCCATTAATCATATTCATGACACCAGCTCCCACTATCTAATTAGTGTACGACTGACACTTCCTTGTCAAAGAAGGTGTCATATGAGTTGAATATTAATGCCCAATCAACATTCGTTAACTCACAAATTTTCAGTTTCAGAGATTAAGTACTGGACTGTTCCAGTGCCTCCTCTTGTCCATAAGAGGTGGAAAGTCTATCTTGAAATCTCTTGGACTAATTTGTTCAATACAGTTAAATGCCATTAGATTTATATGAACAAAATCAAAACATTTATTCTATAAATAGAAACATCGAACATTTTGTACAAATAACTTATCTAAGCCCTACTCAATCTAAGTCCTCATAGACATTGAGGCCATACACCTAACAATCTGCCACTTGCACTCAACGCCAATCGCTATGGTATTTGATTCCCATCTTCTCAAGATGTTTATCTAGCACCGCCTGTGATAATGGCTTGGTAAGTGGGTCAGCCACGTTTTCTACTGAGGCTATTTCCTGCACGGCTATATAGCCTCTTCCAACGATTTCTCGTAGTATATGATATTTTCTCATCACGTGTTTAAATTTGTTATGAGACCTTAGTTCTTTAGCTTGCGGAATTGCTCCATTGTTGTCACACCATAGTGGCAACAACATTTCCACGCTAGGAACCACTCCAAGTTCGGCTATGAACTTTCTCATCCAAACAACTTGTTTGGCTGCCTCAGAGGTTGCCACATATTCTGCCTCCGTTGAGGAGTCAGCAGTTGTGCTTTGCTTGAAACTTCTCCAAGACACAGCTGTAAGCAAAGCATGTCCCCATAACGAGATGGGTAAATTGGTGTAGCTAAGCATGGAGCATATCATGTCCAACATAGTACGATTTCTTCTTTCTGCTACTCCGTTAAGTTGTGGGGTTGTTGGAGGAGTTAGTTGTAATACTATGCCTTGTTCTTTTGAGAACACGTCAAACTCGGCACTTATGTATTCGCCACCTTGATCAGATCTCAGTACCTTAATACTGTGCCCAGTTTGTTTTTCAGTCAAAGCTTTGAATTCCTTGAACCATTCAAGTGCTTCAGATTTATACTTCATTAGATAAACTAGACCATGCCTAGAGTGGTCATCTGTGAAGGTTATAAAGTACTAAAAACCTCCAAGGGCCGCATCCTTGAGGGGCCCACAAACGTCAATGTGGATTAATCCTAAAACTTCATTTGCCCTTTCGAAATATCCAGTGAACGGTGACCTAGTCATCTTGCCTTTGAGGTACGATTCACAATTCGGATATAGTTCAGAACCAAGTGGACCAATGAGCCCACGTTTTTCCAACTCGTGAATCTTATATGCTGATGCATGTCCCAGTCTAAGGTGCCATATGAGTTTTTTGTTCATTTCATTCATACTATGTTTTCTAGTCAAAGTATTAACCATACATTGATTTCGGGCATTCAAAAATGATTAATTAAAGATGCAGAGCCAACACACTTGTTTCCAAAATAAATATTGCAAGAATTCTGTTTAAATGTAAACAAATATCCTTTCCTGACCAATACAGGAATAGAAATAATATTCTTGAGCCCATTGGCCAAAACAAGGAAATCATCTAATCTAATTTGAGGTCGACCCCACCTATCAGGTGATACAGGTCTAACTACTCTGATAACATATCCAATACTACAAGCATGTTATAAATGACTCCTCACGTCTAAAGTTCACATTTACTATCGCAAGCTTAATCCCAATCATTGACTGTCAAAGAGTAAATACCCATGTGATCGGATTAATGCGAGCTGAGTTCAAATATGTTAATTCCATTAATCATATTCATAACACCAACTCCCACTATCTAATCAGTGTACGACTGGCACTTCCTTGTCAAAGAAGGTGTCATATGAGTTGAATATTAATGCCCAATCAATATTTGTTAACTCACGAACTCCCAGTTTTAGAGATTAAGTACTGGATTGTTTCAGTGCCTCCTCTTTCCCATAAGAGGTGGAAAGTTTATCTTGAAATCTCTTGGGCTAATTTGTTCAATACAGTTAAATGCCACTAGATTTATATGAACAAAATCAAAACCTTTATTCTATAAATAGAAACATCAAACGTTTTGTACAAATAACTTGTCTAAGCCCTACTCAATCTAAGTTCTCATAGGCATTGAGAGCATACACCTAACAGTCATAAGTACCCGGTATTTTCTATGCTGTTAAGTGAAACTGAATGATCGAAAGGTCTCTGGCCAGAGCATTGTCTTATAAGAGGGGTTGGTGATCCCTGCTTAGAAGAACGGATCATTAGTTGAACCAACATAGTCATAGTTTCTGAGGCTATTAGGGTTTTGACCGTCACCAAACCCAAGGTCTTAGACTGGGAAAAGATGAAGGGATTTGACTCACACAAAGATCGAAATCTGGAGAGGTTTGCATTTTCATCGTTAACGTTTTGGAAGTCGTGGCGACGTTGCTAGACATCTAACCACGACCAATAGGTGCCTTGGGTTAATTGATGAAATTAATCCAAGGCCTAATTAATTATTATGAATAATTAATCTAGCCTTTGGAAGGACTTATTGCTAGCTTGTTAATGAGCCTAAGGGGTCACACACAATACATAGTGTAGTACCTATTGGCTAATTAATTCTTTGTGAATTCATGGAGAGATTAATTAATTAAAATTAATTAATCGAGAAAATGAATAAATTAATTAAGTGGTCTTAATTGATAAAAGTCTTATAATTTAATATTGAAATATTAAATTGGGCAAGACTAATTAAATAATTACTGGTCTAATTAATTAATATATGAAAGAGGAAATATATATATATATATGTTATACACGTAGGCGTGTATATATGTGTATAGATTTGGTGGAGGATTTATCTTGTTCACTAAGTCTATGTGTATATATATATATTTAATATATCTATCCTATAATATATTGGGTAGGATCTATTCTAATTAATTAGGTAACTAATTGATATGAAAAGATCTTATAAATATATATTAGGATAAATATTGAAGATATGGAAAGATCTTATTTGATAAGATATGATATATTTGATATGTATCAAATATATAGAAATATCTTTTTAGTTGGAAAGATATCCAATTAATTAAGGAAGAGAGTTTGAGAAAGAATGGAAACTAAATAAAATAGCATATATATATATATATACATGCCTTTTTAGTGTGAACACACACACTAAGTGTGTATGTGTGTGTGGGGCGTGTACCCTATATATATATATATGTGTGTGTGTGTGTTTTATTATTTAAGAAGTTTTTTAATTAATTAAGTTTCTCTCAAGAGTTTTTCAGAATAAGGTTTAAAGTTTCAGTACTTTCTCTCCATCTCTTCCACCTCTTTCACAAATAAATTCTTCCAACTCATGTGTTGAGTACGAGGAACACCAAAATATATTCCTACCCCTTTCATAAGCCAAGATTCGATATTCTCCTTGCTAGCACTGGTGGAGATAATCGAGGATACGAGCTAAGGTGTGGATAAACTTAGAGGCACAACATTTGGGGCGCTAGGACAAATCCATCCGGAGATGTGTATCAGGGAGTTGCTTAAAAAGACGATGTTGATTCTTGGTCTTCAAGAAGTAAACACGTGAAAACTAATATCTAGGATAGTTTTGAATCCGATAGTACCATGTCAACCTAGCCCTAATTTCGGGGATGCTGCTTTATTTTTAAATTTATATGTCTTCCGCTGTGCTTGGCGTCCCCGGGGGTTGTACCGATTCCAACACTTTACCCCTCACCTTGAGGCAAAAAACCTTACCCATTCACCATAGAGGCTAATGACATTGCCCCCTCACCTAGGGACAAATGACCTTGCCCATTCACTATAGAGGCTAAGGGCTTTGCCCCCTTACCTTGAGGTAAAGGACCTTGCCCACTACCATAGAGCCAAGAACTTTGCCCTTCTTGAGGCAAAGGACCTTGCACTCTCACCTAGTAGCAAAAGCTCTTACCCCTCGCAATAAGTCAATGACCCTTGCCCCTTCACCTCGGGACAAAGGCTAATCTAAAAAATTCTAATTCCCCTCCGGAGTACAAATACCCGGATTGGGATCTAGAAAATTATAGGTCCCTTCCGGGGGTGCTAAAACTCCAGATAGATGCCTCAGATTCTAAGTCTTTGTCGAGACGACAAGCTTCCCTTGGGTAAAGCGCAAGCCTCCCCTTAGGCCTAGCATACACTTCTCACCAACAAAAATTCTTCCAAAGTGCCTCATCAACTAACTTAATAACCCCTCTGAGGTTATCAATCAAGAGGGGTAGAGGTTCATAACTTAAGAGCTCCCCCCTAAGACATGAAACGCGTACCCAAATTGAAGTACCTCGCACACATTGGCGTTGCGAGGCATCCGACCTCTAGACGCTCGACCTCGCGGCGCTCGACCCTGAGGCATCCGACCTCGCGGTGCTCGACCCCGAGGTGTCCGACTTCAAGGTAGCTATGGGTGTTGCCTTAAGGACAATACCTACTTTGCCTTGAGATAACTCTTAAGATATGCCCCTCCATAGGGGTGACTCGTTAGACCCCCCAAGGCGACAAAGTTTTCCATACATATTTCTACTCCCGGGTATCCTATATGGCAAACCCGGGAGTGGTGGGCATTATGATGTGTGTCAAAAATATCTAGGGGCGTTATAGTAATCAAGCATATCCCCAGCTTGGGCCAGGGCGCCACCCGTGGGTTAAAGTCCGTGGTTAACATACTAGTCAAGCCCAAAAGGGCTTATGACCCAAAAAGAATACTTGGGCTATTTTATTAGTCTAAGGGCTAATAAAGGGATTATTATTAAGCCTGATGGGCTGCTAATAAAGCTAAGCCCATGGCCCATGGCCCACTACCAGCTCCATATAAATACCTTAGAGGAGTTGGGAAAGGCTCATTATCTACTCCCCCAGTAAAAATTCACTGGCTATTGAGAGGAACCCCTCAAAAGAACTATGAATAGACTTGATCCCTATTCATTGGGTACGTAGGCAGCTCACTAAAGTCGAGTGCAGTCTATACATTCATCAACCCCCAACCTAGTTTATCGTGTGTTGGATCGGTTCCACCACTCCACGTGGTCAATCACATGTTAATCATTGACTGACGATTTTTATCATCATCAAGAATGTTACATAAAATAATGTTTACCTCTTTATGATAATAGAAGAGATATTTATACACAAGGCTTGTTAGTTAGTGGTATTAGCTTCCGTTTTCATGTGAGAGATCCTGATTTAATTCTAGGTTATTATGAACTTTTCTCTCCTTATTTGGAGTATTAAATGGTCTATGTGGCCCATGATTGAAAAAACTATCGGTCTGATTTTGTCGGGTCAGGGTATCCGAATTAAAGAAAGAAAAAAAAAGATATTTATGGGACAATAATAGTGTTATTGTATATAACTGGTCAACTCCTTTTCTTTTAAAATTAGGATTGTATATTTTTTTATTGGATCAAAGGATATTTCCTTATCAAAATTGTAGAACCCAAAAAAGTGCAAAATAAACTCGGATGACTTCATTAGACTTGACGTCTAAATCCGCTCGTGTATCAACTAATCGTCATCTCAACTGATCTCATTCCCAACAAAGGCAAGTCATAAATATATGATCATGCATGTTATTGACCCAATTGATCAGCTAGGCCCAATGTGTAGCCCACCCCCACCCCCACCCCCACTTCGCCAAGAACGCTTTTATAAGTTCCTTTGGATACTAACTCCTTCAACAAAAGCAAGAAATGCAAAACTAAAAGAAATTTGGGACAAATTAGCTTTCATCCGCAAATCAAGTAAACAAATAAAGGAGAATTGATTATATGTGGTTATGCAAAAATTTGATACATTCAAGATGCAGTCGAGAAAAACCACATGACATGGACAATAATGTCTTGATTGGCTGAGATGGTATTTCCGATTTCTCATTTTACTTTAAAAAAAAGTAAGATTTTATTTTAAGAGAGTAGAGATATGATGGTGAAATTGTATTTGAATGAGTTTATTTTTATAGAAAAAAATATAATGATTATATTGGACGAGCAAACTGCAAATTAAGATTAGGCATGGGCACGCCTAATATCCAGTCGCATTCAGCTCTCAAGTAATAACTTAGACAGACTACAACTTAAGATTACGCGTGGGCACGCCTAATTTCCAGTTGCTGAGCTGAGTGAGATTTGACTTGTGAAATCTCCAATATGGTATTTATTGAGTACATAGTAGGGGAATTATTTAGCATATCTTGTGTAATCTTTTTGTATATGTCTTTATGATAGGTTAGAATTTTTTTCTTGGTATTTTTTCCTTAGCTTGCTCTCCAATCATATATTGTATCTATTTATTAGCCTTCTTTGGCGGAGATAATACAAGAAATTTTTCCCCAAAAGTAATCTTTACATGGTACCAGAGTCATGGAGGATGAAATAAAGAAAAAGAATGGAGATGGGAAAAAATCGCCATCGCCATACATACTGAGTGTACAATTGAAAGAGGCACCTCGGGATAACTCCACTCAGATGGTCAGTCAGTTATCATCGGTGGGGGTGATGGACAGTCAAGTGGTGGCTCTGGGAGTGATTAGTGGTGAATGGTGGACTGCCTTCCTAAACCTGCTAAGTTCTTGCAAACCAAATACTGATGAAAAGCTATTTGGTAAGAACACTTTGAACTGGATAATTGATTCGGGCGCCTCTCATTATATGATCGGAAGAATAAAGTGTATGACCGATTTAAAAGACATATCGAAGTGTGTAGTGGACTGCGAGATGCCAATCAGACAATGTAACTAAAAGAAGGGTCGATTCGTTTGGGCAAACATGCATTTAAAGAATGTGCTATATGTCCCAAGCTTGAGTTGCAATTTAATTTTAGTATCACAATTCCTTGATGAATTGAATTGTAACATCCTATTTACTAAACCCTCACAGGATTCCACTTTGAGGATGGTGATTGGAGAAGGTGAGCGACGAGAAGGGCTTTATTTTCTCAAGTCGACAACAAAAATCATAGCATACAATGCAAATCGTGTGGATTTTGTTGAATTGTGGCACAAAAGAATAGGGCATCCATCTAATAGAATAGTAAGTTTGCTTCCTAATGTTTATGTTGACAATGGAAATTTTGACAAGGAAAAGACATGTGATGTTTGTATGAGAGCCAAACAGACTCGAGAAGTCTTCTCTTCTAGTGATAATAAAGCTAATGACATTTTTGATATGGTTCATTGTGATTTATAAGGTCCTTATCGAGCTCCCGCCTCTTGTGGACCTTTGTATTTTATGACTATTGTTGATGATTGTTCAAGAGCCGTATAGATCTATTTGTTGGATTTGAAATTAGAAGTGAAGAGTATGCTTCAAAATTTCTTTGCTATGATTAAACGACAATTTAATAAAGATGCGAAAATTGTCAAAAGTGACAATGGGACAGAATTTACTTGTCTGAGTTCTTATTTTGCTGAAAATGGGATAATCCACTTGACCTCATGCGTGGGCACACCTCAATAGCATGGACGGGTTGAGCGGAAGCACCGTCACATTCTGAACATTGCTTGACCGCTGCGTTTTCAAGCTAATCTTTCTATTAATTTTGGGGGTGGATGTGTGTTGACGGCTGGATATCTGATAAATCGAACTCCATCTAAACTTTTGGAAAATGAAACTCCATACGAGTACTTGTTCAGACAATCGCCTAGTTATGCACATATTCGTGTCTTCGAATGTCTGTGCTATGCTAGAGATGAGAATCGGGAGGGGGACAAATTTGTCAGTCGAAGCCAGCATTGTGTCTTTGTAGGATATCCCTTTTGGCAAGAAAGGATTGAGATTGTATGATCTTGACACTGGTGTGTACTTTGTTTCAAGAGACGTGGTGTTCTCCGAAGATAAGTTTCCGTATGCCTCCACCAGTACACCCATTCTATCTCAAGATAGTTTAGGGGCGATCAATTATGATGTATTAGATCATGCCGATGATGGTGTTACTGATACCGTCAGTGAAAATTTAGATGATGGAAATATGAGTACTCCGAGTGCTTTAGATAATGATCTTATTGTAGATAGGGGCACCGATTATGTTGAAGTTGAGATGGTAAATGAGCAGGTTGGGCGTGGGCATCACCTAAATCAGCCGTCTTGTCACTTGAAAGACTATGTTATGTTTACAACTTGTTGCATAAGCCCTTCTACGCACTCACCTGAGCCAGTCCCTTCCTTAGGTACTCTATATCCTATAACTCATTACGTGAATTGTAATAGATATTCCATCTGTCACCAATCTTTCTTAGCAGTAGTCACCGCTAGACATGTGCCAAATTTTGACAGGGAGGCGGTGCAAGGCCCTCAGTGGAGACAGGCTATGGCTAGTGGAATTGAGGCTCTTGAAAATAATAGGTGGAGACTTTGCCCCGTGCAAATAAAGCTATCGATAGTAAATGGATTTACAAAATCAAATATAATTCAGATGGGATGGTTGAGCGGTATAAAACACGGTTGGTGATTCTTGGAAATAACTAAGTTGAGGGAATTGACTACAACGAAACTTTGCTCCCGGAGTAAAAGTGGTAACGGTACGAACTTTCTTAGGCGTGGTGGCATTTGATGGGAACTTCATCAAATGGACGTGCATAATGCTTTCTTGCATGGGGATTTGATGGAGGAATTTTATATGAAGATGCCTCCGGGTTTTGCCACTTCTCAGCCCAGTAAGGTGTGTTGTTTGCAAAAATCGCTCTATGGGTTGAAACAAGCGCCTCGGTCTTGGTTTGCTAAGCTTGCGGATGCCATGAAACAATATGGTTTTTCTCAATCTCTTTCGGATTATTCGTTGTTTACTCTGAGACGGAAGAATGTACAATCATATATTCTGGCTTATGTTGATGATTTGGTGATTGGGGGGCAATGATGCGAATGCAATTCAAAAATTCAAGGCTTATTTGAGTAAGTGCTTCCACATGAAAGATTTGGGGCCCTTGAAATACTTCTTTGGAGTAGAAGTTGCTTGCAATAGTGAGGGAATTTTCCTTTGCCAATGAAAATATGCTTTAGATATAATTTCTGAGGCGGGTTGTTGGGTGCCAAGCCCACTGGATTTCCGATGGAACATAATCACCACTTGCAAGTGGCGAATGGTGTTCTGTTGTCGGATCTTGAGAAGTACCGACGTCTGGTCGGCCGGTCGATTTATTTGACTCTCACTCAACTTGAGTTATACTATAGTGTAAAGGTTCTTGCTCAGTTCATGCAAAAGCCTCGGGAGGAACACTGGGAAGCTGCTGTATGAGTTGTTCATTATTTAAAAGATAGTCTTGGTCAAGGACATTTCCTTTCTTCATCATGTGATCTACAGTTACATGCGTATTGTGACTCTGACTGGGCGAGTTGTCCTTTGAATCGTCGTTCTCTTACTGGAAATTTTGTTCTGTTGGGGAACTCACCTGTTTCGTGGAAAACTAAGAAGCAACATATGATGTCTCGATCTTCTGCTGAAGTCGAGTATCGATCTATGGCTACCACCACTTGTGAACTTCAATGGTTAAAAAGCTTATTACATTCTTTAGGAGTGACGCATTCGAGACCTATGCAGCTCTACTTTGATAGTCAAGCGGGCATACATATTGCCACGAATCCCGTGTTTCACGAGCGTACAAAACATATCGAAGTTGATTGTCATTTTGTGTGCGATGAAGTTCAACGTGGGCACATTACCACTTCCTATGTGCGTAGTAGCGAGCAGTTAGCTGACATTTTCACGAAGGCACTTGGCAAAATAACAGTTTGACTATCTTATGCGCAAGTTGGGCATTCTGAATCTTCATGCACCCACTTGAGGGGGGTATTGGACGGATAGACTGGGACTTAAGATTAGGCGTGGGCACGCCTAATCTCCAATCGCATTCAGCTCTCAAGTAATTACTTAGACAGACTACAACTTAAGATTAGGAGTGGGCAAGTCTAATATCCAGTTGCTGAGCTGAGTGAGATTTGACTTGTGAAATCTCCAATATGGTATTTGCTGAATATATGGTAGGGTAATTATTTAGCATATCTTGTGTAATCTTTTGTATAATCTTTATGATAGTTTAGAATCTTTTCTTGGTATTTTTTCCTTAGCTTGCTCTCCAAGCATATGTTGCATATATTTATTGGCCTTCTTTGGCAGAGATAATACAAGAAATCTTTCCCCAAAAGTTTTCTTTACAGATTAGGTATGGGGAAAATTGCATTTTTACTCCCATAACTTAGGCTATGTGAAATTTGGTCCCAAATTATAGAACTTACCATATTGCATATTATATCTTCAAGCAATGTGTAATTTTAGTCTCAAACCCCAATCTCCGTTAGTTTTTAGATAGAAATAGCACGTACCTCTCACGTGCACCGTTAATTCGCTCTTGTGGCGAAAATTGCACAAAAGTCTAAGTTATAGGACCAGAATTGCACACGACTTTCAATTTGATTTTTTGTGAAGTAATTATTTATTCTTCTAATTTTATTTTATTTTATTTTTCTTTTGTTTCTGTTACTTTTAATTCATTTTCCTTTGTTTTATCCAAATATGACAAAGAAATTAATATATAACACCAAGTCAAAATAATTTTAATTTTGACTGAATTTGTATTAATTGTTCTATTAACTAGATAAACCATGTGATACGGTCCTAAATATTATTTCTTCTAATTTGGCCTCGAGGACCTATGGTGAAATTGGGCCAAATTAATGATAAAAATAAATAAGGAAAGATGGAGACGGGAGTCCACAAGGATGCTTATGACTTATGCAAGACGTGAGGTCGACTACCAAGCTCAAAGGCGAGCTCATGGCTTACCTAAAGGTAGAGCAAGAGGAAAAGGTCAAAGATAGCAGACGAAAGGCCTCGAGAGGTGTTGTCGAGAGAATAAGAGTGAATCAAATATATGGTCAACCAACATCCCTAAAATCAAGGGAATGATCCTCGATTCCTCTCAACTACCAAGAGAGACCCCTTGACCAAGGAAATAAAGGGAAGGAACGGCCAAAGCTAGTATAAAAGGCTAGGATTTTGAGTTTTATAATTTTTAATATTTGCTTTCTACAATTATATATATATATATATATATATATAGAGAGAGAGAGAGAGAGAGAGAGAGAGAGAGACGAAAATTGGTTTATTCCTCTCTCCCAAAAAAATTAATAAAATAACTCCATGTATTTTTCTTCATATTCTTAGTGTTCTTAAATTATTCCAAACATTTTAGTTTAATATTCGTGATATAAATCGTGTTTCATTTTCACAATTTTCTTCGTGCAAATTTTGACTCGCATTAGGTAGTGCCGTCTGTAGGAAAATTTAAGTAGAAGACTTGAGTTACAACGGTAACTTTTGAAGAAAATCACCCAGAGAAAACCCCTTTAATCCACCGGACGAGCCACCGCCTAAATTGACTTTTCACTCCGTTTCACTTTCTGACGTGGAAATCTTAGTTTTGGAGTGTAAAGTATTATTTCGGATCCAATTAAGCGATTTAGCGCTGTTTCAAAAATATCAACATATCTGGATCTACAAGCGTCCGTATTTAGTGATTTTTATATACTTGGAAAGCTAAGACAAAGTCCCACAATTACAATTTTTATCAAAAGTCCAGAACTAGTTTGGAAGTGTAAGGGCTCAAAAATGTTCATGAAGATACAACAGAATTTTGTCCTAGATTGGGCTGCGCAATTTCGGTACGAAGATCATGATCGAGTTACGGGTCTTGGTTTTGGTCACGACCAGTTGACTGAAGAGCTCATGAACATATATACAATCTCTAGAAGGAAGAAAAGTTAGATTCAGAAGGGATCCTTTTCAAAACAGCGCTTAAATATATGGAGGAAAATCTGAGTTCAATACGTGAGATATGACTACTTTTGAAGATAACAACTATGATTTCATGAAACTAACCAAGGATAAAGCCGGTGTACCGGGAGTTTTGGATCAAAGTCTTAGTCAAGCCTGCCCACACTCCTTGATGTGAACTCGAGCTTGCCTTCAGTAGGGAATGCATCACGTTAGCTGATCAGTGGGGACGCATGTTTGCAGCTGCTATAGCATCAGTCCTTCTAAAGAATGCCCTTTGATGTCATCCGCACTGGGAGCTATCCCACCGGCATGCTTTTTGTTCTCAACGCAATCGTGCTCATCGTTTTTGGAGGATACATGAACTTATTATTTTACAAGAGTATTTCTATCCTCTAAGTTCAAATATTAGTGACAATTTCCTATGAAAGCTACATTGACTTGAGCATTAGAGTGCTAACATTTGTTTTACAGGCTCCCTTCCTCAATTTTCGATGATCAAGTGGCTTCACTTGTCTGTCAATCCACATAATCCCACCACCTACGGGAAGTCTTGGGAAATTAGAAGTTAATCTCTATCCCTCCATTGTCCCAATAAGGAGTGAAGTCGCTTGATGCACAAGCTCAACTTATTGTCGGCTGTTCTGCAAGCCATTCTATGCCCTACTACACAAGCTCTTCCATCACCTGATGTGCAAATTCAACTTGTTGCTGCCTATTGTGCAAGCTATTTCGCACCATGCTGCGCAAACTCTCCCATCACCAGATACACAAGCTTAACTTGTTGTTGCTTGTTGCACAAGCTGTTTTGTACCATGCTCCCAAGCTCTCCCCATCACCTGATGCACAAGCTCAATTGGTTGTCACCTGTTGTGCAAGTTGTTTTGTACCCTGCTGCGCAAGCTCTCCAGTCAGCTGTTGCACAAGAAGCTTTGTCATCCGTTGTGTTGTTCTTGGCTATAGCTATCCCACCACCACCAAGCGAGCGAGCTGCTTTCACCACTATCGCGTGATCTACTCAAACAATGGCACCAAAAGGACCACTTTCAAGCTTGCAAGACATACCGCTATCATTAAAGTAGTCAACCTCTCTTCCAATAATGCTATCGGTGCACATGTGGACTCCAACATAGTTTGTTTTAACAGCCGGATGGGTGCATACATGCAACTATTACACCATTCTCAAGCAATGTCGAAAGCTCTCCAATTGTAAAAATGGTACAACTCTCAACAAATCAATGAAGACAGATGTTTGTAGTAGCTGCCTTCTTGTTCTTTTTAGCAACAACTTCTGACCAAAGGCACCATTACTAGTAGCTATCCTACTAGTACTACCGTTAGGTGCCCCAGCAGTATCACCCCTTTCGCAAGTTGTACCATCCACTTTTCCATAGCTGCCGTCGCAACCTAATTTCGGAGTCAACATCATCCCGAAAATCATCGCTCAAGGGAGGCCTCATGAAAATATAGTTGGAGCAATCATACATGAAGCCGGAAATAGCTTTCTTGGGCAAGGGTATCCATGTCAATGAGCTGCATGGATGCCTTAAGCCAACATAGTGGGAAGGTTGAAGAACATACAGATGAGACAACGCCTCAGAGGAGGTACGCCAAATCTCCAGAGAGGAATCCCTTTTGGGCCTCAGGTGATGGCTGATACGTTGTCTCATGATTTTCGTGGGCCAAATATATCGGAGTATAATGGCTCATCAGAACCTAAAGATCATCTATGGAAGTTCGAGAACTACAACTGTTGTACCAATGTTCTAATGAAGTGAAGTGTCACATTTGCCTAACAACACTAACCCGAGCTGCTCAACAGTGGTTTAATCAGCTAGCACCAAGTTCACTCCACTCTTTTAAAGAATTTAGCCAGTGTTGTTGCATCAGTGTGCGAGCAACAAAAGATATCAGAAGACATTCCTAAGATCATTCAACATGCATCAAGGGACAAACAGACCTCCTCGGGAGTATATACAAAGGTTTAGTGCTTATGTTGGTCCCAAGTGGCATTCGAAAGGGTCTAAAAGGAGGGGGGTTGAATAGACCCTTAAGTCTTTTTCGACTTCAAAAAGTTTCGTATTAAAATGGTTTTGGACGCTTGAAATGTAGACGCTTGACTACGTGTTTACTTGAAATATAGACACTTAGGCTAAGCGTCTGATGAAGACTGTTTTTAGAAAGTTAACTTAGACTTCAAGATTTGAATACTTTAACCAAGTAGGTTTAAGCGGTCAGTTTTTTAATCAGTGTTAGCACAACGGAATAATTTTAGAGTCTTCTCTTTTGGAAATCTTTAGCGTCACAAGTTGTTTATTAGTTGCTTAGCGTTTGATTGTGTTTTACTTAATCAATTTATGCAATGATATGATAGATAAGAGAATTGACTGTAAAGTAAAAGACACAATATTTGTAAGGTTCGTTGGGTGGTGTAATTCCAACTACGTTCTTCTTCTCCTTGATCACTTGGAGGCAATCCACTAAAATGATTCTCAAAGAATCACACAGAATCTTCTACAATTTAGGGACAAAGGAAGAGATGGATATGGATGACTTGAGCTCCTTGGTCACACAGATTTCTACTACAAGCCACTTCAATCCTCTTCTTCTGGAAAGACGATCTCGAGGTCCTTGATCACACAGATTTCAGCTCCAATAAAGATCTTCTTCAAGATGGCCTTGAGCTCCTTGATCACACAGACTTCAACTCCAATAAAGACCTTTCTTCAACAAGCTTCTCTTACTCAAGAATACTGCTTGTGGAAGTCAATAATCTTTCCCACTCAGATGAAAGGTGTTGAGGGTTTATTGTAATAGGTTTGTTTGATGTTGGGAAGTTCAAACAACTTGGGATATCTCAGTAAGAATTTAGGTTTCTTCTTTGGAAAAGGTTTGAGATATCTGGTGACTGTCTGGAATGTATTTGAAAAGCTTGAAGGATTTTGACTATGGAGTTTGCAAGTTTTTCTCTCAAATTATTTCAACAAAGTTTCTCTCTCTGCACGTATTGTGACACACACTGAGGTTTTGCTGAGGGGTACTATTTATAGAGATTCTTGGTATTTGTCTGTTGGACACAATCAGGCGCGTGTCTCTCACGCTGCGCGTCAAATAGTCCCTTTTTGACATTCCTCAATTTCTGCTGGTTCCGATTGGACAGGAGTAGACTTGAACTTTGAAAAGCTGACAGTCTAGTCAAAAGGTGGCTTGTCCACAAGTCATACTGTCTTGTCACATTTAATGCATTTTGAATTTATTTCCCGTTGGAAATAAATGTCCTTTGGATTTCATTTCAGTCCTTTATGACTTGAGAGTGTATTTCAGGTGAATCTGATCTTGAATCGCTTGAGTGATTGAGCGTTTGGTTCAACACTCCTGGAACAGTCCTTTAGCGTTAGCTAGGTGCTAAGAACATTATCTGAACGCTTGATTCATAACTGCTGAAATAGTCTTTAAGGGGTTGACAGACGCTTAAGACAAATCTTCATCTTCACTTGACTTCAGACGCTGATCTTCAACTTTATCTCTAATAGACTCACCTAGAATTCTGTTAGCGACTCTGTATCTAATACTTAGTCTAAAATCTACAAAGATAAAAATTACAAGCCTAACAAACTAATACACTTTCAAACGCTTATACAGATATTCTATGAAAGTATAAACTTACATTCTTTTGGGGTCTAACATGAAATCCTATCTTGTCATCATCAAAACCACTAACATGAAATTCCTAACAATTTTTCCCTTTTTGATGATGTCAAGACCTTAACTCTTATAACTCTTTTATAGATTAAGAGTTCAAAGAAAAGCCTAAAATAATCATAATTTGCATTTGGAAAGTTAGATCAGTTAAGATGTTTCAGCAATAAATCATTCAATCATATATATGGAATTGAAAGCGTATATGATTTGTACTGAAACGATGAAATCCCGCCTTTTCTTTCTCTTCCCCTTTAAACTGCTTTTCTTACATTTTTCCCCTTCTTGGCATCATCAAAGGAAGACTGCAGAATCTGCTTAAGCGTTCTGCGCTTAGTGGAGATAGAGAAAATGCTTTTGGCAAGCATCTCAAACGAATCGACGCTTGAGAAAGAGAACCAGTTGGAGTGGGGATAATCTCGGCCACTTCTATCGACCGCTCAGCGTCCACAGTCGCTTCCACGTCTGGAATGACAGTGTCTAAATCTCTAGCGAGTTCTACCACCGTTGATGATACCATTTGTTGGTAAATCAACGTCCAACTCTAGGTCTCTCAAATTCTCTTTTTTTTTAAAAAATATGCATAATTTTATAAACATTTATATTAAGTGTTGAAGGGAAATTTTCAACGCTTAACATATACCACTTGTTGCATTTATGTGATACCATTTGTTGCAAGATTTATGTTAACGCTTGAAATCAAATCCTTTTTATGTTTGAGCGTCCAACATATCATGCACAAATAACGATAAGCGTTGATGATCGATGCATATGAAAATAGTTTTTGATCATTGACGCTTACTCATGTGCACAAGTACAATTTTAAAGTTCCCCCTAAATTTGATAAATTTTAACTTTTTTTTTTTGAAAAACTCTTTTAGACATTATAATAAAATGAATTCCCCCTAAATTATATGTCTAATGAAAATATGATGCATAATGATTAAGCGTTTAAGTCATTCATACCTCATTCTGGAATGAAAAGCAGGAATTTCTCTTTTCATATCTAAGAAATTTCTTGAATTTCTTGACCAATAAATCCATTTCCTTTTCCTCACTCGATCCTATCGCTTCCACCTCACTGACTGATTTTCCCTTGTTATTAGTTGTAGCGATTAAGGCTCCGGACTCAGTCACTGAAGACGAGATGTAGATGACTTCTCCTAATTTGAATTCAAAAGCCTTTAGCTCTGAGAACACATGTTCTAGCGTAATAATGTCCAACATTTGTGATTCTCTCATTGCTACAGTCTTTGTCAGATATTTGCTTGGAAGACTTCTAAAAATCTTTTTGACCATTTTCTTGTTGGTCAACTCCTTATCCAAAGACACTAACTCTGTAATAAGCGACGTAAATCTCGCATCCAATTGATCTAGCATCTTGCTTGGCAACATCTTAAAATGCTCAAATCTTTGGATGGCTATGGAGAGCTTGTTCTCTCTCATCTGTGCTGAACCTTCACATATTGTGGCTAACTTATCCCAAATTTCCTTAGTCGTAGAGCACGACTTGACCTTATTGAATAAGTTATCATTGTCACCAATGGCTGTATATAGAGTGTTCCGTCCAACATTATCCAAATTTTCTCTTCGACGCTCATCAGCTGACCACTCATGCTTTGGCTTCTCAACATAACCATCTGGAGTCGCTCCAGGCGCTCTAGTGATGACTTTGAATATTCGAATCGGTCTATCTGAAATGATATCACACATTTCATCATCACAAGCACAAAGATAAGTAAATGCTTTGACCTTCCATGAGTCATAATTTGACTCGGTTAACTTAGGAACTCTTGAAAATGTCATGAATTTTTTTTAAAGCAACTAAAATTTTAAAGGGATCTGAACAAGCAGTTATACTTGGAAATTTAAAATTTCACTTTCAACCGCTCTGATACCAATTGTTGGTCCTAAGTACTATATGAAAGGGTCTTCAAGGGGGGGGGGGGGAGGATTGAATAGACCCTTAAGTCTTTTTCGACTTCAAAAAATTTCGTATTAAAATGGTTTTGGACGCTTGAAATGTAGACCCTTGACTGAGCGTTTGCTTGAAATATAGACGCTTAGGCTAAGCGTCTGATGAAGACTATTTTTAGAAAGTTAACTTAGACTTCAAGATTTGAATACTTTAACCAAGTAGGTTTAAGCGTTCAGTTCTTTAATCAGTGTTAGCACAGCGGAATAATTTTAGAGTCTTCTCTTTTGGAAATCTTTAGCGTCACAAGTTGTTTCTTAGTTGCTTAGCGTTTGATTGTGTTTTACTTAATCAATTTATGCAATGATATGATAGATAAGAGAATTGATTGTACAGTAAAAGACACAATATTTGTAAGGTTTGTTGGGTGGTGTAATCCCAACTACGTTCTTCTTCTCCTTGATCACTTGGAGGCAATCCACTAAAATGATTCTCAAAGAATCACACAGAATCTTCTACAATTTAAGGACAAAGGAAGAGATGGAT
Organism: Buddleja alternifolia; assembly: GCA_019426215.1. Classification (NCBI taxonomy): domain Eukaryota; kingdom Viridiplantae; phylum Streptophyta; class Magnoliopsida; order Lamiales; family Scrophulariaceae; genus Buddleja; species Buddleja alternifolia. The sequence continues at coordinate 12,808,763 of CM033391.1, read as the reverse complement.
ATGGATGACTTGAGCTACTTGGTCACACAAATTTCTGCTACAAGCCACTTCAATCCTCTGCTTCTGGAAAGACGATCTCAAGGTCCTTGATCACACAAATTTCAGCTCCAATAAAGATCTTCTTCAAGATGGCCTTGAGCTCCTTGATCACACAGACTTCAGCTCCAATAAAGACCTTTCTTCAACAAGCTTCTCTTACTCAAAAATACTTCTTGTGGAAGTCAACAATCTTTCTCACTCAGATGAAAGGTGTTGAGGGTTTATTGTAAGGTTTGTTTGATGTTGGGAAGTTCAAACAACTTGGGATATCTCAGTAAGAATTTAGATTTCTTCTTTTGAAGAGTTTTGAGATGTCTGGTGACTGTCTGGAATGTATTTGAGAAGCTTGAAGGATTTTGACTATGGAGTTTGCAAGCTTTTCTCTCAAATTATTTCAGCAAAGTTTCTCTCTCTGCACGTATTGTGACACACACTGAGGTTTTGCTGAGGGGTACTATTTATAGAGATTCTTGGGATTTGTCTGTTAGACACAGTCAGGCGCGTGTCTCTCACGCTGTGCGTCAAATAGTACCTTTCTGACATTCCTCAATTTCTGCTGGTTCCGATTGGACAGGAGCAGACTTGAACTTTGAAAAGTTGACAGTCTAGTCAAAAGGTAGCTTGTCCATAAGTCATACTGTCTTGTCACATTTAATGCGCTTATCAAGCATTTAATGAGTTTTGAATTTATTTCCCGTTGAAAATAAATGTCTGTTAGATTTCATTTCAGTCCTTCATGACTTGAGAGTGTATTTCAAGTGAATCTGATCTTGAATCGCTTGAGTGATTGAGCGCTTGGTTCAACACTCCTGGAACAGTCCTTTAGCATTAGCTAGGTGCTAAGAACATTATCTGAACGCTTGATTCATAACTCCTGAAATAGTCTTTAAGCGGTTGACAGACGCATAAGACAAATCTTCATCTTCACTTGACTTCAGACGCTGATCTTCAACTTCATCTCTAATAGACTCACCTAGAGTTCTATTAGCGACTCTGTATCTAATACTTAATCTAAAATCTACAAAGATAAAAATTACAAGCCTAACAAACTAATACACTTTCAAACGCTTATACAGATATTCTATGAAAGTATAAACATACTTTCTTTTGGGGTCTAATATGGAAATCCTATCCTGTCATCATCAAAACCACTAATATGAAATTACTAACAGCTTATGACTTAGAGGTCCCTTTAGCTGATGCGGAGGCGTCGTCTAAGGAGCTTGCTTAGAAATTGAATGATGATGACTTCTTCTAATCTCTCAGCAAGAAGCCTGCAGTGAGTTTCGACAACTTGTTAGCTAGAGCTGAAAAATATGTGAACATGGAAAGAAACGATGAGAGTGAAGGGAGATGAAGCTTCTATACCAGAAAAGATAATAGAAAAGATAGATATCTACCCGAAAGACCCCTCTGTGAAGGCAATTACAAGGGTGATAACTAGTATATTCGATACACACCTCTAAAAGTCACACCTACCCAAGCATTCACGGAAATGGAGCATAAGAGTTTTGTGAGATGGCCACGGAGGGCTCATGAAAGACTCATTAATCCTAAATTTGACAGGTGCAGTCGATTCCACAAACACTATGGTCATGAGCGTCACACCCTACTTCACCTGCTTGGTAAACGACTTACCGAAATCATCCAACAATCCAATAATGTGGTTCAGAGCTATACAAAAATCAAGTACAAAACTTTTAATGAAATAGGACACGAAGTTTGTGATACATCTATCCATCATTCCAATTGAGGTTTATCAAATAATGAAGGATATAGTTTTGTTGACAACCTCCTTATGACTCCCACTTCAGAATAACTACCTTATCCACCAAATGCAAGGAGCAACCTTGCTAACAAAATGACATACCCAGGTACATGTCAAAATCTACGACCCCATCGCCATGATACGCTTTGTCCATGCGCGGGAGGGGAATCAAAAACCATGGGGCTGTGACCAACCATTACGACAAGCCCATGCTGCCCGCAAAGGTTATAAACCTCCATGCCGCAATTTGGGTCCAGATAACAATCCATAATCCACGAGGGAGGATCCATATAATCAATATATATCACATTTCCTGCACAGGCGAGATAAAGTACTACACCAGGCCAATATCAATCATGCCACAATGATTGTGATTCGTCTTTCCACTATCCCATACCAACAGGAGACTTCACACATTCAATGTCGACAAAGATCTTTCAAATATCAATATAACATCACATATCAAGAGTGAGATAAAGTACTAAACTAAGAATTCAAGTATAGTGCACAGTGACAATCACAAGTGCGATAAAGTAAAACACACGGGTTAACATAAATAGGAGTGTTTACAGAAGTAACACACGTTCATAATTACCTATATGAATGACAATGACACTATATATAGCATAGGAAAATAAACTAACAAACAAAGCACTCACTTTAAAGTGCACTCGCATGGTCGTCAGTCAATGGTCTCGTGAAAATTCCCTATTCCAATTAATGTGAAGCACTAACTTAGTCAAGTGGTTAATAATATACCAAAATCTCTACAAATCAGCAAGCATGTCTAAATCTCCTAACCAACCCCTAGAAGTGAGAAGTGAAAGAGCTTAAGATCAAATATTGACCCAATCTATAACAAAAGTTGGGACTTTAATACAATTTTTGTTTGAAACAGGGACATGTCCATCAAACAAACATATGTTACCTTAATCCACTTATTATATATGATGTGTGTGGGAAGCACACCAATGATAATATGTGATATTTTATATAAGAATATAGTATAAAGCATGAAATAATAGTAAAACAGACACAAGATAAACGTGGTTCAGTCGAAATGTTACCTACATCCACGGGGTAAAAGAGTTCCATCCCTTCACTAATGATTGGATTTAATATATATACAAGTTTGTGATGGGGTAGGTCAAAAAGGTAAGTCAACTATCCTAAATATACATTGGTAAGTAGAATAAATCATGATACTTCCATCTTGAGCTATATCTTTTATGGTATAATTAGTGAATTTGCTAGCATGATCTCCGCAGGTCCGTATATGGAAAGTATATCATCTAATTGATTCTTGTCTAATCTCGTTCCATGCTTTCCTTATATAGAATGCTCCACCTGTGCAGGTTAGGGCTGGCCGAACCTCCAGCTGGACAGATTTGAATATAATGTCTTCTAGAAGGATTTGAGCCCATGATGTCATTGGGCTTAAGCCCATAAAGTGTTGGACTACTAGCTTGGCCCAAAGACCTATTTCAACCCACATCAATAGTCCCCCCCAACTCTGCAGTTTGACATAGTCAAACTGCGAGAGTTGAGAAAAAAGGTAACTTTTGGCCAAGCTGGGAGAACCCTCGAGCTGCTCAGGTAGAGTCCCTTGAAGCCCTGCGCCAAGTGAAGAATCTTCCTCAGGTGGGTTTCTTAAGTAACCCTAAACCTGATGCGATGGTTGCATTTCCCCATGCCTGTAGTTATGGAGTCACATTCTGAAAAGTTGCGCCACTTATTGCCTTTGCAGTTGAGGTAACCGCCGATCTCCGCCACGTGTACGGCTCAAGTGAGAGACTGTGTTTTCCTTAATTAATTTTAGATTTTTTTTAAAATCAAATTTGAAAAAATAACTTGCCAAAACTCCAGATTTTGTTTCCTTCTCTCATTTGCGCCTGTTGTGTTTTAAAGTCAGAATTTTCTTTGCCCTTTCTTCTTTTTCTTCTAGCATCAGTTACTTCCGCGTTCGTCGCCTTTCTCGTAGATATTGCGCCTCTTTCTTCTCCTTTTATTCTTGTTATTTTGTTTGTTTGTTGTATTATTGTGCCAAAATTGTGTTTTCTACGACTTGTTGCTAGTGTCCCTATTCCCTTTTCCCCTCTTTTGTGAAAATGTCAAATAGCTTGGGTTCGAACTCTTAAAACAAAGAGGAACACCACAACTTGTTGGAACACGATTTTGTGGGTGATACATCCTCGTATGTGTGTGATTTGTATAGTGAGGCCCACATTTTGGAGGGGAAGAAACTTGTGGATTTGTCTTCGTCGGATACTAAGTCCGATGGTCGAAATACCATCATCATCCCTTCACCATCTCTGAGTGTTGAGGTTAGGGCTGGGCAGGCTGGGGCCTCTTCAGGGGGTGAGGGTACGCACCAACCTGATCGTGATTTAGGAAAGGAAGAACAAAACCCTTATTTCTGGGATGAGGCTCCCTTTACCTTCACTTTGCAAAAATTGAAGAACCTCCGTCGTATGTACGGTATTCCTAATGACTATTCAATAATAGTGCCTTCTCTAGAGGACAGGGCCCATCGCCCCCCTCCACAACACACATGTGTTTATGTTACCCTTCTGCGAACAGGTCTAAGATTCCCCATTCCTCCTCTTTTTATATCCATAGCTAATAGGTATGGAATTCCCTTGAACCAGTTCGCACCCAACGCCATTCGAATGATGTCTAGATTTGTTGTCCTTTTTCACCACCATGGGATTGAGCCTACAACCGAGTTCTTTTACTTTCTTTTTCATCCTCGTTCTAGTGTTGCAGATAGTGGAGTCTTGTACTTAACCTCCCGAGGTCCTGCTGACATGCTAGAAGCTAACGTGCTTTGGTAGCAAGTATACTAGTCGTGTAGTAATAAAAATGGACAAAATAAGTCCGGGTTGTCGAACCACGGAGACTTGGATTTTTAGCTTATGATTTTCGAATAAACGTAAAGACAAATTAACAGAAATTAAGAGTAAAACAAGTAAGCAAACAAAGAACAAAAGAAATAAGAACAAGCAACGGATTGAAACTCAAGTGTGAAAGATAGACTAAGGCACATGCAAGACTTGATTTGATCCTTATTCGCTCAAAGACTCTTGTTGAATTATTAGACCTAGTTGCTATGGTGAAAACTCCTAAGGTAAAGAATACTCGATGTCTCACAATATACTCCTACACTTAAGCGGTGGTTTCCTAAGTATGTCTACCCGGAAATCTAATCTCTAAGCATGCATTAAGGAACGAGAGTTTACTCGATTAGAATCGAACGACTTCACCCGGGAGTCTTTACCTATGTCTAGGGCAACTCCTATTTGATCGGTGATGCTACGAATTTCTTGCACCCTAACTTAACTCTTTCTCAAGATACTAAGCTAGGCAATTGATAAAACATATGGTGATCAATCACATGTAAGGAGTATAAGCACAAATTCATAACACATAGCAACAAAGGAATTAATTCAACAATTATCAATAATTCGAATAAATCACAACTCAATTCTTGCAAGGCCCTAGCCATATGAATTTAGCCTATAACTATCAACATAGAAGAATTCAACATGTTCTTATACATAAATGTAAACATCAAATGCAATGAACGATGAAAGAAACTCCCTATAAGGTTGAATGGCAATAGATCTTTTGATGTAGCTTCAATTCTTGGCTCTTATCCTCTTCTTGCTCTTCAAGATCAGTGAAAATGGCCCAAAATCCCAGAAAATGCTCCCAATTCCCCAGATTCAGAACCCACAAAATGAATTGAAAAATCCTATTTATAGTTCCAAAATTCTGTTATCGCGGCGCCTGGGCGCGCGTTGATCGGCGCCTAGGCACCGCCTATGTGGTGTGTCTTTCTTGGGGCAAAAGTTCCAGGGCGCCCAGGCGCATGATATGTGGCGCCTAGGCGTGGCGGTTCAGGCGCCTAGGTGTGGAAGTGCGAAGCTTTGATTGTTGTTTGCTGGGTCGCGCCTGGGCGCGAGAAAAAATGGCGCCTAGGCGCCTCAGTGCGAAGCCTTGAGCAGCGTTGGGTAAATGAGTCGTCTTTTTGCCCTTTTCTTCGTCCATCATCGCTTACTACCTGAAAGCACTTTACACACATATTAAACGCACGAGTGGCACAAAATAAATGATATATGGGCCTGAATTGTCATTGAAAGGACCTAAAAACTTATGTAAAAACGACTCCTATCACCTGCCGTTTTCTTTGCCGCCCACCCTGGGGATAAGCGGTGGAAAAACAACTATTTCTTCATTGCACCGCCTCCAGGTGTGGTGTGAAATTTTCATCGAACATTGTTGGAGCAGTTAGATGGTGCCCATCTTTACCCTCCTCGCCCGTTGTCAGAATATCATCGTCAGGTGGTGGCATACTTGAACTTTTCTCTTCACCATATGGGCAAGCTTGTTGATAGTAGGCTTTTGTACAAAATTGGTTATAGTCCTGTGGGGCCGACCTAAAGGATGTCATTTTAGGTAGCATTTTAGATTTGTTTATCTCTTGGTGCATGATGTATCTTTTATTTATGCCTTGTTTTTGATATTTGATGTCATTGTTTGTTTGGGATCTTTGCAGAAAAGTTAATGGATTTGGTATGTGCTAGAGAATTTGTTAGCCGCAAGAAGCAGCATCCTCCTTTCGAAGAATCAGCTTTGCCCCCACCTCCTCTGGAGATGCGGCCACAGGATGCTCCACTAGCCATGGTCACTCCTTCTGCTATAATGACTCCACCTCCTTCAGGTTAAGGAGACAGCTCCAGGTCACGCCCAAATCAGGAAAGGGCCTTTAGCAAGAGGCCCATGACCTCAAAGACTCTATTTAGTGCACGTCTATCCAAAAACAGTAGCTCTGGCATTGTCATCCGGGATATGATCCCCGACCTGCCCATCAGGACTTCAGATCCTCCGGCCTCACGTACCCGATCTAGGGCTTTTGACCCTCCAGCTTCTGCTCTGATGAGTAAAGAGCTTTCTATCATGATGGAATTCCTCCAGAGGCTGCCCAACTCCTCAGATCATCACCACCTAGAGAGCATGTCACCTTAGAAGAGAGCTGAAGCAGCTGCGCTTATACTTCCTAAGGTAACATAGTTTTTTCTTGTGAGCGAGTTGGTTATGTTTTTCTAGGTTATGCCTATTGTAACTAGGTATGTGCCATATGTTGCAGTGCATGCTACTAGCTAGTCAGGTCGTGCAGGATGCCTATAAGGGCACGGAGGTGGAGGAGCTGCAGAAAAAGCTAGTTCGGTCTCAGGAGCAGCTCTGGAAGGCGCAAGATTATGGATCCAGCAAGGACAAGGAGCTCAAAGCCCTTCACAAGGATTTACAGGCCCTTCTTGCGAAGAAGGTGACCTGGAGGTGAGTCTTTCAGATGTCGAGATCAAACACGCAGTAGCTCTAAAGGAGGCCCTTGCTCGGGAGGACCAGGTCTGGATAGACAATTTGCCGACTTCTGCTAGGGAGAAGCTTTGGCTTCCAAGTTTAAAGCTGACTTTTTGGTGTCTAAGGAGTTTGAGCATCTTACTGATGACAAAATCTTCGGATTTTTCGTCAAGGGCTTCGGAGAATGTGCTGCTCAGTTTAAAGTGAAGGATTTTCCTCCTATAGGTGTCTCTGAGGATTTCTTAGAATGTGATGCTGCTCTCCTCGAGGCCATGGCTACTCTATATCCGGCTCTCCCAGGTCCACCCCCTCCTTACTACAGATCAACCAGCTGCTGTGTTACCTGATCTGCAGGCAGGTGATGCAGACGCCTAGACGGTGTCGGTGTTCCAGGTGGTGCTGATGTTGCTGCTCCTGCACAGGCTGATGTTGCAGAGTAGCCTTGAAAAATTTGATACTTTTTCTGAGACTGGCTTTTAATTGGCGTATGTGGCCCCAGTATTTGAAATAATTTTAATTTTTGTTGATTTTACGGGCATATGTAGCCCTTGGATAAATATTTCGTTGTTTTTGTTTTGCTACATTTGCCCAGGTTTGGGCTGTGGACCTCTTTGTTTTTATGCGTACTTGTTTTGAACTTTTATCTCTTTGTTTGTTACCTGCGCTTTGATGATGTTGCATGGACTTGTCTTTATGATAAACATGTTTACTTACAATTTTGAGGTGTTGCCCATCTTTCGTATGGTATACCTGCTATGCCTCAACCGAAGGGCAATGGGAATATTATAGTCATACTTTCTCTCTTATTAATGCAAACATGTCCTCCGAGAATTGTGGGGACTTCCATTTACTTGCTGCCTTATATCCCATTTTTCCTCCCTCCGTACCAAAACATTCCTTAATGGGCTAGGGTGGCCAGCCCAGACCGAAGGTATCCTTCCTTATTTCCCACATTTCTTCATACCTTCCCTCCTTATTTCTTCTCCAACCTTGTGGCTACCCTTTTCTCCTTGTAGCTGCGAACCCCGGTCTTCCTAGGACAGGTCCTGGAACTATCGCGAAGATGATTCCTCACCAGTCACTCCTTATCCATCCTTGGTATAGGGCCTTCGGGTTCGCCACCGATTTCACGCTTAGCATCACGGACCCCGGCTACCTACTCAGGTGGTACATTCCTAATCCTCTGACTACCTCCATTTCACCAACTCCCCTCTACTCCACAATTAAATATTCATTTTCTAACTTATATATTCATAACTCAATATCAAAATTTTCGCAGAATAGAATCTTACTAAATTATTGGAGCTTTGCATGTGACCTTGCAAAGAAGGCTCTTACAATCTCTAGGCCTTACCTGAAAAACATAACAATTATAGCTTCCAAAAAAGATTATTAGCAACGCATGAGTATTTAAAATGGTAAAAAATAAAACACAAGATGATAAAAAAAAAAAGCAAATTCTCGCGGTTACATGTAGAACGTTTTTAGGTTTTGCATGTTCCATGGGCGAGGGAGTTGTTAACCCTCCTCATCCCCTAGCTCGTAGGCTCCTCTAGCTAACACCTTGATAACTTTATATGGACCTTCCCAGTTAGTGTCCAACTTCTTAACATACGCACCGCATCTACCCTCTTTAATACCAGGTCCCCCATTTGGACAGACCTGGCCTTCACCCTTGTTCCTTGAGCTCTCATGATTCGTTGCTTGTATTGTTCAATCCTTAAGTATGCCTTATCTCTGACTTTATCAATTAGCTCCAGCTCTTCCCTTAGCCTCTCTTCATTTTGCTCCGGCTCGAAGTATCTGACTCGATGGGATTGTACCCTGATCTCTACAGGTATGATGGCCTCAGCCCCATACACCAAATGAAATGGACTTTCTCCTGTGGTGGACTTAGGAGTAGTCCGATATGACCACAACACTAGTTGCAATTCTTCAACCCAATTCCCACCCGCTCCCTCCAGTCTGCTTGACAGAGGTTTGGGTGTTTTTCCATAAATATGTTAGTGATGATTTGTAGGTAAAATACACAATGCTGGATATGCTAATTGTATAGTAAAAGGGGACATATGTATTTCGAAAGATAGGTAGTAGACATACCTGGTCTTTAGAGCTTGTACTATTATTCTATTTGTAACCTCTACCTGGTCATTGGTATGAGGATGAGCTATAGTGCTGAAGCATTGTTGGATCCTCAACTCCTCACACCATCTCTTCAGCTTGACCCCACTGAACTGCCTACCATTGTCAGCCACGATCTCCTTAGGTATGCCAAATCGGCATATGATGTTCTTCCATACAAAACGAATGACCTCTGCCTCCGTGATCCAAGCCAAGGCTTCAACATCTACCCATTTGCTAAAGTAGTGAACTAGCACTAATAAGAACTTCTTTTAGCCTTTTGCTATAGGAAAGGGCCCATGATGTCCATACCCCATCTTGCGAAAGGACATAGAATGCTCATGGAACGCATTGCCTCCGCAGGTTGATGAATAAGACCAGCATGCTTTTGACATTGTTCACATTTCTTCACTAGGTTGGTCACATCTTCTTTTAGGGTTAGCCAAAAATAGCTAGCCCTCAAGGTCTTTCTGGCTAGGGCCGCACTTCCTATGTGGCTACCACAATCTCCTTCGTGGATTTCTCTTAGTACATAATCTCCTTCTTCTATTGAAACACACCTTAGGTTGGGTTGTACGAATGACTTCTTGTATAGCACATCATCGATCATGATGAACCTAGTAGCCCTGGTCTCCAATCGTTGTCGTTCCTTTCTTTCTTTGGGTGGTACTCCTTTTGTGAGATATTGGATTATCTCAGTCCTCCAATCTTCACCTTCTTCTATCTGTAGAATTTCTTGCTCAGTGCTAGCTCTGGTTAAGGCTTGTACAGTAATATTTCGGGTTTGGCAGTCAGTGACTTAGCTGCCCAACTTGGACAATTAATCAGCCTTTGTGTTTTCAGCTCGTGGTATTTGATGTATCTCCAGCTTGTGGAAGTTCTCTCGTAGTGTCTCTATAGTTTTCAAGTATTTCATCATGCTTTCCTCCTTGGCTTCGTAGGTCCCGTCGATTTGTTTAGTAACGAGTTGCAAATCCGAGTATACTATCAAATTCTTGGCCCCTCATTTGATTGCCATTTTAAGTCCCATGATGAATGCTTCGTATTCCACTTCATTGTTACTTGCCTTAAATTCGAATTTGATTGCATATCAAATTTGATTGCCTTAAATTCCTATAATTGCCATTTTAAGTCCCATTGTAACTTGCCTTATTTTGCACAGAACTTCCCCAGATGGCGCTAATTGATGTGTGTGGGAAGCACACCAATGATAATATGTGATAAATAATAGTATACGTGGTTCGGTCGAAATGTGACCTACGTCCACGGTGTAAAAGAGTTTGATCCCTTCACTAGTGATTGGAATTGATATATATACAAGTTTGTGATGGGCTAGGTAAAAAAGGTAAGTCAACTATCCTAAATATACATTGGAAAGTAGAATAAATCACGATCCTTCCATCTTGAGCTATATCTTTTATGGTATAATTAGTGAACCTGCTAGCATGATCTCCGCAGGTCCGTCTATGGAAAGTATATCATCTAATTGATTCTTGTCTGATCTCGCTCCAGGCTTGCCTTATATAGAATGCTCCACCTGTGCAGGCCAGGGCCGGCCGAACCTCCAGCTGGACAGATTTGAATATAATGTCTTCTAGAAGGATCCGAGCCCATGATGTCATTGGACGTAGGCCCCATAAAGTGTTGGACTACCAGCTTGACCCAAAGACCTATTTCAACATACATCAATATATATATATATATATATATATTCATTTTGGTTAAGTTTACAAATATATATGGTAATAAATTCATACTCTAAAAGGATTAGTGACACTCTTAAGTTTATTAAAACCACACATGTTAGGAAATTTCATGTTAGATGTTTTGATGATGACAAGATAGGATTTTATGTTAGACCCCAAAAAGAATGTAAGTTTATATTTTCTTAGAACATATGTTTAAGCATTTGAAAGGTTGTAATTTTATTAAGCTTGTAATTTTTATCTTTGTAGACCTTAGACTAAGTATTAAATACTAAGTCGCTAGAAGAATTCTAGGTGAGTCTATTAGAGATGAAGTTGAAGATCAGCGTCTGAAGACAAGTGAAGATAAAGATTTTGTCTTAAGCGACTGCCAATCGCTTTGGACTATTTCAGGGCGTATGAATCAAGCGATCAAGTAGATCAGATTCACCTGAAATAAATTTCAAAGTCACTAAGGACTTAAATGCAATCATTTAACGGGCATTTATTTCCAACGGAAAATAAATTCAAATGCATTAAATGCTTGATAGGAGCATTAAATGTGATAAGGACAGATTGTATACGGAGCAAGCTACATATTGGCTTAGACTGTCAGAATTTCAGAGTTCAAACCTGCCACATCAAATCAGTGCAGTAGGATTTCAGGAAAGTCAGAGAAAAGGCATGACTCACTCGCGCGTGAGAGGCACGCACCTACATGTGTCCAACAGACAAATCCCTAGAAATCGCCTATAAATACCTCATTCCAACAAACACTAAAAGGTGTGACATATAGAGAAACACGTACATACACAAGAAAGTCAAAACTCTGCTGAAATTCTCTCTCTAGAAAAAGCTTAGAAACTCCATAGCCAAAATTCTTTCAAGCTTTTTACATACATTCCAGACAGTCATAGATATCTCAAACATCTTCAAAGAAGAACCATACACTATTATTGAGATATCATAAGTTTTTTGAACTTCCTAAAATCAAACAAACCTGTGATCAAACCCTCAACCTCATCTATCTGTGTGAAGAAGAAGTTAACTCTACAAGCAGTATTTCTGAGTGAGAGAAGCTTGTTGGTGAAGATCTTCATTGGTGCTGAAGTCTGTGTGATCAAGGAGCCCAAGATCATCATCTCCTCCTCTATTTTGTAGAAGCCTCTGTGTGATCCTTAGATTATCAACTTAGTGGAATTCCTCCAAGTGTTCAAGGAGAAGAAGGATGTAGCTGGGATCACACCACCCAGTGAACCTTACAATTTTTTATGTTATTTACTATTTTTTTGTCTTGCTTTATATTTTATCATTGATTCTGAAAAAGATAAGAAAAACGGTTAAGCGACTATTTAACTTAAACAAAAGCTAAAACTTTAAAAATCATTTCCGCTATGCTAACCTTGATCAATCGATTTAAGCATTACCCTACTTTGGTAAATTGCTAAAATCACTAAGTCTAAGTTATCTTTTCTGTAGCGCCTGACCCAAGCGCTCAGCTTTCTAAGCGCTCAGACTTTTAAAAAGTGATACGAAATTTTTTAAGTCGAAAAAGACTCCAGGGTCTATTCAACCTCCCCCCCTTCTAGACCCTTTCGTATGCCACTTGGGACCACCAAGTGGCATCAGAGTGGTTAAAGTAGAAACCTAAGTGTTTCCGAGCGTAACTGCTTGTTTAGATCCATTTTTCTAAACTTAGTCGCTTTAATTCTATTCTAAAAATCTCATATTATGGCTTTTAACATAATGCCTAAGTTGGTTGAATCAAACTATGATTCCTGAAAACTTAAAGCATTTTCTTATTTATGCTCTTGCGATAATGAAATGTGTGATGTAATTACAGATGGCCCCATTCAGATCATGAAAGTTGTAACTAGAGCCCCTCAAGCGACTGAAGCAACTCTAGACGGTTATGTGGAAAAACCTAAGTTAGAATGGACGCCAGAAGATAGAAAAAGAGCAAATCTGGATAATGTTGGACGAAGTGCACTCTACTCAGCGTTAGGAGATAATGACGCATTATTCAATAAGATCAAATAATGTAAGACCTCAAAAGAGATATGTGATAAGTTGGCTATCATGTGTGAAGGTTCAACACAGATGAAGGAGACCAAGTTCTCCATAGCCATGCTAAGATTTGAGCATTTCAAGATACAGAACAATGAGACGCTAGAACAATTGGACGCAAGATTCACTATGCTCATTACAGAGTTAGCGTCACTGGACAAGGAGTTGACTAACAAGGAAATGGTCAACAAAATATTCAGAAGTCTTCCAAGCAAATATTTGATTAAACTGTTGCAATGAGAGAATCACAAACTTTTGAAACTCTAACTCTAGAACATGTGTTTTCAGAGTTGAAGGCATTTGAGTTTGAACTAGAAGATGTTAGACTTTGACGTCAGTGACTGAATCAGGAGCCCTAATAGCTACGACTAAGAGCAAGGGAAAGTCAGTCAGTGAGGTGAAAGAAACAGAATCTAATGAGGAAAAATAAATGGCTTTATTGGTTAAGAAATTGAAGAAATTTCTAAGACACGAAAAGAGAAACCCTAGTGGACAGATCTCATTCCAAACTCCTCCTCCTGCACCAGCGCAACAGTATCAAGCGCCAGTGTATTCTGCGCCTCAGCCTCCAGCGACAGTTCCATACCAAGTGCCTTCGTTCCCTACTCAGAATCTCTCAGTGCCAGTAGTTTCCAAGCGATTAACCACTGAATAGAAAATGAAAACTAATTTGTGTTACAATTGCAGGAAACCAAGGCACTACCTGGTAAATTGTCCTTATCCGAATGTATCTAAGCCCACAAGGTAAGCTTATGAGGATAAAAACCAATTCAGGAGCAACCTTCACCAACAAAGTTTGCTAGCGGAATCTGAACCATTCTCCGTACCTGAAGAGGACTTGGAATCATCAAATGAAAGCAGTGATGATGAGCCAACAAGCGACTCAGCGTTAATTTATCTTATGGCAAGAGATGAAGAAACGTCTGATGACTCGCTATCTAAGGTAAACAATGAATTATCTCATCCTCTTTCTTATGATGAATTACTTGATAAAGTAAATGAATATTATAAAGATTGTCAAGATGCCGCTAAGATATATCAAAATCACTTTGATATCATTTCATCGCTCACAAGTGAAAAAATGACGCTCAAGGCAGAGTTGCAAGTTTAGCAACAATGCATTGAGAAGAATCAATTGCTTGAGAGTGAAATTATCCAATTAAAAAGTGATATTGATATAATAGTCAAGAGAGAAGCTAAGTTGATCGCTAGACTTGCCAAATCAGAGTAGCTTGTCTCATCATTATCCAAAGTGTCAAGAAAGCTAGATAATGTGATTGAGGTAACCAGACTTTTTGGAGAAAGGACCGGCTTAGGTTATGATAAACTTGGTCAGAAACCAAAAGCACCTAAGGTTACGGAAACCAACAAAGGGAAAGGTGTATTCTTTGTTGAGAAGAGTTCAAACAGTCAAACGCTGAACGAACCTAAGTATAATGGTAAGAGGCCAAATGAGAAGGTCAATACCAACTCAGGCAATAAGGAGAAGAATAAAGTGAATGATTCACAGAAGAAGGTTCATCCAAATGCTCAAAAGGCTAAGGATAAACCATCTACAAGTGAATCAAACGCTAACCGTCAATCGCCAAAAGCGACTCCTAAGCCAATGCCGAGGAAATATCAGCGTCAATATCCTCAAAGATCTAGATCATATTATCGATACTATGATGATTATGATTATGATTATGACTATGATTACTATTATAATCGAGGGTATTACTATACACCTAAAAAGCACACACAACACAAACCGAAACCCAAAAAGGCCAATCTTCCTGTAATGAAGACAAGGCGAATATGGGGTCCAAAAGTTTTAATTCAAACTAAAGCTACTAACATTGAAGGACCCAAGACCAAATGGGTACCTAAGAAGAATTAGAACTGCCCTTTAAATGCAGGTACTTAGAGCCAACACCGATACTTCAGTTTGGTACATTGATAGTGGGTCATCAAGGCACATGACTGGCTCAAAAGATCTCTTGGTCAACTATCGTACAACCAACGGCCCTCAAGTTATATTCGGTGATAACTCCAAAGGTATAGGTATCATGCATAAGGGGAACATCATGGTTAGTGATGTATATTATGTTGAGGGTCTTAAGGATAATTTGTTAAGCATTAGTCAATTTTGTGATAAAGGCTTTGAAGTCAAATTCTCAAGCGACTACTGCTATGTTAACGACGCTAAGACTAAGTCTACTAAATTAAGAGGAAAAAGAACAAACAATGTGTATTTAGTAGATTGGGATTCTACAATTGATAACAACCCCACATGCTTTGTTGCTAAGAGTCAAAATGAATTGGGTTGGTCATGCCATAGAAAAATGAATCACCTCAACTTTAAGGCAATCTCTCAGTTAATATCGCTAAATCTAGTAGAGGGATTACCTAAAGGTTCCTTTCAGAAAAATCGCTTATGTGATGCATGTCAAATGGGTAAACAAGTTAAATCATCTTTTAAGAAGAAATCATGCCTATCAACTTCTAGAATTCTTGAACTATTGCATTTAGATTTGTTTGGTCCTATTCAAATCATGAGTGTTAGTGGTAAAAAGTATTCACTAGTAATAGTTGATAATTTCTCTCGCTATACATGGGTAGAATTTCTAGGGACCAAAGATGAAACTAGTGTCAAGCTCACAGCACTGATTTGTCAATTACAAACTTCAAAAGATCTAAAGGTGACTATAATTTGAAGCGATAGAGGAACTGAATTTACTAACCAGTTTGTTGAGAATTTTTGTACAGATTTTGGGATACTTCATAAGTATTCTGCGCCTAGAACACCTCAATAAAATGGAGTTGCCGAGCGATGGAACAGAACGCTTAAAGAAGCCGCTAGGACGATGCTAGCAGAGTCTAAGCTGCCTCAAAGGTTTTGGGCCGAAGCTATCAATACCGCTTGCTACACTCAGAACCGGTGTATGATCAACAAGCAACATGAGAAAACTCCATAGGAGTTGTGGAAGGGACGTAAGCCTAACGTTTCATATTTTCATGTATTTGGTTCAAAATGTTTCATTCATAACAATGGATCCCAAAGTCTAAGGACATTTGATCCTAAAGTGGTTGAAGGGATCTTTCTAGGCTATGCCAAAAATGGAAAGAGTTTCTGCATCCTAAATAAGATCAAATTGAAGGTTGAAGAATCCATTCATGTTGTGTTTGATCATGCTAACCAAGAACCGAGTGTTGGTCCCACAAAGAGTCTAAAAGGGGGGAGGGGGTTGAATAAACCCTTAAGTCTTTTTCGACTTTAAAAATTTTTGTATTAAGATTGATTTGGACGCTTGAAATGTAAACGCTTGGCTGAGCGTTGACACGCTAATACCTAACGTGCTTGAATAGCAAGTGTACTAGTTGTGGTAGTAATAAAAGTGGACAAAATAAGTCCGGGTTGTCGAACCACGGAGACTTGGATTTTAGGTTTAGGTTTTCAGTAAAAGAAAAGACGAATAAAGTAACGTGCAAGAATTGATTGAATAAACGAAGGATAAAAGAGGAACGAGCTATAGATTAAAACTCACGTATGATAAAATGACTAAGGCACATGCTACAACCGAATCTACTCGTCAATATATATGAGTTACTCCTCGAATTATTAGACTCCTATTGCTTTGGTGGAAACTCCTAAGTTAACTATTACCCGATGTCTCGGCTCATAATAATCCTATGATTAATTGACGGTTCTCTAAATATGTCTATCCAAGAATCTAATCAATGACCACGCATTAACGTTCTAGAGCTTCCCTGAATAAATCCGGCTAACAGCACCCGAAAATCTTTACCTATTTCTAGGAGCAATTCCTCATTTGTTTCGGATGATGTGTTAATTCCCTTGAACCCTAACCTATCTTCTCTCGAACAACTAGATTAGGCAAGATAGCAAGCATATGGTGATCAAGCACATGATTGGAATAAAAGCATAAAATTAACACACAAAGCAATAGGAGAATTAATACAAAAATAACTTCATATATATTGACTCATAAATTTGACCTTCACATGGCCTTAGTCTCACAAATTTAGCTCATAATCAATAACACAAAAGAGCCTAATGTAGTCATATACATAATCATAGACAAGTATGTAATGAAAAATATATAAAAAATCCTTATATTGCTTGATTGATGATGTATCCGAGTCAAGAGCTTCAATCCCAAGCTAAACCACCTTCTTAGCCTCTTAGAGTTGATGAAGAATGGCCCAAAACCCAGCAAATCGCCTCTAATCTCCCAGATTTCGAACTCCCCACTTCTTCCCTTCATTTTTGGCCTTTATACCTTCAAAACCGCTGTACCGGTGCCCAAGCATGGCCTAACTGGCACCTAGGCGCGGTCCAGGTGGCCTAAGTGGCTGGGGGAATAAGTTGACCGGCGCCTAAGCGCGGATGCAGGAGTCTGAACCGTTTTCTTGTTTTTCAGCGCAGCAATTGTGTTATTTTCATAACTTTCTCCAAAGACCTGGGATTTGTATGATTCAAGTTTCCACGTGAAGCCAAGACGGAGCTCTACAACTTTCCAGAAGAATACTTTCTCAAATTCAATATCAAAATATACTGAAATACTGTGTTTTTGTGTACTTTACGTCGATTGCAGTGATTTTTCACCTTTACTCAATAAGCACATAAATTATACCCATATGTGGCATAAATCAAGCGATAAATGATTCTAAAATATATACGTAAGGGCTTAGAAGCAGGTAAAAATGACTCTTATCAAGCGTTTACTTAAATATGTAAACACTTAGTTGAGCGTTTGCTCAAAGACTGTTTTGATAAAGTTAACTTAGACTTAGTGATTTCAACGACTACCAAAGTAGAGTAATGTTTTAATCACGTAATCAGGGTTAGCACAGCGGAATGATTTTACAAGTCTTCTCTTTGAAAGGTTTTAGCGTCACAAAGTTTTCCTTAGTTGAGTATCTTCAAAAATGTTTTGAACGCTTAGAATGCTTAGCGCTTAGTCGAACGCTTAAGACTGATTTGAAAAGCTTAGCGCTCTCTTTTCCCAACTAGTCGCTTAACTGTTTTAATGCCTTTTCAAAGATGTAATACGCAAGAGTAAGGTAAACTAATAAAGCAGTAAGTGACATAAGATATTGTAAGGTTCACTGGGTGGTGTAATCCCAGCTACGTCCTTCTTCTCCTTTGCACTCGAACGCAATCCACTAGATTGATTATCGAAGAGTCACACAGAGAGTTCTACAAAATAGGGAACGAAGGATGTCGATGGCTTGAGCTCCTTAGTGACACAGATTTCTGCTACAAGACACTTCTATCCTTGGAAGACGATCTCGAGCTCCTTGATCACATAGATTTCAGCTCCAATAAAGAACTTCTTCAACAAGCTTCTTTTACAAAAAAATACTGCTTGTAGAAACAACAACTTTCTCACTCAGATGAAAGAGGTTGAGGGTTTTGTCACTGGTTTGTTTGATGTTGGGAAGTTCAAACAACTTAGGATATCTTAATAATAGTGTAAAACCTCTAGCATTTTCCACCACAGTTGATACCACTTGTAGATATCATTGGTTGATATTAGTCGTTGGTAAATCAACATCCAACTATGTCTGCCTTTTCAAAACATTTTAAAATTATGCATGATTTTATAAAATGTTTTTATTAAGTGTTGAAGGGAATAAGTTCAACGCTTAACATATACCAATTTTTGATATCACTTGTTGAATTGATACCATTTGTTGTAATATTACTTGTTGTAATACCACTTGATGTAATATTTATGTTGACACTTCAAATTAAATTCCTTTTATGTTTGAGTGTCTAACACATCATGCAGAAATAACTATACTCGTTGATGATCGATGCATATAATAACAATGTTTGATCATTGACGTTTACAGATATGTTCAAGTACAATTTTAAGGTTCCCCCTAAATTTGATAACTTATAACATTTTTGAAAAATGCTTTTAGACATTATAATAAAGTGAATTCCCCCTAAATTATATGTCTAATAAAAATATGATGCATAATGATTAAGCGTTTAAATCATGCATACCTCGTTCTGGAATGAAGAACAGGATTTTCTCTTTTCATATCTAAGAAATTTCTTGAATTTCTTGACCAATAAATCCATTTCCTTATCCTCACTTGATTTGTCGCTTCCACCTCACTGACTGTTTTTCCTTTGAAATTGGTTGTAGCGATTAATGCTCCGGAATCAGTTGCTGAAAATAAGGTGTCACTGACTTCTCCCAATTCAAATTCAAAAGCCTTTAGCTCTGAGAACACATGTTCTGGCGTAATAATGTCCAACATTTGTGATTCTCTCATTACTACAGTCTTTATCAGATATTTGCTTGGAAGACTCCTAAAAATATTTTTGACCATTTCCTTATTGGTCAACTCCTTATCCAAAGACGCTAACTCTGTAATAAGCGACGTAAATCTCGCATCCAATTGATCTAGCGTCTCGCTTGGCATCATCTTAAAATTCTCAAATCTTTGCATGGCTATGGAAAGTTTGTTCTCCTTCATCTGTGCTGAACCTTCACATATTGTGGCTAACTTATCCCAAATTTTCTTAGTCATAGAGCACGACTTGACCTTGTTGAATAAGTTATCATTGTCACTAATGGCATTATATAGAGCATTTCGTCCAACATTATCTAGATTTGTTCTCCGACGCTCATCAGCTGACCACTCCTGCTTTGGTTTCTCAACATAACCATCCGGAGTCGCTTCATTCGCTCTAGGCACTCTAGTGATGACTTTAAGAATTTGGATTGGCCCATCTGAAACGATATCACATATTTCATCATCACAAGCACAAAGATAAGCAAATGCTTTGACCTTCCATGAGTTATAATTTGACTCGGTCAACTTAGGTACTCTTGAAAATGCCATGAAAATTTTTAAAGCAACTAAAATTTTAAAAGGGATCTGAACAAGCAGTTATGCTTGGAAATTTAAAATTTCACTTTCAACCGCTCTGATACCACTTGTTGGTCCCACAAAGGGTCTCAAAGGGGGGGGGGGGTTGAATGGACCCTTAAGTCTTTTTCGACTTCAAAAATTTTCGTGTTAAGATTGATTTGGACGCTTGAAATGTAAACGCTTAGCTGAGCGTTTACTTAAATATGTAGACGCTTGGCTGAGCGTTTACTCGAAGACTGTTTTCATAAAGTTAACTTAGACTTAGTGATTTCAACGACTACCAAAGTAGAGTAATGTTTTAATCGCTTAATCTGGGTTAGCACAGCGGAATGATTTTACAAGTCTTCTCTTTGAAAGGTTTTAGCGTCACAAAGTTTTCCTTAGTTGCTTATCTTAAAAAATGTTTTGAGCGCTTAGAATGCTTAGCACTTAGTCAAGCTCTTAAGACTGATTTGAAAGCTTAACGTTCTCTTTTTCCAACTAGTCGCTTAACTGTTTTAATGTCTTTTCATAGATGTAATACGCAAGAGTAAGGTAAAGCATTAAAGCTGTAAGTGACACCAGATATTGTAAGGTTCACTGGGTGGTGTAATCCCAGCTACGTCCTTCTTCTCCTTTGCACTCGGAGGCAATCCACTAGATTGATTATTGAAGAGTCACACAGAGACTTCTACAAAATAGGGAACAAAGGATGTCGATGGCTTTAGCTCCTTGGTCACACAGATTTCTGATACAAGACACTTCTATCCTTGGAAGATGATCTCGAGCTCCTTGATCACATAGATTTCAGCTCCAATAAAGACCTTCTTTAACAAGCTTCTTTTACACAAAAATACTGCTTGTAGAAACAACTTTGTCACTCAGATGAAAGAGATTGAGGGTTTTGTCACTGGTTTGTTTGATGTTGGGAAGTTCAAACTTCTTAGGATATCTCAATAATAGTGTATGGTTCTTCTTTAAAGATGTTTGAGATATCTGTGACTGTCTTTGGAATGTATTTGAGAAGCTTAAGGAATTTTGGAGCTTCAATAAAGACCTTCTTCGACAGGCTTCTCTTACACAAAAATACTGCTTGTGAATCAATGAACTTTATTGAGCTTCCAATATGGGTATGGAGTTTATAAGCTTTTCTCTCAAATAATTTCAGCAAAGTTTTTCTCTTTTTTTTTATTTGCTCTCATTTTTTCTTTTTAAGGGTTTTGCTGAGGGTACTATTTATAGGCATGTTTGGGATTTGTCCGTTGGACACAAGCAGGCACATGCCTCTCATGAGCGAGTGAGATAGTCTCTTTCTGACATTCCTCAATTCCTGCTGGTTCCGATTGGACAGGAGCAGACTTGAACTCTGAAAAACTGACAGCATAGTCAAAAGGTGGCTTATCCACAAGTCATAATGTCTTGTCCTATTTAATACACTTTAAATTTATTTCCCGTTGGAAACAAATGGCCATTGATGATTGGATGACTTAAGAATGTATTTCAGGTGAATCCCTTCGTTAAACGCTTGAGTAACTTGAGCGCTTGATTCATAAGTCCTGAAACAGTCCTTTAGCGTTTGACAGACACCAAGAACAAATCTTCATCTTCACTTGACTTTGGACACTTGAATCTTCAACTACATATTTGATAGACTCACCCAGAGTTCTATCAGCGACTCGGTATCTAATACTAAGTCTAAAATCTACAAAGATAAAAATTACAAGCCTAACAAAATTACATACTTTCAAACTCTTATACAATTGATCTATGAAACATAAACTTACATTATATTTTGGGGTCTAACATAAAATTCTATCTTGTCATCATCAAAAAATCTAACATGAAATTTCTAACACCGAGTAAGGTTAATCCTGATGATGTAGGAATTGAAGATCTTACCCAACAAGCGTCACAAATCAATCTTAGTGATGATAGTGATGATGATGATGATGATGATGAGGATAGTGAAATCTTTGTGCCCATTTATAAGGTTACTTGTGAGGTTACAAATGGTGATAATGTCAGAAATGCTGATGATCATGAAGATAATGATCATCAAGAGCAAACTGGAACTGTGAATGATGCAGCGACTGCGCAAGAGACAAATGAGGATCAAGCGATTGATGATCAAGAGTCTCTCAACCCATTCCAACCAGATCATAAATGGCTTAGAGACCATCCACCAGAGCTAGTGATTGGAGATAATGTAGCACTTGTTAGAACTAGGTCCGCAACAATCAATGAGGCCATGTTCGCAAGTTTCCTATCTCTAGTGGAACCAAAGAAAGTGGATGAAGCGCTTAGTGATTCGAGTTGGGTAGAAGCAATGCAAGAAGAGCTTAACCAATTTGAGAGAAGTTAGGTTTGGACTCTAGTACCCAGACCAACTGACCAAGGAGTTATTGTAACTAGATGGGTTTTTAGGAATAAGATGGATGAAGATGACATTGTGATAAGAAACAAAGCCAGATTAGTCGCTCGAGGTTATTGTCAAGAAGAGGGTATTGGGTTTGATGAGACATATGCCCCAGTAGCCCATCTTGAAGCAATTCGTATGTTCCTGGCATTTGCCGCATTCAACAAATTCACAGTGTACCAAATGGATGTGAAGAGTGCATTCGTGAATGGTAAAGTCCAAGAAGAAGTTTATGTGGAGCAACCACCAGGATTCATCAACAACCATGGGAAAAGTATGGTCTACAAATTGGATAAGGCACTCTATGGCCTTAAATAAGCACCAAGAGCTTGGTATGACACTTTCTCTATCTTCCTTATAGGTAAAGGATTTTCAAAAGGCAGCGTTGATACAAAGTTATTTAAAATTACCCATAAAGAAGAAATTCTCTTAGTCAAAATTTATGTTGATGATATTATATTTGATTCTACTAATAAGCGATTGTGTGAGAAATTTTTGAAAATGATGCAAGATCAATTTGAAATGAGCATGATGGGTGAATTAACATTCTTCTTAGGATTAGAAGTTAAACAACTCCCTAATGACATATTTATAAACCAAGCTAAATATACAAGAGATATGATTAAGAAATTTGGTATGGAAAATGCGTCATCTTAAAAAATTCCAATGAGCCAAACGCTTAAGTTAGATAAAGTTGAAAGTGGGAAGAAAATTGATATCACTAACTATAGAGGTATCATTGGATCACTTCTTTATCTTACCGCTAGTAGACCTGATATTATGTTTTCAGTATGTATGTGTGCACGCTTTTAAGCTGATCCTAGAGAACCACACTTAAATGCTGCCAAGAAGATCCTTAAATACCTAAAAGGTGATAAGTACAATATTTATATATTTTATTACCTCTATCTTTAGCATTTTATTGTGATTATATGGCCATTGGAACTGATTTTATCTCATTTTGTGATTTGGGCAAGAGTTGAAGTGCAAAATATCAATTTCAATCAAAATGACAGATTTGGCGATGTTTCGGAAATATTAATATATCTGGAGATGCAGACATTAGTTTCTATTGAATTTTATCTAGTTGGAAAGCTAAGACAAAGGCCTATATTTCTTATGAAGAAGTCCAGACCCAGTTCGGAAGTTAAAGGGCTAGAAAGTGTTGAAGAATTTAATGAAGATTTCTGTTCTGGACTGGACTGGAATGCGCAGCTTTGGTGAAAAATTCATAACTAGAGTTATGTGTCTTGGATTCAGTCAAGGCTAGTTGGAAATGACAGCTAACACATAAAGCTACAAATGTCTAGAAGGAGTCAAAGTCAGATTCGATGAATTAGAGGTGACAAATCAGAATGTAAACGGAAGAATATATTCTCCATGCTTTGATGTTAAAGAGAAGAATATATTCTCCATGCTTTGATGTTAAAGGGAAGAATATATTCTCCATGTCTTGATAAAGGAAGAGGGAATATATTCTCTCTATGATTATGTCATCTTTTTATTGCCTATATATATGTCTTGCAAGAGTTGAAGAAGAACAACAAAAACAAGAAGAAAACAAAGAGAAGAGAGTTAGAAAAAATAGTATTTTCAAGTTTTATGCTTACAATTATGAGTAGCTAAGTTTTTATTTCGATTCAAGGGAGTTCATTTTGATTCACATGTTGTGAGACACGGAGCTTCATCTATCTATCTACGGTTTGATTATCTTTTGTTTCGTATTCTTAATGTTCATGCTTGTTTAGATAATAATCTAAGGTGCACATTAGTTGATTATCTATTACAATCTATTGCTAACAAATCTTCATAATCCGTAATTGTTATGTTTGATTTGTGCATGTAACAATTAGGTTTTCATGATTAGGATCCCAATTTTCATTGATAACCTAAGGGAAACATTAGAGTAAATTAAATAGTTGGCGCTTGCTTAAACTATTGTTTATCCTTAGTCGCTTCTAATTCGTTATGCTATTATTAACATGATTAGGATTGCTTAATACCGAGTCAGTTGATAATAAGAATTTAACCGGGTGCTGGGCTTTGGTTAATAATATACGGAAGTTAATAGGGATATAAATAGCTGGTTATTTATGTTCTTGGCTAAGTAATCAAAGAATAGATAGTATTTTAGGTGTCTATGATCAACTTGAATTGAAGAACGAACTATCCTTGAATCGATGCTTTACATTTATTGAACTTCCTATTTAATTCTTGTCATTATTAATTCATCAAACAAACCTCCCCATTGAATATTATTTTGATCAACCAATCTCTAGGGTTCGACCTGGACTTACGAGTACTACAAATTCTTGTGAGAACAGTAATTGTATTTTGGTGCATTCGACACGTACCAAAAGGCACACAAAATGTGGGCTTGTGGTATCCAAGGGACTCGTCTTTTGAACTAATTGGTTATTCAGACGCAGATTTTACAGGATGCAAAATAGATAGAAAAAGCACTAGTGGTACATGTCAATTTCTAGGTGATAGACTAGTTTCATGGCATAGTAAGAAACAACATTCCATAGCGACTTCTACCACTGAAGCAGAGTATGTAGCCGCTGAAAGCTATTGTGCACAAATCCTTTGGATGAGGCAACAACTTAGAGATTATGGAACAATCTTAGGTCCTACCCCAATCCATTGTGATAACCAAAGCGCTCTAGCTATGACCAAAAACCCAGTCCTTCATTCTAGAACTAAACACATTGACATTCGCTACCATTTCTTACGTGACCATGTTCGAAAGAAAGATATTTCCTTGCATTTTATTAGTGCTGACAAACAACTAGCAGATATCTTCACCAAAGCGCTTAACGAACAATACTTTCTCACTTTGAGAAGTGAACTAGGTATGATTGATTTAAACGCTTAAATCATAAAGCATCATATTTATAGGCATATAATTTAGGGGGAATCCACTTTATTTTTATGTCTAAAAGCGTTTTTCAAAATTGAAACGAGTTATCAATTTTAGGGGGAACTTTAAAATTGTACTTATTCCAATCTATAAGCGACTGTGATAAAAAATGACTTTGAAAATTTTATGCATTGATCACTAGCGTTTATTTTTAATGCATGACAAAATCAATCTCTAACAAAATTGAATGAAAATGTCTTTCAAAGATCAAAAGCGATTGACCTTTTATCTAAAGGACTTCAGCGTTAAAAGATTCCCACTTTAACGCTAAGTAATTTTCTCTGAAAATCATGCATAGTTTTCATCTCTTAAAGGTAGCGTGTGGATAAGTCCAAAAGATGAGATTTGACAACTGCCCACACGTGCCTATCAAACCAAACTGACGGTTAATGATTCCTATCTAAAAACTAGGCGGTTCAGTAACTGCACATGTCTAAGTACGTGTCAGTGTACTATCAGGCGCGTGTAATTCACGCTGAAAATTTCAAAATTATTCAAACGTTTTGAAAAAGTAACTGCGGATTTCAAACTTTTATAATTCGCAGTTGTTACCCTATTTTACCGCACTTTTTGACATCCGTTTTTATGAGTAAACAGCTCAAATTAAATGCTTCAATTTTCAAAATTAAAAATTTTAACACGTAGCATAAATCTAAGCAACTGAGGAGTTATTTCTTACCTCTATTTAAACCTTCCAAAATTTTACAAAAAAGCTTTATCACTCTCAAACTTTCTTGCTGTAAAATCCTTCTCTTTCTCAAGGCAAAAGATTTCTTTTAACTCTCAGAAAGCTTCAAACGTTCATCAATGGTGACACCAAAATCCTCAAAATCTTCCAAATCTACCACCGGAAAATCTTCCAAAATCTGAGAAACCAGTCATTGTTAACGTCGGATTTCTTATTAATTGGAACTACCTCTATGATAACCAGAACTTCCCTCTGAGGACTGTTCTTCCTCTAGTCCAAGAATCTGGTTTGCGCGAAATGATATCTTCCCATTCAAACATTTATGAGGAAGAAACCCTTTTCTTCTTCCAGAACGCAAAAATTTCTGACGATGGAAACTCCATTTCCTACGTTTTTCCATTTGCTCGTGAGACCTTTGTTCTCACTCCTTTTCTCCTATGTTCTTTACTGCATCTGCCAAATGATGGTGGAGAAGTCAAAGACGTCACTCTCGGCGATGCCACCAAGGTCTGAGCACTAATGAAGAAAGACGATCTTGAAGTGGCGTATGAAACTAACTTCAAGAAGAATGACATGAAGGGCGAATATGTCATTCTGGCTAACATCTGCTCAAAGATGATCGAGTGCAGGAAGGGAAGTTTTGACAAAGTTTCAAATATTCAGTATAAAATGATGGTAGCCATTTTGAGCAAATTGAAGATTAATTGGTCACTTTACGTTTTTAATCGCTTTAAGGCAGCGATGGCCAAGACGGTGAATCCCAAGCCTTATGGAGTTGTTTTGAGTTTAATTTTAAACACTAGTGGTTTCGTTAACACCACTGGAAGGAAGGTCCCTGGGATTAAATTCTATGGGAAGAAGATGATAGGCGAGCTACTAAAACCCAAGGGGCTGGGTGGTGCAGCTGTTCCGAAGGATGAATGTGAGCGACTTCCTGATGAAGCAGTTGTTTGGAGTGATGATGAAGAACAAGCGACATCGTTTTCATCATCATCAGAAGAGGAAGTGGTGGTAAAGCGACCTAAAAGAAAAATCATTTTGAAAGTCGCTAAGCCATCAAAGCCACCCAAGAAGCAGAAGAAAAAGAAGAAACAGGAGCCCAAGAAGAAGAAGAAGTTGAAGAAGTAGTACCGCTAGCCCGAAGATGTACCCCTTTATCCACTCCAGTTGAATAATCAAGTGATCCAGTCGATCGCTTGAAGAACCAGCGAGTGTCCCTCATCCTTTCTCTGATGCTGTTCCTGAACCTAGTTCAAAATCTAAAGGCAAAACTCCATATGAGAGGTTGTCTCGTGTTCGGGGTAAGTACTTGTGTTAAACAAAGTAGCCTATCCTTTCCTCATTAGTTTTCGTCTCTAACGCTAGGATAAAACTCTTTCAGCCGAGTGTGAAGAAAATATCCAGACTGTTCTTAACACTCTTGAGAAATTGTGTATTCCCATTCATGCTGATCCCCTTACTTCTTTCCTCAATTTAGATCTAGAAGAAGTTGTCCCGGACCCTGAGGAAACTGAACCAATTATTGAAACAGCGACTGAAATAGTCGATGAACCTCCTCAGGGTAAGCGTTGTAGTATTTTATCTCTGATTTCTACTTAGTAGAAATTTTGCTTGCTTTTCTCAAACGCTTGCTTGTATCAGCTCAAAATGCTCCAGACATTGATGCACCTCCTCCTGTTGAGGTTCCTGTTGAAGTGGATGTCGATATGGCAACAGTTGTGGATATCGTCAAGGAAGTTGCTCAAGTCCTTCCTGACGCTGAAACATCTCCAGTCAGTGAAGCGACTCTACACGCTAAGCGGTCGATAGAAGTGGCCCTTATCCCAACAGAAGCAATTGCCATTGTTCCTACTCCAACCAAATCTCCTCTTCGTGTCATCGACTTCTTTCACCACGGATTTACTACCGAAGTTGAATTCTATTATGCCGCTAGAGAACGTGACACCAGGACCTTAGTTGAATTGGAGATAACTTTTCAGGATAATCTCCACAACCCTCGCCTCTGCAACACAGACAAATTTAAATTTTTCGAAAGACTTGTAGACCTTGATCTCTACACACATGTGCCAGCGGTTCAGTCGAACCGTTGGCACAAGGGCCGGGTTTTCTACAACCCGGCCCCTCTCACTCTCACTCTCACTCTCACCCACTCACTCTCTCTCTCTCTCTCTCAACTCTCTCACCACCACCACCACCACCACCACCATCACCACCACCACCATCACCACCACCACCACCATCGCGACCACCACCATCCGCCGCCCCCCTCTCTTTTTCTCTCTCTATCTCTAGATATCTACCTCTCTCTCTCGGTTTTTCTCTCTCTCTCTTTCTCTTTCTACCACCGTCTGCCGCCGTCACTCCGGTAATATCTCTCTCTCTCTTTCTCTCTTTCTCTTTCTAGATATATATATATATGTGTATATATATGTATATATTCTCTATATATATAAAATTAACTCTCTCTATATATATATATAGATAGTGCCGACCTCCTCCGCCGCCGACCTCCGCCGACCGCCGCCAACGTCGACCTCCGCCGCTGCCCCTGCCGCCCACCTCCGCTTCCGCCGCCGTGGTCCATTTAGTTTTGGTATTTTCTTTTAGATAAATATAAATATATATATATATACACACACACACATAGAGTATGTATAGATGTATGTATATGTGGGTGTATGCATATATGAGTGTATGTATATATATTTGTGTATGTGTGCGTGTATTTGTGTATATGTGGGTGTATGCATATATGAGTGTATGTATATATATTTGTGTATGTGTGCGTGTATTTGTGTATATATGGGTGTATGTATATATATTTGTGTATGTGTGGGTGTATAAAAAATTTAAGGGAACTAGGAATTTGACTGAATTTAGTATTAATTTTAGTTAGTCGGGTGTTAATTCCGTTTGATTTGAGATTAAATTGTGGTTATTTGGTGGTTTAGGGTACATTGATCCAACTGGTGATCTATATTTATACTTAGTTGCTGAAAATATAATGTTTTATTTATAGTTTTATGTGATTTATGTGATCCGACTGGTGATCAATATTTGTAGTTGCAGAAAATATAATTAATTAAGATTGAAATTGGATTTTAGCGGATCGTAAGATCCGAATTTTGTTGGATTCAACCTACCCGGGTGAAGATTAAGTCGAGAACTTGGTAGTAATTTTTGCGTTGTTACTCTGCTGAATTTTTTCTAGAATAATGGGAAATAAATTAAAATAAAAATTATTTAATTAATTTAACTATCAACTGATGATAAAATTATTTAATTTGATTAATTCAGAATCAAAATGGATCGAAGTTGGATTTTAGCAGATCGTATGTCGGAACAGTATGAGAAAGGTGTGAAAGAGTTCATAAAGTTTGCGGTTGACCATGCACCAGATCGAACTAGGATCACTTGTCTGTGTTTACGTTGTTGTTTTGGAAAGAGAATTAGTCCACGTGAGTTGGAAGGTCATTTGGTGTGTAATGGAATTGATAAAAGCTACAAACGTTGGACAAGACACGGTGAAAGCAGTGTCCCGTTGGATGATTTGGGTGGTACATCATATCCATCACACGATTTCAACATGAATGATTATGAGCTTGATCGTTTGGAGGAGATGACAAATGTGATTGAGGAGGATTTGCGAAATTGTCCTAAAATGTTTGACAATTTGACAAGTGATTCAAAGACACCATTGTATAGTGGTAGTAAATTCACGAGATTGAAAACAGTTCTTAACCTATACAAGTTAAAAGCCAACAATGGGTGGAGTGATAAGAGTTTCACAGACTTGCTTGGTTTATTAAAAAGCATGCTACCTGATGATAATGTGTTACCTAATCGTACTTATGAGGCTAAACGGATGTTAACCTCAATTGGCATGGGATATGAGAGGATACATGCCTGTCTCAATGATTGCGTATTATTTAGAATTGACTATGCATCATTGAAGGCCTGTCCAAAATGTGGCGCCTCACGGTACAAGAAGAATGGATCTACGCCTGTCAAAACCATGTGGTATTTGCCTATAATACCACGATTTAAACGCATGTACAGTAGTAAAGAGTTAGCCAAGGACTTGACATGGCATGCTGATAGAAGGCTTGAAGAAAGGATTGAAGATGACAAGATTCGACATCCCTCAGATTCTCCTCAATGGAAAAAGATTGATGATGATTTCCCTGAATTTGGTGAAGAATCAAGAAACCTGCGCCTTGTATTGGCTACAGATGGCATGAACCCTCATGGCTTGCAAAGCAGCTCACATAGTACATGGCCGGTGATTTTGATGATCTACAACCTTCCCCCATCGCGATGCATGAAGCGAGAGCATATAATGATGCCTATACTCATTTCTGGGCCGAAACAACCTGGAAATGATATAGATGTCTACTTGACCCCTTTAATTGAGGATTTGAAGGTGTTGTGGGACACCGGTGTTCAAGTATATGACGGGTTGAGAGAAGAAAATTTTAATCTCAGAGTCATGTTATTTGGAACAATCAATGATTTTCCGGCAAGAGCAAACCTCGAGGGATATGGTGTACATGGCCAATGTGGATGCCCCATATGTTTTAAGAGTACAGATCAATATCGATTGACACACTCCCAGAAATATGCATTCCAAGGGCATCGGAGATGGCTAAATCGGAACCATCGATATCGTCGGTGGAAAAAAGCTTTCAATGGGAATATAGAAGAAGGTCGAGCTCCTAAGTGCTTAACTGGTGAAGAAGTGTTTGAAAATATAGATAAATAAAAGAAAGGATGCGGGATCCGATTGTACAGATGTGACACGAGCACTCGTGTGGAGGGTTTCGCGTTCCGATCCGAGAAATCAAATTGATAGCGAAAATGTTAGAAGAGTGGTGAATGAAATGGTGAGTTATTGGCAATTTTAGCTCTATTAATTGTTTTATTGAAATACTATTAAAAGCACAAGGTTCACTATTTTTTTTAATTTTTAAAAATATATCATTACAGGAGAGCATTTCACAAGAGAGCCCTAGCCATAGTGGAACTTACACGAGTCGAGATGACCTATTGGCTAAAGTTATTAAAAGGAAAGAGCATCCGGGTCGCGTTAGGGGTGTTGGCTTTGGGGTCTCACAAAGATACTATTTTAAGGATCCAAAGCCTGCTTCAGAAAAGGAGATGGAAAACTTGAGAAACATAGTGAAAAACCTCTCCGAAACTATGGTTGCCATGCAACAACGAATTGATGTTTTGGAAGCCCCTAACTCGCGTCAGCCACATGAAGATGACGTCATTTCTTTGAAAGATAGCAGCCCAGAACCAGGTTATAAGATGCTTCCTGAGGTAAAAATTTGAACTTGTTTATTAATCATACAACTTGCGACTCTCTATTTTCTGTAAATCATACAAAACTTTCTAATATAATGTTGTATATATATATATATATATACGTGTGTGTGTAGGGTATCACTCCATGTCAATTAGCACTTTCATCTCCATCATATCGTGTGGTGGTTAAAGGACAGCTATACAATCGATCAGAGACTGATAGAACACTTCACAACTGTCAATTAGCCACCAACAATGTGAAAGTGCGCATTGACACTGCAGTTGAGGCTAATACACTCCTGCCCGTCCCTCTCAATGATGAAATATTCTCCATTTCTCATGCT
The DNA here is from genome assembly GCA_019426215.1 of Buddleja alternifolia. Lineage (NCBI taxonomy): Eukaryota > Viridiplantae > Streptophyta > Magnoliopsida > Lamiales > Scrophulariaceae > Buddleja > Buddleja alternifolia. The sequence continues at coordinate 12,777,165 of CM033391.1, read as the reverse complement.
CTGGGTACGTTTGTTGCTTGGTCAGCGAGTCTTGTCATTGTCACTGCTGCACCGGTATGTAATTAATAGCTAGTCATTAATAAATTATAACAATTTGTTTGAGGTTACTAAATATACTTTGGTGTGTAACATTTATATTTTATTTTCTTGCTTAAACAGTCCAAATCATCTGCAAACCGTAAGTCAGGGACGTCGAAGCGGTCAGCTGTCAAAGGAAAATCTCAAGTGGCCGAGCCTGCAGGTGAAGTAGACATATGTGCAGATCTTCAACTAGATGGACTCCCTAATGACCTTGTATTTCTGGGAAAGTACACGAAGATGATGAAGATTGGTGCCCTAATCAATATATATATGGACGAAGCCATTATGAATCTTTCATTTCCAGAGTTCATTGGGAAGGAGGAGATCTATCACCTTCTGTGTAGAAAAGAAATAGGAGCCTCTATCATTACAGCATACATAAAGTAAGTTTTTTAATTATTTTATTACATCTAAACTACGATTATTTTCGTCACTCGAAATTCATTTTTTATGCTCAATTTAGGTGTTTGTGGTTTAACTACGTGATCCCCGAAGGAAAAGAAGCAAGTTTCGGGTTCCTTAGCCCAAATTCCATAGCTGCTCAAACAGACCCGTCAGTTCAACAAGTGCAGTACATAGCACGTGCTATGATGCAGAGTACACAACAAAATAAGTTATTTCTTGCACCTTACAACACCGGGTGAGCTACTAAAGACTCGACTTTAATTTGTAAAACTAGCTACGCTAAACAAATTTTCAACTTATCTTTTGAATGCTTTGTAGGGGTCATTGGTTGTTGCTTGCAATTAATCCATTTAAAGAGATTGTTTACTATTTGGATTCTGTGCATGGTGAGCCGCAATACCGAGATGATATGATACTAAAATTCAATCAGTAAGTTTTTCATTCAATCAATGTATCCATTATATTTAATATTTTTTTAAATTGTATTTATTTCACATAATTTCTTGTTTTTAACATATTTTCTTGTTTTTTATATTTTTTTATAGAGCTGTGCACATATTTCGTGCAAACTGCAACAACCAATCCAACAAATCCAAAAACTCGGACTGTAAATGGTTTACTATAAAGGTTAGTGTTTTCTAGGTTCATGAGATTATATATTCGTATAGAAGTTCATCTTCTAATACAACGTAAGTTTGATTGCTTTTGTAGTGCCCCCGGCAGACCAACGAGGTGGATTGTGGCTATTTCGTTATGAGATTTATGAAAGAGATTATTAGCCACGGATTATCTATAATCCCAACAGTGGTATACATAATCCTTATATATATATATATATATATACTTAATTCTATTACTTTTGAAATTATTAAAACTTAATTGGTAGGTAATTGAAATGTTATTTCACTTTGCAATTAATCTCTATATATATACATATATCTTGCAGTACTTTAAGGATTGTCAATCCTTCTATACTGATGAGCAAATTGATGAAGTACGCTGCGAAGTTGCACGTTACATTTTCTTAGCAGCACCTTAGAAATTAGGTAATTTAGATTTTGTACATTGTGACTTGTTATAAATTGAGATTTGATTTATTGTATTTCGTAAGGTCATTAGTAATTTAATTAGTTAATTGTACATTTTGTTGGAGATTATAATATTTTATTGTTGGAGGAAAAAGATGGTAATATTGAAGTTTGGGGTGATGTTTGTTTATATTGAATATGTTTTGTTGTTAGTTGAAATTTGTTGATTGGATCATTGCATATTATTGTACAGGCACTATCATGACAGCGCAATAAATAATTAAAAAAAAACAGAAAAAAAGACAGCGGTTCTGCAGAACCGCTGCCACAGGTGAGAACTTTGGCAGCGGTTTTCCCAGAACCGCTGCCACAGGTCCTCCTGTGGCAGCGGTTTTGGGAGAGCCGCTGCCACAGGTCCGTTATTTATTTTTATTTTTTTGGTTTTTTCACAGCGGTGTTCAGGGAACCGCTGTCATAGGTAGACCTATTACAGCGGTTTTGTAACCGCTGGCATAGGTCCACCCCTATAACAGCGGTACCTATGACAGCGGTTAAAACCGCTGCCATAGGCCCAAAAAAACCGCTGTCATAGGTCATTTTTGTAGTAGTGAAAGCGCTAGACTGAGAAGGCACGGCTATGATGAAGTTCAGCATACAACCATGATAGATGTTGATAGACTTCTCTTGGAGCTAGCGAATGAAATCTTTCAAGAAGAAAACAGGGAGCGACAGAAAAGATGATTACTTATATTGCTTTATATATTTCTGTTGTCGCTTTAATTATCTACCTTCAGTATAAATCATGCATGCTTATCTTTCATATTAATGAATGAATGATTTATCGCTAAAACAACTTGTTGAGGCTAATCTAACTTTAGCTAACTTAACTAACTTTACAAATGCTAACTTATGATCATCTTGGGCTTTTCTTTGAACTCTTAATCTACAAAAGAGTTATAAAAGAGTTACAAAAGAGTTATACAAGAGAAGGTCTTGACATCATCAAAAAGGGGGAAATTGTTAGGAAATTTCATGTTAAATGTTTTGATGACAAGATAGGATTTTATGTTAGACCCCAAAAAGAATGTAAGTTTATATTTTCTTAGAACATATGTTTAAGCATTTGAAAGGTTGTAATTTTATTAAGCTTGTAATTTTTATCTTTGTAGACTTTAGACTAAGTATTGAATACTAAGTCGCTAGTAGAATTCTAGGTGAGTCTATTAGAGATGAAGTTGAAGAACAGCATCTGAAGACAAGTGAAGATAAAGATTTTGTCTTAAGCGACTGCCAATCGCTATGGACTATTTCAGGGCGTATGAATCAAGCGATCAAGTAGATCAAATTCACTTGAAATGAATTCCGAAGTCACTAAGGACTTAAATGCAATCATTTAACGAGTATTTATTTCCAACGGGAAATAAATTCAAATGCATTAAATGCTTGATAAGAGCATTAAATGTGATAAGTACAGATTGTATACGGAGCAAGCTACCTATTGGCTTAGACTGTCAAAATTTTAGAGTTCAAACCTGCCACATCAAATCAGTGCAGTAGGATTTCAGGAATGTTAGAGAAAATGTATGAATCACTCAAACATGAGAGGCACGCATCTACATGTGTTCAACGGATAAATCCCAAGAAATCGCCTATAAATACCTCATTCCAGCAAACACTAAAAGGTGTGACATATAGAGAAACACGTACATACACAAGAAAGTCAAAACTCTGCTGAAATTCTCTCTCTAGAAAAAGTTTAGAAACTACATAGCCAAAATTCTTTCAAGCTTTTTACATACATTCCAGACAGTCATAGATATCTCAAACATCTTCAAAGAAGAACCATACACTATTATTGAGATATCATAAGTTGTTTGAACTTCCTAAAATCAAACAAACCTGTGATCAAACCCTCAACCTCATCTATCTGTGTGAAGCAGAAGTTGACTCTACAAGCAGTATTTCTGAGTGAGAGAAGCTTGTTAGTGAAGATCTTCATTGTTGCTGAACTCTGTGTGATCAAGGAGCCCAAGATCATCATCCTCTCCTCTATTTTGTAGAAGCCTCTGTGTGATCCTTTGATTATCAACTTAGTGGAATTGCTCCAAGTGTTCAAGGAGAAGAAGGACGTAGCTGCGATTACACCACTTAGTGAACCTTACAAATTCTTGTGTTATTTACTATTTTTTCGTCTTGCTTTATATTTTATCATTGATTCTGAAAAAGATAAGAAAAATGGTTAAGCGACTATTTGACTTAAACGAACGCTAAAACTTTAAAAATCATTTTCGCTGTGCTAACCCTGATCAAGCGATCTAAGCATTACCCTACTTTGGTAAATTGCTAAAATCACTAAGTCTAAGTTATCTTTTCTATAGCGCCTGATCCAAGCGCTCAATTCTCTAAGCGTTCCAACTTTTAAAAAGTGATACAAAATTTTTGAAGTCAAAAAAGATTCCAGGGTCTATTCAACGCCCCCCCCCCCCCCCTCCTTCTAGACCCTTTCGTATGCCACTTGGGACCGCCAACGCATATAATTTCATTTTACATCAAAACATAATCTCAATTGAACCTTGCAACCAGCAATATAGATTCAATTGAAACTCTAATATACATGCCGTTCTAGAGGAAACTCGGAGAATTGTCAAGAAACCACCCGCAGCTCTCGTCAAGGCACCGCTATTGTCCTTTTCAATTTTAAGCAAATACTCACGAATTCAACCTCCAATTGAGCATACGAATTCAGTTTCAAGTCTCATAGGTGAAGGGAAGGAGTTATATAAAGAAATTATTTGAAAAGAAACAAAATTTACGAAATTGGAGCTAATTGCCAAAAAACTCACCAAGTCCAAACTCCTACTCCACTGGAACTATTTTGCTCATCTTGTCCTTCCTATTTTTCCCTCTCTTAATTTTCTCTTATCCGCACCCCTTGCAGGAGTGTCGGTTGGGATATGTATTTATGGTAAGAATTGGGAATAATTCTCCTTATTTGTCTAAGAAGCATGTGAGACAAAAGAGGTGAAAAGATACAAGAAAAATAAAGGTAAAGAATATGAATTGAGGTGGTGATGCTTCATTTGAGCCCAGTGGCTCTAGGAAAAAATTCTTAACTTTTGGCTCCTTAATATCCTTATGAATTTCAACTAGACCAATATATAAGAAATCAATATGGTTAGACCCATAAGTTACAAGTCTAACTAAATCCTGTCTTCAAGAAAAACATTATTAGTTATTCTTTCACATCTAATTGACATATGGTATGTTAAATAGTGAAGTTAACTATCCACATGTGATATTAGGCGGGGCGTTACAATGACACTAATGAATTTCAACACCTGCTGAATAAGATAGGACGATGGATTGAAAGCGGACGCCTACAAAAGCTCATATGTCAGCACCGTAAGAAGAATACCAGGATGTTTAAGAGAAGTCTTTCGCTAGCAAGGTGTTTCTATGAAAAGACATGGCAAGTGTTAGGATTCCCGTACAGAAAAATAGAGAATTGCAGCGGAAGATTCGAGGATTCCTACTGGTAGATCACAAAAATAGATCTGATGATTTTTTCATGGGTTCCGCGAAATTTAGAATAAATAAACATACCCTTTTAATTCGTTTATTGATTCTGCAGAACAGCAATCCTCCAAGGGCTCCTGTCTCTAAAGCTTCACGCGAAACGAGCCTTCCAAAGATCCTGAAACTCCTCATTTTCTTGCTAGAGTGGACGGCTAGAGAGGAGAGAGGGGAGAGAGTTCTTTTCCTTTTGTGTTGTGTAATCAGATTAGTTACCTTATAACTTAGGGTTTTGTTCCACTGTAGGAGTCCTATTTAAACTCAACTAACTTGTGGAACAAGTTGGAGGCTACTCCAAGAAACCCTAGAGTGGCCGCCCCTTAGGGCTTTCTTTTGGACTGAGTGGGCTTTTAATTTGCTTGTGCAATTTCTAGCCCATCTGTATATATATTTAAATTTAAATCTAATTTAAATATAATATATATACTATTAATTAATTCCAATTAATTAATATACTAATTAAATAATTTAATCTAATCTAATTAAATTAATTATTTAATGAATTGATTTAATCTAATTAAATCAATCAGTCCATTTAATTCTTTCTAAAAGATTTACACAAAAAGATACATCCCGCTCATTTCTTATAGCGCGACTCTTTAGGTTCATCTCAATTGGCAAAGGGAGGAATTACCTACGGATGTGAGTGTCACCTAGCCAGACCCATGGACTCACATCGTAACCCAATTGAGTACGAAATGAATGAATCATTTTACGAACCTCTTGATCATAAATGCCGTATGAGTATAAGCCCTTCACTGACGTATCCTGATCAAGTGAGAGTCATGGAAAATGTCAAACTCACTAAACTTGATACTGTGCATTAGATTATAGCATAATGAAATTACTAAACTACCCTCAATGTCCCACATGAGTTAGTTGTTTATGCTTTGGCCACAGACTTAAAACTTCATTAGCCTATAATCGCACAAGATACTTTCTCGTTTACTATCGAGACAGTGAATCCCATCTTGGCGATCACTGATCAACTGCTACTTGTCTTATTGATATCGCACTTCGAGGTCGACCCCACCAATGGGTGATATGGGCCTAACTACTCTGGTAATAGATCCAATAATACAAGCACATTGATCATGAACCCTCAGGTCTAAGGCTCACGCATACTATTATGATCAGTAATCCAATCATTGACAGTCACTGAGTAAATACCCATGTGATTGGATTACTACGAGCCGTGTTCGAATATGTCAATTCCATTGACATATCTATGATACTTGCTCCCACTATCCCTATAGTGTTCGACTGGCACTCATCGACAGAGCATGTGTCATACAAGTCGAATCTTAATGCCCAATCAAGATTCTTTGACTTGCGAACCCTTTTAAGTGATAAGGTGTAAGACTCTTCCCATGCCATGTCTTTATTTCATAAAGGGCAAAGAGTCAAACCTTTATTCACATGGACTATATGTTCAATACTTATTTAGATGTCGTAAAGATTTATATGAACAAAATATAAATGCCTTTATTAATTTCTTTTCAATAGTTTGTACAACATAATAAGATACCCTAATCTAACTATTTGTCCTCATTAGCATCTAGGGCATATACCTAACAATCTCCCACTTGCACTTAATGCCAATCGCTTTGGTATCTTATACCCATCTTCTCAAGATGTTGCTCTAGCACCGCCTACGCTAATGGCTTAGTGAGTGGGTCAGCTACGTTATCCGCTGAGGCTATTTTCTGCACGGCGATGTCGCCTCTTCCAACGATTTCTCGAATTATGTGATATCTCCTCTCTATGTGTTTGGATTTGTTGTGAGACCTTGGTTCCTTTGCTTGTGCGATGGCTCCGTTGTTGTCACACCATAGTGGCAACAGAAGCTCCATGCTAGGAATAACTTGAAGTTCAGTAATGAACTTCTTTATCCAAACAGCCTCCTTGGCCGCCTCCGAGGCTGCCACATATTCAGCTTCGGTGGTCGAATCGGCAGTTGTGCTTTGCTTGGAACTTTTCTAAGACACTGCTCCACCGTTTAAAGTGAATATGAACCCAGAAGTGGATTTTCGATCATCGATGTCAGATTGGAAATCTGAATCAGTATAACCATCCACTTTCATTTCTCCATTGCCATATGTGAGGATCATATCTTTAGTTCTTCTCAAGTACTTTAAGATTGATTTCACGGCCATCCAGTGTTCTTTGCCTGGGTTAGCTTGAAACCTACTTACCACGCTCACAGCGTATGCAAGATCTGGTCTCGTGCATAACATCGCGTACATAAGACTTCCCACTGCCGAGGCATAGGGGATGGTACTCATTTCTCTTCGATCTTCCTCACTTTGAGGACTCATATTTTTGGAGAGATGAATTCCATGTCTCATGGGCAAAAGACCTCTTTTAGAATTTTCCATCCCAAATCGCTTTAGGACCTTTTCTAAGTAGAGGGCTTGGGAGAGACCTATTGTCTTATTCGATCTATCCCTGTAGATTCGAATTCCTAGGACATAGGTAGCTTCTCCTAAGTCTTTCATGGAGAATGTGCTTGAAAGCCATGTCTTAACCGAAGTTAACAAATCTGTATCATTCCCTATAAGTAGAATGTCGTCCAAGTATAGTACCAGGAATGATATCTTGCTCCCACTGACCTTTTTATAGACACATGGTTCATCCTTGTTTTTGATAAAGCCATTCTTTCGTACTTCTTCATCAAAACGAAGGTTCCAACTGCGAGAGGCTTGCTTCAGTCCATAAATGGACCTATTTAACTTGCAGACCTTATGAAAATCGGTATTGGATATAAAACCTTTGGGCTGCTCCATATAGATATCCTCCTCGAGGAATCCATTTAGGAAGGCGGTTTTCACATCCATTTGCCAGATTTCATAATCCAGGTATGTAGCTATTGAAAGTAGAATTCTAATGGATTTGATCATAGCTACTGGTGAAAAAGTTTCCTCATAGTCAATGCCTTCCTTCTGACTACATCCTTTCGCCACTAGCCTCGCCTTATAGGTATCCACCTTGCCATCCGGACCTATCTTTCTCTTATAGATCCATTTGCATCCAATAGGTACAATACCTTTGGGATAATCTACTAGATCCCAGACTTGGTTCGAATACATCGAATCCATTTCCACTTTCATAGCTTCATGCCATTTCGCAGAATCCATATCCATCATTGTCTGGTCATAACTAGAGGGATCGTCTCCATGGTTTCCTTCTGCTACTGCATGCAAATTATGCTCTCCTTATAGCAGAGAACCATATCTCGCAGGCGGTTGAGATACTCTAGTAGACCTGCGCACTGATGGTTGTGTCATTTCTGGGTCGGGTTGGGTCTCTTGAACAGTGTCTTCCACAGGGGATTCATTTTGCTCTTGTAGAACAATACTTCTACCAACTCCTCCTTCTCGAACGAATTCTTCTTCGAGAAAGATTGTCTGTAAGGCAACAATGATTCTTTGATCATCGGCAAGGTAGAAAAGGTATCCCATGGAATCCTCGAGATATCCAACGAATCGCCCTTTCATGGACCTAGCCTCCAATTTCTCTGCCTTGGTCTTTTTCACGTAAGCTGGGCAACCCCATATTCTTATGTGTTTCAGATTAGGCTTCCTTCCACGCCATATCTGATACGGTGTTTTAGGAACAGATTTGGAGGGACATCTATTCAGAATATGAGTTGTTGTAAGCAGCGCATGCCCCCACAATGAAATGGGAAAATCTGTGTAGCTGAGCATGGATCGAACCATGCCAACAGTGTTCGATTCCTTCGTTCTGCTACTCCATTTAATTGTGGAGTTGCTGGAGGAGTAAGCTGTAACAGTATGCCATGTTCTCTAAGGAACTGGTCAAATTCCGCACTCATATATTCGCCACCGCGGTCAGACCGAAGTGTCTTTATATGATGCCCTGTTTGGTTTTTGACTAAAGTCTTGAATTCAATAAATTTCTCCAATGATTCAGACTTGTACTTCATTAAATACACGTAGCCATACCTAGAATGGTCATCGGTAAATGTACTGAAGTACTGAAAACCAACGCGGGCCATATTTCCAAATGGTCCGCACACATCAATATGAACTAGACCTAAGACTTCTGTAGCTCTTTCAAAATTCCCTGGGAAGGGGGACTTGGTCATTTTGCCTTGGATACAAGACTCACAAGTGGGATAGGGATCTGATCCCAATGAGTCTATGACTCTATCCTTTTCTAACTCGTGTAGTCTTTGGTCCCCGACATGACCTAGTCTTAAGTGCCACAGCTGTCTCAAGTTTGTACCATACATTCTGCGTTTTCTTGTTACAGCGTTAACATTACAATCATTTTCGACATTAATATAATATGAACCATTTATTAAAGACGCATTGCCAACATATTCATTTCTAAAATAAATGTCACAAGAATTGTTCATAAAGGAAAATAAATAACCTTTCCTAACTAAAAAAGGAATTGAAATAATATTTTTAAGCCCGTTGGGCAAAACAAGGCAATTGTCTAAATATAATAAATGTCCAGATGATAAACTAAGGGAAGTGGTGCCAATGTGTGAGGCTGCTACACTATGACCACTGCCAATATTGATCATCACTTCACCATGCTCTAGCTTCTTACTTCTTTCCAGCTCCTGGTTCATAACACATATGTGAGCACTAGCCCCAGAGTCTAGAATCCAAGAAGTTGAAAATATGGTAACAGAACAATTTGTTTCTAAAACATTAAGTTCTATACCTGAAGTAATTTCTGCATTCATCATGGGACTGTCATGTTTCCAGTGCCCCATCTCATGGCAATGAAGACATGTGTCTGTCTTCTTTGGACCCTTTTTCTTAAACTTCTGAGTCTTTGTGATTTTGGGTTCTCTGATTTTGCCAGCTAGTTCAATATTACTTGAAATAACAGGAAACTTGAATGCACCCCAACTTTTTTTCATTCGTTGTTGTGCAGTCATCAGCTTGCTCATAAGTGTCGAGAGTGATCCTTCAGTCATCCATGTCAAAATTGATGATGAAATCCGAGAAGGATCTAGGTAACGATTGGAGAATGAGGTCCACCTGTAGGTGAAGGTCCACGTAGTAACCCAGAGACCTAATCCTGTCTAGCATGGAGATCATCTTCAAAACATGATCTTTAACATCCTCATTCTCTTTCATTTTTATGTTGAAGAGCTCTTTGGATATATAGTATCTGACGAACTTTCCGTGTTCCCCGAACATCTCCTCCAAGTGCAGCATGATAGATTTGGGACTATCCATGTTTTCATGCGTGTGTTGTAACTCGTCACACATGGAGCTCAACATATAATCTCTTACTTTACGAGCATCAGAGACCCAATCTGAGTATGCTAGTTTGACTGAATCATCCTCGTTGACCCCAGGCCTCGGTGGTCGATCTAGTTCCAGCATGTACTCAAGATTTTCATCCTTGAGGACTATCCTTAGACCTCTGTTCCAATCAGAGAAATTCTGGCCGTTCAAAACGTTCTTTTCAAGCAAAACTTTGAGTGGGTTAACCATTTTGAGAGAGATAAAATTACTGCAGAAAATTAACCAAGATTCAATTAGATAATTATGTTGTACCCAAGTAAAAATTAAGACTTTGATTTTTGACTTGGCTCCCACTACATTTTTCGAACCATTGCACTCCCACTGCAATGAACGGAAATCTCGTTGGAAAGATTTCGTAGTGAGTGATTGAGTTCTTCAAAAATTTCAATGAGTTGCAATCTATAACGATGTATGGCTCATTGGAACTTTTGAAGTGACATGCCATGTCAACCGGTCCTACTGATGATTCAATCTGCCTTTGGCTCATGGATCACTCAACCTCAGCTTCTAACGAAATATTGGTGGTGATCCATCTAAGTACTTTCCCATCAACTCCTATCGATCTAACAGTTGAATCTTATCTTGCAACTTGTAACGGTGATATGGGATAAGATTTGCTTCGACCGATGGCATCAAATGCACTTGAAGAGATATGGATTATGAATTAATGCATAACCCCCATTAGTCGGGACGATGCCATGCATAACTCATAATCCGATCTTTTCCAAGTTTGATGGAAAGCCAGGATATCCAATATCCCTAACTTACTTAGTATTTAAAGTGGGAGAATTTTTTAAGGTCTCACTTTGCACATTAATTTATTACGTGCATATATGGATTATAATCATGCATGCATAGAAAAACCTAGTTATTCTAACAACATGCATTTCCATGGACATTCTAGATTGATCTAAGCCAATAGATCAATCAGGGGGATAGGGGTCTATTATCAATCTAATTTCTAATAGATCTTCGGGCTCCAAGCTAGAAAAAGTCTTACCTCTATTTTACACAACTCAGAAAGCGCCCTATACATTATACTACCATAATTAAAAGTACAAACTGGGGGGCAATTGCCTAATACAACCCAGATAATACCAAAGCGGTAAAACCCTAAGTCCGTGGAAGCATCCACCATAACATACATCAAAGCATGTAAGTAAACTATTTAAGTTTATGTTGGTTTTAAGTTTAAAATCGAAAGAGAAATTCTAAAACCGATTAAATCTAATTTAATTAGAAGAGATGAATTTTGATTTCAATTTTAAAGGAAAATAAATCCAATTTATTATTTAGGAAATAAGTCAAACCTATTCCTCATTTATTTTGGAAAAATATAATCAGCCTTAAATAAATCCTATTTATTTAGTCGTCGCTAATCATAAATAAAAATCCAATTTAATTTATGATTTCATTAAATCCAATTTAATATTAAAGTCAAATCCAATTTAACTTAGTTAAATCCAATTTAATTTTAAGAAAAACATTTTTAGGGAAAAAGGGTTTTGACAAATCACGGGTCGAATTTGTCTATTAGGGTCAAACCCTAATATTTATTAATTTATATATATATTTAAATATATAAAAATATATATTTATTAATACACTGGGCCGGGCCCAGCAGCTGGGCTTAGCCCAGCACCTGTACGGCGCACGGAAGTGCGCCACGAAGCCCAGCACGCCTAGTGCCGCCCTAGTTCCGTCGCTGCCGCCACCCTTCTCTTTCCCCTTTTTTTTTTTTTGTTTTTCTAATAACATGAATGGGGTGGTGCCACCCCGATTTGTCGTTGCCAACGACGAAAAACATGTAATCATGCGAAGATTTCAAGGTGATCAATATTTTCAAAATTTCAGATTTAATATCAAATATTAAATACATAAAATCAAATTTTATAAAAATCCAATTTTAACCAACATAATCTTAAACGCAAAAATCATCAGATCCGTTTAAGTCAGCTCTGATACCACTGTTAGGGATCCCGTACAGAAAAATTAGAGAATTACAGCGGAAGATTCGAGGATTCCTATTGGTAGATCACAAAAATAGATCGGATGATTTTTTCATGGGTTTCGCGAAATTTAGAATAAATAAACATACCCTTTTGATTCGTTTATTGATTCTACAGAACAACAATCCTCCAAGGGCTCCTGTCTCTAAAGCTTCACGCGAAACGAGCCTTCCAAAGATCCCGAAACTCCTCATTTTCTTGCTAGAGTGGACAACTAGAGAGGAGAGAGGGGAGAGAGTTCTTTTCCTTTTGTGTTGTGTAATCAGATTAGTTACCTTATCACTTAGGGTTTTGTTCCACTGTAGGAGTCCTATTTAAACTCAACTAACTTGTGGAACAAGTTGGAGGCTATTCCAAGAAACCGTGAAGGAAAAACCAGAATGGGCAAATCCTTAGTGGTGAATTAGCCCTCGGCATACAACGCTATACTAGGAACGCCTACCTTGGATGTTTTCCAAGCGATTATCGTAACTTATTATATGAAAATGAAGTTCCCATTCGAAGGAGTCCGTAAGATAGATAAATAGGGATCCACACATGTCCCGACAGTGTTACGTGGAAGCTTTGAAGACACAAGAAAGAACGGTGGATAAGGACGTCGACCAACTTGAAAGGTCAAACACCAAAAAGAGAAGAAGCCAAGGTAATTAGCGAAGTAAAAAAAAGGGAGACCCAAGTACTACCTAAGGTAAAGTCGGTGGAGGAATTGCTCACTGCCGAGGTTGTGCTAGGTTATCCTAATAAAATTGCTCAAGTGGGGTTACAGCTAGACCCCGGGCTCTTATCCCGCCTAAATCGTCTGCTCCAAGAGAACATGGACCTATTCACTATGTCAACTGAAGACCTAGTGAGTATTGACCCACCGATAGCTATCTAACACCTCAACATGTTTCCGTTAGCTAAATTTGTTAAGAAAAAAAAAAAGCAACACTTTGGACTCGAAAAGGGTAAGATCATATAAGAAGAAGTAGAGAAGCTCTTCGTAGCTGGGCACATAAGAGAAATTCGTTTCCAATAGTGGATAGCTAATGCGGTCCTTGTTCCGAAAAGCAAAAATAAGTGAAAGATTTGCATAGACTTCCGAGATCTCCGCAGGGCATGCCCGAAAGACAGTAATCCCCCACCAAGGATAGGTCAACTGGTGAACTCACTGTCCAACTTCAAGCTCTTAAACTTGATGGATGCCTCAAAACGATACCATCAGATACTCGTCACACTCGAAGGTCAAGAGAAAGTTAGCTTCATAACTTCCTTTAGAGCGTATTGCTATATCTTAATGCCTTCTGACCTCAGGAGTGTAGCCACATATCAACAATGTTGATGGATGAAATGTTTGGAAATCAATTGGGACGAAATATAAAGGTATACGTAGATATGCCGGTAAAAATTTGTAGAGCCCAAGACCACATACGCGACCCAGCATAGATGTTTGAAGTGCTGAGGTGATATCAGATAAAGCTTAACCCCTCAAAACCTGAGCTATTCATAGAGTGTTACCACCTATCAATCGGAATGAAGTATAAAGATTAACTGACTGAATGGCGTACCTTTCTTCAAAGTTGTTAGGAAAGCGGGCCATTTCACGTGAATGAAGTCCCCACTAGCCTCCCATGTTGTCTAAGCTACTATAAGGAAAGTTGATATATCTATAGTTGATCACCCTCGGAGCACGCTGTTAGGTCCATCATTATAAGAGGAGATAGGGAAAATCAGAGGCCAGGATTTTACCAGGAGCGAAATCAAGACATGCCAAAATAAAGAAGGCAGTGTTTGCTCTAACGAATGCGACAAAAGAGCTATGATCTTGTTTTCTCTCGCATACTATAGGAGTTCGCATAAATCACCCGCTAAAGCAAATTTTAAGACTCACCGAAGTCTTTGGGAGAACAACAAGTGGGCAGGGGGTTATGCAATTTTGACATCTCTTACTCCTCAAGAGCTACTATAAAAGCATAAGCGTTAGCCAACTTCATATCAGAGGTGTCCCCCGACCAGCAGGAGAAGAAGATATAGTTATTTCACGTGGATGGCTTCACAACATTCTTATGAAGTGGAGTTGCAATTGTGCAAACTATGCCTGAAGGAGACGAGCCGGAGTGTGCCTTAGAATTCGAATATTAAAGCACCTAATAGTGAATAGGTACATGAAGCTCTCAACATCATAGTAAAGACGACATTAAAGATCGAGGCCACCTGGCAACCTTTTCCAACTCTACACTGGTATCCTGCCAAGTTGGTGGACAATACAAGGCCAGAGAGACTAGGATGATTGAGTACTTGAAAAATATACAAGAATTGAAGAGCCAACAAGAGAGTCTCAAGATCTAACAAATACCGCAAATCAAAGAATGGTAAAGCTGACTAATTGACGCATCTGGCCAGTGCTATCACTGACTATTACACAAGGCATATAACCGCATAGTTGATGCCTAACACCACCTATCATGAGAGATTGAATGTTGTTGAGGAGGCTGTCGATTGGATAAACTCGATCCTGACCTACCCACGACATGGAAAATCACCCGACGACAAGCTCAAAGTTTTGAGGATACCATACGAAGCCATGAGATTTGTCATACTGAACAAAGTGTTATATAAAAGATCATTCACACAGCCTTACTTGAGGTATCTCTTGAAAGAAGAAGGACAACATATTCTAAGAGAAACACCCGAAGGATTATGTGATAACCATGCCAGGGAGACTGCCATTATGGCTAAAGCCATTAGGACAGGCGACTACTGGTCAACTACAAAAGCTAACACCAAAGACCCACGCAAAAATATGAGCAAGGTCATTGACATACAACATTACATCATCAGTCATCAGAGTATATGGAAGTGATGAGCTCGTTAGGCTGTGGAACCGTAGATCACTCTAGCCAATGGGTAGTAAGCTGTTGAGGCCCTAGAACATTCAGAATTCGAGAAGATGCTACACCAAGAAAAGAAAGGAAAAAATAAGAGTTAGTTGTCCCACTTCCTTCTTTCGTCATACCTACATATATTTATTTCAGTATATGCATATTTATCCTATTGTACAATTGAAGTAATAGTGTTAAATACGGATATTTCTCGATAATTGCTCGTTAAATCATTTTTGCTACTTAAATCTATCAGTAATTACTTCTTAAATCATTTATACAGTTCGCTAAGTGCTAATATCTATCAGTAATTACTTGTTAAATCATTTATGCAGTTTGTTAAGTGCTTATATTTCTCAGTAATTACTTGCTAAATCATTTATACGACTTGCTAAAATGCTAATGTTTCTCGATAATTACTAGTAAAATCATTTATATCTATTCGTAATTACTGATTAAATCATTTATGCAATTTGCTAAGTGCTTATATCTCTCAGTAATTACTTGCTAAATCATTTATGTGACTTGCTAAAATGATGATGTCTCTCGATAATTACTTGTTAAGTCATTATGTGATTAGATAAGTGTTGATATCTCTTAATAATTATTTGTCAAGATATACGTGCAATCTGCTAAGTATCAAAATTTACTCATATTATTCGTTCACCATATTAATGCGTGTGATTCATGGAAATGATATTATTTTTTGATAATTATTCATTATGTCGTTTGAATAATCTGCTAACATTGAAAATGAGCAATCCCTTTAGAAAGAAAGGTGAGCACCGAAACAGGTGTTTGGAGAAACGGAAGCCTAAAAAAAAGGCTTATAGGCAACAGTCTTGTGAAAACTAGGCAAAATCTCTGTGAACAACCAGGCATAAGCGCAGAAGCCTTGTGAAAAACCAAGCAAAAGCCCTATTAGTAGGAAGGCTCATAGGCAAGTCCTATGAAAAATCAGACAAAAGCCCTATGAAAAACCACGCAAAAGCCCTATTAGTAGGAAGGCTCGCAGGCAAAAGCCCTAGGAGAATAAGAAAAGCCCTGTGAAAAACCAAGCAGAAGCCCTATGAACAAGCAAGAACCAAAAAAGCCTTTTGAAACACCAAGCACTAAAAAAGCCTTGCGCACACATAGGCACCAAAAAAATGTCTTGCAAACACGCAAGCACCAAAGAAGCCTTGTGAGAGACCAAGAACAAAAGAAAAAAAAACGCCTTGAGAAACACCAAGCACTAAAGAAGCCCCGCAAAATATTCATGCATAAATTATATGAAATATGTAGGTCATCAAACAAAGTCTACAAGAAGACACAAGCCCTACAAATCTCCACAAGAGTGTATAGGCACCCTATACAAAGGACTTGGGTACATGGACTAGCTGTAATCAAAACATGTTGTGCGTATTCCCAAGATAATGCTATTTTGCAAGCACCTGTTGCTAACTCCCAATAACTTACAAAGAGGTAGCATCACCAGCAGCCTCAAATTAAAGCTCATCGCAACCTCAAAGTAAAGCTCATCAGTAACCTCAAAGTAAAGCTTATCAGCAGCCTCGAGGTAAAGCTCATCAGCAACCTCAAATTAAAGCTCACCTGCAGCCTCAAAGTAAAGCTCATGAATAGCCTCAAAGTGAAGCTCACCAGGAGTTTCAAAGTAAAGCTCATCAGCAACCTCAAAGTAAAACACATTAGTAGCCTCAAAATAAAGCTCAATTACAGCCTGATCATCTTCAATATCATTCTGCAAGAGAAGGAGTTCATGCTAAAAAGGCAAGTGAAGACTTTCAAAAGATATTACATGAATCCCATCGAATTAGGAAATTTCAAAAGTTACCTAATTCTAGAAGAAATCCAAGGAAAGGAGAAGAAGAACCGCCCTACGGTAGGTGAATCGGTCGAATCAGGGCTCACGGATTTACTCATCAGTTGGTTCGTGAATTAGCTCGCAAGGACTCTGAAAATTCAGCTTTCAATTCGCACACTAATTATACTTTCGAGGCTTTGAACTTTTTTCAAACTCTCAGGAGTAGAGGGACTTATGATACGGTCGTAAATTGCATTTTTTTCTAATTGGGCCTAGAAGAATTGGGCCTCGAGGACCTATGGTGAAAGTGTTGAGGAAATAAACCAAACGCAGCGGAAAACGGAATTAAAATCTGAAGCTGCTATGTATTCTGCCTCAGTGGTGGAATTAGCGACTGTGCTTTGTTTGGAACTTTTCCAAGTCACCGCTCTACCATTGAGCATGAATATAAACCTTGAAGTGGACTTACGATCATCTACATCAGATTGAAAATCTGAGTCAGTATATCCATCCACCTTCAAATCTCCATGTCTATATGTTAGGACCATATCCTTAGTTCTCTTTAGATACTCGAGGATATTTTTTACAGCAGTCCAATGTTCTCTTCCCGGGTTAACCTAAAAATGACTCACTACGCTTACTACGTAGGCTATGTCTGGCCGTGTGCATAACATGGCGTACATCAGACTACCCACTGCAGACGCATAAGGCACCGTACTCATTTCTTAATTATCTTCCTCACTTTGAGGAGACATAGACCTTGAAAGGTGCACTCCGTGTCCCATGGGCAAGAAACCTTTCTTAGAGTCTTCTATCCTAAATTTCTTTAGGACTTTCTCTGAGTAAAGGTCTTGGGAAAGTCTTATCATTCTACTTATTCTATCTCTGTAGATACGAATCCCTCGAATATAGGTCGTTTCTCCCAAGTCTTTCATAGAGAATGTACTTGAAAGCCATCTCTTGACTGATGTGAGCATTCCTACATCATTTCTTATTAGTAGAATGCCATCCACATATAAGACAAGGAAAGTGATTTTACTCCCACTAACGTTCTTGTAAACACATGGTTCATCTTCATTTTTGACAAAGTCAAATCCTTTGACTGCTTCTACAAAACATAGATTCTAACTCCTAGAGGCTTCCTTAAGTCCATAAATAGATCTGTTAAGCTTACACGCCTTATGAATATCAAACCCAGATGCAAAGCCTTTAGGCTGGTCCATATAGATGTCCTCTTCTAGGAATCCATTTAGGAAAGCCGTCTTCACATCCATCTGTCATATTTCATAGTCCATGTGTGCAGCTATTGCGAGCACAATTCAAATAGACTTGATCATTGCCACAGGTGAAAAGGTCTCTTGGTATTCAATTCCTTCCTTTTGACTATAACTTTTTGCTACAAGCCTTGCCTTGTATGTGTCAACTTTTCCATCGGGCCTATCTTCCTCTTGTAGATCCACTTACACCCTATAGGTGAAATGCCATCAGGACAATCTATAAGAGTCCAGACTTGGTTGGAATACATCGAGTGTATCTCTACCTGCATAGCTTCTTGCCACTTTCCAGAGTCGATGTCCATCATTGCTTGATCATAAGTAGAAGGGTCATCCCCATGGACTCCCACTGCTATAGTGTGGACACCCAGTTCCTCTTGTAGCAGGTACCCATAGTACCTATCAGGTTGATGTGGTACTCTACCAGATCTTCGCAATTTTGGCTATGTTTCGTCAGGTTCTGTGTGTGTTTCTTGAATAGTCGTCTCCCTGGGTGTTTCATCTTGTTCATTAAGAACAATCTTTCTACCTACACTATCTTCTTAAATGAATTCATCTTCTAAAAAGTGCGCTTGCAGTGCAACAATGATCCTTTGATCATCTTACATGTAGAAAAGGTATCCCATAGAATCCTCTGGAAAATCGATGAAACGTCCTTTATGGGACCTTGCTTCCAATTTCTCTGCCTTTGTCTTCTTGATGTAGGAAGGGCATCCCCAAACCCTAATGTACTTAAGGTTGGGTTTCCTACTTCTTCATATCTTATATTGAGTCTTAGGAATGGACTTGGAAGGACATTTATTCAAGATATGAACTGTCGTACATGTCCCTAAAAGAATATGGGTAAATCGGTGTATCTAAGCATAGATCGAACCATATCTAAAACCATTCAATTTCTACGTTCTGCTACCCCATTCAGTTGTGAGGTTGCTGGTGGTGTGAGTTGCAATATTATCCCATGTTCCTTTAGGAACTGATCAAACTCGTCACTCATATATTCACATCCACGATCCGATCGTAGTGCTTTTATATTATGACCAGTTTGTTTTTCCACCAAAGCCTTAAATTCTTGAACTTATCAAATGATTCAGACTTATACATCATTAGATACACAAGACCATACCTTGAATGGTCATCAGTGAAAGTAATGAAATAGTGGAAACCTCCACGAGCCATTTCTCCAAATGGTCCGCAAACGTCGGTGTGCACAAGTCCTAATACTTCAGTGGCTCATTCAAAAGTCCCGGTGAAAGGTGATCTAGCAATTTTTCCTTTTAGGCAAGATTCACAAGTCGGATAGAGATCTGATCCCAATAGGTCAATTAACCTATCTTTTTCCATCTTGTGTATCTTTCGCTCTCCAGCATGGCCTAGTTTTAGATGCCACTTTAAGCTTAGGTTAGTACTTTGCCTACCACGCTTCTTTGAGATAACATTCACAACACATTCATTTTGCATGTATAAATAATAGAGGCCATTGACTAAAGTAGCAGTGCCAACAATATTATCATTAAATAAAATACTGCAAGTACTGTCAATGAAATTAAAAACATAATTATTCCTAACTAACATAGGAATTGAAATAATGTTCTTAAGCCCATTGGGCTAAACCAAAACATCCTCTAAATTTAAAACATGTCCAGATGATAAACATAAAGAAGTTGATCCAATGCAAGAAGACACGACACTCTGCCCGCTGCCAACACTGATCAGCACCTCTCCATGCTCCAGCTTTCTACTTCGCTGCAGATCCTGATTCATTACACAAACGTGGGCACTAGCTCCAGAATCAAGTATCCACGAAGTAGAAAATATAGTTATAGAACAATTAGTTTCTCAAATAAAAAGTTTCATACCTGGTGCACCTTTGCCAAAGTTAAGACACTCCCTCCTCCAGTGGCCTAGCTCACCGCAGTGAAGGCACCTATCCATTTCCTTTGGTCCTTTGCTCTTCATCACTTTTGGAGCTTTTCCCTTTCATTTGTCTATCTTAACTTGTGGATCCGGAGTGCTAGTAGCTTTCTTAGTCTTCTTCTTCTTGTTATTTTTAGGCTTAGAAGTGATGAGCAAGGCCACCTCTTTTACCTTTGGCTTCATTTGAGATTGTGCAGTATTCAGCTTGTTCATCAACCCAACTAAGTTGCATTCTATCTCATTGCACTTGACATCACAAATTGGGAAAAGGAGTCTAGAAGTGACTGCAAGATGAGATCAGTTTGTAGTTGCGGGTCCATGTTGAAGTCGAGGGCCTCTAACCTCTCAATTTTTGAAATCATTTTTAAAACATGGTCACTTTTTATCCTTCCTTCATCTTGGCTTCAAAGAGCTCTTTCGATATCTCATACCGAGCAGTGCGACTGTGCTAACCATAGAGCTCCACCAGGTGTGCCACAATAGCCCTCGCCGAGACCATTTTTTCATGGGACCTCTGCAACTCATTTGTCATTGAACCCAGCATGTACCCACGAACCCGGACGTCGTCTTTAACCCACTTCTCATGAGCCACAACTTCCTCCTCATTAGCACGTGTCCTTATGGGCGCGGCTGAGATATCAGTATCCAATACATACCCCAGTGACTCCATGTTGAGGACTATCCTCAAGTTTCGGAGCCAGTCCACATAGTTTGGACCAGTCAAAGTGTTCTTTTCGAGTAGTACAGATAGTGGGTTGATAGTCATAGTGAGAGAAATAATAAGCAAATAACTGCAGAAAGGTAAAAAGACTTATTAGATTCTAATGTAATTGTTGTTCCAAGTCGAAATTAAGGACTTTCAAAATAAACTTTGCTCCCACTACATTTTTCCAAAATCCACACTCCCACTGTGGAATTCGAAAGTCATTGTTGGAGGGCTTCGTAGTGGTGATTGATTTCTTTAACTAGATTAATAGGTTGTAACCTTTTGCTGGTATTTGGCCTAATCAATCTATTAAAGTGATGTCCAATATCAACCCATCAAATGGATGTTCAATCCCTTTGTCCATTATTCATCAAATCTCAACCTTTTAATGATCTTATTGATTTATGAATAATTTAAGATTAACCCACTGACAATCTATTAGTCTAACAATTGAATTTCACCTTGCAACCTTTTGCTGGTATTTGGGGTGAAATTTGTTTCGACCAACGGCATTTCATGCACTTAGGAAAAATCTTAAATATATTTCAATATATAACCCCCATTGCTTAGGGACGATATTATATATTAAATATCATTTTAATTTCTCCTAAGTTCAATGGAGGACAGGATACCTAGTACCCTTTACTAACTTAATATTTTTCAAAGTGGGAGAATTTAAATTATTAATTAGGTCTCACTTTGCACATTAATCCATTTTATATCATAAATACAAACATGGATATATAAAAATTAGCAATCCTAGAAAGCTAACAACACATGATTCATGGACTTTTATTCCTAGATTGAAACAAGCCAATTTTTCAATCAAAAATAAAAAGAAACTACACTAAAGCTTCCAAAGCTCCTTCTTGTATCTCCTCGGCTCGACTTGAATTTCTCCTTTGAGCCTATTCTATTTCTAACTATTACATTTCAATATTTATGCTGCCTATACAAAATTTATCTAGAAAGAAAATAAAATTGGGCTCAAAAAGGCCTTTACAACCCATGGAAAAAGAAATACAAATTTAAAAACGAGCTTAAATCCATGAATCATGTCTCCCGTCACATAACATGTCAAACATGATATCTTTCACATAGCACACAAAAATCATATACGTTAATTTCTAATTAAATTCTAAATTTAATTATTGTTTTTCATATTCTTGAGGAAATCTATTTATTTAATTCTATTTGAAAATTCATTTTAGTGAACTCCAATTAATTTTATATCAAAATCTAATTTTAATAAAAGTTAATCTCTAAGTTCCCCAACAATGGTATCAATTTTTATTTTCATCACATTAAAATTACATAAAAAATCATCTTTCATTAATTTCTAACGAACGAAAAATAAATAAAATCCTCAAGAACACAAATAACGCGAAATCCACATATCCAATTATGCATCGACAAAAAACTATAAATCATGCATCTATATCACATAATTTACATACACAAAACCCCGCGATTTGGCTCTGATACCACTGTTGGGGAAAATAAACCAAATGCAGCGAAAAATGGAATTTAAAAAAAATTCGAATTTCCCCATAACAGGGTCAATCCCGGAGTTTTATCACACGTATGTACGATAGGGTAAAACAAACTTTACCTGTTGTAGCGAAGTGGTTGAAAAAACTCACGAGCTTGAATTCTTCAAGTTCTTCGCGAAATTACTCTGGCTGAAAATTTGATAATTCGAGCACTCCAATTGTTCTGCCTCTAAATTGTCTCGCTGGAAAAACTTGATGAGAAAAATTTTCCTCTTTCTTTGGTGTAGACCGACGGCTAGAGAGAGAGAGGGAGAGGAGTTCTTTTTCTTGTGGCTTAGTGAATTACAACTTATGACGTATTAACTAATGTGATGTATTTATATCACTTAAGTTAATAACTTGGGCTCAAATTAAACCCATAAAAGGCGCCTAGTGGCCGCCCCTCTTAGGCCTTGGTGTGCCACTTGGTGCACCAATTTGAGCTTAGTGTAATCTACTATTTAATTAATTATTCCAATCTAATTAAATAATAGATAATTTATTTAATTAATTTTATTTCACCAAGAAATAATATATTAATTAAACTATAAATGAATTAACTTATTTCCTCAAATAATTAATTCCATTTAATTAATTTTAAGTATCCAATACTTAAAATATTACCACAAGAAATATTCCATTTTTCTATCAAATTTTCCTTTTTAAACGTGACTCTTTAGGTTCATCTATATTTGGCATTGGGAGGATTCCATTGAATATGGGTCTCACCTAGCCAGTCAAGTGGTCCATATTTTAACTCAAATAAGATGAAATGATTAGATCATTTTTACCTTTCCAATTGTAAACACCGTGTGATATAAACTCTTCGTTTCCTTATCCCGGTCAAGTGAGAGTCATGATTTTTAGTCAAACTCACTGACTTGACACTATGCTATATATATAATAAGTTCAGATCAATGAATGTTTTGGCCAAAGACTTTAAGATCTAACTTACTTATAAATACATAGGATAATTCCTCGTTCACCTTCAAGGGAACGAATCCTATCTTGGATATCGGTTAAGACTTCTACTTGCCCATTAGGTTGCAGTTCGAGGTTGACCCCACCAATGGGTGAATTGAGCCTAACTACTCTAATGATGAACCTAATGTCACGAGTATATCTTCAACTCAATTCCTCAAATCTAAAGTTCAAACACACCTATCACAACTTAATCAATTCTGTCATTGACTGTCAAATAGTGAAAACCCATGTGACAGAATCGATGCGAGTCATGTCTAGGTTCCACTGTCTCCATCAGTGCACCAATGATGTGAGTTCTTCATTACTTCCTTGTGATTGACGGGCACCTTTCTCGTCAAAACTCATATCATACAAGTTTTCATGATTTTCAATGCCCAATTGAAAATCTTTGACTTGCAGAATATTTTAGTACACTAGTATCAAACTCTTCTAGTCCCTTAGAGAGTTAACTCTTGTATTCATGGACTCATAGATGATTACAATATATAAATGTCAATATAAAAGTAAACAACTAATTGCCTTTTATTGATCGATTTAAAAAAATAATTACAAATTGATAATTGTTAGGAATTTCATGTTAGATGTTTTGATGATGACAATTAGGACCTTTTGTTAGACCCCAAAATATGTAAATTTGTTTTTCAGCTTTGAAGCGTTAGATTTGTAATAGGATTTGTCTTATTTTTATTCTAGATTGTTAGGTTAAGTTGTCTTAGACTGAGCGTCTGATTTGTTCTAAGTGAGTTTATCAGAAGTAAAGTTTGAAGACTCAAGCGCCTGAAGTCTGAATAAAGATGAAGATTCCAAGCGTCTAAAATGACCTGCTACACCAAGCGTCACCCTATAGGATAGAAGTGATTCAAGGTTGAATAAGCATCTATCAATGACTAATTTCACCTGAATTTATTTCTAAATCCAGAAGGAGTTTCAATGCAAATACTCTCAAAGCATTAAATGCCAACGGGCATTTAATTCAAATGCATTAAATGTTGATAAGAGCATTAAATGTGATAAGCACTTTCAGACGTACGGAGAAGCCACCCTATTGGACTATCAACTATTCAAAGACTGCAGCACCAACTTTTGTGCAGCAAATTTTCAAAAAAAAAGACAAAAGTTGTTCACTCGCGACAGTGAGAGACACGTGCTCATGCATGTGTCAAACGGACACTTTTTCCAAGAATGCCTATAAATAGGACTTCAACAACAAGCCAAAAAACAGAGAACAATTATCAAGTCAAATTGCTGTTGCATTGAAGTCTCATTCCTTACAATCTCAGAAAAGCCAAAACTTTTAAGAAAATCTTCTCTTTGCTTTTCTTCAAATCCTGAGACAGTCAACCAATATCTCAATCACTCTTTTCAGAGAAACCCACATTACTACTGAGCTATTCCTAGTTGTTTGAACTTTATCAAAATCAAACAAACCGTTTAGAAAAACCCCTATCCAAGCCTCGCGATCTGTGTGAAGTCGAAGTTGGATACTTGCCATATTTCTGGGTGAAAGAAGCAAGGGATTGAAGTGATTTGGAGCAGAAATCTGTGTGATCAAGGAGCTCAAGTCATCGACATCCATCTCTCCCTAATTTGTAGAAGATTCTGTGTGATTCTTTGAGAATCATTTTAGTGGATTGCCTCCAAGTGTTCGAGGAGAAGAAGGACGTAGTTGGGATTACACCACCAAACGAACCTTACAAATATTGTTATTTACTTTACTTTCAGCATTCATATTGTCATATCATTATCTGATAAAGTAAAACTTAATCAAACGCTAAGCAACTAAATACACTTTCTGTGACGCTAAATCTTTAAAAGAGAAGACTTCAAAAATCATTCCGTTGTGCTAACACTGATCAAAGAAGTGAACGCTCAAACCTATTTGGTTGTAGTATTCAAGTCTTGAAATCTAAGTTAACTTTCTAAAAACAGTCTTCGTTAGACGCTTCACCAAAGCGCCTATATTTTAAGTGAACGCTTAAGTCAAGTGTTAGACACTTCACGCGTCTACTTTTCAAGCGTCCAAAAACCTTTTTAATACAAATCTTTTGAAGTCGAAAAAGATTTCAGGGTTATTCAACCGCCCTCCCTTCTAGACCCTTTCGTATGCTACTTGGGACCAACAAGTGGTATCAGAGCGGTTGAAAGTAAAATTTTCAAATTTCTGAGCGTAACTGCTTGTTTAGATCCTTTTTCAAACTTAGTTGCTTTAGATTTTAAACATGGCATTTGCTAAAGTTCCCAAAGTAACTGAGTCAAATTTTGACACATGGAAAGTCAAAGCATTTACATATCTCTGTTCATGTGATGATGACATGTACCTAGAGTAAGGACGGGCCCATGGACGTGTGATATTATTTCAGATGGGCCAATCAAAATATATAAAGTTATCACAAGAGCGCCTGGAGCCACGGAAGACACTCCCGATGGTTACGTTGAAAAACCGAAACAAGAATGGTCTCCAGATGAGCGTCGAAGAGCTAATTTGGACAATGTTGGTCGTAACGCTCTATATACGGCTATTGGTGATAATGACAACTTATTCAACAAGATCAAGTCTTGAAAAACCACTAAAGAAATATGGGATAAGTTGGCTACAATTTGTGGTGGTTCAACTCAGATCAAAGAAAACAAACTTTCCATTGCCAAGGAAAAGTTTAACGGATTTAAGATGCTACCCAATGAAACTTTAAAGCAATTAGATGTAAGATTTACAGCCCTAGTTACAACACTTACATCGTTGGGAATGGATTTGCAGAATCGAGAAATGGTAGTTAAGATCTTTAGAAGTTTACCAAGTAAATTCTTGATGAAGACAACTGCTATGAGAGAATTAAATATGTTGGATCTCCTAACTCCATAAGACACCTTTTCAGAGCTCAAAGCATTTGAGTTCGAGTTGAATTCTGCTAGTGATGTTGTGAGTAGTCCGGTGATTAAATCTGGAGCGCTTATAGCATCAATTAAAGGCAAATCGGGCAATAAAGGAAAGAATTTAGATATCAACAAAGAAGAGGAATTGGCTTTGCTGAATACATTCAGAAAGTTCTTAAGATATGAAAAGAAAGGAAAAGGTTTCAATAATCAAGCACAAAGTTCATATCAAGCGCCTTCTCCGATGCAACAACAGCTTCAAGCGCCTCAATATTCTGTTCCCTCACCCCAAGTGCCTGTTCAGTACCAAGCGTCTACCCAAAATCTCTCAGCCCCAGTGGTCTCAAAACCACACATTGCAAGGTTAACAAATGAACAAAAGATGAAAACTAATCTTTGTTACAATTACAGGAAACCAGGGCACTACCAGGTAAATTGCCCTTATCCAAACGTATCCATGCCCTCAAGGCAGGATTACTTGGATAGAAACCAATTCAGGAACAACCTTCGTCAACAAGGTTTGCTAGCAGAATCAGAACCAGCATCCGCACCTGAAGATTTAGAATCATCAGAAGAGAGTACCGACGATGATGAGCCATTAAATGACTCAGCGCTCATATGTCTCATGGCCAGAGATGATGAAGCGTCTCCTGAGGTAATCAATGAATTATCTATTCCTCTCTCTCGTATGATGAATTACTTGACAAAGTCAAAGAATACTACAATGAATGTTAAGAAGCTGCCAAAATATATCAAAACAATCTCGCTATTATCTCATCACTCACAAGAGATAAAGTAACGCTCAAAGTAGAGTTGCAAGTTCAGCAACAGTGCATTGAGAAGAACCAATCACTTGAGAGTGAAATTATTCAATTAAAAAGCGATCTTGATATAATAGTCAACAGAGAAGCTGATTTGATCGCTAGACTTGCTAAATCAGTGCAGCTTATCTCATCATTATCAAAAGCACCTAGAAAGTTGGATAATGTGACTGAAGTAACTAGATTATTTGGTGAAAAGACCGGTTTAGGATGCGATAAACTCGGTAAACAACCTAATAAATCTAATGTTACGGCAAACAACAAAGGAAAGGGTGTTATCTTTGTTGAGAAAGGTTCACAAGGTCAAACACAAAATGAACCTAGTGACAATGGTAAGAGGCCAAATGAGAAAGTCAAAGCTAACTCAGGCAAGGGTAAGGCCAAGGCAAATGATTCACAAAGACGGGTCTATCCAAACGCTCAAAAGGCTATAGATAAGACTGACCACTGTGAATCAAGCGCTAAGCGTCCAGCACCAAAAGTGCAACCCAAGCCAGCGCCAAGGAAATACTAGCGTCAATATCCAAGACAGCCAAGATCATATTATCGATACCATGATGATTATGCTTATGACTACCATTATAATCGAGGATATTATTATACACCCAAAAAGCACACACAACACGTTGTGAAACCCAAAAGGCCAGTATTCCTAAAATGAAGACCAGGCAAATATGGGTTCCTAAAGTTCTAATTAAAACTAACAATGTTACTAATGTTAAAGGACCCAAGCAACAATGGGTACCTGAACATAAATAGAACTTCTCTTTTGACTGCAGGTACCTAGAGCTAGAGCCGATACATCTGTGTGGTACTTCGATAGTGGATCGTCAAGGCACATGACTGGTTCCAAAGATCTTCTGATCAACTATCAAGCTACCAATGGTCCTCAGGTTGTATTCGGTGACAACTCCAAAGGTAAAACCAAAGGTATAGGTACTATGCATAGGGGGAACATCATGATAAGTGATGTTTATTATGTTGAGGGTCTGAAGCACAATTTATTAAGCATAAGTCAATTTTGTGATAAAGGCTTTGAAGTCATATTCTCAAGTGACTGTTGCTATATAAATGACGATAAGACTAAGTCTACTAAATTGAAGGGTAAAAGAACTAACAACGTATATTTGGTAGATTGGGGTTCAACACTTGATAACAACCCAACATGCTTTGTCGCTAAAAATGAATCTAAAATGGGTTGGTTATGGCATAGAAAACTGAATCACCTCAACTTCAAAACTCTCAGCTTATAAGTCAAAATCTTGTAGAGGGATTACCAAATGGACCATTTCATAAGGATCGCCTTTGTGACGCTTGTCAAATGAGTAAACAAGTTAAATCATCGTTCAAGAGAAAACTTCATCTATCCACCTCTAGAATACTTGAACTACTTCACATGGATTTGTTTAGACCTATTCAAACGATCAGTGTAAGCGGTAAAAAGTATACTTTGGTGATAGTAGATGATTTCTCTCGATTTACTTGGGTGGAATTTCTTTCATCCAAAGATGAGACATGTGACAAGCTAACAACGCTTATTCGACAACTTCAAATATTGAAAAATCTTAAGGTTGCAAGAATAAGAAGCGATCACGGTGCTAAGTTTACTAACAAGATTTTTGAGAAGTTTTGTGCAGAAAATGGAATACATCATGAGTATTCAGCTCCCAGAACTCCCCAAAAAAATGGTGTTGCTGAGCGCCGGAACTGAACGCTTAAGGAAGCCGCTAGGACGATGTTAGCAGAATTCAAGCTTGCTCCTAGGTTTTGGGCCAAAGCAATCAACACTGCCTATTACACTCAAAACCGTTGCGTGATCAACAAACAGCATGGAAAAACTCCATATGAACTGTGGAAGGGACGTAAGCCAAATGTTTCATATTTTCACGTCTTTGGTTCTAAATGCTTTATCCATAATAATGGATCCCAAAGTCTAAAGACATTTGATCCTAAAGCGGATGAGGGAATCTTTCTAGGCTATGCCAAGAATGGAAAGAATTTTCGCATCCTAAATAAGATCAAATTGAAGGTTGAGGAATCTATTCATGTTGTTTTTGATGATGCTAACCAAGAACCAAGTAAGGTTAATGTGAATGATGTAGGAGTTGAAGATCTATGTCATCAAGCGTCTAAGATTACTATTGATGAAGATGCTGACGACGATGATGAGATCTCAGTGCCACCTCCTAAGATTACTCGTGAGGTTAATATGGACAATATTGTAAGAAATGTTGATGATCATGAAGAGAGTGATCATCAAGAGCAAACAAGAATCTGTGAACTTGAAGCGCCTACGCAAGAGGATAATCAAGCGTCTGATCGTCAAGCGTCTGTTCAACCTCTTAACCCTTTCCAACCAGATAGACTATGGCTGCGTGATCATCCACCTAAGCAGATTATTGGAGATATTGAAGCGCCTGTTAGGATTAGAGCCGCTACGTACAATGAGGCTATGTTTGCAAGTTTTTTATCTCAAATGGAGCCTAAGAAAGTGGATGAAGCGCTAAGTGACCCAAGTTGGATTGAAGCCATGCAAGAAGAGCTTAATCAGTTTGAACGAAATAAGGTTTGGACGCTAGTACCAAGACCAACTCACCAAGGAGTTATTGGAACTAGATGGGTTTATAGAAACAAGATGGATGAGAACGGCATTGTGATAAGGAACAAGGCCAGACTCGTAGCTCAAAGATATTGCCAAGAGGAGGGTATTGACTTTGATGAGACATACGCTCCTGTCGCTCGTCTTGAAGCAATCCGTATGTTTCTAGCATATGCAAAGTTCAACAAGTTCATGGTGTATCAGATGGACGTGAAGAGTGTCTTCCTGAATGGTAAACTCCAAGAAGAAATATATGTGGAGCAACCACCAGGATTCATCAACAATCATGGTAAGGGTATGGTCTACAAGCTAGACAAAGCACTTTAAGGGCTTAAGCAAGCACCCCGAGCATGGTATGACACTCTCTCTATCTTCCTCATTGGTAAAGGCTTTTCAAAAGACAGCGTTGATACAACGTTATTCAAAATTACCAATAACGAAGATACTCTCTTAATCCAAATTTACGTTGATGACATTATATTTGGTTCTACTAACAAGCGTCTGTGTGAGAAATTTTCGAAAATGATGCAAGAACAATTTGAAATGAGCAGGATGGGTGAATTAACTTTCTTCTTAGGATTACAAGTTAAACAACTTCATAATGGCATATTTATAAACCAAGCTAAATACACAAGAGATATGATTAAGAAATTTGGTATGGAAAATGCATCATATTCAAAAATTCCAATGAGCCAAATGCTTAAGTTAGATAAAGATGAAAGTGGAAAGAAAATTGATATCACTAATTATAGAGGTATCATTGGATCACTTCTTTATCTTACTGCTAGTAGACTTGATATTATGTTTTCGGTATGCATGTGTGCACGATTTCAAGCCGATCCTAAAGAGTCACACTTAATTGCTGCCAAGAAGATCCTTAAATACTTGAAAGGCACACAAAATATGGGCTTATGGTATCCAAGGGACTCTCCTTTTGAACTAATTGGTTACTCAGATGCAGATTTTGCAGGATGCAAAATAGATCGTAAGAGTACTAGTGGTACATGTCAATTTCTAGGTGATAGGTTAGTTTCATGGCATAGTAAGAAACAACAATCCATAGCTACCTCCACAGCCGAAGTTGAGTATGCAGCTGCAGGAAGTTGTTGTGCACAAGTGTTATGGATGAGGCAACAACTTAGAGATTATGGAATAATCCTAGGCCCAACCCCCATTCATTGTGATAACCAAAGCACTCTAGCCATGACTCAAAACCCTGTTCTTCATTCCAGAACTAAACACATTGACATTAGATACCATTTTCTTGGTGACCACGTTCCAAAGAAAGATATCTCCATGCACTTCATTGGAACTGACAAACAATTGGCAGATATCTTCACCAAAGCACTCAATGAACAACGTTTTCTCACTTTGAGAAATGAGTTAGGTATGATTGATTTAAATGCTTAATCATTTTGCATCATATTTTATTAGACATATAATTTAGGGGGAATCCACTTCATTTATGTCTAAAAGATTTTTCCTACCTAGTACAAGTTATCAAATTTAGGGGGAACCTTAAAGTTGTACTTGACCATAACTGCAAGTGTTAATGATCAAAATTTTCAGATGCATGATCATCAACGCTTAGTATTACTTATGCATAAAATATTGGACGCTCAAACATAAAAAGTCTTTTCAATCCTAAACGTCTAATTTTCAATGATATATCACCCAGTAGTATCAGTTAAGCGTTGAACCAATTCCATTCAACTCTTAATATAAAAATGTTTTTAATAGTCATGCATAAATTTTACAAGCCTTTTTTTGAAGTAGTGGGTAGACTCAAAAGTCTATTTTGTACTCTACTCGCACGCTTCTATCACATCAAACTGGCGCGTAATCAAAACTTTTAAAATGATGGTTCAGAGATAGCACGTGTTTGTGTACGTGTCAGTGTACCACCAGGCGCGTGTGCTACACTCTGAAAATACCAAACGTTTTTTTTTTTTTTTTTAACTCGAATGTCAAATCATTATATATGAGAATTACCAAATGTAACTTCTCTCTCTTACACAAAATTTGCATCTGAAGTTAATGAATTTATGGCTGAGATTCAAAAGTCCTTCCACGTGTCTAAATCCTACAGAAACTAGAGAACACAAGTTTCAAAATTCTTTACCGTGTCATTTAAAACACAACGTCTACAAAAAAATCATTCACTTTTACTCAAAGATTTCTGTAAATTTCTCTCTCTCTCAAAGCAAAAGAAAATCTCAGTTTACTCTACTTTCAAAAATGGCACCAAAGAAAGCTTCATCTACTTCTGCCGAACCTGTCATCAAGGTCACTGAAGGCCTTGTTGTTGATTGGAAATTCTTGTATGATCAACCCCAAATCAACCTGCATGATATGATGGATACTGTTACAAAGGCTGGACTCAAGACGTTCTTAACACAGTATTCATACCTATTTTCGACGGAAGTTGATATTTTCTGGAGGAATGCAAAACTCTCGAAGGACAAGAAGTCTATCTCTTGCCTCCTCCCTATGTCCGAGAAAGAGCCCGCAAAAGAATTTGTGTTGACTGCTGACTCCATTGCAAAGAACTTCGATCTTCCTAATGAAGGTGATGCACTGGATAGTGTCACTCTGGCACAAATCAAGGAAGCATGGACGGTTGTGAGGGCGTACGATGATGTACCTTACGCCTAGCACTTTGAAAAGAAAGATCAGGTATCTCAGTACAGACTGTTGACTGATTTCTGCAGTAAAATTGTTGAATGCAGAGTGGGCACATTTGATAAGGTCAACCCCACACAATTGCAAATGATGACTGCTATACTCCTCTCCATCAAAATCAATTGGAGTGAGTACATCTTTGGAAGGTTTAGGGACTGTCTGAACACCCCTAGTAAACCGTATGGACTTGTTTTGAGTGACCTTCTGTGCAGATCAGACTGCGTTTACTCCTCTGGTCTCCCGCTGAATAAGACCAAGTTTTTGGGACGAAGGATTCTGACCAATCTATTCAACCCTTCCAAAGTTGGTGGTGCTGCTAAACCACTTTCTGAGCGTCAGACTGTACGTGAAGCGTCTGATGAAGAGGCTGAGTGTCTTGCTCCAGAGGAAGCCGTAAAGCGTCCGGATGCTACCAAAAAGAGGGCTCCTAGAAAGCCCAAGGTACAAGTTGTTCCTGCTCCTCAGAAGAATGATGAGGAAACTGATGAGGATGCACAGGACAAGTTACTTCTCAAGCGGAGGAAGCTGGAAGGAATCATCAAGCAAATTGAATTTGATGAACCAGCTGCTGCTCCTCCCGCTCAAGCGCTCAAACTTGTTGAAGGAGTCAACGTGAAGAAAATCTTCAAGCGTTCCAGGACAAGCAAGCGTCGAGCTGCTCCTATTCTTGAAGAGCCTGAGACTGTTGAGCCAAGCGCTCAAGTTGCTGTTGAGCCAAGCGCTCAAAGTGTTGCTGTTGAGACAAGTTCTCAGGGTAAGTTTATTTCTTCCCACAACATTCCTATTCCTACATCTGTAGAAGATCCTGCTCTTATAGAGGATAGTTCATTTGTTACAGCTTTAGTTCCAGCTGCTGCTGAAGCGTCAACAGATGTTACTCTCGATGTTGAGATGACAGAAGTTGTGGCGATTGCAAAAGACATTGGCGCAGAAGCTGCTGCAATTGAACTTGAGGAACTTGCTATCAAAGAGGTTCAGTCATCAATCCCTGTTCCAGCTATAACAGAGGCACGTTCAGAAGGTCAGAGCATTGCTGAAGACGTTACAAAGCCAAGGCACTTCTTCCAACTGGACCCACTGAAGACGATTGATCATTCAATCAACTACATGCCTCCAGCACTCGAAGAAGATTTCATTCCTGCCGGATATAATGAAGACAGATATATTGCTGCTGAGAATGAGATTGTACTACTGATTGATATTGACAATAAAATTAGGGATATAGTTTTTAACACAGAGTTGACAGAAATTGAGCAAAAATATTATAGGGCCATTGAACTACAAAAAACTCCTGGTCAAATACCATCCTCTCTCATTCTTCAATAAGACAGACAAGGAGGAACAATGCCTAGATGTGATGTGGATCTAGCGTATTACCTCGATTCTGGCCACAGTAAGCCTATAGGTTTTGCCCTCAGAGATTACAATATTCGTGTGTATGAGCCACTTCGTCCTAGTTTTCTCAATCCATCAGAGGCAGTCTTGAACCGAGAAGGCTACACACACTTTCCTCATATTGCGAATAGTCCTGAAAACCTAGCTTTGGTAAATCCACTTCGCTTATGGAAAAATAAAGCAATTCATGCCTGTGAGCGTCTCGAATCTCTCACAGATTTGATCCAGACTGAAGCTGATGCGTATTTTGATAGCGTCTGGAATGCTAACTATCAGACCGATAGATATTGTTTTGAATCTATCCGAGATATTCACCATGAAGGCATTAGAGCTATTGTCAACGCTGGCACAGGCTACTGCATGAACGAAGTCAATTGGGTTGAAGCGTACATGGGAAACAAGTACACTTTCTCAGAATTAGTTCAAGCTCCCCATTTGTTCGACATAGGCATGCATGACAAGAAGCGTCATTTCGCCAAGTATTGCCTAAAGAAGCGTCAACAGAGAGTTGGACCTGTTCTTAAGCTCCCCCTAATTAGACATCAGATTGAACAATGTCTGCGTCAAGAGCTTCACAGCTGTCCATTACTCCTCTACATTTCAACGCTCAAGCGTCTACCAATGGCAGTAATCCAATTTCTAGCCTGAATTTCGCTCCCAGCCACTGCGAAGATAATTTTAACTTGATGGTGAAGATTATGACTCCCTTATCTCTTTTTGACAAAATCTTCACTGCCAATCTCAGATAATGGAACGGCTCCGTCATCAATTCTTCTCGAGGATATCCACTGCTCCCTTCTATCCGCAAAGAGGTACTCAATCATTATGAGTTTGTCCTCTCTCTGCTAGAAAGAAATCAAGGACTAGCTCAAGCGATCTATCCATATTTAGAAGAGTACTACGCTACTTACGTGCCTGAGGATCAGCGTCTCAAGTCTCTTTCCTCTGACTGCTTGATTGGGTTCTCTCGAAATTACTCTCCAGACTCCATTTTCTCTATCTGTCAAGCACCGTCCGAAGTCTTTCCGCATCATGTGCTTGACATCATTGGTCCCATGCACATCAGGGCCATTGATAGTCCTCTTCGCACATTTATTTATGGTTTTTGCTATTTTAGATCTAGACTCACTGAACTTCTGGAAGCTTCGTCCACTTCTCTTGCCTATTTAGCAAATTGGAACTTCCAATTCGATGACTTTCGCCAAACAGAGTCAGCGCTTGAGGAAGCCCTGCTAAGACAATTGAAGCGTCCACTTCTGAAGTTGCCAGTTTTCCAGCGTCTGCTGAAGAACCTGTTCAAGCGTCTCAACCAGAGAATATTCCTGACGCTCCTGAACCGGTTGATGCTAATATTGCTGAGGATCTCTCTCTTAACGTACGAGGTACTGTCTTTGATCCAGCATATCAAGCTCCCCTTGACTCTCTGAAACACTCATCCAGATTCAAGCGACCTACTCCTCAAGCGGTTCAATCAGATGAGAGTCAATCTTTTGGTCCTTTGCTCAAATCCGTTCTGGAGGATATCAGTACTCATGCTACTCAGAACAAAGAATCCCTTCACTGGATTAAAAAAGATTTGGCAAAGATTGAGTCTCACGTTATGAGGGCTCAAATTGCTCATATGCGTAGCTCAGCTTAAGCGGCTGTTGGTGAGTGCAAACAAACTTTTCAAGAAATGCATGATGCTACTCACGCCCACCAACTTGCCATGAAAGACGAATTAGAAAAGCGCCTCGAAACCTTAGAGACATCTCTGAATGATGCTACCAACGCCAAGCTTCTCGCAATGCAGGAACGCTTCGACAAGTGTCTGGACGACATCTCAGACTCTATGTCTCAGATTGCTCATCAGGTAAGTTTACTTACAGAACACTTTCTGAAGTCTGATGATGGCAATAAGGCGTGACACGATAAAATCCTAGCAAGAGAACTAGGTCGCGTAAGTAGTAAAGTGGATTTCTAAGTCCGGGGTTATCGTATCCGCAGGGACAACTATAATCTAAGTACCGAGACTACTATATTACTCAATTCTAAGTTAAATCGGTCGATAAAAGGTTGATTAACTAATTAATAAATACTAGAAAATAAACTAAGGCAATGTCACACCAAATAAAGGGAGGAATCAATAGAGAGAAGCGATCAAGGCACATGGTTCAACCAATTATGCATTTCGATTGTGATTTAGGTTCTATTGGATTATTAGATTGATTTAGCTAAGGCGAAATTTCCTAACGTACGTACCACCCAATCTCTTGGCATAGCAACCCTACCCTTGGTAACGATTTCCTATATATCTCTATATGAAAACCCGATTAACGAGGATGCATTTAAGGTCTAGGAATTCCCCACGTGAATGGAAAGCCACCTAAAGAAACCGAGTCTATCTCTAGTGGGTTTAACTATAGGGTATTCAATGTTTATATCTTCCCTAGGTTATTATCTCTCGATCTCTAACCTAGGCATTTTATCAAACACTTGGTGATCAAGCAAATGTAGCATTGAGATCAAATATTGAATACATAGCTAAAACCAAAATTAATCCAATAAACACCAACAAATCAACAATCAAAATAACATAAATGGCCTATCCATGGCCTCAATCAAACAAATTTAGCTCATATTCATGTCAAAAGTGCAAATATAAATCATACAAGTCATAGGAGATTTGAACAAATTCAAGAAACAAATATGTAAAAACTCCCTAATTCTTGTAGAGATGTGGATTCCTTGTTGAATTCTCCATGTTTTGACCTTCAATCTTCTCTTCTAAGCTCCCTCTCTCTCTATTTTCGTGTGGTTGCTGATATCCAAGGTGAGTTAGGGTAAAAAATGGCTAAAAGGGGTATTTATAGACCAACCCGCTGTCTCGAACGCCGCGGCATTGGGTGTCGAACGCCGCGGCGTTCAACATTCTGCTCCTGAACGCCGCGGCGTTGGTGATGAATGTCGCGGTGTTCCCCTGCTGCTCCGGCCAGTTTTGGTAAACTTAGCATAACTTTCTCTACCGATGTTGGAATACACTGATTCAAGATGCTGTAGAATCGTAAAACAAATATCTACAACTCTCAAGAAGACACTGGGGCCTAAATCAAATGTTAAAGATGACAAAATCGTCTCACAAGTCACTGAATGAGAAAACTCCATCGTAAGACGTCTCTTTCGATGACGTTTTCACCTCCTTCCCTACATATCGGATCTTTGTCTTCAACATAAGAAATGTACCTTTGCCTCTTATCTTTCCATTGGTATAAGAAGTGTGTAATTTGGACATGGGTAGAGAAATCTATTCCATAAACTCTAGCACTGCGCAGACAGTTTGTATCTTTATGCATGATTTATCTTCAATCCTTGTTCTTTTCCTCTAAATGTTATGTTATTCTATAAAATATGAGAAAACAAGGGTCAAAGCATCATATGTGATCACATTATCAAGGAAACAATCAAAACTAAGTCGATAAACGGGGGAAAACTAGTGTAAAAATAACATATATCAAGGCGGAAGAGAAGAAGAAAGGAGAAAAGAGGAAAGCGTCTAGTTCAAGAGCTCAAGAGCCTCCGCCTCTTAAGCGTCAAGTCTTAACCTCTCCTTCTGCGCTAAGTCTCCCATCTTGGATAACTGCTTTTAAAGTAAGTGACTCTGGAGCGCCTAGTAGAACACTAAGGGAACCTCCAAGAGCACGATATCTAAATCTACCAAAACCTACAAGAGCAATGTTAGAACAGTTTGACATCCCTCTTCAAAGAACATCCATTCCAGAACCTTCAGATCCAAAAATTTTAGCTGAAAAGAGGCAGATGTCTGACTTCATTCGAACTTTCAGAATTTGTCTAAGGTATATTGGTATTGATCCAACTGATTGGGACAAACACTTTACTGCTTTCAAGAAGAGACAACAAGAAGAAAATAAGCTCATAATCAACAAAGATCATGAAGCGATGATGACCTTGGAAGATAATCTGACTGAAGCTATCCGAGCTGAAATGCCCAAGCGATACAAAGTTAGATCAAGTCATTAGAGCTTTTTGATTTGTATTATCTATATTCTTGTCTCTTATATTTTGTTTGTTTAGTTGTAAAAATGCTTGTAATCTTTGATATATATAAAATGCATTTTTCAGCTGAAACATCTCGTTGAAGCGTAACTAACCTTATCTAATCAAAGCTAACTTTTATTTTGGCTGTCTAACTCTTGAACTATAAAAGAGTAAGTATTGCCATCATCAAAAAGGGGGAAATTGTTAGGAATTTCAGGTTAGATGTTTTGATGATGACAATTAGGACCTTTTGTTAGACCCCAAAATATATAAGTTTGTTTTTCAGCTTTGAAGTGTTAGATTTGTAATAGGCTTTGTCTTATTTTTATTCTAGATTGTTAGGTTAAGTTGTCTTAGACTGAGCGTCTGATTTGTTCTAAGTGAGTTTATCAGAAGTAAAGTTTGAAGACTCAAGCGCCTGAAGTTTGAATAAAGATGAAGATTCCAAGCGTCTAAAATGACCTGCTACACCAAGCGTCACCCTATAGGATAGAAGTGATTCAAGGTTGAATAAGCGTCTATCAATGACTAATTTCACCTGAATTTATTTCTAAGCCCAGAAGGAATTTTAATGCAAATACTCTCAAAGCATTAAATGCCAACGGACATTTAATTCAAATGCATTAAATGCTGATAAGAGCATTAAATGTGATAAGCACTTTCAGACGTACGGAGAAGCCTCCCTATTGGACTATCAACTATTCAAAGACTGCAGCACCAACTTTTGTGCAGCAAATTTTCAAGAAAAAAGACAAAAGTTGTTCACTCGCGAAAGTGAGAGACACGCGCTCGTGCATGTGTCAAACGGACACTTTTTCCAAGAATGCCTATAAATAGGACTTCAACAACAAGCCAAAAAACAGAGAACAGTTATCAAGTCGAATTGCTGTTGCATTGAAGTCTCATTCCTTACAATCTCAGAAAAGCCAAAACTTTCAAGAAAATATTCTCTTTACTTTTCTTCAAATCTTGAGACAGTCAACCAATATCTCAAACACTCTTTTCAGAGAAACCCACATTACTACTGAGCTATTCCTAGTTGTTTGAACTTTATCAAAATCAAACAAACCGTTTAGAAAAACCCCTATCCAAGCCTCGTGATCTGTGTGAAGTCGAAGTTGGATATTTGCCATATTTCTGGGTGAAAGAAGCAAGGGATTGAAGTGATTTGGAGCAGAAATCTGTGTGATCAAGGAGCTCAAGTCATCGACATCCATCTCTCCCTAATTTGTAGAAGATTCTGTGTGATTCTTTGAGAATCATTTTAGTGGATTGCCTCCAAGTGTTCGAGGAGAAGAAGGACGTAGTTTGGATTACACCACCCAACGAACCTTACAAATATTGTTCTTTACTTTACTTTCAGCATTCATATTGTCATATCATTATCTGATAAAGTAAAACTTAATCAAACGCTAAGCAACTAAATACACTTTCTGTGACGCTAAAGCTTTAAAAGAGAAGACTTCAAAAATCATTCCGTTGTGCTAACACTGATCAAAGAAGTGAACGCCCATACCTATTTGGTTGTAGTATTCAAGTCTTGAAATCTAAGTTAACTTTCTAAAAACAGTCTTCGTTAGACACTTCACCAAAGCGCCTATATTTTAAGTGAACGCTTAAGTCAAGTGTTAGACACTTCACCAAAGCGCCTATATTTTAAGTGAACGCTTAAGTCAAGTGTTAGACACTTCAAGTGTCTACTTTTCAAGCGTCCAAAAACCTTTTTAATACGAATCTTTTGAAGTCGAAAAAGACTTCAGGGTCTATTCAACCCCCCCCCTTCTAGACCCTTTCGTATGTCACTTGGGACCAACAATAATGTCCTATCATTTACTAATCCTCTAGTGGCATTTGAGTACATTAACCCAACAGGAAATGGGCCCACAAAAAACAAATAAGGAAAGATGGAGACAGGAGCCCACAAGGATACTTCTGACATATCCAAGACGCGAGGTCGACTACCAAGCTCCAAGGCGAGCTCATGGTCTACCTAAAGGGAGAGCTAGAGGAGAAGGTCAATGATAGTAGACGAGAGGCCTCAGAGGGGAGCTGGCGAGAGAATAAGAGTGAATCAAATATATGGTCAACCAACATCCCTAAAATCAAGGGAATGATCCGCAATTCCCCTCAACTACCGAGAGAGACCCCTTGACCAAGGAAATAGAGGGAGTAGTCAGCCAAAGCTAGTATAAAAAGCTAGGATTTTGAGTTTTGTAATTTTTAATATTCACTTGCTACAAAAAAATAAAAAAATACGAAAGTTGGTGTACTGTATTCTTCTCTCCCAAAAAATTAATAAAATAACTCCATGTTATATTTCTCCATATTCTCAGTGTTTGTAAATTATTCCAAATATTTTAATTTAATATTCGTGATATAAATCGTGTTTCATTTTCACGATTTTCTTGGTGCAAATTTTGACCCACATCACCATGATATAGATTAGTAGAATAAAATAAATGAGCATATACAAAGACAAACAAAATATGTGCATATCATTTCTGGAAATAAGATCTCCTATTATATGATTATGGATATGTTATCCTACACAATTCAAGAATTTTTAAATGAAAACGAACAAACTTGAGTCATGTGCAATTTTGGTCCAATATCATGGAACATAAATTGCACAATTAACCATGCACATGAGAAACAAGTGCTACTTCCGTCCAAGAACTAACGGGCATTAGGCTTAGGCTAAAATTGCAAAAAAAAATTGAAGATATATGATGCACTGTGGTGAATATCATAATATTGAGACCAATATTGCACATAGTTATGGATTGAAAATGCAATTTTCCCCATTAGATGTGATTTGATATAAATTTTTTTTTTATGAGAAAGATATGGATGAGTATTTGTTTTATATGAAAATCTAGACATATCTAAATTAAACTTATCGATTAAAACATCCAAAAATATGCAAAGCAAATCTTATTTCACACGTTGCGTCATTTCGAATCAAGATATGTAATTTTTTAAATTCATATGTTAAGATGTTTGGGGATAAAAACTTTTTAATTATTGGATGAACTGTCAACTCTTGAATAGTAAAAATTTGACTTTCCAAGGAAAAATTTGAGAGAAATGTCAATCAAATTCATTTTTCTAAGAAATTTGAGATTTTTCTGGAGATATTAACTGTAGCATTTTGAAATACTTTTAGGAAATGTCAAAAAAATTGCATTTCTTATGAAACAGTCCATGAAAAATTGAAAAATGGGAACATCTATCCATCCAATCGGGGCCACAATGTCTGAGTCTGAACTTGGACCCAAATTTTTTGGCCCGGGCTTACCGCACAAGATATAGTTTAATTGAAGGGTGCAAAATTGTATTTAACCCTAAAATAATTAAGACAAATACATCTTTCTTTTTCAACAAATGTCACACACATTCAAGAGTCCAGACTTATTCAATAGATATAATAGTTGCTCTTGATCTATCTTAAGATCTATGTAGGAGGATTATCAAAAAAAAGAAATCTATATAGGGGCGATGAAAACCACGTACACTATGATCCCTATGATCAGGAGGCCTTGTAGGGAGCTGGCCCAATTACTCTCAGCTCACCCTAAAACAAACCCATTTTATAATAGTATCCTTCTCCATCTATGATGTATGGATACGGACACGACACAGGATATGGATAAGTGATTTTTAAAAAAAACTAGTACACAGACACGATTAAAACACGAATATTTTCATATGTATTTTTTCTTATCTCTTAATAGTTGAACACGAACTTGGCGCGTATCTAACTCTGCACGGGATGATTTTTGAAAATGTTTATGCATTATAATTCTCCATCAACTAGGGATGAAATTCAAATTCAAATTAAAGACCGGGACTCCAATATCTGAATTCTGACGTGTGAGATGTTGACACTATATCTTGAAAAAAAAAATGAATACTACTTTAGAGTATTGAATTCAAATTTCATCTTTATTATACTATCTACAAAGTCCTTTTTCCCGTCTTGTAACGTCCGACTCCTTCCTTCGTTTGACTCCAAGACACACATAAAAAGCCTATCCTATTTTATATAATATATAACATGACATAATATTTATGAATAATAAAGGGTGCTTTGAAATTGTCATCATCTTTTGCCACCACCAAGTGTCAAGTGCAGTGCCCTCTTGTTCTCAACTACTCCTCTTCATCGAGAGAACCTTCCTATTTCATAGGCAATAACAACTTCATATATAGGAAGGGATCTTGTACTTACATTAGTTTCACTAGTTTCATTTTCATTTTCATTTTTGAGAAGAATAAGAAATAAAATTATGTCAATCCTCAGTAGCAGTGGTAATATGAATGGACCTATTTTTCATGAATTCAAGAAACAGGCTTCTTTCTTCCTCAAGGAGAAGATCAAAACTGCTAGATTGGCCTTAACAGATGTGACACAAGCACAACTGTAACTCTCTTCCAGCACCATGTTTCTGTCATACATATATATAGATGTATGTATATTCTTTTAAACCATGTGATTTATTCTTTATTTTTATTTTTTTGGGTTTTTCTATTGAAGATTGACAGAAGAAGCTACCAACGGGAATCCAGGAGGGCCTGATGCACGAACCCTTAAGATGATATCAAAAGCAGCTTTTGAAATTGATGATTATTGGAGAATCGTGGATATCCTACACAAAAGGTTTCATTGAAATTTTTTCTTTTTACTTTTGGTTTTTTTTTAAAAAAAACAAAATTGTTTATTGTTTTTATTGGATTTTATTTAATTGTTTTAGATTGGAAAGATTTGATAAAAGAAATTGGAGGGCATCATATAAGGCTGCGATTG
Organism: Buddleja alternifolia; assembly: GCA_019426215.1. Lineage (NCBI taxonomy): Eukaryota > Viridiplantae > Streptophyta > Magnoliopsida > Lamiales > Scrophulariaceae > Buddleja > Buddleja alternifolia. The sequence continues at coordinate 12,734,490 of CM033391.1, read as the reverse complement.
TGATTGAACACTTGTTGACTCATGGGCCGGAGAGAGTTGCAGAGGAGTTTCAATGTGATGGAGATGTAATTAGACAAATGGAATACTTTCAACATATTGATGATAACGGGTAGGTATTTCATTATTTTGCAAAATCATATTATTCCATTTGGATTTCTAATTACTACTTTCTTGTATAATAATAATACTCTATCCGTCCCGTTTCTTTTGCTGTTCGGATCCTCCATTCCAAACTTGTTTTTCGTTACGACCGATTTTAAGGAAACACTTTACAGACTAGAAGTGCATCTCTATTATGAAATACAAGATTAAGACGCATCAACTTTGAGTAGAAGATCCAAACAGATTGTTATGATTATAGTTTGATCCTATAGAATTTTAGATGAAAGTTTCAAGAGTGAAGTTTTATGTATCTCTGCATATATTATAGCGAAGGGGAATTTTTGGTGAATAAACTTTCATATTAGGAAAGTATAGTCTTATTTTGGAACGTCCCCAAAAAAACATAGAAATTATGAGCAAGGAATGAGTATTTTTTTCGACATTAGACATATTTAGAGTAAATTTTTGTTGGATTTGTAGATTTAACTGGGGTGAGAATGTCAGAAAGAAATGTGAAAGGATACTGAAGCTACTCGAGAAAGGCCCTCTTCTCAAACAAGAAAGAGACAGAGCCCGAAAAGTTTCACGAGGGATTCAAGGATTTGGTAGCTTCTGCATTAGGACGCAAGAAATCGAATCATCACTTAAATCGTTTGACAGATGCAAATCTGAATTCAGTGATCAAACCACCAATCACGAAGATTTCTTTTCAGTTCCAAATGAAAATAATCTGGCCAAAACAGAAACGGAGAAGCTACTGCTCGTGGCCAATCCGAAATCAGAAAATTCCAAAGAGAATATGGCTCCAGTGGAATCGAAGCCTCTACTGGGTGAGCAGAAAGACGGGGGAGGGGTAAATATGTCAACGGGTTCGTGTCACCCCTTCGATGATAACGATGAGCATCTAACAGTTATGTCGTTGCTTTCACCTGCACCTCATCTCAAGGCATGTTGAACATATTGGAATAGGGCTCAGTCATTCTTGGCGACTCCTGGGACCTACGATTATCATTCCTTGTGTGATTGGAGAGGTGTGACCCTACTAGGCCCGCCCCCAGGTAATAGTAAAGAGGTTTGATGTTAGTTTTTATGATCACGGTTGTTGGCCTATTGGGAAAAACTCGCTTCCATTTGCTGTTCAACGCCTTTACGACTATAATTATGTCATTTAACACAATGTGGGGTACACTGCTCGTGTGAACACCCGATGTACGTAAAAAAACCTGAATGAGCATCTCTATGGACCTATATGATTGTGAGTTTATATGCTTTGTTTCCGAGGGTTTGTCGAATTTTACGTTTTGGTGTTTATTGTAAATTTGGCATGTTTTTAAGTAAAAATAAAAAGAACGTAAATCCCTCTCCGAATATCTTCTTCCTCTGTTACATTCCAAGATAACACTCAAATTTTATGTTCCAAAGGGAACATCAACTTCAATATTAACATACTATTTGAAAAGAAAAGGGAAAAACTAAAGTATTCAACTGTACAAAATAATAGATTTGTCAAGGGAGATCATCCATGTTCCCTACATCTATTTAGATAATAGATCTTAATCTGCTTAAACTTTGAAATATCCGAAAATCTACATAATTTACAAGCTAAGTGGCAACTTACAAGGATGGGTTGATCTGAAGATTTGAAAGCCAATCATGAATAGCAAGCCTGAGGGAATGGTTGGGAGTTGGATTTAAGTGAGTCAACTTCAAATTTGTCATGGGAGAAGTTTGATGATTGTCGTCAAGCCATCCACGTAGGGCCTCTCCCTCATACGTGAACCCATCTGCTGCCACCTGAGGGTCGTGCATTATTTCCTGCAACGAAATAATTCAGCACCACCAAAATTAAAGGGAAAGCTAAAATTAATTCAAGTGTAACTCTCGCTCCTACAAAGAAAGTGCTGCAGTGTGTAAAAATTACACAAGTAGTCAAAACTATCCATGGTTTGCAATCTCCCATGTTCAAAAAATGCAGCAAACTACCCACTAAGAAGACGTTTGGATAAAAGTTTATGAGCTCCTCAAAACATCTTATAAGATGTTTACGATCTTATAAGCTTTCAGATAGGTTTTCTTGGAGGAGCTTATAAGCCAAATGAGATCTTCTATTGCAATTTCCTATTGTATCTTTTATTGCAAGGCACGAATGAGTGATACATGTTCAATCGTGTCCAATTGATAGAATCTTCTAATCGGAGAATAAGGAACTGGTTGTGACGTGTCATTCATTCATGTCTTGCAATAGAAGACGCATTAGAAAATTGCAATAAAATATCATGTGTGTTTAAGCTCCTAAAATAAGATGTTAAAGAGCTTACAAGCTCCTTAAAAATAAGTTAGCAACGTAACTTGTTTTAAGAATTCAAAAAACCACTTTAGTTTGGTCAACTTAATAACATATTTGCCATTACTTGCATCTTATGAGCGTTATCATCTTATTTTATCCGTTTAAAGGACTTATTTTTAAAACATCATCTTGTAAATTCCAAAAACCTCTAAATCAAAAAACAGAGATGGGAGACCTTAGCATGCTCGGCACAAAACCAGAAAATCTGTAAACAGCCTTTCCAACGATAAATAGAAGACTTTTCAGTCAGAGAAGGAGCAAACACTCATACTAATTATATGAAGTTGCAACGTCCTTATTCAGGCCAATTATTCTTGCTAATAATTTACGCAGAAATACTACTTACCTGAAGAATCGGGCATAAGAAAAAAGACGGCACTGTTTGCTCTTCAAGGAAAGGCAAATGCTCCAGCTCCTTAACAAGAGATTGAGTCAGCTCGGGTCTATCCCTACTGTTACATTCACAACAGCGCAATCCCAGCTCCACCAATCTCCGACCGACATATGTCGACCACTCACCAGCAGACGAATCCAAGACAGATGTCACTTTCCCATTGGCCACCGCCCTGCGCACTTCGCCAACCAATCCTCCCAGATGTTTTCCAGTAACCAGCTGAAGTACGATTAACCCAAACGAATAAATATCCGACTTATATGTTGGTGCTCCAGTTCTATTACATTCAGGATCAGTATATAAATAAGCTCCGTTTGATCCACTGCAATGTCGAAAACTAGGGCAACGGAAGGCTTGGCTGGCTGTAAGCATATGATCGCTATAATCACTTATTTTGCATCTATTTTCAGAATCTAGAAGCAAATTTTCGGGCTTTAAGTTGCCGTGTACGATCTTTTTAGGTCTGAAAGAATGCAAGAATAAAAGAGCACTCGCTATATCAGCCACAATTCGTGCTCTTATCTTCCAGTTAAGGGTGCTGATGTTATTGTTGTTTGAAAGGTAATTATGGAGGCTACCACCAGGTAAATATTCGTAAACGAGCAACCAGGATTCTGAACATACTCCAATTAATTCCACGAGGTGAGTGTGACGTAATTTGCCTAGAACTTGAACCTTCATGTTTGACAAGATGTGAGGTTAAGTAAGCATAAAGCATAAGAGCACTAAAAGAAAAAGATATTAGTGACATAGTGTCACATATGTCACTGATTATATATATTTAACTATAGCAACTTTTGTTCTGACGGACAAGCTTACAGATACAAGAACTGTGTCTAAGCTGCCATTATTAATATTTAGAGATACGTAGATAATGATATCACAAATATAGCAACAAAATCATTTTGGCAATTTTTTTTGCCACAAAGTTGACATTACCCGATGGGATCTTCTATTGCCGCTCCTATTGCATCTCCTATTGCAAGTTATTGAGAGAATGACACGTGTCCATTAAGAAGTCCAACAATTACTCATTTAAACACAAAAAGACACGTGTCATTACCTTGCCAAAGAGATGCATTAGAAGAGATCTCATATGTGCAACTACACATGTGTCATTATTTATTAACGGTGACAACTTGTACCTAATTCTTGCATCATTAATTGTTGACTTGTACACAATTCTTGTTAGTATTAAATGAGTGAAAGTCATTATTACTATATAACTAGTAACAATTTTAACATTGTTACTTGTTGTCACTAATCATTATGCTCGTAAAGGGAGAAAATAGTCTAAATGGGGATTCGTATACATTACACACGAGACTGTGACACATAAAGAGAGGATTCATACCTTTTTGTGGAAATCTGTTTGCCTTGGCATATTATACGAATGCAGCTTCTTTATAGCAACCGTCTTGTTCAGCATTTCCCCCTTGTACACTATCCCGTATCCTCCCCGCCCAATCTTGAAATTCTCGGAGAAATTGCATGTAGCACCCTCCAAATCTGATAATAAGAACTCTGGCAATTCAGAAATATCCCCCATAAACCTCTCATTTGCATCATCCCATTGTTCATGGCTTTTCCATCTATCGAGCCATCTAATGGCTTCGATCTTCTGAACCTGAAGTTTCTGCTTCTCCTTGCGTAAAGTTGCAATGGAAGCCTGAATAAGCTTCAATTCGCTGGAAACTTCTTCACGTCTACAGTTTGCTTCATGTGCACGACTATCCAGGAGAGCTATACAACGAATGGTCTTCTGTAGCTGGTGAGTTATTTTTTGTCTTTCTCGTAAGAGCTTCTCTTGTTCTTGTATCGTTATTCTAAGCACAATCTCAGCATCTGTTCGGAGTTTTATTTCGCGGGAGTGAGCCATTTCTAAAGCTTTAACCTAAGAGATCATAGCGAGATTCTCTTGCATTAAATTCATGACGAAAACATAGTAAGAGGATGTTCAGGTGAGATTATAAGCTCTTCAAAACAGCCTTACGATGTTTAGGATTTTATCAGCTCTATAAAGTATTTGCATAATTTTAAGGGAAGCAGTTTATAAGCTCCTCAAGAATAGGTTAGGAATCCTAACTTAATTAACAAGATCTTATCAAACCTTTTCAATTTTTTCAACTTAATTACATAATTACCATTATTTACACCCTATAAGCTTCATGATCTTATTTTTTCCAAACACATAAAAAAATTGCTTTTTTAAATAAGATCCAACATTTTATAAGCTCCAAAAACATCTTATAAGATGCAAGAGCTTACAAGATGTTTTAAATAAGCATCCAAACACCCTCGAAGCTATATTAAAATTACGACTTTAGGTGCATTTGTTCAAATTTGTCAAAACTTTAAAAAAAACCCAAAAATCATATAAAATGAAGTCTTGACATTAAAATTTATGGTAAGACCCACTTTGATACAATGAACGTTTCCACATGCAAGATACAATGAAGGTTTGAGAATAAAGTAAATTGACTTAAATATCACCTTATTCAATGCTTCCACAGCTTCAGCTACCAATTTCTTTTGCTCTAGATACGCTTCGTCATTCAATTCATCAACTTCCACTTCTGCAAGCTGAAATTCTTCCTCAGACTCTGCACTCGTTGAAGAAGATACATTTTGGCTATTATGTGGATCACATGAATTTTGAATACATTGCACTCTGGAGGATAAAGTTATGCCAGTCTCAGATGTATCCGCCTGTGAGAGATTTCCGTCCCATATCAGAATAGATTTTCTAGCAGGAATAGAACAAAATGTTTTATGATGACAAACAACCTCGTTGTTGCTAGTAACTTAACAAATGACACCTTACATTGTGTGTAGCTAATTGATGGTTCGGCAGAATAACGCGTGAACTTTGAGAAGCTTGTCTTGTCCAGATCAGCTTTCCTTTGTTGACAAACCACATCTCACAATAAGAAGGTGCATGCTTTGCAGTGTGGCTGGCCTTGCACGAGCTCTTTTTCCCTTTTATGAAACTGTGTCAATCATTAAGAGTAAATCTTAAGAAAATATCTTTGTTCTCTAATATACTTATCAGAAACGAAACACAATAGAAAAGGACGTAACCAGGAGAACATAGGGGGTTAAGAGCACCCAAGATAAATTACAGGAAAACAAACAAAAATCACTAGTTTACAAAATTTAAGGAGTCTATCTTTGTATTATTGAATAGGATGTTCAGTAAGAAAATAGTTAATATTTAGAAGATATTATATGTTATACGAACTTCCTAGGACAAAATGAATTTACACAAACAACTCCATTTATCTCATGGGAAATAAACAACACACTGCTAAGACTCAATTTAACATAGCAAACATCTTTCGTTTTTACCCATTTCCTCTCATCACATTCCATTTGAAATCAGATGATTCATTAAACAAAAAATCCTACATATTCGAACTTCTTAACCATAACCATGTGTAGATATTCGAATAATCCAGAAAAAAGAGAGAGAAGAAAAAAAAATAAAAACAGATATTAGCTCAATTTACGGACAACTAAAGCCAAAAAAAAAAGATCTTTTCATTTTCACAAACTGAAGAAGAGAAACTTCTCCATGCATGAGCTAATATGAACTGGAAATCCCTCGAAAAGGGTTTTCAAGAAGTCCAAACAGAAGCAATAAACGAATTCACAAGTTGCAACAGCCTGATCACACAAAGTGAGGTCATAACTAATTAAGTAGCAACTTAAGAGAAGAGAAACATACTCTGGGATAGCACCAACAACAAGTTTCCTAATACTGTGTACATTTACTAAATTCACAATTCCTTTTTTAACTTCATCAGCTTCAGTTGTAAGAACGCTTGCTTCAACCTGGATATAGTATTGCATTACATCAAGAGAATGCATTATTGTAAATAAATCACTTTAACTTGAGTAAGAACTATTATTGGAATAGAAATAAATCGAACTTGTGTGAAAACTATTATCCTGAACAAAGAAGCATGAAATTTAAATTTATATTCGTTCACGATAACGTATCAATGATTCTACATGTAAGTAGTACTAACAGGAAATTGATGAACATTCTGTTATATTTGTTTGTGCCTCTCCTGATATATTAAATAAAAGCTTGTCCAAAAAATTTGATCTGCCCAGCCCATTATAATGTCTCGTTTACCATTTATGATTTTCCTATTTTATTGCAGAAATTGAGTAGTCAAGCATAGTAGACTGCATTCTAAGCTTTATCCCTATTCGTTTACCATTACATTTTGCTGAACGACCAAAAGAGATAATACTATATTGGGTAAGAGAAAACAGAGTCGAAAACTATATTTGGATCTAAAATGCAGAACCATATTTGTATAACCAAATCCATCTTCATTACCTTTGCAATAAGATATATTTTTAGAAATAATTCTTCTTTACAAAAAGAGATGCAATATTTTACAACTATCTATTTTTAGCCACATGATAATAGTTATAATCATGCTATTACAGAATCATAAATGTTCAAACTTTTAACTACACTATAAATGCTAACTTTCTAGACTAGAAAAACAAAACAATCTCGCTGTCTTAACCAAAACTATATCACTGTCTTAAATATTAAAAGCTTGAAAAAAGGTGACGTGACGTATTTTACGATTAAGATATAGAGAAAATAATGCATAGTTATATATTAAAAGATATGGGATGAAATATACTTTTGATCTACTGCATGTTATCAAGTAAGTCGATAACAGCTTCATTGTCTCTTCTCTCTCCTTGTATCTAAATGCAGCCACCATTTCTGGATTTGCTTGACGTGCTGGTAATTTGCCCACTACATGATGTTTAACCAACATGATAAATCAATAATAACAAAACCGACAATAATATACACAGCAATGACAGAAAAAAAATCAACAAGAAGTTTTCCGGAAGCAAGCCAATCGTTTGTTAATTTGCTAGAGGTGGGGATTGAAAGAAAAAGAAGAAAAATAACAAAGCAGCTAATATAACTTTAAATAATGTGCTTGCATTGTCTTTAAGGGTTATTTTAAATGTAAATGTAATATTATATTCAAAGTTATGAACTATACATATTTATCCATCAATTTAAACTACACCGTTGATAGACAGAAGAGAAGTCTTTTTTATTGAAATTGAGTAACCGTCCAAGTGGTAAAGGCATATGTTCCAAGATTGTACAAGTATGAAATCGGGGATCAATAACTACACGTCTAAATGGGCATTTATCTCATTATCGTTGCAACTAATTGGTTGCTGATGATATATTGAATTAGTTATTGGCATAATAACATCATAAAATTAATTAGTTAAGACGCGAAACCAACTAATACAAACATTGCTTCTTTCTTTCATTTAATTCTTTGTTTCTTACTGTTAAGTATCAAATACTCGCAAAGAAAATTGTTATATACCACCGTCTATTTTTCACCGTTTTTTCACCAATCCTGTAAGATATCCATTGTTATGGTAAACATAAATTACGAAAATCAAATCAATTGCATTTATTGCATTCAATTCTCACCATAATTAAAATAAGTGAAAAAATGATGAACAATAACCGGTGGTGTACAGCATCACTCTGCTCTGCCACGAATTGTAAGTTGATTGCACATGTCCTCTACTAAGAGCATCTCCAACCCATAAACATTAAAATGGTGCAACTTTTGCACCATGTTAGTGTCATACAGTAAATTCACTCCAACTCATAACTCTAATTTTTACACCAAAAAGAATATTCTCTAAAATATTCTTTTTTAATCTTATTTTATGCTATTGTCTCTATTTCGCAAAAAATACCTTAACTTCAAGTTTTTTTTCCACATATTCATCCAATTTTATTTTATTTTGGTATTTCGTGGTATTAAATAATAAAATTCACAATTAAAATACATTTTGTTGTTTAATAATAATAAATAATTGAACCTTATTTCTATTTGGTATTTCATAAAATTATTTAAACAACCGATTATGTTATTTAGTAATAGTCAAAATGATATTGGTGGGGACGGAAGTGATATGCCAGAATATTAAGTTGTTATTATTTGTCTAATTTCTCAATGTCTTACTCTTATTATATTAGTTAGTTTGTATTAGAATAGTGTAATTTTTAATATTAATCTATGTCTAAATAAATATTTCAATTTTTTTAACTTATGAAATAAGCATTTTGTACAAGTTCTTAATATATATTTTTATTTATAGTTAAATTCAAAGTGAAATCATATATAATTGAATAAAAATAATCTTTATAGGACATAGTTATAACTTCACAAAGTTTTAAGGACTAAATTGCAAAAGAAAAATAATACAAAAACCAAAATACAACTAACTAAAAAGAAAAAGGACTTACACCAAATTTGATGCAAATGTGAAGTTTCACGCTAAATATGGCGTTCAACTTCACAATTGCACCAAATTTGGTGTTAAATATGGTGTGGGTTGGAGTGCCAACCCACACCATTTATACCATATCCAACCCAAATTTAGAGTAGGTTGGAGATGATCTAATAATTAATGTAAAGAATAAACTATAGAATCAATATCATTTATGCTCACAGACATAAATAGGACAATATTTAAACAAAACTGTGCGTTTAAGAGGCTTACAAAGAGTTGGAATGAGTGGAGAAGGACGATGAACATGAAGCAAACATATTTCTTGCCCTCTGAACGTACTAAAACTCCACTGCAGCAACGACACCGTTTTCTCCACCGATTTCCCCACCGCCACGTGCACCGTGCCGCCGCCTTCCCCAGCCGCCTCCGGCAGCTGATCACTCACTGAACGGCCAAACCCATGGCTGAAAGTCGCCGCCGGTGAGGACCCAGAAAGAAAATCTTCAGTCGGACGACGAGGGTCACTCAGAAGCTCCGCCATTTAGCTGATACCCCCCCCCCCCCCCCCCCCCCGGCAAGAGATGGCGGATTTTGGAATGAATAATCAGTTTAAAATTATTATTTTCTGTAGTATTATTGTCCTTGTTCGTCTCGGAAGGAAGACTTTTCTTTGGTGGGCTGATGAAATGAAATTGTGAGAGTGAGTGAAATGACATTTTGATGAAATTATTTCAACAATTTGTTAAAAGATCTTATTTTTGGGGTCAAAAGTCTTCTTGACTTTTACTAACTTTGATTCAGACACGTCGGCAACCTTTTGTTTCCATCTTGGCCGATATTTTTGGTGGAATAATTTATTGAGTTGAGTATTTTTGCGAGGATGTGTTCGAATTAATTATTTGAAGTAATATTTGGATGGTTTTTTTGTCAGATTGTGTTTGATTTTATTTTTATAGAGTATAAGAATCAATATGTCAGTCAAATTATGTAAATTTTTGTCTAAAAAGGTTGTGTTAATATTTAGTTAATAATTAAAATATACATTATAAAATAAGTTTCAAATAATTGTAGTACATAATATAATATTTATATATATATATATATGTATATATATATTTTAAGTTTATATATGTATACATAATATTATAATATTATATATATTATGTATATGTACACATACATTATTTTATAATATTACATGTATATTACGTATATATTATATATGTATATATACATATACTGACATATGCATAATGATATATGTATATATAATATGTATATATATATATATATGTGTGTGTGTGTGTGTGTGTGCACGCGTTTAATGTGTACAAAATAATAGTAAATACATTTGTATATATGTATATACAACTATATATTACATATATATAAAATAATATATTTGTATATATTATTCATAAATTTCTAAAATGTTTGTAGAATATTGTTTCCATTCCTGAAATAATCCTTTAAGGATTTCTGGCAGAATTTCTGCTTTAGGACTATAGAATGTTCACCAGTTTACATAATATATAATATATCATATGTATTATACATACATATCTATAAATTACTATAATACATACCTATTATACAGTATAACACATTTATATATATGTATTCTATTATATATATTTATTACATATGCATAATAATATTACATAGGTACATATTGTAATTGATGTAGTCATATATACATAAGAGTGTATTTTATTATGTAATATATACATAATATATATGTATATGTAATTTTATAAACATGTATATTACATATATTTTACGTATATGTAATTTTATAATAATAAGTGTATATTACGTATATAATATATACACATATACGTATATATATGGGTAGTAAATATATATCTATATTATAATACATAATTATTTATGAATGTATCATACATATATATACATTTATATTATAATCTGTCAATGTATATTATAATATGTACATCCGTGTATAATTATATACAAATGTAGATTACAAATATATATATATATATATATATATATTATAATACGTCAACATATATTATTATTTTGTTTTTATTCATAATGTATATGTTATAAATATAAATACTATATATACATACATCAACATGCATAATCTATATAAGATATGTATATTATTTATATGATATGTACATATCTACAGTACATACCTATTATATATTGGAATATTATACATATATATATTAGAGAGAGAAAATTCTCTCTATCGTTGTTTTGGAAGTATTTGGCCAAATAGTTATGGTATAAATAAGTTTTGGGCTGGGTTTTTGTCCAATCCAGCCCAAAATAAAAACAAACAAAGTCACTGTGTTCCGTGGGTTGTGGCTATCCACAAGGAAAGGAGTGGGTAATTGTATGCTAGATCAATGTATTATATATTTATTTTTTCCACACAAATATGTATGAGAATCACACGAAATATATTTTTACTTTGTCGGATAGATACACACTAGGACCATTTAACTTAATCTAACATAGAATTTCCCGAAAAGATGTGTGGAAAAATAAAACCAACCATTTTATTAAAGAAAATATTCAGCAAAATTACAAACGAACCAACTTATTATAATAAGAGCTGATAGAAAAATTTACAACCCAAAGAATGTAAATTCTACAAGAAAAACTACTTGTTAAGAAGTCTTGAAGAGAACAAAACTTAATCTAATAACAACAGGAAAGACAAATAGAGATTCAATGTGAAAAAATGAGAATTGCAGAAGCATTCTGTTGAGAGAAAAAGATAAACCAAAATGGCTCTTTATAGAGAGAGAAAACCAAATCTCAACAATCTGATTTGGGGTCAGGATATATGTTGTAAAAATAGCAACTAATCCCTTGAAGACCTCGTCAACTCCACATTGAAAACAATTGAATAGGCTTAGAAGAAACCAAATAGCTAGAGCCCAATAACACTATAAAGAATTAGCCCAATAGTTGTTTGGGATGGATATAATATCTTCAATACCCCCCTTAAGCTGGTGGGAAGTGAACGCACAAAATTGAGCCTGAAAACGGACCATCGGTTTGCAGATGAACGTAAAATCCTATAAAAAACAATGACAAAATCAGTAAAAGATAACCCAAAAAATGTAGTGTGTCATCAGAACAAGTTAACACTCAACAAGTAATCATAATCACATCACTGAAAACAATGACATGACATAAAAGAATAAACATGTGATTGATCACAATAACTGAAAATGAATATCCAATATACTGAACCTAAGTATAAAATAACAAGCTTGAAAAACAAGAAACAATGACCACAAGTTGGGTAAAAAACTGTCTTGAGTTTTGCTTCTTTGATTCGAACAAATACCGTACTTTATGTCTATCCTAAAAGAAAGGAGGTATGTTTTCACTGGATTTGGCTTTTCTCCAATACACGTTCCCTTCAACTGCATTCAATATACATAGATGATTGTCACATTATGAGGGACTTCATCTAATTGTGTTATGTCTTATGTGTTGACTTCGTGCCAAAAATAAATTTGATTTAAGCGACAACATTTTGTAGTTTGAAGCATCTATAAACTCCCATGTAACACTTTTCCTAATACATATAGATGTATGATAAGTGTATACATGGGTGATTGAGAATGTGGAGATAAGAGTTTTCAGATTTCTTTTGAGAATACAAGTTTTTCTCTATCTATATCCTGACAACCCATTTATACAGTTGTCACACATTACTAAGACTGCTATATGAGAATGTTACAGATAATTTAAACTGAACATTTTGCATTGGACTCCTTTTCAGGACTCATTTACATCAATGTGCCCAATACAATCTTAAATCAGTGACATGTAATATGAGGCTTGATAATACTTTCTTAACCAACAATCTAACTACGGGTTACATCTTTAATTGTCTTTAATTATGGAAAACTGTCAATTATATCTCTTAAAATGCAGCTTCTCATTCTCTCTCAATCAAGTAAAATGCAAATTTAAAGAGAATTAAATGAAATTCTTCAATGATGTTGTTGAAGACTTTGCTGTCATATTTATGCTTCCCCACCATTTTATTGCAGAAAAATTCATCTTCAAAGATATAAATACTTGTATAACTATGAATTGAACTTCCCCGCCATTTTAAAGATAGTCAATACTTGTATCTTTGTTAAAGGGATCCATCCAAATTTGTTGTCTTCACATGGATATGGTCAAACTGATTGGAATGCTTCAAGAGTATGATTGGTGTTAGGAATTTCATGTTAGATGTTTTGATGATGACAATTAGGATTTTTATTAAACCCCAAAATATGTAAATTTAATTCTTTACTTGAATATATGTATATGCTTTATTTATTTTCATTTTTAGTCTGTTAGGCTAAGTAGTCTTAGAACTAAGCGTCTGATATTATTCTGAGTGAGTTTTATCAAGCGTCTAAAGTCTGAAGATTCACGTGTCTGAAGTTTGAATGAAGATGAAGTTTCCAAGCGTCCAAGCGTTGATTGTAGGACAGAAGTTATTCAATTTGAATGAGCATCTATTAAAGACAAGATTTCACCTGAATTTGTTTCTAAGTCTAGAAGGAGTTTAATGCAAATATTCTCAGATCATTAATTGCCAACGGGCATTTATTTCAAATGCATTAAATGCTGATAAGAGCATTAAATGTGATAAGCTCTTCAGGACGTATGGAGAAGCCACCCTATTGGACTGTCAACTATTCAGAGACTGCCGCACTAACTTTTTGCAGCAGATTTTCAGGGAAAATGGACAAAGGTTGTTCACTCACGGAAGTGAGAGACACGCGCCTATGCATGTGTTAAACAGACACTTTTTCCAAGAATGCCTATAAATAGGACTTCAACAACAAGCCAAAAATATACGGCACATACAACCACAAGCTTACAAGCCAAAACTCTGTTGCATTGAAGTCTCAATCCTTAAATTCTCGGAAAAGCCATTCACACAAACATTCTTTTTGCTTTTTTTCAATTCCTGAGACAGTAATCAATATCTCAAATATCCTTTCTAGAAGGAACCTACATTATTATTGAGAAATTACAAGTTGTTTGAACTTTCCAAAAATCAAACAAACCGTGTAACATAACACCTATCCAAGCATCGCAATCTGTGTGAAGTCGAAGTTGGATACTTGCATTATTTCTAGGTGAAAGAAGCAAGAGGATAGAAGTGTCTTGGAGCAGAAATCTGTGTGACCAAGGAGCTCAAGTCATTCAACATCCATCTCTCCCTATTTTGTAGAAGATTTTGCGTGATTCTTTGTGGATCATTATAGTGGATTGCCTCCGAGTGTTCTAAGGAGAAGAAGGACGTAGTTAGGATTACACCACCCAACGAACCTTTCAATTCTTGTGTTCTTTACTTTACTGTTATTTTATTTTTATCATATCTTTGCATAATCGGTTAAGAACACTAAACGCTAAAATTATTTAAAGTTAAGCAGCTAAGGAAAATCCTTGTGACGCTAAAATTCTTTAAAAGGAAAACTTAAAAAATCATTCCGCTGTGCTAACCCTGATTAAAGAACTGAACACTTAAACTTATCTGTTTTAGTATTCATATCTTTAGTCTAAATTAACTTTTTCAAAACAGTCTTCAAGTAGACGCTCAGCCAAGCGCCTACATTTTCAAGCGTCCAACTCAATTTTAATATGAACTTTTTGAAGTCGAAAAAGACTTCAGGGTCTATTCAACCCCCCTTTTTAGACCCTTTCGTAAGCCACTTAGGACCAACAAGTGGTATCAAAGCGGTTGAAGTTGAAATATTTAAATTTCCAAGCATAACTGCTTGTTTAGATCCTTTTTAAATCTAGTTGCTTGAAAATTTTCTTTATGGCATTTGCAAAAGTACCTAAGTTGACCCATGGAAGGTCAAAGCTTTACTTATTTGTGCTCATGTGATGACGAAATGTGTGATATCATTTCAGATGGCCCAATTCAAATTCTCAAAGTTATCACCAGAGCGCCTGGAGCTACTGAAGAGACTCCTGATGGCTATGTGGAAAAGCCTAAACACGAATGGTCTCCAAATGAGTGTCGACAAGCGAATCTGGATAATGTTGGTCGTAATGCTCTGTACATAGTCATTGGTGACAATGATAACTTATTCAACAAGGTTAAGTCATGTAATACAGAAATTTGGGATAAGTTAGCTATCATATGTGGTGGCTCAGCACAAATCAAGGAAAACAAATTATCAATTGCCAAGGAAAAGTTTAACGGTTTTAAGATATTGCTAAACGAGACGCTGGAGCAATTGGACATAAGATTTACAGCTCTTGTCATGGAGTTGACCTCGTTAGGCATGGAAGTACAAAACAGAGAAATGATGGTCAAGATTTTCAGAAGTCTACCGAGTAGATTTTTGATGAAAACAACAGCTATGAGAAAGTCAAACAATTTAGATCTTTTAACTCCAGAAGATGCTTTCTCGGAACTCAAAGCGTTTGAGTTCGAGTTGAATTCAGCAAGTGATGTTGTGAGCAGTCCAGTGATTGAGTGTGGAGCGCTAATAGCATCAATCAAGGGTAAATTGGGTAACAAAGGGAAAGGTTCGGATATTAGTGAGGAAGAGGAGTTGGCCTTACTAAACAGATTCAGAAAGTTTCTGAAATATGAAAAGAAAGGAAAAGGTTCCAAATATCAAGGACAAAGTTCATGTCAAATGCCTCCTCCAGTTCAACAACAATATCAAGCGCCTTAGTATTCTGCACCTACTTCTCCCCAAGCGTCGGTTCAGTACCAAGCGTCTTCTCAGCAAGAACTCTTAGCGCCAATGGTCTCAAAACCACGAACTGCAAGATTAACAAATGAACAAAAGATGAAAACTAATCTTTGTTATAATTGTAGGAAACCAGGGCACTACCAGGTAAATTGCCCTTATCCAAACATATCCAAGCCCACAAGGCAGGATTACTTGGATAGAAACCAATTCAGAAGCAACCTTAGACAACAAGATTTGCTAGCAGAATCAGAACCAGCATCTGCACCTGAAGATTTAGAGTCATCAGAGGAGAGTAGTGATGATGATGAACTAGTGGATGACTCAGTGCTTATTTGTCTCATGGACAAAGATGATGAAGCGTCCCTTGAGGTAAACACTGAATTATCTTACCCTCTTTCTTATGATGAATTGCTTGACAAAGTCAAAGAGTATTATAATGATTGTCAAGATGTGGCCAAATTATATCAAAATCACTTCGATATCATCTCATCGCTCAAGAGTGATAACATGATGCTCAAGGCAGAGTTGCAAGTTCAGCAACAATGCATTGAGAAGAACCAATCACTTGAGAGTGAAATAAAACAATTGAAGAGTGATCTTGATATAATAGTCAAGAGAGAAGCTGAACTGATTGCTAGACTTGCTAAATCAGAGCAGCTCGTCTCATCATTGTCTACAGCGTCAAGAAAGCTAGACAATGTGACTGAGGTAACAAGGTTATTTGGTGAAAAGACTGGTTTAGGATGTAATAAATTTGGTAAACAACCAAATAAATCCAATGTTACGGCAAACAACAAAGGAAAGGGTGTGTTCTTTCTTGAGAAAGGTTCAAAAAGTCAAACACCTGTTGAATCGAGCGACAATGGTACGAGGCCAAATGAGAAAGCTAAAGCTGACTCAGGCAAGGGAAAAACTAAGGTGAATGATTTACAAAAGAGGGTCTATCCAAACGCTCAAAAGGCTAAGGATAAACCTTCTACCAGTAATTCAAACACTAAGCATCCAGCACCAAAAGTACGCCCTAAGCCAGCGCCAAGGAAATACCAGCGTCAATATCCACAATGGTCTAGATCATATTATCGTTACTATGATGATTATGATTACGACTACGATTATGATTACTATTATAATCGAGGATATTATTATACACCCAAAAAGCACACACAACACAAGGTGAACAAAAATCACACACAACACCATGTGAAACCCTAGAAGGCTTATCCTCCCGCAATGAAGATTAAGCAGATATGGGTTCCTAAAGTTCTAGTTCAAACTAACAACGCCACTAATGTTAAAGGACCCAAGTAATAATGGGTACCTAAACAGAAATAGAACTTCCCTTCTAATTGCAGGTACCTAGAGCCAGAGCTGATACATCTGTTTGGTACATCGATAGTGGGTCGTCAAGGCACATGATAGGCTCCAAGGATCTTCTGATCAACTATCGAGCTACCAATGGTCCTCAGGTTGTATTTGGTGACAACTCCAAAGGTAAAACCAAAGGCATAGGTATTGTGCATAGGGGAACATCATGATAAGTGATGTTTATTATGTTGAGGGTCTTAAGCATAACTTGTTAAGCATAAGTCAATTTTGTGATAAAGGCTTTGAAGTCAAGTTCTCAAGTGATTGTTGCTATATTAACGACGCTAAGAATGAATCTACTAAATTAAAAGAAAAAAGGACAAACAATGTGTATTTAATAGATTGGGGTTCAACCGTTGATAACAACCCTACATGTTTTGTGGCTAAAAGTGAATCTTAAACGGGTTGGTTATGACATGGAAAAATAAATCACCTCAACTTTAAAACAATCTCTCAGTTTATAACGCTAAATCTTGTAGAGGGATTACCAAAAGGACCATTTCATAAGGATCGCCTTTGTGACACTTGTCAAATGGCCAAACAAGTTAAATCATCGTTCAAGAGAAAACCTTGTCTATCTACCTCTAGGATACTTGAACTACTTCACATGGATTTGTTTGGACCCGTTCAACGATCAGTGTGAGCGATAAAAAGTATACTTTGGTGATAGTAGATGATTTCTCTCGCTTACTTGGGTGAAATTTTTTTCGTCCAAAGATGAAACATATGACAAGCTCACAATGCTTATTCAGCAACTTCAAACATTGAAAAATCTTAAGGTTGCAAGAATAAGGAGCGATCACGGTACTGAGTTTACTAACAAATTTGTTAAGAAGTTTTGTACAGAAAATGGAATACATCATGAGTATTCAGGCACTTTATAGCCTAAAGCAAGTGCCCAGAGCATGGTATGACACTCTCTCTATCTTTCTTATTGGTAAAGGCTTTTCAAAAGGCAGCGTTGATACAATGTTATTCAAAATTACCAATGACGAAGATATTCTCTTAGTCCAAATGTATGTTGATGATATTATTTTCGATCTACTAATAAGCGTCTGTGTGAGAAATTTTTGAAAATGATGCAAGAACAATTTGAAATGAGCATAATGGGTGAATTAACTTTCTTCTTAGGATTACAAGTTAAACAACTCCCTAATGGTATATTTATTAACCAAGCTAAATATACACGAGCTATGATTAAGAAATTTGGTATGGAAAATGCATCATCTTCAAAAATTCCAATGAGCCAAATACTTAAGTTAGACAAAAATGAAAGTGGGAAGAAGGTTGATATCACTAATTATAGAGGTATCATTGAATCACTTCTTTATCTTACTGCCAGTAGACCTGATATTATGTTTTCGGTATGCATGTGTGCACGTTTTCAAGCTGATCCTAAAGAGTCACACCTTATTGCTGCCAAGAAGATCCTTAAATACCTAAAAGGCACACAAAATGTGAGCTTATGGTATCCATGTGACTCTCCTTCTGAACTAATTGGTTACTTAGATGTAGATTTTGCAGGTTGCAAAATAGATTGTAAGAGTACTAGTGGTACATGTCAATTTCTAGGTGATAGGTTAGTTTCATGGCATAGTAAGAAACAACAATCTATAGCTACCTCTACCGCTGAAGCAGAGTATGTAGCTGTAGGAAGTTGTTGTTCACAAATTTTATGGATGAGGCAACAACTTAGAAATTACCAAACCCTATCCATTATGATAACCGAAGCGCCCTAGCCATAACTCAAAACCCTGTTCTTCATTCCAGAACCAAACATATTGACATTAGATACCATTTCTTTCGTGACCATATTCAAAACAAAGATATCTCCATGCAATTTATTGGAACTGACACACAATTGGCAGATATCTTCACCAAAGCTCTCAATAAACAACGCTTTCTCACTTTAAGAAGTGAACTAGGTATGATTGATTTAAATGCTTAATCTTTATGCATCACATTTTATTAGACATATAATATAGGGGGAATCCACTTTATTTATGTCAAAAAGATTTTTGAAAAGTGTTACAAGTTATCAAATTTAGGGGGAACCTTAAAATTGCACTTGTACACATTTGTAAGCATCAATGATCAAAAACTATTTTTGTATGTATTGATCATCAACTTTTATCATTATTTATACATGATATGTTGGACGCTCAAACATAAAAAGAATTTAATTTCAAGCGTCAACATAAATCTTACAACAGATACAACAAGTGGTATTAAGCGTTGAACTTATTCCCTTCAACACTTAATATAAACTTTATAAAATTCATGCATATCTTTAAAATAATCAGTGACGTGATGGATAGACTCAAAAATCTATTTTGACCTTTATCCATAAGTTCCCATCACATCAAACTGGAGGGTAATCAAAAACTTTTCAAAATGACAGTTCATATTAAGTACGTATTTGTATACGTGCCAGTGCACCACAAGCGCGTGCATTACACTCTGAAAATACCAAATGTTTTTAAAATTTTACTCGGACGTCAAACTTTTATATATGGGAGTTACCAAATGTAACTGTACTTACTTTTCACAATTTCGCGTCCGCGGTTAAAATTATTAATTTCTGATATTCAAAACTTTACACGTGTCAAAATCTTAATGAGACTAGAGAACCCAATTTTCAAAATTTTTGAAATGTGTCATTTAAAACAAAATACTTGCAAAAAAATTACACACTTCTCGCACAAGCTTTCTGCAAAATCTCTCTCTCTCTCTCTCTCGTTCAAAAGAATCTCTACTTTCTTGCTTTCTATCTTCTCAAAAGAAATTTCAAATGGCACCCAAGGAATTTGTGAGCACTGTTGAGGATACCATCAAGGTTACTGAAGGCCTTGTGGTGGATTGGAAGTATCTGTATGAGCCGACTGAGATCAATATGACTGATATGTTAGACTCTGTTGCCAAGGCTGGGCTTCAGACGTTCTTGACCAAGTACTCCTACTTGTTTGCTCTTGAAGTGGATACATTCCGGAGAACTGCTAAGCTTTCAGAGGACAAGACCTCAATTTCTTGCCTCTTTTCCTTTTCCAAGAAGGACTCTCCCAAGGAATTTATTCTTTCTGCTGCTTCCATTGCTAAAAATTTCAACTTGCCTAAGCAGGGTGAGGCATTGGAATCTGTTACTGCCGAACAGATTGTAAAGGCATGGTCGAAGATGCGTGCAAATGATGATGCCGCATACAAACCCTATTTTGAGAAGAAAGACATTGTCGAAGTACTGACTCTTTGCTGATTTCTGCAGCAAGATTATAGAATGCAGGGTAGGAACCTTTGATAAGGTCAACCATATGCAATTTCAGATGTTGACGGCTATACTCCTGGACATCAAGATAAACTAGAGCGAGTATGTGTTTGGTCAGTTTAGGGATTATTTAGCAACAATGAACAAACCCTATGGTGTGATTTTGAGTGATCTGTTGTTCAGAGCAGAGTGTGTTCACTCGTCTGGTCTTCCTTTGGTTAAAGCCAAGCTGTTAGGAAAGAGGATTTTGAAGAATCTCCTCAATCCTCCCCGAGTAGGTGGTGCCGCGAAACCTTTGTCTGAGCGCCAAGTGGTGCGCGCCAAGCATTAGATAAAGAGGTCGAGCGTCCGGATCCTGTTAAAGATGCGAACCGTCCAGCTGATAAGAAGAAGAGGGCTCCCAGAAAGCCCAAGGCTCCTATTGTTCCATCTCCTTCTAAGGATGATGATGAAGAAACTGATGAGGATGCAGAGGACAAGATTCCTTTCATCAAGAGGAAGAAGTTGGTAGAGGTTATCAAAAAGATCAACTTTGATGAAGAACCAACTGTTGCTCCAATTCAAACGCTTAAGCCGATAGAAGGGGTGAACGTGAAGAAAATCTTCAAGCGACCCAGGATAAGCAAGTGCCACTCTCCTCAAGAGCCTGAGACTGTTGAGCTAAGCGCTCAAGGAACTATTACTGTGGAGACTAGTTCTCAGGGTAAGTTTATTTCCTCCCACAACGTTCCTTTACTTACATCTGTAGAAGATCCTACTCTTATAGAGGATAGTTCTTGTGCTACAGATCTTTTTACAGATGCTGTTGAAGCACCAATCGATGTCCATCTGGATGTTAATTTAGAATAAGTGGTGGCCATTTCCAAAGACATTGCAACAAGCGTTGCAGTGGATACTAAGGAACCTATAACAGAAAGGGTCCAACCATCACTTACTTTAGCGGTTACAACTGAGGTAGGCTCAGAAGGTCAGAGCATTTATGAGGACGTTACAAAACCGAGGCATTTATTCAAGCTGGATCCACTCAAGACCATTGATCATTCGATCAATTATATGCCACCAGCACTTGAAGAAGACTTCATTCCCATGGGCTACAATGAAGAACAGTATATTAATGCGGAGAATGAAGTGGCCATGTTGATAAAACGTGATCGATCTATCTGTGAGATGCTATTCAGCTCAGAATTGACAGATGTGGAGCAAGCATATTATCTGGCCGTTGCCAATGATCAACCTGTTGGTCAGATTCCTGCTTCCATTCTTATCCATGAAAACAGAACAGATGGAAAAACTCCTCCAGCTGATGTAGACTTAACATATTTTCTAAACATGGGGCATAGCAAGCCATCAGACTTTGCTCCTAGGAATTACATGATTAGAGTCTATGAGCGTCTACCGATTGAGTTTCTGAATCCATCAGAAGATTTGCTGAATAGAGATGGATACTCTCACTTTCCATAAGTGGTGCACAGTGCTGCAAATAGAAATTCAGATAACCTACTTCGATTATGGAAGAATAAAGGTCTTTACGTTGGTGATCGTCCAACGTCTCTGACTGATCTAGTTCAAGAAGAAGCTGATGAACACTTCAAGAGTGTATGGAATGTCAACTATCAATCAGACATATATCGCTTTGAATCAATCAGAGACATTCACCATGAAGGCATCCGGGCTATAGTCAATGCAGGAACAGATTACTGCATGAGCGAAGCAAACTAGTGTGAAGCGCACATGGGTAACAAAATATACTTTTCAAGAATTGGTTAGCGCCCCTTATCTTTTCGGCATAGGCATGCATGACAAGAAGCGTCCGTTTGCCAAGTATTGCCTTCAGAAGCGTCAACAGAGAGTGGGACCAATTGATAAGTTACCAAGCTTTCGCAAACTAGTAGAGCGATTTCTACGAAAAGTGTTATATCGGGTTGCAGTAACTCTTCTACGCTTCAATAGCTAAGCGTCTACCAATGGCACTAAACCAGTTTCAGATATTTCTATCTCTCCCACCCACTGCGAAGATAACTTTAGGCTGATAATGAAGATTATGGCACCAATTCCAGACTTTGATAAAATCTTCACAATCAACCTTTGGAAACCAAATGGCTCAAGGATTCGATCTTTTCATGGATATCCTCTACTTCCATCAATCAGAACAGAGGTAAACGAACACTATGATTATATCGTTTCGTTGCTGGAACGAAATTAGGACATTGCTCGAGCTTTTTATCCGTACTTGGAAGAATATTACACAAGTTATGTGCCTGAATCTCATCGATCTCAATGTCTTCCAACAAATCGGATCCTTGTCTTTTCCTTGCACAACTGCCCAGATATGTTATTTCTGATTTCCAGAGCACAGTCGAGGATATTTCCGAATCATCTGTTGGATATCTTGGGTCCCATGTATGTCAGGGCCAAGGATAGTCCACTCCGCACATTCATTCAAGGATCTTACATTACACCTAGAAGAATATACGAACTACTTGTTGGTGCATCAGACTTCTATGCTAGCATCCCTTTGGCCAGGATGAACTTCCAGTTTACTGACTTTCATCAAGAGTCGCCAGTATCTGCAGAAGTACCTGTGCAGCATATTGAAGCGTCTGAACCAGAGTCTGTACCTCAAGAGGCAAGTATTCCTGAGCGTACAGAGGAACCGGAACAAGCGTCTCTTCCAGATGTTACTCCTGACGCTGATGTTCCTGATGAAGCTGATGTTCCCATTGAAGTACAAGGTACATCTAGATCAACCATCACTTGACTCACTAAAGACCATATCTAGATTCAAACGACTAACTCCTCAAGCCGTTCCTTATGATATGGGTCAAGCGTTCGGTCCTTTGTTGATCAGTATTGGAAGAAGTGAGTGATCATGCCACTCAGATTGCCGAAGCTCTCCACTGGATCAAGACCGATTTCGCCAAGATTGAGTCCCAGAATATGAGTGCTCAAATTGCTCATATGCGCGGAGCTGCTCAAACTGCAGCTGCTGAGCCTTAAAGAGTTTCAGGAAATGGCTAACTTTAATAGGGCAAATCAGATTGCTATGAAGGAGCACTTCGACAAGCGTATTAACAACTTAGAGGCTTCCATGACATAGATTGCTACTCAAGTCAGTCTCCTCACAGAAAATTTTATGCAGATTGATGTTGGCAATAAGGGGGAAGAAAAAGGGTAAAGGGGTGAAGAGGAAAGCGTCTAGTTCAAGAGCTCAAGATCCTCCTCCGCCGCCTAAGCATCAAGTAATTTTGCCTCCTCCTCCTCCGCTGAATATAGAACAGAGATACCCATCTTGGGTATCTACTTTTGAAGTGCCCAATAGAACTTCAGGATTACCTCCGATAGCGTATTATGCCAATCTACCAGTGCCTTCTCAGAAATGACTTCAACAGTTTGACGTACCCATTGAACAAGCGCCTCTTCCAGAGCCTTCTGACCCGAAGATCATAGCTAAAGAGAAGAAGAAGACAGAGTTCAATTAAGCATTCATGATATGTCTGAGGCATATTAGCGTCAACCCAACTGAGTGGGATAGACGCTATACAGTTTACAAGCAGAGACAGACTCATACGGATGAGATCATAGACAAAGATCATGCAGCAATGATTACTCTTGAAAAATCCCTGACTGAAGCCATCAAGTCTAAGATGATTAGCAGATACACTACTTGATCAGAACATTAAGGCTATGTTTGGTTATGTTTTGGAGTTGTATTTTGGTGAGATATTTTTTGGGAAACGTGCTATTTGATGGGATTGTGTTTGGTTTTATTTTGAGAGTTGGTTTTGAGTGATTTTTTGGTGAAATATTGTTTGGTTTTGTTTTGAGAAGGAACAAAAAATATTGTAGCAATCAAATCAGGTAAGTTTTTGTCTATTAATAATAAGTTATTGAAATACATAGTACATTTATACTGTAAAATATTTTTATATATACTCCCCATACATATATATTATATATATAAATAAATATAAATTAACAAATATTCGTAGTATACATAATACATGTATATACCACATACACATTTATATATATATTATATATATAATTATAATATTCTGTATAGGTAAAAGTTTCTGTGTATATATATATATATCCTTATATACAAAATCTTTCGTATGTGGTGTTTAGTATGCATAATTTTTTTTTTGTTACATACTAAAAAAACAACAAATAAAAATAGAGAGATAACAGTAAAGCAAATCAAAAGCTCAAATAGAAGCTCCGGTGCAGTTGTCTTCGGCAGAGTATCTAGAAGTCCTTCCGGTGGCTTGTTCCAAATAATTAGATATATAGATATATAATTTATAAATATATAAAGTATTCCACAAATATGAATATATATATATATATATATATATATATATAAGGAGGGAGGAATTTCAGGTTTCAATGGTGGATGCTGGTGCTTTATGGGGGGTGGGGGGTGGGGGAGAGTGAGTCATAAGCTCTATTTGACCGACAAACATGACAGATGGGACATAAAGAGTGCAGTAGGTTTGAAATTGGGTATCAAGATTTTTGGACCAAATATTTTGGAGTTTTTGCTGGCCCAAATTGTGTAGACCAAACACAATTTGGTCAGAATTTTGGGTTAAATTAGGCCCAAAACATAACCAAACATAGCCTAAGAGTTATTGCTTTGCATATTCTTGTCTCTTTATTGTATTTTGTTATTTTAGTTGTAAAATGCATGTACTTACCATGATATATTTAATAAAGTGCATTTTCAGCTAAAACATCTCGTTGAGGCTTAACTAACTTTATCTAACCTTTATTCAAAGCTAACTTTTGTATTTTGGCTGTCTAACTCTTGAACTATAAAAGAGTAAGTACTGCCATCATCAAAAACGCGAAAATTGTTAGAAATTTCATGATAGATGTTTTGATGATGACAATTAGGATTTTTATTAGACCCTAAAATATGTAAGTTTAATTCTTTACTAGAATATATGTACAGGCTTTGAGCGTTAGATTGGTATAGGGTTTATTTATTTTCATTTTTAGTCTGTTAGGCTAAGTAGTCTTAGAACTAAGCGTCTGATATTATTCTGAGTGAATTTTATCAAGCGTCTGAAGTCTGAAGATTCAAGTGTCTGAAGTCTGAATGAAGATGAAGTTTTCAAGCGTCCAAGCGTTGATTGTAGGACAGAAGTTATTTAGTTTGAATGAGAGTTTGTTAAAGACAAGATTTCACTTGAATTTATTGGTAAGTCCAGAAGGAGTTTAATGCAAATATTCTCAGATCATTAATTGCCAACGAGCATTTATTTCAAATGCATTAAATGCTGATAAGAGCATTAAATGTGATAAGCTCTTCAGGATGTATGGAGAAGCCACCCTATTGGACTATCAACTATTCAGAGACTAACTTTCTGCAGCAGATTATTAGGGAAAAAGGACAAAAGTTGTTCACTCGCGGAAGTGAGAGACACGCGTCTATGCATGTGTCAAACGGTTACTTTTTCCAAGAATGCCTATAAATAGGACTTCAGCAACAAGCCAAAAATATACGGTACATACAACCATAAGTTGACAAGCCAAAACCCTGTTGCATTGAAGTCTCAATCCTTAAATTCTCAGAAAAGCCAGAATACTCAAGCAAACATTCTCTTTGCTTTTCTTCTATTCCTGAGACAATCATCAATATTTCAAACATCCTTTCTAGAAGGAACCTACATTATTATGGAGATATTACAAGTTGTTTGAACTTTCCAAAAATCAAACAAACCGTGAAACATAACCCCTACCCAAGCTTCGCGATCTGTGTGAAGTTGAAGTTGGATACTTGCATTATTTCTGGGTGAAAAAAACAAGAGGATAGAAGTGTCTTGGAGCATAAATGTTTGTGACCAAGGAGCTCAAGTCATTCAACATCCATCTCTCCCCATTTAGTAGAAGATTCTGTGTGATTATTTGTGGATCGTTATAGTGGATTACCTCCGAGTGTTCTAAGGAGAAAAAGGACGTAGTTGGGATTACACCACCCAATGAACCTTTCAATTCTTGTGTTCTTTACTTTACTGTTATTTTATTTTTATCATATCTTTGCATAATCGGTTAAGAACACTGAACGCTAAAATTATTTAATGTTAAGCAACTAAGAAAAATCCTTGTGATGCTAAAATTCTTTAAAAGGAAGACTTAAAAAATCATTCCGCTGTGCTAACCCTAATTGAAGAACTGAATGCTTAAACCTATCTGGTTATAGTATTCAAATCTTGAGTCTAAGTTAACTTTTTCAAAACAGTCTTCAAGTAGACGCTCAGCCAAGCGTCTACATTTTCAAGCGTGCAACTCAATTTTAATACAAACTTTTTGAAGTCGAAAAAGACTTCAGGGTCTATTCAACCCCCCTTCTAGACCCTTTCGTATGCCACTTGGGACCAACAATTTGTGAATTTTATTTTAATTTCTTTCTCCAAATTTGTGTGTTTATGTGATTGAGTGAGAGAGGGAGACTAATAAGAGTAATTTTAGGATATATAATTTAAATTTTCTTAACTAAAGAACATAAAAGATAGAACTTGAGCTAGATGTTTGGTTTAAAAAGTATTATATGTCATTGGATCATGCTCCTTATGGCATATCACCCATCAAGAGTGTATTAGACACAATTGCTGAAAAATGGTATGGAAGAGGAGCCAAATCCATACAATTTGACCTCAAATTATCTATTTTGTACATTTGCAAACCTTTCAAGATAAAGGTGGATGTCGCGTTTGACGATAGTAAAGATGCGATTGCTACTAATGTCCGGAACTAGATAGGTGATATGTTGAAATTTTCTTATTCATACGTGATGGATTTCTCTTGTTTAATGTGTATCCCACATTAGAAAGACAAAAGAAAGGAGTACTTTTGGTCATTTATAAAAGGGAATCATTTTGTCTCTTATGTAAGGAAAGCTTCGTGTCCCACATAGAAAAACTAAGTGTAATTTTGTTTATGAACAAGTTCACTCCTTAAATATCTAAATTCCCGCTCGCATGCGCACGCACGTGTGCTGTGAGCCACCGACAACTGTCAATGACTGTCCAGATCGGGTCGGGGAGGTGAGCGGGCGTGCTGGGCTTGGATCCTACGTCGGTGCTCGCATGTTGCCGCCGACAATCATAACTATTTCTTTTGTTGCGAATTTATTTGAACTCTTGTTTTTAGCGTTGAAACTCAACTTAAGCTCTAGAACTCAACTTGAGTAAAGTTAGTTGTCTGTTTGTATTGAACTCAACATGATTCAAGTTAAGTTATCTGTTTGTAAAATGTTATATTGAACGTAGCTTGAGCCATGTCGGGTTGCCTTGCCTGTTTTTTTAAATGTATCCATTTAATTAAATGGATTAAGATGTTCAATCATGTCTCCTAACTTGAATGTGGTCGTTCAATGAAACTAATAGTTTAACACGATCAGAAACAACTTGAATGTAGTTATTCAATGAAGAAACACAATCACTGAATGGCCTTTCTAAGTATATAAATACAGAATCCATCAATCATTCCAAGGACATCTGAGTTAATAAAAATACACTTTCTCTCTATTGGTGCAAGTTAAAGGGTATTTTCGTATATTGCTTTTGGATACTTGCATGTTTTATCTTAGAAGATGTCTTTGCTGTAATTCTAGCAGCAAATGGGGAAAATAAAGTCTTAAGGTAAGAGCAATCCTCAACTCAGGCAAATTACTCAGTCTTTATGTATTTTCAACAATCTTAAGACTTTATTTGTATAATGGTTGAGTTATTTCAAGATGTCGAATTTGACGTAAATTGAGAAACTTCAAAAGTTTGATGGCTCGAACTACAAATGATGGAGGACCAAGATATTCTTTTATCTTATGATGCTGAAGATAGGATATGTTTTGGAATGAGAGGCTCCAGTGGCTAAGGAGGAGGAGACTGTCTTGAGATAAGGGAGCATCAGAAATGGGAACAAGATAACTTCATGTACAAAGGCCATATTTTGAACGCTCTGTCTAACACTCTATACGATGTGTATAAGTTCTCAACGAAAAACAGTACAACGAAGAATCTTTGGGATGCATTGGAGAACAAGTAAAAAACTAAAGATGCCGAGAATAAGTTTTTTCTAGTCAGTAGGCTTTATGATTTGCGTATGGTAGGTGTTGATTCTGTTCTTGAACAAGTTCATATTTTTTTCTGAGGGTCATACTCTTGATGAGGCCTTCCAAATGTCTAACATAATTGCTAAACTGCCATTATCTTGGAAGAATACTTATAAAGAGTTGACACGAAAGAAAGAGGTTTTGAATCTCAAAGAATTGATCAAGTTTCTTTAGATTGAATAGAATACTCAATATTTGGAAAAAATTGATGTTGAGAGGAAGACTCCAAAAGCTCTTGTTATTAAAAATAATTCTTAGAACAAGGGTAAGAATTGTTGGAAGTGCGGTAAACTGGGTCACCTCAAAGGGATTCCAAAGTCAAATCCAAGCAAGATGAACAAGCTAAAGTCGTGAGCAACAAAGACTTTTCTGCTATGGTGGTTGAGATGACCATGGTTGATTATGATTCTAGTTGGTGGATTGACAAGGGTGCAACAAGGCATATTGCACAGAGTAGGAGCGTGTTTCATACCTATAAGGAAATGAAAGAAGGTCAAATTCTTTTCATGGAAAATTCATCATCGCCAAAGGTTGCGGGGCAAGGAAAGGTGACTCTCCACTTGTCTTCCGGAAAGAAACTTAATTTTATTGATATTTTTCATGTACCGGATATTAGAAAAAATCTAGTGTCGATTAGTTTATTGAACAAGCTTGGCTTCAAAGTGATCTGATAGCATCAATGTAACTAAGAGTGGATAGTACATTGGAAAGGTTATGTAACCAACGGACTGTACAAGTTGAGCTTAAACAATAATAATAACTCTAATTCTGTTTACATGGTTGATTATTTTGATTTATGGCATCATAGATTGGGGCATGTAAATTATAAAAGTACTAAATGTATGATGGATTTAGCATTAATTTCTAGTTGTATAAAATAAGATGATGAAAAGTCTGCAATTTGTGTTAGATCAAAAATAGTAAGAAAACATTTTCATAAAGTAGAAAGAAATTCAAGTCATTTAGACGACATTCATGCTATTATTTGTAAATTAGAAGGAATTATTACTAGAGGTGGTAAACGATATTTTTTGATGTTTATAGATAATTTTCCCAAGTATGCTCATGTATAATTGTTGAGGACTAAAGATGAGGCATTGAAGAAATTCCAAGTGTATAAGGTTGAAATTGAAAATCAACTGGATTGTAAAGATTAAAATTCTTTAATTGGATAGAGGTGGTTAATGTATGTCCAATAATGACTTCTTACAAGATCAGGGATTAATTCATCAAGTAACAGTGTCTTATGGTTAACTGTTAGAAATTTCATGTTAGATGTTTTGATGATGACAATTAGGAATCTTGTTAGACTCCAAAGATATGTACGCTTAAATTTCATAGATACATTGTATAAGCATTTGAACATTAGAAATGTATAGGCTTTATTTTACCTTTTACTTTTGACATTCTTAGACCAAGAAGTCAGTTAGATTAAAGCGTTTGATACTATCAAGACTGCGAAATCTGAAGACTCCAAGCGTCCAAGAAATCAATAGTGAATGAAGTTTGAAGAAGTTCACTCTAAGCGCCTGACATGTTCTGAGTGAGGTGTCAAGTAACTAAGACTAAGTCTCAAGCGTCTATACTTCTAAATAAAGTCTGAAGACTTTTTTCAAGCGTCTAAACATTAAATAGTCCTCCAGATTATTTGGAACTTTCAAATCATGAATGAAGCGTCTATCAAATGACAAACATTCTCCTGAAGCGTCAGATCGAAAGGAGTTTAATGCAAATATTCTCAGTGCATTAAATGCCAATGGGCATTTAATTCAAATTGCATTAAATGCTGATAAGAGCATTAAATGTGATAAGCACTTTCAGACGTACGGAGAAGCCACCCTATTGGACTGTCAACACTTCAAAGACTGCAGCACCAACTTTTGTGCAACAGATTTTCAGGAAAAAAAGGACAAAAGTTGTTCACTCGCGAAAGTGAGAGACACGCGCCCTTGCATGTGTCAAACGAACACTTTTTCCAAGAATGCCTATAAATAGAACTTCAACAACAAGCCAAATAGAGAGAACAATTATCAAGCCAAATTGCTGTTGCATTGAAGTCTCATTCCTTAAACTCTCAGAAAAGCCAGAATACTCAAGAAAACTTTTTCTCTGCTTTTCATCAAATCCTGAGACAGTCAAACCAATATCTCAAACATTCTTTTTGAAGAAACTACTCTACTACTGAGATATTCCAGTTGTTTGAACTTCATCAAAATCAAACAAACTCTTTTAGAAAAACCCCTATCCAAGCCTCGCGATCTGTGTGAAGTCGAAGTTGGATACTTGCATTATTTCTGGGTGAAAGAAACAAGGGGATTGAAGTGATTTGGAGCAGAAATATGTGTGATCAAGGAGCTCAAGTCATCGACATCCATCTCTTCCTAATTTGTAGAAAATTCTGTGTGATTCTTTGAGAATCATTTTAGTGGATTGCCTCCGAGTGCAAAGGAGAAGAAGGACGTAGTTGAGATTACACCACCCAACGAACCTTACAAATATTGTGTCATTTACTTTTCAGTCAATTCTTTCATCTATCATATCATTGCATAAATTGATTAAGTAAAACACAATCAAAAGCTAAGCAACTAAGAAACTTTGTGCGACGCTAAAACTTTCAAAGAGAAGACTCCAAAAATCATTCCGCTGTGTTAACACTGATTAAAAGAATTGAACGCTTAACCTACTTGGTCAAAGTATTCAATTCTTGAAGTCTGAGTTAACTTTAAAAATTAGTCTTCATCAGATGCTTCGCCAGAGCGCCAACATTTTAAGTGAACGCTTAAGTCAAGCGTTAGACACTTCAAGCGTCTATCTTTTCAAGCGTCCAAAAACCTTTTAATACGAAATCTTTTGAAGTCGAAAAAGACTTCAGGGTCTATTCAACCCCCCCTTCTAGACCCTTTCGTATGCCACTTGGGACCAACATTAACACTCTTTTAAATACTTCTGAATTTTCATTAACTTATGGGGATAAGCCTTGAACACAGTTTGTTATATACTTAACCGTATTCTTCAAAAAAAGACTAATGTTTCACCCCTAAATATTGGATAAAGATAAAGCCTTCTCTTGGACACTTAAAGTGTGGGGGTGTGAAGCACTAGTGAGGTTTACGGATCCAAAACATCCTAAGCATGGTAGTAAGGCAATTGAATGTGCTTTCATCGGATATGCATTATATAGTAAAACATATATATTTCTTACTATGGAATCTACAAATTCCATTGATCGAAATACAATTTTTGAATTTAGAGATATTGAATTCTTTGAGAATTCTATAAAAAGAATAAATGAAAATACAACATAAGAACAAATGCTTGATGAAACTTCAGTAGATGATACTACGGGAAATGAAGTTGTTAAGCAAAGAAGAAGTAAAAGAGTAAAAATTGTTAAGTCCTATGATTCTGATTTCTACATGTATCTTATAAGGCGATAGAAATATTATCACTTCTATGATAGTACACAAGGTTGATCACGATCCTTTAACATTAAAAAAAGTGATGTTATCAAGGGATGTGGCTTTCTGGAAAGAAGCTATTAATGATGAAATGGACTCAATCATGTCAAATCACTTTGAATTCCATCTCATTTACCCCTTGGTTGCAAACATATTGGTTGTAAATGGATCTTTAAGCGAAAGCTTAAGTATGATAGATTCTTTGATAAATTTAAGGCTTGTCTTGTCGCCAAAGGTTATAAGAAAAAGGAAGGTATAGATTATTTTGTTTACTTATGCATCTGTGCAAAAATCAGTTCCATAAGAGTTCTAATTGACTTAGCCCCTATTTGTAAATTGGTCATACATCAAATGGATGTTAAGACGATATTTTTAAATGGGGCATTGAATGAAGAAGTATACATGGAAGAACCTGATGGATTTGTTTTGCAAGGCAAAGAAAAGAAAGGTTGTAAACTTGTTAGATCTTTTTATGGCCTAAAACAAGCTCCTAAACAGTGGCGTGAGAAATTTGACTGAAAGGTTGTTCAAAGTGGCTTTAGAATAATAAATCTTAGTAAGTGTATTTATTCTAAATGTTCAAATGGGGAAATGTGTCATTATTCCTTTGTATGTATATGACTTCTTGATCTTTAGAACTGATGTGAGCATAGTATTTTAAACTAAAGTTTTTTTATCTTCATGTTTTGACTTAAAATATATGGGTGAAGCAGATGTGATTTTAGGCGTCAAAATCACGAGGTCACTTGATACAATTGCATTGTCTCAATCTCATTATATTGAAAAACTATTGACGAGATATAATTGCAAGTATGCTTTTTGACACTCAGTTAAATTAACCAAGTATGAAGGTGTTGATATATCTCAACTAGAATATTCTAGTGTGATAGGTAGTTTTATGTATGCAATCTATTATACGAGATTTGATATACCTTATGAGTACTTACTAGATTTACTAGTAATCCTAATCAAAGTCATTGAGATGCAATTTCAAAGATACTTAAGTACTTGAATTGCACAATGAACTATCCATTAAGTTGTCAAGGTTTTCCTTCGGTATTAGAAGGATACACGGAAGCTAATTGGTATGGAACTAAGTCCACAAGTGAATGGTTATTTACACTTGGCGGGGGAGCAGTTTCACGGGGTTCGAAGAAACAAACTTGTGTTTCTCACTAAACTATAGAATCTTAATTCATAGCGTTAGCGGCGACAACCAAAGAACAAGAATGGCTAAGGGATTTAATGGTATAAATACCTATTTGGCCTAAGCCAATGTTTGCTATTTCAATCTTGTGCGATAATGAAGCTATATTATTACGGGCATACAACAAGATTTATAACAGTAAGTCTAGACATATCAGTCTAAGATATAGCTATGTTCGAGAACCTCTAGGGAATGGTACCATATGTTAAGTCAAAGGAAATTTGAATGGTCCCTTTATAAAAGGTCTTGCAAGGGATTTTGTTTGAAAAACATCAAGAGAGGGGGAGTTAAAAGCGTTTTTAAAATGTAACCTGTGAGTGGAAACCGGTCGGTTATTGGATAGCCTCCAATTTAATTGATTCAATGGAGAAACACTTGTAGTTATAGCCAAGGAATATAATAAATCTATAGAATTTTATTTTATGCCATCTCAAGGTAGTACATGGTTGTTTAGAAAGAAAGGTGTTTGAAATTAATTCTCAATATAAATCTATGTCCTTAAATGGAAGGTGTAAGTTATATAAGTGCACCAAGTTAGATTCACCTATATAAGCATTAAAGTCTGTCCGTTTTTGCAAGATTGAAAGCTTGTCTCTAAATCGCTTATGAATCCGGAGGTTGACACAAATGGCCTCAAAATGTGAGATGAAGTTGAACTAGTTGTTAGTAGATTGCATGTCTATTATGAATATTTGAGTCAAAGTTTATCTATCCAAATATTCAAATAACTGAAACATGTTAGACCATGTAAAGGTTCAAGTCGTTGTACACCTTTACTTATATGCTAGCTACATTTTACAATAATGATTTTGATATTGTACGAAATTTTAAAAATTGGGGGGGGGGGGGGGGGGGATTGTTGGAATTTTCTTATTCATAAGTGATAGGTTTCTCTTGTTTAACTTGTCCCACGTTGGAAAGATAAGAGAAAGAAGTACCGTTGAACATTTATAAAAGAGAATTATTTATCTCTTATGAAAGGAAAGTTACATGTCCCGAATTTTCTTATTCATAAGTGATAGGTTTCTCTTGTTTAACTTGTCCCACGTTGGAAAGATAAGAGAAAGAAGTACCGTTGAACATTTATAAAAGAGAATTATTTATCTCTTATGAAAGGAAAGTTACATGTCCCACAAGAGAAAACTAAGGAAGTGGAGTTGTGTTTATAAACAGTTCACTCCTTGAAAACTTAAATTGGGAAGCAAAGTATAAACAAGGATCACCGCGACCGAAGGTGAGCTGGCCTATTTGTTGGTGCTCGCGTGCAGCTGTCAGAGATCAAGATCTATTCTTTTGCTGCGAATTTATTTAGAACTCTTGTGTTTAGTGTAGAAACTCAACTTCAGAGCTGAAACTCAAGTTCAGTCAAGTCAAGTTGCCTATATGTGTTGAACTCAGCTTGAGTCAAGTCAAGTTGTCTGATTGTAAAATATTATATTGAACTTAGCTTGAGTCAAGTCGAGTAGCCTTTCATGTTCGTCTAGAATGTATTCATTTAATTAAATGAATTAAGACGAACAATCACATCTCCTGACTTAAATGTGGTTGTTCAATGGAGCTAACGGTTTAATACGAACATGCACGACTTGAATGTGGCTGTTCAATAGCTAACATATTAATAGAAAGACACGCGACTTGAATGTGGTTGTTCAATGGAGTAGCACAATCGTTCTGGATGGCCTTTCTAATTCTATAAATACAGAATCCCTGAACCATTCAAAGGACATCTGAATTAACAAAAATACACTTTCTCTCTATCGGTACAAGTCTAGGAGTATTCTTATACTGCTTTTAAATACTAATTTTTTATAACTTTAGCAGTAAAGGGAGCAAAATAAAGTCTTAAGGAAAGCGTGGTCTTCAACTCAGGCAGATTACTCAGTTTTTACGTATTTCCAACATGATATTCTTTTTGCAGTAGTTGATCTTTAAAGTTACCGTAATGTATCCCCAGCTCAAGTGGAAGCTTTCCTTATGGCTTTTTGAACGGATCCCTTGATGATTTAAAATGTTATTTTTATAGTCACTTGATTAATGCTGTGAAGATAATTGTGTGTCCTCTTGAATCGTCTATGTGGCATTCAGTAGCCTTGTCGAGCAGGCTAAGTCGTTCCTTCGTAAGTGGCTAAGTTGGAAGATTCATCATATCAGGTGCTAAGTTAACTCTCTAACTCATATTGGGCTTTCCGTTCAAATTTTGTTGGTTGTTTCGATTTGAGCTATATTGATTCTATTTTATCAAATTGGGCAACCTTGATTGATTGGGTCACCAACGTTTGCGTTTGGTTGTTTAATATATTGGTTTACTTGGAAAAAAAGAAAAAGGAATTTGGTGTTTTATTACCCAATTTTTTTCTAAACCTTGACTCTTTAAAAATATGGATTATGGTGTTCATGAATTGATGATAAGGCCCAATTTATTTCATCTTCCGTTAAATATAGCTGAATTGTTACTTGTTTGGGTTGCTTATACACCGGTTTGGACTAGGATTCGTGGGCTTGATAGTAGGCTTAAGAGGAGTTGGTTCGTCCAGGTGCGTAGATGCTATTTTTGAAATAATTAGAGGATTGGATCTTGTATTGTGTGGGCTTGTGTGATATTATATTTATATAAGGTTGACGTAATTAAGATTTAAATCAAGTATATACTAAAAAAAACAAAAGATTTATATTATGTATTTTTAACGGGGAATGATATTGGAGCTCCACAAATTACTATAAGAGCTCCACTTTTCTTTCTCTCTCTAGGCAAATGACAATACTACCCATTTATTAACAAAAAATCAATTGCTAACATTTTAAAAAATAATGTTCCTTTTTAATAATCAATTCATTTTTCGTAATAATTTATCCAAATAATAACTTGAAGAATGCATATTGGACAATACGCACATGAACACAAGTACAAAACTATCAATTTAAAAACATAAAAGAATTACGTGAAGAACAATTTTTTTTATTATTATTATGATATTTAAATATAAAATATATTAATAAACTTTGTCTCTTTATATATAACTGAAAAAAATTATTAGCTACTTCTAATATTATCATCATCATCACCACTACTGTTATTATTAATTTTTATTATTATACTGCAACTATATTTTTTATAGGGATTAGGTTTATCTGGGTTGTACTTGTTTATGCCTAAATCTTGATTTAATACTATAATAAACTACATAAAATTGATCGGTTGGTGCTAATATGTGGTAAAAAGAAATAATTTTTATTTGAAGCTCAATATTTTGTCATTTCTATTTTGACATATGTTACTATCTTTTATTGTTGATGATGGTATAAAGTTTTCATTGACAGACTGCATTCTATATAAATATTTAAAACAATTCATTTTTAAAATTTATATTTATTATTTGACATGTAATAAAATAGTGAAGTATAATAATTTGTTCTGATTGCATAAAAATTCTTTTAGAATTTAATTATGAAGTTTACATGTTTTTATACTCGATGGGCATTGTTGTCATACTTTATTAATAAAATTAAATTTGGAGCTCTTATAATAATTTATGGAGTGCCAATATCATTTCCCATTTTTTTCGGTTATTACTAAGCAAAATAAGTCTCAGATTAAGGAAAGAAGATCTTATCATGTAGCTAGGTCCCTTCTTCCAAGAAATATAAGTATTACTACTTTTTAGGATTTTATTGGCGTATACAATTTTTTTAGGGAAAATAGCTCTTATGGTCCCTCTTCTTTATGGTTTGTGTCACTTTGGTTCTTCATTTAATAAAAGTGGCACATTAGTCCCTCTTCTATAAAATATATGTCACTATGGTCCTTCATTCTTTTTCTTTATTTCAATTGACCCTCTAGTTTTGATTTTTCTCATATTAGTCTGTATACCATTTTCTATATTAAAAATAATCCTTACTTTGTGAAATTTTTGCAAAAGATTTTTCTGATGGATTAGACCCAACATGCTTACGAAATAAAATTAACTTTACATAAATGTATACCTTCTTTTGACCGCCTTATCGCCGGGTATTCCAAGTCCCCGATTTTACGGGCTTATTCCAACCACACAACCGCAGCTGATGGTTCGCAGTCCTTGGCTCATTCATCGATACACAGCACAGCCTGATTTCGTTTCTTACCTTTGGGCGTAAAAGGTATATAAGTCTATAAATATAATTTGAATTTTGGACAACAAGTTGGACAAAACCTTTGCTTTTATTGATGAAATACAAATTAAAATTATATAATATTATTTTACTCCGCTATTGGAGGAGAAAACTTTTAGCCTCTCATGAGAGGACTACTATTGGGGAAATCCCCATACACTCTTTTAAAACTAAAGGAAGAAAGATTACAATTTTTCTATGAATAATCATATTATGAAAGAGTTGGAGAAGTTTTCTGATGATCCCCATCTGCTTTCCTTCCTCTTTTCTTATAGACTTGATTTCGGACTCCAAATGCGGATTCCAAATCTTGTTTTATCTTTAGACATCATTGCTTACGTCTAATTTTAATAATGGACGTGGGTCCATGTGTCTGCCACGCCTGTCCTTTTACAGCTGTTTTCTTTTACGGCTGTCCTCTTTAATCAATCACATGATTGATTCAGTAATTAGTGCGCCTGACTTTTCAGGCCCTTTTTCTTTTACATGATTTTACCCTGTTTTGTGAAAACCCCCGGGGCAAAACTTCTTTTTCCCTTATCCTTGTCGAATTCGAGTTTCATCTTGGTAACCCGTATTTTTGTACCAAATAAGGGTTTCTCTTAAAACTCACAACTTGAACACTCCCGATTGTGCCATAGATCAACATGCATCATGCTGCAGGCCTTCTTCCTGGTAGCTTTAGTTGCTGGTAATTTGTTTTCCCAGATCAGCGTTCTCTTTTGTTCAAAGAGCTTTTCTGCGAATTCAGTACTTTTCCCTGTCATGGAGTTTAACAGCAACGATCCATTCACTGAGTTTGAAAATATTTTGAATGGATACTTGACTTTGTCCATCTCTATAAGACAGACCCACATTCCCCATGCTTTTCTGGTGGAGATATCATCTTTATTGATAATACTGACCAAAGGAGCTTTCCCTGTTGCAACCTTGACTCTATTGTAGGCTGCCATATCTGGTCTCTGTAACTTAATGAAATGAAACACTGGATGAGACCTTTTTTCTGTGATTCCTGGTGCTGCCGAAATAAACTTCAACTCCAGAAAATCACCCCTTTTTAGGAGTGGATTGTTTTGCCATGAATCATACACGGCATTGGAAATCCAATCTAGAAGTTTGGATATCTCCGAAAACCCTGGTGACATAGTATGTATTGAAGCTAATGCCCCAAAATCATATTCTCGAACTTCGTCGGGATTTGATCCGTCCATCATCCAAATTCTAGGATATTTCCTTGATATTTCTACAAAGGACTTATTAGGATTAATTCCTTTTCTTGAGATTAATTTTTCCCAAGAGCGCTGATAAGCCTGCCAATGCAAATTAATCTTGTCAGTATTAACCCTAGAGGTGTCGGTCGTTTGTGGCCTAAGGTTAATCTCTCCCTCTTTTACCCCAGAGGTGTCGGGTTGACTTGAAGCAATAGAAGTGTGAGCTTCTGATTGTTCATTTGTTTCCTTTTTCTCAGAGTCTGAGAATGGACTTGTGCAAGTGGTATTTGAATCCACCGCTCTGGGTGTAGAGCCTCATTTTCTAAACGCAGGTGTAGAGTCATGCTCTCGTAAATCGCGAGTCATCACTGAAGATGATGCCTTTCGAATTGGCTCTTGTAACGTAGTCCATAACTGGGTCATGGCATACATAGTTCCACTGATTGTGTCGTGGACGATGCCCAGATCAGCTCGTTGTACATGGCCAGCAACTTCAGCGTTAGCTGATAACTGTCAAAACTTTTTGTCAAGCTCCTCAAGGTTTTCCCTGAGATGTCTGTACCTCTTGATGATGGAATTAGCCTTAGACGTTTCCATCTCTTGTCAAGAAATCTGCAAGAACATTCTCATGAGATTTTACAAAAATAATGTCAAAACAATAATATTGACATTCATCTTGCCATCTGATAATACGTGCCTTCTCAATTTTTGATTCAAAAAGGCTTTAACATTTGTATTATCAACTTTTAATGTAAATTCTTTGGCTAATAAAAACAATGGCCATTTTTTAAAGGCCTTCCAAACAGCAAAGAATTCTTTCTCGTTTATATGCCAAAGACTGGCTTGTTGTTCAGTGAACAACCTTCCTGCATATCTACAAGGTTCTTCCCCTGTAGTTGTCTTTTTCATGAGCACTGCTACCCACCTACAATCATTGGCGTCTGTATAGACTACTAGATAATCCTTATCTTGTGGTATTGCGAGTTTAGGCAAGTTATTGCAAACTTGTTTCAACTCACGAATTCTTTGAGTGTGAATTTCTTCCCACTTCCATCTCGTGCTTTCCGTCTCTTTTAGGAGAGGTCGGAAATCTTTTCTGTATCTTGCCAGATCCTTGATGAAGATACCTACAATGTTAACAACTCCCAAAAAGTTTTGAAGTTGTTTTTTATCTTTCAGAACATCAGGAAAATCGCGTATTTTTTCCACAATATGTTCCTAGAGTTCAATACCTGTTTCGTCAATAAGAATGCCTAGAAAATCAATCTTATTAACTCCAATTATAGCTTTATTTTCTGAAAGCACTAATCCTTCATTAAAACATACATTAGAAAATATTTCAAGATGTTTAATATGTTCTTTCATATTTCTAGTTGCAATTAAGACGTCGTCAATATAGACAAACATAAACTCAAAATAATCTTTAAACAGATTATCCATATTTCTTTGATATATCTGGGGTGTGTTTGCTAATCCCATTGGAAGAACATTTCAGATATATTGGCCTTGCAGAGTAGAAAATTCCGTATATTTTCTAGACTCCTTTTCCATCTTAATCTGATAGAAACCAGATTTACAATCAAATTTTGAAAACACTTTAGCATCTTTAATGCACTCAATTAAGTGTTCTCTACCTGGGATATAGTAACCATCAAACTCTAGTATCTTATTGATACCTTGATAATTGATTACTAGTCTAGCTTTTCCTCTTTTTATTTCACCATGGTTTCTTACCAGAAAATCAGGGCTACTATAAGCAGAGACTCTAGGTTCTATGAGATTAAGATCGATACTCTTTTATGATTGTTTGCATATCCTTCTTATCCTCCATATTCATATGGATTGGCTTGTATAGAACATACTCACACTTGTATTGTTCTTTGACTTTCAGAGTAGCTTCGACTTGTTTTTGTCCCACCAAGCCAAAGGATTTTCATTAAAGTTCCTTTGAATTAGTCTCTTAACATTTTCAAGAGAAAGTAAACTTTCTTCGTCAATGTTAACTATAGACCTGTTCTGTAACTCGTTCTTAAGATGTTGGATTTCTTCTTTAGAATTTTCATAACAGTGTTTGTCCTCACTTTCAATGAGACCATGTAGTCTAAAAGACAAAAGAGCTTTTCCAAATTTCCATTTATCCTTCATTTTTGGATGGGTTAATTGGGAATCTGGATTAAACTCACCACGTTTGATGCGAAAATTAATAGGCATAATCCTATTAAAAGCTTTTGCTCGCCGCAAAACTTGTATTTCACTACCACAATTAATAGTAAAAATTAACAAATTTTTGTTGTTATCTTGTACATATTTTGCAAAAGTCTGGATAAAATTATTAACCAGCAAAATATCTGCTCCTGTATCATGAAAGTATATAGGTGGCATTTCTACTTTGAACCAAGGTGTACTAAATGCTCCTCTGATCATGATACGTGCTTCTCTTATTCC
Organism: Buddleja alternifolia; assembly: GCA_019426215.1. Lineage (NCBI taxonomy): Eukaryota > Viridiplantae > Streptophyta > Magnoliopsida > Lamiales > Scrophulariaceae > Buddleja > Buddleja alternifolia. Next base: position 12,693,406 of record CM033391.1, on the reverse strand, counting down.
CTTATTGAGAATGAGGATTTTCTGAGAGAAATCCCTTCCTGCAATAATGAGTAAAGATTCCATAGCATTGCTAGGGAAAACACCGGTTTTTGATGTACAAATCCCAAATCCTGAATCAATATAAGCTACAAAATATTCTGACTTATATTGTTCATATAACATACCAATAGATATGTATATAGAAAAAGGACTAGTCATTTATTCAACTTGAATAATATGTCCATCCAAGCTAAATTCCATACCTTTTCCTTTTCTTCCCCAAGGTTTGTGTTCCTCGAGAAAGCTTAATCCCAAGGTAACAATCCCCTGGTCCTGACCTGCTACTCCTGTAACAAATACTTCATAACCTGCTATTTCTAGCATACATCCATATTTGTTAACAGTAGTTTGCTGCAAGTGATATAAATCATCACAAGGAAAGTAATTATCTTTCTTTGTAATATCGAATAAAACCTGTACCTCTTTCCATCCTTCAGAGCATTTAATTTTTACATTATCTACCCTAATAGCTTGAGAAGTTAAATTTTCAATTAATTCCTTTTCTTTTAAACTCCTAATCCTTTCCTCCGAAAAGGACATTCTGCTATTAAAATCTGTTCTAGAACTCATTGAGCGATCTAGAACTGGATGGTTTGGATTAAGATATCGACACCCCCAATCCTTGGTATTTGAATAGGATCTGGTGCCATTACCTTAGTAAATTCCTTGAAAATTCTTGGAATTTCAATATACTCTTTCCTAATAAACAAATCAGAATGATGAGTATTGGAAAGTGAATATGCAATTCTATATGTAATAGAATATGGTCTATTCACTTCTTTCATAAGATCATTTCTTTTAAAATCTTGATGAAGGGTTAAAACTTAGCTGAAATCTTGGTCAACTAGATTTATATGCAATTCTTGGATGAATATCAAACATAAGTTTCCCTGCATATAAATTTCCTACCATTGTACCAAGACAACCATCTCTTAAGTTATTAATTCTCTTATCCATTATAGATAAATGTAATGGAGAATTAACACCTTCTTCGAAAGATGCTTTAATTACTATTTCAATAGTTCCTCTGTGGATCCATTTCATAGTAACTGCTACTTCCTCTTTAAGCTTACTTAATTTCCCCAGAATTTCTTCCTTTGGAATAAGTTGCATATCCATCACATTACCAGTTAATTCCACAGGAATTGCAAATTCCCCAGAACTTACTTTATAAATGATGTTATGCCGCCTTTGGTTGGTTTAGTCCTATTTGAGTTAGGACTCGGCTAATTCCACTAACTCTAAACCCATCGTATTTTCTCAGGTTAAAGTCTTGCCTCATTATTCTTTCCATGGTTTTATCTGATATAGATGACCTTGAAACGAATCCAGATAGGCTATCTGATGTTTGGATCCTATCTCCCTCGTTGAAGTTATTTTGATTCGGTTGAAGTTCCATCAGAATCACTTTCTATTTCTTTCTCATAGACACTTTCGTTTGAGGGTATACTTTCGAATTGGTAAACTAATACCAAGTCTCCATAGAAAACTGCATCCAGTATGTCTGCAATGGCTTCAAATTGTCTTAATTCACCACTTTTTTGCGGACAGTCTAGTGAAATGTGGCCACGAGCTCCACATGTCCAGCAGTTAGAATCTTTGAAACTTTCATTTGTACAGGTGTAAGCCCTTCTGAAAGTTCTTCTTATGGGAGTTTTTCCATTGGATTTTCGAGATCCTTGGGAAGACACCCTTGTCGGTCTGGATCTCTGGCCAGATTTATAAGATCGGGCTTTGGATTTAGACCATCAAGACTTTCGTCTGAAAGAAGATTGCCTTTTGCTACTAAAGTTATCAGAGTGTACAAATTGTTTTCTCTTCTTTCTTTGTTCAATTGATTCTCCAATAATTGTTGGAAAATCATTATTATCACAGAAAAGAAGAGTTTTCTTAATTTTTCCTCTTAGCCTTTTCATGTTCTTTTGGATAGCGGCTTGTTGACACTAGTCTTTTAGTTTGTCCTTTAAGAAAGACATTTTTCTAGCGACTGTATCAAACTGTCCATCCGGAACATTGTAGGACTGAATTAACATTTTCCTCCAAGGACTGCAAATTTTTGCAAAGAACATAGGTGCAGCAATTTCTGCACTAACGTTCTCATTGAAGAAATATTTTCTAATCTAATAGATGTATTCATCTATTGCACAAATATTTCTACATTCGATACCATAGAGTGCTTGTTAGTACTCTCTGATTTTTTCTGTATTATTTTCACCGAAGTATCCATCTCCGATAAACTGTAATTTTATTAACCTTCCGAATCTATCGGCAATTGCACTTCTAGATTCTCCGGCTAAAACTTCTTGCTTAGATGGTTCTAAAGTGTGTTCTGAACACGCTTTTACAGATCCTTCTAAGCTTAACTCCATTAGCCTAATGAAGTTTTCTTTGTGGAGTTCCAGTGTAGTGGCAGCAATTTTCATAGCGGCTACCCATTCATCGATTAATTTTTCGATGTTTCTGAAATCGATGATATCCAAATTTAGGATAGTACCATATGGGTGCAAGGGTCATGACATAGTCCTTGCCCAGGTTGTATTTTCTGGTACCCTATTTGGATTCCTAGCGTGATTTACTCTAAACGTTTCTCTCAATACTGTAGGGGTTGCATTTATATGTAAATCACCACTTTCACGCATCGGTTCATCCGGTGGAGGATTATTTGATGCGGAACTCTCTCCTAGCATTGTCAAGGCCAGAGGATTTGTTTCATTGGTTTTACTATTAACCAAATCTACAAACACTAGTTGAGAGAAAGATTCAGCTAGCTCTTAAAGATCAGAGGGATCTACTCTTGATATATCTATTTTTTAATTTATTTTTCTAAGGATATCAATAAGTAGTTCTTCCTGAGTCTTAGGCTTAGGGGTTTCCTTTGCCTTACCCTTCTGGTGTAGAAGGGGTCCAAGTGCATCACCGAGTCGATCCTTTCTTGGTTTGGACGTTCCGATAATACCTTATTTTTCTTTCAGTTCTAGGACTGTTATCTTTAGATATGTTATAGATCAATTTACATGTGGAAGAATCTTGAGGATTTCCTCAAGATTTTGGTTCAAGTTTTCGATTTTCATAGGTAGATGTTCTAACCTATGTCCGTAATCTTGAACTGTCTTTTGGATTTCTCTAAGATCTTTAGAAAGCTTAGAGGTATCCGGTTCAATTTTTTTCCAATTCATAACGTCATATGAAGAAAATATTTACATGTGTTTGGTTTCCCGGGCCATTTGCCTTGGATCTCTGCGAGTTGAACATTACTCGCAAGATTACCAATAAACTTGTTCTGAAGAGCCGACTTTCTTTTATAATATCTTAGCTCCTCTTGTAAGTCTAAGTCTACCATAGGTATTTTCCCTTTGTCTATCTCTTATTGGATTGCGGTTCCCGTCCTTAATGCCTTTCGGATTAAGATATCGATCCGCTTATCCCTTTGTTTTTCCAGAATCTGAAAATACTCCTTGTTTTCTTCATAGATCGAACTATTGTTCGATTCCATTCTTGTTTAACTCTCCTCCATTAGGGATAAAATAACTTTTATGAAACTAATTTAAATATTTCATCAATAAACCTAAGCTCTGATACCATTTTTCAAGCAGGATTCTTCTTTTGCTTTATCAATTGTTCATAAAGATTATTTTCTCTTTTTATGAGACTATACTTGAGAATAACAAAATTTAAGGACTTGTTTGAAATAAAAAATTTCAATTAAACATAGGAAGGACTTAAGCGCAACGAAATTAAGGACATAAGGGACTTAAGTGATACAATTATGACATGAGGGACTTAAATGTCACAAACTGAAAAGATGGGGGACTATAAAGGTTATTATCTCCAATTTTTTTTAGGAAAATATATCCTTCCTTTGTGTGTTCATAGCTATTATTTTGTATTTTCAGTAATATTGTAGTTTTTATTCACATGATTTACCATCTAGCTATTACCGTCTATATTAGTTAAAACTCGTGTTATACTCGTATAAGACACGTACAGACTCATAGTTTAAAAATAATCCTGTTTCCTATATGCATTCTGAACGTAATGAATAATACTCTTACTTTTGAGCTGAACCGTTTGATACACATACTTAACGTTTTTCATATTATATTCGACGAATAATACTCTAATTTTGGCAAAAAAAATATTATTTTTTAATTTAAAATTTGAAAATAATAATGAATTTGTATAAGTACTAATAGAGTATTATACAATTAAAAACTATGAACTTTAACAATTAATAAAAATATTAATTATTGTCAACTAACGATGAATATTAAATATTATTTTTTAAAATAAAAAGCGCGTACAAGTACTATATCTTACAAATTTATATAAAAATAAGTCATATTTTTACTTCCAAACAATTCATTTATATGTATTTATACTCTTGTGTCTAAGAATTCATTTATTTTTCGTTCCCATATTTTTGGCAGATATTTTTACCGTAACTTTCAACAAAATTTCGTAATATACTCGTACGTATTAAATAATGAATTTTTCCCCTCCCGTATTTAACTAACTAAAATTACCGCACTATGACAATACTGAATTGTGTCTTAAATAATTGCATTGGTAATATAGATTAGATAATGATATTGGTTTTCTTTTCTTTTGTTCTTTTTATTTTAACTTTACTTTGTGTGCTACACTTTTGTTTTTTCTTCTGTTAAAAGATAATTTTATCCTTATTTAAACAAAACTTATTGATTGATTGAGTGACGATAGCAAATAATTCAAATTTCGTAAGAAAACTTCTTTGCCCGTAAAGAGAAACCAAGATATTAGGTTTAATTGGATGATATATCCATCTTTAAGCATTGTTTTCATAAAAAAAGTAGAGAAAAATATGTTAGAGATAAAAAAAAAAGTGTTAGAAATGTATTTGGATGATTACTTTTTTAAAGAAAAACATGTAATAATTAGGGGTCATGTGATATGTATTTTCTTTTCTTTCTGTTTTTTGTGAGAAATTTGTTTGGATTTGTTTAGATATAATTTTTCATAAATATATCTTAGTTAAACTTGTCAATCCAGACATCAAAAAGTGACAATATGGATCTTATTTTGCATGTTACATTATTTTGCATTAGACAATGTGGTTAATTTCACTCCCCATGATGAGAAATAGCTAGATGAAGCTCTTTTAATCGATCGGTGAATTGTCTGAATAGTAAAAAGATATTTTTTTTTTATCTTTTTTGGCAAGAATTCTTTTGAAAACTAGCTAACATTTCCAAAACTTGCAAATTATAAATTAGAAACTTTGAGATGTCTTTTTATGAAAAATTCTTAATAGCATGCCATTTGAATGCCTTTTTTAGAGATTTTTTTTTTAAAAAAATAATTTTTCAAGGATGAATATGTCATCCAAACTCCAAGGAAAAACTAATTCTTCGCTGAACAAAATGTAGGAAATAATTCAAAACGACTATAATCTAGTTTAGTTTTTTTTTTCTCACTTTCTTTTTTTTTCCTTTTTTTTTTCGTGTGGGGGGGTAGGGGTTTGCAAAGTCACGGCGATGGTAGAATGCGCAAGCTACACTTGAAGGATTACAAGTTTTTCTCCTAAAAATAATACAATGTTCTTCTTTTTGAAAAAATAAAATAAATCACAATGATACGTGAGCTAATGATCACATTCAAATATTAAACAATTTGTACTAAGAAATTATAACTTGTTGATGTGGGTGGAAATTGACTATTGGGCCAAGCTGACAAGCCCAAGGTTTAATGGGCTTAAACCTATTAAGGAGGCGGACCAGGAACCATGGAGAAACAGCTGACCTGAACTTGCAAAGAAGAGCAGACCTATATAAGATAAGGTTGTAAAACAAGATCCAATTCAATGGATGACTTTCTATAACAGGCCAAAGAAGTCAAGCGCAAGATCCTTGGCTAATCAGGGCTAATTCTCCTGAATCTAGCTTGATTTAAGGGATTTAATGCATGATTAGCTGTAATTACAATGTGTAATAAGAGAGAGCTTGGGCTGTTGGGAATCTTAGCAAAGTCGCAATGAAAAGTAAATATAAATATTTTAGATTCCCCTACAAGGTCAAACGGGATGTAATCCATATAAGAAAAGAAGGATTAAACTATTCTACCTGTTGTTGTGACGTGGTTGGATAATTTCCATGTAGCTCGATCAGCAATGGGGAAAATCGACTTCTTCAAAATTTTCTTGATCCGAGTGATGAAGATGGCACCACCTTTAAATCACCACGCAAGAATCTTGATGGAATTTCTTCCTCCTTCTCTGTATAGTACACGGCTAGAGTGAGAGAATGAGGGGTGCGATTTTTCTTTTAGAGGCTTGTGTTGTGTAGAGGATGACTTGTGTGCTAGGTTTTTAGTTAAAGTGATATAAATATCACGGGTTATTAATTTTTTTCATCCCTCATGTGTCGTTAAAGTGTCACTTTAATCGCTCATGTGAAAAAAAATCAGTTTCGTTCCTTATGTACATAATTTGTAGTCCGATGGTCTTCTTTTTCAATTTTCGATCGATTTTCTAACACTTTCATGTCATGCAGTGGCATGCGACGGTGCGTGCATAGGCAACTACTCCCATGTAGAAAATTGAACTGGCCATGCCACGACATGACACCTCATGCTGTGGCGCGAGACATGCGAAGACCTGCTACTGAATTTTTGTCTTACAACCAATTTTTACTCTTTTGACTCTATCTCCTCAACCAAATCTTCAAATCTTTTGATTCTAGAGGGGTCTTATAGCTAAGAAGACAGACTTCAACTTTTCTATTGGGGTCGGACTCATTGGAAGCCGTTAGATTAGAGAAAATCAAGCTCAAAGTGGGAAGCTGTGATTGGTTAAAAGAATGGAAAGGAATTTTGGAGATAGAAAAGGATTTGTGAGCTACACAAGGGATATACACATGTTTCAGCAGAGAAGAGAGAGGAAAACCTAGAGAAAACACATCTTGAGCTAAAAGAGTTAATTTTTATAAGAAGACAAATAATACAAGCGAAGATCGACATCACTAGCGAGAAGAGTATTTCATATTCAAGATTTATTTCTTTTCCTATTGGTTAGATCTTTTAATTGTGAATTTGTGGACTGGAAACATGATAGTTATTAGTTTTTGTGTGTTTTCTTGACTATCATGATCTAAATTTGTAGTAGGCACATCCCGAAACTCTAGTTATTTTAAGTTAATGTGAAGTTTATTTGTTTTTAGTTTGGCTTTTCATCTTGTTGCTTGTTTAATCTTGTGCTCTATGCTTCAAGTAGATTGGCTACTTATTTTGAGTATTTGTTTGCTAAATTGAACTAGACATAGGACTATTAAGTATAGAACGTGGATTAAATAGAGCAGGATGATGACTTGAGATAGGATAAGTTTCGTTATTAATCTTTATAGATAGACATATACCCTTAGACTTTTCTTAGCTTGAAGATAACTTAATGTTAATGTGTTTAGTTTTAGTTTCTTCTTGCATAGACATATGAAGAATACTAGAGTTAGATAACCTTCTATGTATTCGACAGTTGCACAGAAGTATATTAGTGCTCAGAGTTAGCAATTGAGATGTTGATATAGTTTTTCATTGTTTTAATCCGATAACTAGAGGGAAGTGGGGAGCATTCATTTAATCACTTTGGCTAATTCTCGCTTGGTTCATGCGTGTATTTAATTGTTAATTTTTATTTGTCTAGTAGGTTAATTTCACAATCATCTTATTAATTGGAATTTGAGACACTTAGGTATAGTTTTCACTTTCATTCTTCATAAATTTAGTTAAGTCTCCGTGGGAACGATATCGGTACTATGGTACATTTTATTACTTGTCGGTACATGCACTTGCGTTGAATTGGTCTTAACTTTAAATACACAACAAGACCAACAAATTTTTGGCACCGTTGCCGGGGACTTGTGCTTAGTTTATTTGGAGTTAAGTGATTTTGTTTCTTTGTGTCTTTTACACTTTGTTACTTCTTGTATGTAACAGGCAGTTTATGAGCAGAGCTGCACGTTCTAAAGAATTCACTTCAGATTCAGAGATTGAGAGAACCTTTAGAATTAAGAGGAAGCAACAAAGAATTCAGAAACGATTCCAAATGGCAGAAAACCTAGCAAATAGTGATGTTAATGGAGCTAATGAAATTGAAAATGAGACTAATCGGGTTATCAAAGATTATGGAAATCCAGTGTTAGGAAATCTGAACCCTACCATCGCAAGACCTAAGATTAGAGGAGGAACATTCGAGCTGAAACTTGTCATATTCCAAATGCTGCACTCAATGGGGCAATTTAGCGTATTATCCGTTGATGATCAACATTATCATCTCAAGATGTGCATTAAAGTTTGCGACTCTTTTCAGTGGCCGGGAGTGTCAACAAAGAAAATTCGTCTGAAGTTATTTTCTTTCTTACTAAGGGATGGAGCACAGTCATGGCTGAACTCTTTACCACCTGGGTCTGTCACATCTTGGAATGACTTGGTGGAAAAGTTTTTGAGCAAATATTTTTCACCATGAAAACTGCCAAGTTGAAGAACCAAATCACTTCTTTTCAGCAACTGGATGGGGAATCTTTGTATGAGACATGGGAGCGCTTCAAGGTGTTGATCAGGAAGTGCCCAAATCATGGAATTCCCCTTCCCATCCAAATGAAGACCTTCTACAATGGCCTAAAGTTCAAGCAAAGATTGACATCACTAGGGAGAAGAGTATTTCATTTTCAAGATTTATTTCTTTTTCTATTAGTTAGATCTTTCAATTATGTTCTGGGAAAATTGCATAAAATCAAATAACGCAGCGGAAGAAAATATAAATATATTTAAATCCTAGTGGCTCATCTCTCTTTCTTGTATTTCAATTGGGTTTCGAATTCAATTACCATTCTTTGTGTATGTTGAATTCTAAACTAGCTTTGCAATCCCTTCTTGAACAACAAATCCGTTGCTGTCTCTAAATTGCCACGCCAGAGTCAAAAGCGAAAATCTTCTTCTTTTCTCTTGAGAAAGACGGCTAGAGAGAGAGAGAGAGAGAGAGAGAGAGAGAGAGAGAGAGAGGATGGAATGTTTTGACTTGGAGAGAAAGTTATATGTTAATTCCTTGGTTAATTTTCTCTAAGTAGTATATTTATACTACAATGAAACAATAACCTAGGCCAAACACTCCCACATGGGCGTCCAAGTGGACGCCTACTTTGAGGCTTTTAAAGCCTTAGGGCTTTAGGCCTATTATGCTATTTAATTAATTAAATAATTAATATAATTTATCCAATAAATAAATAAATTAAATAATCAATTAAATCCATATTAAGTTTATAATTTAATTCCTCTAAGGAATTTATTAATTCATTAACTTAATTAATTAATAAAAACATCTAATGAAAATAAATAAATCACGATATCCAATACCGAAAATTCTCTCAAATCTTTTTCCATGATTTTTCTTTTGCACTTCCTTTAAGCGCGACTCTTTAGGTTCGTCTCAAAAGGCAATTGGGAGGAAACTAAAAGGATGTGAGTAACACCTAGTCAGTCACGTAGCTCACATCGTATGCCAATTGAGAACGAATGAATAGGATCATTCCAAACCATATACGCTGTGAATACCGTACAAGTGTAAACCTTTTATTCTTATATCCCAGTCAAGTGAGAGTCATGATTTTAGTCAAACTCACATCTTGACCATATGCTTAGCTCATAACGAGTCGAAGTCATTTTATGCTTTGGCCAAAGACTTTTAACCTTACTCATTTATGACTGCATAGGATATTTAGCTCATTCACTTATGAGAGAATAAATCTCATTTTGCTAATCAGTTAACAATGCTACTTGCCCATCAAGTCGCACTTCGAGGTCGATCCCACCAAAGGGTGATTTGGATTTAACTACTCTAACGACAGACTTGATGTCACAAGTACATCTTCAACTCGATTCCTCAGGTCTAAGGTTCACGCGTACCTATCACAACTTCAGTTTCATCATTGACTGTCAGTGAGTGAATACCCATGTGATAAAACCAATGCGAGCCGTGTTCGAACATATTAGTCCAACTGATATGTCCATGACATAGGTTCCCACTATCATTCCCATAGTGTTCGATTGACACTTTTTCTGTCGAAACTTAGGTCATGCAAGTCCTTGTTCTGTATTGATGTCCAGTCAAATACTTTTTTAGACTTGCGAACCCTATTTAGAGAATAAGAATCAAACTCTTCTAGTGTCATTCTTCCTATCCCATAGGAAGTAGAAGGTTTGCCTTATTCTCAAAGACTTTACGTTGTTTATTAACACCTTACAAATGTTTATAAGAAAACAACAAGATAATGCCTTATGTATAATAAAAAGATATTGTTTAGTTACAAGTCAATGCCCTATAAATCTATCCACTTTATGACATTTGAGGGCATACACTCTAACATTATGAATTTGTGGATTGTAAACTTGATTTATATTAGTTTTTGAGTGTTTTTCTTGAGCTAAATTTGTAATAAGCACACCCCAGAACTCTAGTTATTTGAATTTAATGTGAACCTTTTTTTTATTTTTTAAATTTTGATTCTTCATCCCGTTGCTTGCTTAATTTTGTACTCTATGCCTTAAGTAGATTGACCACCTATTTTGAGTATTTGTTTGATTAATTGAACTAGACATAGGAATATTAAGTGTAGAATTTGGATTAAACAAAGAAGGATAATGGACTTAAGATATGATAAGTTGCGTTATTTGTCCTTGAGAATAGGGAAAATTTAAGTACATAATACAATTTTAAATAAAACATTTGAAAATATTAGAAGTTTTGATAAAGTTCAGAAAATAGCACAAAACACTGTTGTGCACAAAGTCTCACATTAGAGACGTTGTGAACAACAGTCTCACAATTTTATTTTTATTTTTAAAAAAACTTGTGAGAGACGCTCTATTTGTTTTTTTAAATAATTGTTGAGACGCTCTTAGTTAGAGCGTCTCATTCTAATGATCAACTGACCGTTAGTGTGAGATGCTCTTGGTAAGAGCGTCTCACACTCATACTAATATATCTTCCCAGTCTCACACAACAAATTTTTTTCTCTCTTCTCTCCCTAGAGTTGCGATTTTCTCACCAAATTTCTTCAAAAAAAAATTAAAATTTCTCCTCCAACCAAGGTAATTCTATTTATTACACTTTTAACTTTATTAAATTTAGGGTTGTATATTGTTATTATTTATTGTAATGATATTGCAATTTAGGGTTTAAATTTTAGGTATTATGAGTTTGAATTTTAGGTATAATTTTTATTTTTTAAGTATAATTTGTATGTATAATTTTGAATTTAGTGTTTATTTATGGTTTGAACTTTGATATAAGTGTTAGTTTGTTATTATGCAGAAATTTAAGTATAATTTTGGATCTTTAGGTATAATTTTGAATTTAGCATTAGAGTTTAAATTTCCATATAAGTTTGAAGTATAATTTCAAATGTAAAAATTTAAGTATAATTCCGGATCTATAGGTATACTCGATCTCACTTTTCCAATTTATGTGGGATTACTAGTTGGAGGGATTTGTTCAATTGCAATTTGCGCCTCTTGAATTTGATAATACTAAAAAGATAAAATAAAGAATAGTATCAACAAAAATATGATCCAAAATAAATATCATTAAAATAAGTATCAATGAAAAACAATATCAATAACTAACCACATTATGCAATAGAGGGGCCGACTCTGCTTGGTGTCCCGCACCTCTCCTGATCAAGGGTGGTGACATGTAACGACGAGTGATTCGATCATACCACTTTTCGTATCCTTGTTTTGTGTTGTCACCCTCACAACATGTAATAATTGATTATTCCAAATTGGAATCACCTGAACGTGTTTAACTATTCAATTATCAGCCGCTACCCTTGCAGCTCACCCTTCGAACATATCCAAGTGCGGGTGGAATAGATTGGCATATTCTAAACTGTCGAAGAACACGCTCAGAACGATGACGCTCTACGATGGCAAAGAATATCATTGGAACCGATGCTCTGCATACGTTATCGTTCAAACATTCAGGTAGCAACTCGGTAATGTCTGCATCATTGAGGTTGTAGGGTGTCCAAACAAACTAAAATATGAAAAAATGAATTATTTTAGTAGGAGATAGATAAAACTTCATAATAATTTTTTTAAAAAAATTATGATAAATTTTTCGACTCACATGTCCATAGGCCATCTGATCAAGATCATCCCTAGTTACCCGGATGTTGTGACTGTCTGAATCAATATGTGAAACATGTCGATACCACCTTCAAACAACAATCATTCAAAATAATTAAAAAAAAATAGAACGTTCCTTAATTAAAATTAATATTCAACTGGTAAATTACCTAAAAGCATAAGGAGTTCGGGCAATGCCATTCGAGTCATCTGCCGCCATATATCTAGGTATCCTACTAGGGCTTACAACCATCATCCTAGACCACCCTTATATCTGTTAAAGGATATATATATATATATTAATTGAATAACCATAAATTATTATAGCAGAAATAATAACAATAAGTAAATAATAAATTTTCTCACCTCTAACAGTGGACAAAAACTTGCAATATTTTTGGCGTCTATCTTGGTAGCATTCCCCAATTGCTGGTACAAATGAGCCAATACATCACTCAACCCAATTATATGTGTTTACTAAATTTATATCTTCAAAAAGTACCAACCATAGTACCGCAATAATATCTCCTGTGGTGTCTGGACACATCACACTCCCGAGCAACAAAAGGGCCAACAACGGTCTATCTGATCACTCTAAATTCTTCAGATAGATCATTTATTTGGGCAGGCACCAAGATCATATACTCGACAAGCTTGCGGACTGGTATTCGATGACCTTTCTTGAAATTTTCCCGCACCATTTGCATCCCTAATAGTTGAAAGACATATTCGGCATAATATTCAAATCTTCGGAAGTGACGATATGCAACTACAGGTTGACCATCAACTGGTAGACCATATATAACCGCAATGTCTTAGAGAGTTATCGTAGCCTCTCCGGTTTTGAAATGGAATGTGTTTGTCTCTGGGCATCATCTCTCGATTAGGGCGGTCACAAGGCCCCATATATTTTTTGAAAAGAGGTAACTTGTATACCCAATAGAACCCCATCTGATGAAGTTTTAACAGGACACGGCGATGTGGAACAACTGGATAGACCTCTCTGAAATATAAATTGTCATATCACCAGGCACGAAACACAAAGTCTACTTGATCAGCAACCTGTTCATATCTATGATTCTTCTAATTATACAATACACTATCGTCTACTGGACCATATTTATGATCACCATACTGCTCAGTCATCCTGCATTTAAATATCCACGAGAAGTTTAATTTAAATTAAAAGGTATAAATTACACATACTAATTACAAAATATACATACTAATTAGAAATTGTATCTATTAATTCAAAATTAAACCTACTAATTAGAGATTATACATACAAATTTAAAATTAGAGATTATACTTTTTTTTTGAAGAAAAATTGGTCTTATATATCATTCAATCAAAAGTTTACAACGCCTGAAATAATACAATTCATATCGACTCAAACGATATAGTAAGAACATCTGAAACACTAACTATCAAATTTCTTGAAGATAACAAATCTTAAGAACTCACAAACGAACACAAGAAAATTCTTGTGCAACTCCAATTAAGGAGAGATGAAACTCTCATTCGAGAGAGAAAGCAAACTCTCATACGAGAGAGAAAATAAAATACTAAATAAAATATCTAAACACTATATAAAAACTTATGTATCACTTGTCTTCATCTTGTCAGATCTGTCTCTGTCTCGTTAGATCCATATCTGTCACGCCCCGGGCTCACAAGCTCGTTGGACCGGAGAAATCCCATCGAACCCACTGAGCATAGCATGTAGTTGGGCATTTGAACCACGGTCCAAAATGGATATCCATTGTTACAATTGAATCCTAGGGTTCTCTTTATAAATTATTTCATTTTCCTCTTTTTCCCGATGTGGGATCATTACAATTACCCCCCCCCCCTTCGAGGAGTGACGTCCTCGTCGCGGCGTGACTCAGTCCAAGATCCGTCGTCAGGCGTCGGGACTCTCTAGGCTACCACCGGATTTTCCTCGGACTATTCTTCATAGCGGATCCGAGAACCTCGGGCTACTTCATAGCGGATACCGAGATTTCACGTTGTAGCACCGAACTCCCAATTCCGGCTGACGAGCGACTCTGATACCATTTGTCACGCCCCGAGCTCACGAGCCCGTTGGATCAGAGAAATCTCATCGAATCCACTGAGCGTAACCTTAAGTTAGGCATTTGAACCACGGCCCAAAATGGATATCCATTGATACACTTGAATCCTAGGGTTCTCTTTATAAACTATTTCATTTTCCTCTTTTTTCCCGATGTGGGATCATTACAATATCAATCTTGTCAGATTTGAAGATGTGATGTACAACTTGAAGAAGGGTGCTCCAATCCAACCCGCCGACGATGGTGGTAACAATGGTGAAGTAGACGACTGATTCACCAAGTCATCGTCGGCGGAGAAAAATAGAAGAAAAAAACAAAGGCTAGGGTTTAGAGAGAGATGGAGAGAGAGAGAGAGAGAGAGAGAGAGAGAGAGAGAGAGAGAGAGAGAGAGAGAGAGAGAGAGAGAGAGAATTAGAGATTACTTAATAATTGAAAATTATACCTAAAAATTAGAAATTATTCCTAAAAATCGAATTTAAACATACTAATTAAATTATACCTAAAAATTGGAGATTACACTTAGAAATTAAAAATTATACCTGCCAATCAATATTAGACCTAAAAATCAAAATTAAACCTATTACCCTAAAATCATACCAAACCATTAGAAAATTATACCAACCAATTCGAAAATATACATAACAATTCAAAATCAAAGCTATTAATTCGAATTTTAACCTAACAACTTGAAATTAAACCTATTAATTCGAACTTATACCAAAAAATTTGAAAACTCTACCATCCAATTCCAAATTAAACCTTTTTTTTTGAAGAAAAATTGGTCTTATATATCATTCAATCGAAAGTTTACAATGCCTGAAACAATATAATTCATATCGATTCAAACGATGTAGTAAGAACAACTGAAACACCAACTATCAAGTTTTTTGAAGATAACAAATCTTGAGAACTCACAAACAAACATAAGAAAATTCTCGTGCAGCTCCTCTTCAAGGAGAGAAGAAACTCTTATTCGAGAGAGAAAGCAAAATCTCATAGGAGAGAGAAAATAAAATACTAAACAAAATATCTAAAACGCTATATAAAAACTTATGTATCACCCAACTTCATCTCGTAAGATCTGTCTTTGTCTTGTTAGATCCATATCCATCTCTTCAGATTTGAAGATGTGATGTACAACTTGAAGAAGGGTGCTCCAACCTAATCCATCGATGATGGTGGTGGTAACAGTGGTGAAGTAGACGACTGCTTTACCAAGCCATCGCCGGCGGAGGAAAATAGAAGAAAAAAGAAGGCTAGAGTATAGAGATAGATGATTCGAAATTAAACCTAACAATTCAAAATTAAACCTAAAAATTCAAATTATACCGAACAATTCAAAAATTATACCAACCAATTCGAAAATTATACCAAACAATTTGACAAATATACCAAACAATTCCAATTAAACCTATTAATTCGAAATTATACCTAACAGTTCGAAAATAAAACTAAAAATTGATATTAGACCTAAAAAGTGAAAGTAAACCTAAAAATCAAAATTATACCATCCAATTCGAAAATATACATAGCAATTCGAGAATTAAAGCTAATAATTCAAAATTAAACCTAACAACTCAAAATTAAACCTGATGCGGTTCGTTTTTTACACCAAGAAAGTCTTGCAAATTCAAACACGACTTTATTTATATGAATATGAGAAATCTAATTTTAGAAGACAAATAGTTTCAAAAATAAGTAAAGAATTTCGAATAAAAATGAGCACTTAAATTCCCATTTCTTTTGTTTCCAACTTTCTCTCGCAGAAGATGGAGAAATACAATAATATTACACTCTTTTCTCTGAATTGTGAATCTCAAATTACCAAGAATGGAATTTCTCCTATTTATAGGCCTTAATGGCCGAATTCTCTCTCCTTTTTTTTAGGAGTGGGCGACCACTTCTCCATTTTTTGGGGGTAGATGAACTTTTTGAGGGATATTAGGTAGGATTAGATACGATTTGATTTTTATCCAATCTTATCCCTTCTCAAGCTATCCTTCTTGATCCGAGCCTTCCGCCATTTCCTCGAGCTATCTTTTTTGATCCGAGTCTTCCACCATTTCCTCGAGCTATCCTTCTTCAGCGATGCCTTCCATTATTCCTTTCAGCTATCTTTCGGCTTCTTTATGACTTACTCAGCTATCCTTCTTGAATAAACAATCAATGCTCCGACTTGTAGGATTTCTTTGAGCCCTCTTTCATGAAACCTCCTTCGAACATTTGGGCTCCTTCTTATTTTTGGCTCACTGCTTCATCCTTCATTTGAGCCCATCTTTTAATAAAGCCCAAAACCATGTCGTAATAATTTACGGGCTTATAATTCGAACGTATACCGAACAATTCGAAAACTCTACCATCCAATTCGAAATTAAACCTAACAACTTGAAATTAAACCTAACAATCCGAAATTAGACCTAAAAATTCAAATTATACCGAACAACTAAAAAATTATACCAACTAATTCAAAAATTATACCAAACAATTGGAAAAATATACCAAACAATCCGAAATTAAACCTATTAATTCAAAATTATACCTAACAATTCAAAAAAAAAACTAAAAATCAATATTAGACCTAAAAATCGAAATTAAACCTAAAAATCAAAATTAAACCTATTTATTCAAAAATTATACCAATAAATTCGAGAATTATACCAAACAATTCGAAAAATATACCTAACAAATCGAATTTATAACTGGAAATTCAAGTTTTGAATCCTAAATTACAATACCATTACAATAAAATAAGAACAATATACAAACCCCAAATTTAACAAAGTCCAAAGTATAATAAATAGAATTACCTCGGTTGGAGGAGAATTTTGAATTTTTTTTTCTTCAACAATGGTGAGAAAATTGCCAAGGAGAGAAGAGAGGAGAGAAGAAGAGGAGGAAGCAAAAATGGGAGAAAAACGCTGCCAAGTATATGTGTGAGACACTATCACCGAGAGCGTCTCACACCAACGGTCAAACGACCATTGCATTATTTCAAAAAAATTAAAAAAATTGTGAGACGCTGTAGTTCATAACGTCTCTACTGTGAGATGCTGTGCATAACAACGTTTTGTGCTATTTTCTGAGCTTTATCAAAACTTGTAACATTTTTGGATTTTTTATTTAAATTTGTATTATTTAAATAAATTTCCCTTGAGGATAGACATACACCCTTAGACCCTTTTTAGGTTGAAGATAACTTAATCTTAATGTGTCTAATTTTAGTTTCTTCTTGCATAGACATATGAAGAAGACTAGAGTTACATAATCTTCTATGCATTCGACAGTTGCACAAAAGTATATTGGTGTTTAGAGTTAGCAACTATAACTAGAGCTTAATTCATTGCTTCAATCCGGTAACTAGAGGAAAGAGGGAGCCTACATTTAATTAATTTGGTTAATTCTCACTTGATTCTTGCTTTTAATAAATTTTTATTTTTCTAGTAGGTTAATTTCAGAATCGTGTTATTAATTGAAATTTGAGACAGTTATATATAATTTTACATTAATTCTTCATAAATTTAGTTAAATCTCCATGGAAACAATATCCGTACTTTGGTACACTTTATTACTTGTCGGCACGTGCACTTGCGTTAAATTGGTCTTAATTTTATACACGTTAAACTACCAATAAGTTTTTGGCTTTATATTAATATATATATTGCATATTATCTAATTATATTATTAGTGTGACACATCACATCTCAAACCAATAAAAATTACTTAAGTAACAACTGATGAAGAAGACATAATAGCTTGACTATCATGAGCATGTAATAATCATCTAAATACTAATAATTACTGCTTAAAAGAATATAAACAAATTCAATAGTTAAATTAGTTAAAGAAAAGAGAGTGCGTGTCGTATTTGTTGTATATGTGTATATGATCTTTTGCTATTATTTTTCACTTGCTATATATGAGTGTATCTAATATAATAGAATAGGTGGCAACTTCCAAACAATAAAGTGACATTTTGCTTGGTTGGAATGGTACGTACCCCGCTTCATATTTTATCATCTCATCTTCTTTTTCTTTTAAGCCATCATTTTCTCCTGATATAACAGTTCACGCACAAAATTGTATACAATTTTAATCATCTTGAAAAGTATTTGGGTTAGGTCCTTAACAAACTTAAGTTATTATATATTTTTTATGTCCCAAGATTTAATTATAGGGTCTCACTTTGATACAAATTGTAATATTGCTTTTACTAGTTGACAACGAGAACATATACTACACGCAAGTGGAAGCAAATGGTTCGCATTGCAGGTACACTTGGGAGTTTTATAATATTGGAGGAGTTATTCAAGATTTCGACCCTTTGAGTTTGACATGTCGGCCCTCCTCTTGTTCTTGTTGTGGAAGATATTTGGCAATTGGTTTTTTATTATATTTCCATAAAGTTAGATTCATAACCATCCATTCTACGCAACTTTCATTGATTAATTCCTGAATCTTAATCAGCTCCCAACCAGCAACAAGACAGCACCGCATATATCATCTTTATTATATCACTTGACGTGTTGCATCATGTGCGTGTATGTATATATTATGACAAATAAAACATATAATAAATTTGTGGAGATTGATTGATACGAAAAATCGAGGAAAAGTTAAGGAGCCAAAAAATTAGTTAAAAAAGTGGTTAAAAGCAGTTTGACCGTGGTCAAAAGGGGTTTGAACACGGTCAACATGGGGTCAACCGTAATCAACGCGTATTTCACCATGGGATTGGCAGCGTGTGGCGTGCGGTTGTTGGTTCCACGCGGTTTTGTCAGTTGACTTATATTATGATTATTTTTCCTAATTGCCTATGAATATGATTGTGTTTTCTATTTGGAATATGTTTTACTTTCCTTGTGCATCATGTCTTCCATCTCTACAAATATGGACTTGTACATTTTAATTTGATGATTTGTTCCGAGAAATAATGACGTAGATCTAGTGTTGACATGTGGATGTAGACAGTTTGGCCGCACCATGTTAAATTTCTTGTGATCTTAGAGGCTAGATTTAATTTCTTGTTTATTTTCTTCACACTCCATTGGTTCGATCCCTAACAACTGGTTTCAGCATCATAAATTTGTAGATAGATTTATGGGAAGCGTTTTATGTTAGCACGAGTTTTCTCATGGTAGGCGATGGTAGGAAATGAATATGTCAAGATTGTCTCGTTCGTTATCAGGTAGCACGAAAAGAGGTTGGGATGAAGTCTAAGAAGACGACAAAAGAGGGTTGGGATCTATTAGATCGCCAGACCAAGAAATATGATCTCGTTCAATGTGGCAGAATCATGGTGCCAGTTAGGCAGATCCGCAAAAACATTGGCAAATTTGGGTTTATTGGTGGGTAGAATGCGAAGCGAGTGGACACAATTGTGGCGCCAGGAGGCTGATTTGTAAAACTAGAGGTCAGAGGGCAGAACGCATTGCTGAGACCGGAGGGGCAGAGTTGCGGTGCCAATAAGGCAGATCCATAGAGTCAGAGGCTAGAGGACAAGGGTGTGGAGCCAAGTAAGTAATTCCACATAGCCGGGAACTATAAAGGTAATGAAGCCAAAAATCATAGAGGCATAATGCGAAACCAGTTGGGCATATTCTCGGAGCCGGGTTTGTTGGCATAGGGATCAAACATAGCTCATGCAAAGGGAATATCGAGCAGATTTGTGAAACATTCGAGATTGATATTAAAGAACAGAATTATTGGAGGACAGATTAGACATAGCTCATGCAGTTAAAGCGGAGAAAAGATCCGAGATTGCCATTTAAGAAAGTCCTTGTTGTAAAGATGTTAGCAAGATATTTGACCAAGGGGGTTATTCTTCAAAGAGAATAAGGGTGCCACAGCCATGGAAAAGCACGAGAGAGTGCTACCAGGATTTGAGATCAATCTTGTAGTGAGAGATTGAGGGTTTTTGGAGACTGATTGATACAAAGGATCGAGGAGAAGTCAAGGGAGCCAAGAGAAAAGTAAAAAGAGATAGCCAACGTGGTCAAAATTAGTTTGATCGCGCTCAACAAAGGGTTTACTGTGGTCAACATGGGTTTGACCACGAGATTGGCATCATGTAGTGTGGGATTATTATTTTTGATGCAATTTTGGCTTGGGTTTGGCAGTGGACTTTTATTAGGATTATTTTTTCTAAACGTGTTGATGGTGGTCAACGCAGGTTTGACCACTGGATTGGAAGCTTGTCTAGCGGGATTATTGTTTCCTACGCATGTTTGCTTGAGTTTAACAATTTACTTGTATTAGGAGTGTTTTCTCTAATTGTCCAACAATAGGATTCTACTTCCTATTTGGAATATGTTTTAGTTTGCTTGTCTATCATGTCTTTCACCTCCATTAATGTGCCTTGTACATTGTAATTTGATGATTTACTCCGAGAAATAAGAGTTGTAAATCTAGTGTTGGCTCATAAATATAAGCAGTTTGGACGAACCACGTTAAATTATTTGTATCACTTAAAAGCTGAATTTAATTTCTTTTTTATTTTCATCATATTCCGTTAATTTGATCCCTAACAATGTAAAGATAGATACATATTATTGGCAATAATATCTTTATTTGTGTATATCACTCATATATGTGTGTGTAGCCAAACATGAATTTGTGCGTGTAAATATTATTGATTTCCTAAGGTGTCACAAGCAAGGATGGAATTTGGATTTTTTTTTTAATTTTAGACGAATGGGATATCCTGACCCGACGAACCCGGGCTGATAGTTTTTTAATCATGAGTCACACAGACCCTATATAACTCCCTCCAAATAAGGAGAAAATAGTCACAACTTGTGACAACTTGAGATTGAACCCAAGACCTCCCACATGAAAGTGGAAGCTGATACCATTAAGTTAACAAACCTTCAATTGGATTTCAAATTTTGTCGGGCATTGTAATAAGAATAATGGTATATATCACTTTATAGTTATTATTATTTTTTATTTCTCTTAATTTTGACACGAAATAAATACAATAAATATGTGGTAGGATTTTCTAACTCAATCATATAGCCAGAGGGTAAATAATTTGATAGTATATAGCATTAGTGTTGATGTGGGTGGAATTCTGATATTGGGCCAAGCAATAGAGCCCAAAGTTTGTTAGGGCTGAGCCTTACATTGTTATGGACTTGGAGCCATTTTGGAGAATATCCTACCTGGGATTACATACCTGGAGGTCTGACGGTCCTACCTGCATAGGGAAGGCATATGAGGAGACAAGATCCAATCAATCAGCAAGCTTACCATAATCATACCTGAGGATATCAAGGAGGATATTTGTAGATATTTACCATTTATACATGATTAGATACCGCCTAATATAGAGAGATCCCAATTAATTCTTATTACCAACTGTATTTTTGGTATAGTTGACTTACCCATTTAAGCCTACCCACCAAAAATTTGTATAAATACCAACTCCAATGGATGAATAAAGGATCGACTATTTTATAGCCGTGGACGTAGGTCATATTTGGACCAAACCACATAAATCTCGTGTTATTTACTATTATTCATGCCTTATATCATATATCACACATCAATTGGTGTCGTCTGTGGGTACCTTGAGTCGAAGACCTGAGGTAATCCCTTTATTTTCTGTGTTCTTTTTGTTTACGTTGGAATAACAGGTTGAGATATAGAGGAAATGCAAAATGTGGAAGGAAACGTGGGAGAAAAGACACTGCCTGCCCTACCTGGGCTAGATCGGAATGTTCCAAAAATGCCAGCTCTCATAGCAAGGCAATTGGAAGGGAAAATGCAAGATGTTATAATAGAAAACTCACCCGATGAGCAAGACAATGGGAGGAAAGCGCCCCTAAAAGTATGGTCAATCTAGACCTAATACTGGACAAGCTAAAAGGAGTTGATGACATAGCTGTCACAGCTGCATTACAATAAAAAATTGCAGGTATGCAAGGGCAGATAAGGAGCAATGATCTGGTGTCCCCACCACCAAAAGGGACACCCGTGAAGAAAAATGTGGAACTGGGGATTAATTATGATATTTTCCTCGGAGGAAATATGGAGGTCAGGGTAATTATGATATTGCCCCAGAAGGAAATGGTGGGAAACGCGTCCCAAGGCAGGGATACTTGGAACAAGAAGAAGCCAAGGAAGGAAATGAGCCACATCAGAAATATCTGACTCCAGAGGGACGTCAAATGCGTCTTATGAAGCTGGGCAAAGGGGAAAATCTAGAGGGATAGATCCCTCTACCTATGCTAACAAGGGAACATGTATATGAGAAAGAGCTACATCCCTAAATGCGGCAACGAGAGGATGATATACCTGGAAAAAATGATGTGCAGGGACACCTGCCGCAAGAGTGGGCTAGAAAATGTAAAGGCATTGAGGATGAAGCTAGCAATTATGAATCGGCTCAATCCCTGTGGGGGACCGGGGTGAAAAAGGGAAAATTAAAGAAAAAATGGACCAACTGGAATTAATGGCAAAGCGTATGGAAAAGATGGAGAAAAAAATGATAGGGGAAAAACACATATGGAGCGAGGCATCCCAGTCATGGATCTCATCATGAGGGAAGAGCTACCTAGGGATTTCAGGATTCATTCCATCGTGCCCTACGATGGTACTACAGATCCGGAGGATCACCTGTACACTTTTCGAAACTATAACTTGCTGCACAGGTATTCCAATGCTATCAAGTGTAGGGTGTTCTTAACCACGCTAGCTAAGTCTGTGCAGCAATGGTTCAACCAGCTGGCAGAAGGGTCCATTGGATCTTTTTCGGAGTTTAGTGCGAAATTTTTACACCAATTTGCCAATAGCAAAAGGCATGAGAAAACTCCCTTGAGTCTATTCAACGTCAAGCAGAGGAATGATGAAACTTTGTGAACTTACGTGAGGCCTTTCAACGCCGCAACCTTGGAAGTACCGTCCGCCACACCAGACCTGAAATCTAGCGCTTTTACACAAGGCTTAAAGGAAGGAGACCTATTAAAATCACTAACTAAGAAGTCAGCCATGGGGTTTAATGAACTACTTACTAGAGCAGAAAAATACGTCAATATAGAATAAGCCCTGATAATGAGGCGGTCAAAGCAAAATCAAGGAAAAAAGGACAGACAAGAGGAGGATAATCGTAATAAAGCCCGAAATGACAGAAAGGGAAGATAGACACACAGCTTAGCTCCAGTATCCACACCTAGATCAGGTATGGTTATGCGCCTACCAGCTCGCATCCCATTAAGGGGGAACTAAAGTGAGCACCTGACAGTTGTAGAGGAAAAGGACATAGTGCAATGTCCAGAAGGAGCAGATAAAGGCCCGCGTAATCCACCTAGTCAAATTTATTGCAAATACCACAGAGAATTTGGGCATGATACGGTTGATTGTCCTGAATTAATTGAAGAATCCAGCGTCTAACCAGGATGGATTATTTGAAAGAATTCCTAATATAGACACGGAATAACCCCACCCGTTCAGAGGCGAGGGCGCCTGGGGAAGAGGTCGAGGATGTAGATGGCAGGGAAGAGGAGCTGGAAGGACTGGACCTGCGGGTAGGGGAAATTTTGCCCAACAAATTAATAAGCAACCCGAAACCTGGGAAGACCATGGACAAGGAGCTAAAGAAGTAAAATAGGTATATTGTGCTACCATTCACATGATATCGGGTTGATCATTTTTGGAAAAATCCAAAAGAAACATGCGCAAGCAAATAAGGGCAGTGGAAAGTGCGCCCGCTTTCTTTCTCAATGTTAATCAAACCGTCTCTTAGCAGAAAATCCGATTCCGACCTGAAGATGTTAGAACAATCCAAATACCTCATAGTGACGCATTGGTTATCACGACTACTATAGCTAACTACGACGTACAGAGAATATTCATTGACACTGGAAGCTTGGTGGACATAGTCTTTTATCAAGCATACCAGCAGATGGCCCTAGGAGGTGCTAGAATGGAGATAGTACAAACATCCCTCTTCGGATTTGCGGGGGAAGCAATACCGCCGGTGGGGCAGATCAATCTAACCATATCCTTGGGAGAGGGGCAAGATACTAGTACGAAATTAGTAAAATTCTTAGTGGTGAACACTCCTTCGGCATAAATTGTGATACTGGGACGACCATCACTAGTCACATTTGAAGCAATAATTTCCATATCACATCTAAAAATTAAATTCCCTACAGCCAGGGGGATAAGGGAAGTCTCAGGTAATCAGTCCCAGTTCCGGAAGTGTTACATAGCATCATTAAAACATGATGAAAAACCTGTAGAGGAGAGGAAGCAAAAAACAGATAAGGCAGGATTAGCTGGAGGTGAGGCAGAGAAAAAATCTATCTTAGCTCATGTTGAACTTGTGGGAGAACTCATGAGTATCGAGCTCATACCTAGCGACACCGAGAAAATAGTCAAAATAGGATCACACCTGAACCCAGATCTGAGCGAGGAATTGATAGCCGTATTGTGAAAGCACGTGGATGTCTTTTCTTGGTCAGCTACGGATTTAGTAGGGATCGACCTAACAGTAATACAACACCATCTCAACGTGTACTCGGATGCTAAACCAGTGGTGTGGAAAAAGAGTCATTTTGGCCAAAAAAAGGATGCCATCATTATAGCAGAATTAGAAAAGTTAATCAAGGCCAAGCATATTGTGGAAATACAATTCCCGGAATGGATATCAAAGGTTGGTAGATAAGATGTTCCATGAGCAAATAGGAAAGAATATTGAAGTGTACGTGGATGATAAAGTAGTAAAAAGCCACACCACCACTAAGCATGCACAAGATCTGCAACAAACTTTCGAGACTCTGAGAAAATACGGGATGAAGTTGAACCTAGCTAAATGCGCATTCGGAATCAACCGTTGGACACATGTAGGAGCGTGCCTTTCACGCGGCGCGTGATTATACCTTTTCTCTGACATTCCTGAAATCCTGCTGGTTTCGATTGGACGGGAGCAGCTATAAACTCTGAAATTTCTGACAGTCTAGTCAAAAGGTAGCTTGTCCACAAGTCATATTGGCTTATCACATTTGATGCACTTATCAGGCATTTAATGCATTTGAATTTATTTCTCGTTGAAAATTAATGTCCGTTGAATGATTGCATTTAAGTCCTTCATGACTTGAGGATTTATTTCAGGTGAATCTGGTATTGATCGCTAGAGTGATTCGAGCGCTTGATCCATAACTCCTGAAATAGTCCTTTAGCGTTTGACAGACGCTAAGGATAAATCTTCATCTTCTTTTGACTTCAGACGCTGATCTTCAACTTCATCTCTAATAGAATCACCTAGAATTCTATTAGCGATTCGGTATCTAATACTTAGTCTAAAATCTACAAAGATAAAAATTACAAGCCTAACAAAATTATATACTTTCAAACGCTTATACAATTGATCTATGAAACATAAACTGACATTATATTATGGGGTCTAACATAAAATCCTATCTTGTCATCATTAAAACATCTAACATGAAATTCCTAACACAAAGCACTCCCTCGCTCTTGGAATATGCAAAACCTGAAAAAAATTCTGTTTAATTAATATTTATTTTTAGTACTTCTGTTTTCTCAGGAAACTTAAGATGCATTATAGAAACCTTCTTTCCCAGGTCAAACGCAAGGCCCCCGAAATTCTAGTAAGAAAGTATTTCATTTTTATATTAATATGGCTTGAATTGTGTCATGTACATATGTATACATAGAAATATGGAACAAAGGGTAGTTGGTGGAATGAAGGTAGTCGGAGATTAGGTTGTCATACCTGGATGGGCAATACGGATCTGTCAGCCAGGCGACCTGCGGTTACGAATTGCTGACCCATGCCAAGAGGAATAAGGAGAGGGTTGTGTGGGGAATTATTCCAACCAACCCTTAAGGCAGACCGGGGTTAATGGAGTGATAAGGATGCTGAAGCTATAAGGTTGGTAGGTTGAGATAATCTCTTATTCCTAGGAGAAACAAGAAGGGAATTTAGGGAAAATGGGTGAATAAGGAAGGATGCTGACGGTAGATGTGAGACCGTTTAGGAAATTATGTGGTACGGAGAGGAGCAAAGGAGAAATAATGAAGGTGAAAAATGCAAGTCCCCATGATTGCACATGTAAAATGAGATGGGTGTTTGATCCCAGGTGCAAGTCCCCATGATTGCACATGTACAATGAGATGGGTATTTGATCCCAAGCGCAAGTCCCCATGCTTGCACATGTAAAATGAGATGGGTGTTTGATCCCAAGTGCAAGTCCCCATGATTGCACATGGAAAAAGTTGAGATGGGTGTTTGATCCCAACGGTAAATCTCCACGATTACGTATCTGAAATATCAGACCTTACCTATCGCTGTGGCCTAGCCCAAGTCTAATGGTACTTGTTGATATTTAATCTGTTTATGAGTTTTTCGAGAACACGATATTTGGCAAATTGTACAATATCACTACTCATATGACAAGGTATGATCACCCCCCCCCCCTCAATGGTAATAATTTTTAAGGCCAATTTTTGCCTGCATAGCAATTGATAATGTGTAAACCTAACCTACTCCCTAAGGGGATTAGAACAAAATCTGTTTGTTATCAAATTTTTTATGAAGATAGGTAAAACACTCAAAAATAAAGCAAAGCATTAAAATCTCACATGGATAGGGGTAATTCCCCTAGCTGAGGATGGGTAGGAAAAGACCCTTGTCATAAGTTGGGAAAATTCACTAAGAAAAAACGCAAGGAGTAATAAAGATAATGCATAAACCCTCAGAGGGGAAAAAAAGAGCATAGAGATTCCTACCCTAACTTGGGTAGGTCCGAAAAGCAAAACAAAGATAATCCATAAGGGCTAACATGCCCACTTACAAATAAGCAAAGTAATTTTTTGTCCAAAAGGCTACATATGCCCTGCTAAAATAGAAGTTTAAAATTCTAAGAAAAGGATGAAAGGGTTTTTACTCGGCCAGTCCCGCCTCAGCCACATCTGGGGGATTAGCCTGAGCCTCAATTTGAGGAGGATCTGCTGCACCTATTGCAGGGTCAGCTTGAGCGTTGCCAGCTTGGTTGACCGTCGGTAAGACCTTTGGATTTGCTGGGGGAGGATTTTCTGGCATAGCTGGAGGAATGGCATCTGAAGCAGCAGCAAGGAAGGCAAGATCTGGATCTAAGAAGGAAGCATCACTACCAGCAGGAGGAAAGTTATTCGCTTTAAATTGAGCTATGCAACCCTCAAAGCCTTAATCCAAAGCTTTATCATTCACTAAGCAAGAAACCTGCTTGGAGGCCAGGAATTTGGCTTTGAAATCTGACAACAAAGCTTCACCAGCGGCTGAGGTAGGTAGGGCAGAAATCCAGTTCTGATGCTCCCTAGCTAAGGTCTCCTCCAAGTTGGCAGCTCGGCTGGTCTCGCAACGTCCCATCTCCACTTCCAAATCGACCTTTTCAGCAAGAAGTTTTTGGTAGTCATTGGCAAATTTCTGAGCATCCTGGATCATTTTGTTTTCCTTGGTCTCCAAGGCATTGCCAGCATCCCTATGATCTTGCTGTAAATTAGCTATCCTTTGCTTCAACTCAGTAACCTTGTTAGACCTTAGCATGTCTACGATAGTCCGACCAGTGAAAAGCCAAAATTGTTGATGGTCCCAAGTGGCATACGAAAGGGTTTAGAAAGGGGGGGGGGTTGAATAGACCCTAAAGTCTTTTTCGACTTCAAAAAGATTCGTATTGAAATTCGTTCGACACTTGAAAAGTAGACGCTTGACTTGAGCGTCTGTTGAAGACTATTTTAGAAAGTTAACTTAGACTTCAAGATTTGAATACTATAACCAAATAGGTTTAAGAGTTCACTTCCTTGATCAGTGTTAGCACAGCAGAATTGATTTTATAGTCTTTTTGTTTGAAAGATTTTAGCGTCACAAACTGTTTCTTAGTTGCTCAGCTTTTGATTGTGTTTTATTTGATCAATTTATGCAATGATATGATAATAAGTAAATTGACTGAAAAGTAAATAACACAGTATTTGTAAGGTTCATTGGGTGGTGTAACCCCAACTATGTCCTTCTTCTCCTTGAACACTTAGAGGCAATCCACTAAAATGATTCTCAAAGAATCACCCAGAATCTTCTATAAATTAGGGAGAGATGGATGTCGATGACTTAAGCTCCTTGATCACAAAAATTTCTATCCAAGACACTTCTATCCTCTTGCTTCTTTCACTCAGAAATAATGCAAGTATCCGACTTCGACTTCAGACAGATCATGATGCTTGGGTGAGGTTTTTCTAAATGGTTTGTTTGATTTTGATAAAGTTCAAACAACTGGGAATATCTTAATAGTAATATAGGTTTCTCCGAAAAAGAATGTTTGAGATATTGGTTGACTGTCTTAGGAATTGAAGAAAAGCAAAGAGAATGTTTGCTTGAATATTCTGGCTTTTCTGAGAGTTTAAGGAATGAGACGTCAATGCAACAGTAATTTGGCTTGGAATCAACCAGGTTATTTTTGTCTTGTTGTTGAAGTCCTATTTGTAGGCATTCTTGGAAAAAAGTGCCCGTTTGACACATGCAGGGGCGCGTGTCTCTCACTTCCGAGAGTGAACAACTTTTGTCCTTTTTCCTGAAAATCAGCTGCACAAAAGTTGGTGCTGCAGTCTGTGAATAGTTGACAGTCCAATAGGGTGGCTTCTCCGTACGTCCAAAAGAGCTTATCACATTTAATGCTCTTATCAGCATTTAATGCATTTGAATTAAATGCCCATTGGCACTTAAAGCACTGAGAATATATGCATTAAACTCCTTTTGGACTTAGAAATAGATTCAGGTGAAATCAGTCATTGATAGATGCTCATTCATCCTTGAATAACTTCTGTCCTAATAAACACTTGATGTAGCTGTTCGTTTGGACGCTTGGAATCTTTATCTTCATTCCGACTTTAGGCGCTTGAGTCTTTAGCTTAACTACTGATAAACTCACTCATAAATTATGAGACGCTCATCCTAAGATACTTAGCCTAACAATTCTATAATAAAGTAAAGTAAAGCCTATTACAAATCTAACGCTTCAAGCTTATACATGATTTCTACTAAAATCAAACTTACATATTTTGGGGTCTAACAAGTAATCCTCATTGTCATCATCAAAACATATAACATGAAATTCCTAATAATTTCCCCCTTTTTGATGATGGCAATACTTACTCCTTTATAGTCAAGAGTTAGACAGCCAAAAATAAAAGTTAGCTTTGGTTAGTAAAAGTTAGTTGAAGTTAGTTAAGCTTCAACGAGGTGTTTCAGCTGAAAAATGCATTTTTATATATCAATGATTACACGTTTTTTTGCAACTAAACAAAAATACATAAGAGACAAGAATATAGATAATGCAAATCAAAAAGCTCTAATAACTTGGTCTAACTAAGTATCGCTTGGACATTTCAGCTCGGATAGCTTCAATTATGTTATCTTCCAAAGTCATCATGGCATCGTGATCTTTGTCAATTACGAGCTTATCCTCTTCCTTTTGTCTCTTCTTGAAAGCAGTAAAGTGTTTGTCCCATTCAATCGGATCAATACCAATATACCTTAGGCAAATTCTGAAGTTCGGCTGAAGTCAATCATCTGCCTCTCTTCAGCTAAGATTCTTGGATTGGTAGGTTCTGGAATAGATGATCTTTGAAGAGGGATGTCAAACTGTTCAAGCCTTGCTCGAGAAGGTGTTGGTAGATTTGGATACAGTGCAATTGGAGCTTCTCTTAGCGTTCTACTAGGCGCTCCAGCAGAATCACTTACCTCATAAGCAGTTACCCAAGATAGGAAATAATATCTTTGCGCAGAAGGAGGAGATATTAGCTGACGCTTCGGCGGCGGAAGAGGATCTTGAGCTCTTGAACTAGACACTCTCCTCTTCTCCCCTTTTCTTTTCTCTTCCCCTTTATTACCATCATCAGCCTTGGATAAATGTTTTGTGAGTAGGCTAACCTGATTAGCAATTTGAGACATTGAAGCCGTAAGGTCATCCAGACGCTTGTCGAAATATTCCTGCATTGCGAGTAGCTTGGCGCTGGTAGCATCATTCAGTATAGTCTCTGAGGTTTCTAGGCGCTTCTCAAAGTGTTCTTTCATGGCTAGTTGGTTGGCCTGAGTAGCATCATTCATTTCTTGAAATTCTTTCCGACACTCACCAACAGCCGCTTGAGCAGAACCACCCATCTGAGCAATCTGGGCGCTTATAGTTTGAGATTCAATATTGACCAAATTGATTTTAATCTAGTGGAGGGCTTCTTCATTCTGAGTAGCATGATTGCTAACTTCCTCCAAAATGGATTTTAGCAAAGGTCCAAAAGTTTGACTCACATCTGATGAAACCGCTTGAGTAGCCGGTCGCTTGAATCTAGATATATGCTTGAGTGAGTCAATGGTTGCTTGATATGTGGGATCAAAAATTGTATCGCGTATATCGAGTTGAAGATCCTCAGCCATATCAGAAACAACGTGTTCAGAAGCGTCAGGATTATCCTCACGTTGAGACGCTTGAACATGTTCTTCAGCAGACGCTGGAATACATGCAACTTCTGACATGGACGCTGGTGCAGACGCTTCAACCAACTTAGCAAGCACTTCCTCAAGAGCAGACTCCGCTTGGCGAAAGTCATCGAATTGGAAGTTCCAATTGGCTATATCTGCAAAGGAATTTGAAGCAGCTTCCAGAAGTTCAATCAGATGCTGAAGAGAAAGGCAAGTACCTTGAATAAATATGCGAATTAGACTATCTATGGTCCTGATGTACATGGGACCAATGATATCCAGCACATGATTCAGAAAGACTTTGGACGACGCTCGACAAATGGAAAAAATGGCATCGGAGCAGTATTCCCTAGAAAATCCAATCATCATATCGGTTGGAAGATGCTTGAGTCATTGAGATCCAGGTACATAAGCAGTGTAGTACTCTTCTAGGTAGGGATAGATGGCTTGAGCCAGTCCCTGATTCCTTTCCAGCAACGAGACGACAAACTCATAGTGATTGAGTACCTCTTTGCGGATAGATGGGAGCAATGGATATCCTCGAAAGGGATTGATTACTGAGCCGTTCCATTGTCTAAGATTAGTAGTGAAGATTCTGTCGAAATGAGAGAGAGGAGTCATAATCTTCACCATCATATTAAAATTATCTTCACAGTGTCTTGGAAAGACGTTCAAGCTAGATGCTGAAACACTGCCACTGGTAGATGTTTGAGCGTTGAAGCGAAGATGAGTTGTGGATAGTCTGTGAAGCTCTTGACTCAAACACTGCTCAATCTAATGACGAATTAGTGGGAGCTTGAGAACAGGCCCAACTCTCTGTTGACGCTTCTTAACGCAATATTTGGCGAATTGACGCTTCTTGTCATGCATGCCTATGCTGAAAAGGTGGGGAGCTTCAACTAGCTCTAGGAAAGTGTATTTATGGCCCACATACGCTTCAACCCAATTTACCTCGGTCATACAGTAGTTTGTTCCAGCATTGACCGTAGCTTGAATGCTTTCATGGTAGATATCTCTGATGGATTCAAAGCGATATCTATCAGTCTAATAGTTAGCATTCCAGACGATGTCAAAGTATGCATCAGCTTCTGATTGAATCACATTCGTTAGAGATGATAGACGCTCACTAGCATGGATTCCCATATTCTTCCACAGTCGAAGTGGATTGATAAAATTTCTATTCGCATCACTGTTTCCTATATGAGGAAAATGTGTGTAGCCTTCTCTGTTTAAGACTGCCTCTGAAGGATTGAGAAAAGTTGGGCGTAGAGGATCATAAAATCCGATGTTGTAGTCTCTTAGAGCGAAACCAGTTGGCTTGCTATGCCCATAGTCTAGGTAGTAAGCTAGATCCACATCACATTTGGGAGTTCTACCACCTTGTCTGTCTTGTTGAAGGGAGAGAAGAAGGTATCTGACCAGGAGTTTTACCAAGTTGACCAGCCAAATAGTATTTCCTATGAATTTCTGTTAACTCAGTGTTAAACACTATATCCTTGATGTTTCTGTCAATGTCAATCAGCACGGCAATTTCATTCTCTGCAATGATGTATCTTTCTTCATTGTAGCCTGCAGGGATGAAATCTTCTTCAAGTGCTGGAGGCATATAATTGATTGAATGACCAATTGTCTTCAGGGTATCCATCTTGAAAAAGCGCTTTGGCTGTGTAACTTCCACAGCAAAGCTCTAACCTTCTGAGCATGCCTCAGTTATGACTTCTGAAAAATGTAATGGTTGGACCCCTTCTGAAGTAAGTTCCTCGGCATCCACTGCAACGCTTGTTGCGACGTCTTTGGCAATAGCCACCATTTCTTCTAAATCAACATCCAGGTGGCCGTCGACGGGTGCTTCAAAAGCAGCTGAAATAATAGCTGTAGCACAAGAACTATCTTCTATAAGAGCAGGATCTTTTACAGATGTAGGAAAAGAAATGCGGGAAGAAACAAACTTACCCTGAGAGCTTCTCTCAACAGCAACTTGAGCGCTTGGCTCAACCGTCTGAGGCTCTTCAGGGACAGGAGCAGCTTGACGCTTGGTTGTCCTGGAACGCTTGAATATCTTCTTTACGTTGACTCCTTCAACTAGTTTAAGCGTTTGAGTGGGAGGAGCGGTAGTTGGTTCCTCGAAGTTTATTTGTTTGATTATACCTTCCAGCTTCCTCCGCTTTATCAGAGGGATCTTGTGCTCTGCATCCTCATCAGTTTCCTCATCGTCCTTCACGGATTCCACTTAAGTAGGACGCTCAGCTTCCTCATCAGATGCTTCACCTACTTCTTGACGCTCAGACAGTGGTCTAGCAGCACCACCAACTTTAGGAGGAATGAAGAGATTGTTCAGAATCCTTCTTCCCAACAACTTGGCCTTATTCAAAGGATGACCAGACGAGTAGACACACTCTAATCGATACAGCAGGTCACTCAAAATAAGCCCATAAGGTTTATTTGGGGCGCTTAAACAGTCCCAAAACCTTCCAAAAATATACTCACTCCAGTTGATCTTGATGTTGAGGAGTATAGCAGTCATCATCTGAAATTGCATTGGGTTGACTTTATCAAAAGTACCCACTCTGCATTCTATGATTTTGCTGCAGAAATCAGCCATCAGTCGGTATTTAGATACTAGTTATTTCTTTTCAAAGTGTTGTTTGTATGGTACACCGTCATAAGAACTCATAGTAGTCCATGCTTCTTTGATTTGTTCTAGAGTAACACAATCCAATGCCTCACCCTCATTTGGGAGATTAAAGTTCTTAGCAATGGAAGCAGCAGACAATATAAATTCTTTTGGTGACTCCTTCTTAGATAGAGGAATGAGACAAGAGATAGACTTCTTGTCCTCAGAGAGTTTAGCAGTTTTCCAGAAGGTGTCGACTTCGATCGGAAACAAATAGGAGTATTGAGTTAAAAAAAATTTAGCCCAGCCTTGGTTACAGAGTCCAACATTTCTGTCAAGTTAATCTGAGGTTGTTCATACAGAAATTTCCAGTTGACAACAAGGCCTTCAGTGACCTTGAAGGTAGGCTCAGCAGAAGTAGCAGTAGATTTCTTTGGTGCCATTTTAGTGAAAGAGATGAACTGAGATTTTCTTTTTGAAGAAGAGAGAGAGTGATTTTGCAGATAGCTTTGAGTAAGAGTAAATAATTTTTCTGCAGAGATTGTGTTTTAAATGACACAGTAAAGGAATTTTTGAAACTTATGTTCTCTCGTCTTAGTAGGATTTAGACACGTGTAAAGTTATTTAATCTCAGCCATGAAAATTTTAAAACGTTTGGCATTTTCAGAGTGTAATTCACGCGCCTGATGGTATACTGACACGTACCCAAACATGTACTAACTCTAAACCGTCATTTTGAAAAGTTTTGATTACCCACTAGTTTGATGTGATAGAAGCGTGTAGATAGAGTACATAATAGACTTTTGAGTCTATCCACTACTTCAAGAAGCGTGTAAAATTTATGCATGAGTTTTATAAACGATTTTATATTAAGTGTTGAGTGGAATATGTTCAATGCTTAACACATATCACTTGTAAGATTTATATTGACGCTTGAGATCAAAACCTTTTTATACTTGAGCGTCCAACATATTATGCATAAATAATTCTGAGCGTTGACAATCATGCGTATGGAAGTTTTTGATCATTGACGCTTACAGTTAGGTTCAAGTACAGTTTTAAGATTCCCCCTAAATTTGTTAACTTGTAGCAACTTTTCAAAGATCTTTTGGATATAAATAAAATGGATTCCCCCTAAATTATATATCTAATAAAATATGATGCAAAAAATGATTAAGCATTAATTCACTTATCAAAGTGAGAAAACATTGTTTGTTGAGAGCTTTGGTGAAGATATCTGTCAATTGTTTGTCAGTTCCAATAAATTGCATAGAGATATCTTTCTATTGAATATGGTCATGAAGAAAATGGAATCTAATGTCAATATGTTTGGTTCTGGAATGAAGAACAGGGTTCTGAGTCATGGCTAGAGCGCTTTGGTTATCACAATGAATGGGGGTTGGACCTAGGATTATACCATAATCTCTAAGTTGTTGCCTCATCCATAACACTTGTGCACAACAACTTCCTGCAGCTACATACTCAGCTTTGGCTGTAGAGGTAGCTATGGATTGTTGTTTCTTACTTTTTCATGAAACTAACCTATCACCTAGAAATTGACATGTACCACTAGTACTCTTACAATCTATTTTGCAACCTGCAAAATCTGCATCTGAGTAACCAATTAGTTCAGAAGGAGAGTCCCTTGGATACCATAAGCTCACATTTTGTGTGCCTTTTAAGTATTTAAGGATCTTCTTGGCAGCAATAAGGTGTGACTCTTTAGGATCAACTTGAAAACGTGCACACATGCATACCGAAAACATAATATCAGGTCTACTGGAAGTAAGATAAAGAAGTGATCAAATGATACCTCTATAATTAGTGATATCAACCTTCTTCCCACTTTCATCTTTGTCTAACTTAAGTATTTGGCTCATTGGAATTTTTGAAGATGATGCATTTTTCATACCAAATTTCTTAATCATATCACATGTATATTTAGTTTGGTTAATAAATATGCCATTGGGGAGTTGTTTAACTTGTAATCCTATGAAGAAAGTTAATTCACCCATCATGCTCATTTCAAATTGTTCTTGCATCATTTTTAAAAATTTCTCACACAGACGCTTGTTAGTAGAACCAAATATAATATCATCGACATAAATTTGGACTAAGAGAATATCTTCGTCATTGGTAATTTTAAATAACGTTGTATCAACGCTGTCTTTTGAAAAGCCTTTACCAATAAGGAAAATAGAGAGAGTGTCATACCATGCTCGGGGTGCTTGCTTAAGCCCATAAAGTGCTTTGTCTAGCTTGTAAACCATACCCTTACCATAGTTGTTGATGAATCCTGGTGGTTGCTCCACATATACCTCTTCTTGGAGTTTACCATTCAGGAAGGCACTCTTCACGTCCATCTGATACACCGAAAACTTGTTGAACGCTACATACACTAGAAACATGCGGATTGCTTCAAGACGGGCGACATCAGCATATGTCTCATCAAAATCAATACCTTTTTCTTGGCAATAACCTTGAGCTACGAGTCTGGCCTTATTCCTTATCACAATGCCATTCTCGTCCATCTTGTTTCTATAGACCCATCTAGTTCCAATATCTCCTTGATGAGTTGGCCTTGGTACTAGCGTCCAAACCTTACTACGCTCAAGTTGATTAAGCTCTTCTTGCATGGCTTCAATCCAACTTGGATCGCTTAGTGCTTCATCACTTTCTTAGGCTCCATTTGAGATAAGAAACTATCGAACATGGCCTCATCAAATGTAGCAGCTCTAATCCTAACAGGCGCTTCAATATCTCCAATAATCTACTCAGGTGGATGATCACGTAGTCTATCAAGCTGGAAAGGGTTAAGAGGTTGAACAGGTGCCTGATGATCAGACGCTTGATTACCCTCTTGCGTAGGCGCTTCAAGTTCACAGATCCTTGTTTGCTCTTGATGATCACTCTCTTCATGATCATCAGCCGTTCTTGCATTGTTATCCAAAGTAACCTCACGAGTAATCTTAGGAAGTGGCACTGCGATCTCATCATCGTCGTCACTATCATCATCAATGGCGATCTTAGACTCTTGATGACATAGATCTTCAATTCCTACATCATTCACATTAACCTTACTCGGTTCTTGGTTAGCATCATCAAAAATAACATAAATAGATTCCTCAACCTTCGATTTGATATTGTTTAGGATGCGAAAATTCTTTCCATTATTGGCGTAGCCTAGAAAGATTCCCTCATCCACTTTAGGATCAAATGTCTTTAGGCTTTGGGATCCACTATTATGGATAAAACATTTAGAACCAAAGACATGAAAGTAGGAAATATTTGGCTTACGTCCCTTCCACAGTTCATATGGAGTTTTCCCATGCTATTTGTTGATCATGCAACGGTTTTGAGTGTAACAAGCAGTGTTGATCGCTTCGGCCCAAAACCTAGGAGCAAGCTTGGATTCTGCTAACATCGTCCTAGCAGCCTCCTTAAGTGTTATGTTTCGGCGCTCAGCAACACCATTCTGTTGGGGAGTTCTGGGAGCTGAATACTCATGATGTATTCCATTCTCTGCACAAAACTCCTCAACAACTTTGTTAGTAAACTCAGTACCATGATCGCTTCTTATTCTTGCAACCTTAAGATTTTTCAATGTTTGAAGTTGCCGAATAAGCGTTGTTAACTTGTCACATGTTTCATCTTTGGATGAAAGAAATTCCACCCAAGTAAATCGAGATAAATCATCTATTATCACCAAAGTGTACTTTTTACAGCTCACACTGATTGTTTGAATAGGTCCAAACAAATCCATGTGCAGTAGTTGAAGTATTCTAGAATTAGATAGATGAGGTTTTCTCTTGAAAGATGATTTAACCTGTTTTCCCATTTGACAAGCGTCACAAAGGCGATCCTTGTGAAATGGTCCTTTTGGTAATCTCTCTACAAGATTTAGATTTATAAGCTGAGAGATTGTCTTAAAGTTGAGGTGATTCATTTTTCTATGTCATAACCAACCCGTTTTAGATTCATTTTTAGCATCAAAACATGTCGGGTTTTTTATCAATTGTTGAACCCCAATCTACCAAATATACATTGTTTGTTCTTTTACCTTTCAATTTAGTAGACTTAGTCTTAGCGTCATTTATATAGCAATAGTCGCTTGAGAATATGACTTCAAAGCCTTTATCACAAAATTGACTTATGCTTAATAAATTGTGCTTCAGACCCTCAACATAATAAACATCACTTATCATGATGTTCCCCCTATGCATAGTACCTATACCTTTGGTTTTACCTTTGGAGTTGTCACCAAATACAACCTGAGGACCATTGGCAACTCGATAGTTGATCAATAGATCCTTGGAACCAGTCATATGCCTTGACGATCCACTATCAAAGTACCAAATAGATGTATCAGCTCTAGCTCTAGGTACCTGTAATAAAAAGGGAAGTTCTATTTCTATTCAGGTACCCATTGTTGCTTGGGTCCTTTACCATTAGTAGCATTGTTAGTTTGAATTAGAACTTTAGGAACCCATATTTGCCTAGTCTTCATTGCGGGAGGATTAGCCTTCTTGGGTTTCACATTGTGTTGTGTGTGCTTTTTGGGTGTATAATAATATCCTTGATTATAATAGTAATCATAATCATAGTCATAATCATAATTATCATAGTAGCGATAATATGATCTAGACTGTTGTGGATATTGACGCTGGTATTTCCTGGGCGCTGGCTTAGGGTGTACTTTTGGTGCTGGACGCTTAACGCTTGATTCACAGTGATTATGTTTATCCTTGGCCTTTTGAGCTTTTGGATGGGCATGTTCTTTGTGAATCATGTGCCTTTGCCTTACCCTTGCCTGAGTCATCTTTGGCTTTCTCATTTGGCCTCGTAGCATTGTCGCTTGGTTCATTTAGCATTTGACTTTGTGAACCTTTCTCAACAAAGAAAACACCCTTTCCTTTGTTGTTTGCCATAACATTAGATTTATTTGGTTATTTACCAAATTTATTGCATCTTAAATTGGTCTTTTGACCAAACATTCTTGTTGCCTCAGTCACATTGTCCAACTTTCTTGAAGCTTTTGATAATGATGAGATGAGTTGTTCTGATTTAGCAAGTCTAGCAATCAGCTCAGCTTCTCTCTTGACTATTATATCAAGATCACTTTTCAACTGGATTATTTCACTCTCAAGCGATTTTTTTTTCTCAATGCATTGTTGTTGAACTTGCAATTCTGCTTTGAGTGTTACTTTATCACTTGTGAGCGATGAAATGATATTAAGGTGATTTTGGTATAATTTGACAGCATCTTGACATTCATTATAATATTCTTTGACTTTGTCAAGTAATTCTTCATAAGAAAGAGGAAGAGATAATTCAATGTTTACCTCAGGGGACGCTTCATCATCTCTGGCCATGAGACAGATAAGCGCTGAGTCATCCACTGGCTCATCATCATCACTACTTTCCTCTGAAGACTCAAAATCTTCAGGTGCGGACGCTTGTTCTGATTCCGCTAGCAAACCTTGTTGACGAAGGTTGCTCCTGAATTGATTTCTATCCAAGTAATCCTGCCTTGAAGGCTTAGATACGTTTGGATAAGGGCAATTTACCTGGTAGTGCCCTGGTTTCCTATAATTATAACAAAGATTAGTCTTCATCTTTTGTTCAGTTGTTAACCTTGCATTGTGTGGTTTTGAGACCATGGGTGTTGAGAGATTCTGCTGATTAGACGCTTGATACTGAATCGGCGCTGAAGGAGAAGGTGCAGAATATTGAGGCGCTTGATACTGTTGTTGTACTGGAGCAGGCGCTTGATATGAACTTTGTCCTTGATGCTTAAGACTATTTCCTTTCTTTTCATATCTCAAGAATTTTTGAATCTATTCAGAAGCGCTAGTTCCTCATCCTCACTAATGTCTGAAACTTATCCTTTCTTACCCGATTTACCCTTGATTGATGCTATAAGTGCTCCAGACTCAATTACCAGACTACTCACAACATCACTGGCTAAATTCAACTCAAATTCAAATGCTTTGAGTTCTGAAAAGGCGTCTTCTGGACTTAAAAGATCTAACATATTAGATTATCTCATTGTTGTTGTCTTCATCAAAAATCTACTAGGTAGACTTCTGAAAATCTTAACCACCATTTCTCTGTTTTGCAAGTCCATTCCCAACGATGTAAGTTCTGTAACAAGAGTTGTGAATCTTATGTCCAATTGCTCTAGTGTCTCATTAGTTAACATCTTAAAACCATTAAACTTTTCTTTGGCGATTGAAAGTTTGTTTTCCTTGATTTGTACTGAACCACCACAAATTATGGCCAACTTATCCCATATCTCCTTGGTAGTGTTACAAGATTTGACCTTGTTGAATAAGTTGTCATTATCACCAATAGCAGTGTATAAAGCATTCCGACCAACATTGTCTAGATTAAATCTCTGACGCTCATCTGTAGACCATTCCTGCTTAGGCTTCTCAACATAGCCATCTGGAGTCTCTTTTGTGGCTCCAAGCGCTCGGGTGATTACCTTATAAATTTGAATAGGTCCATCTAAAATGACATCACACATTTCGTCATCACATGAGCACAAATAAGTAAAAGTTTTGACCTTCCATGAGTCATAGTTTGACTCGGTCAACA
Source organism: Buddleja alternifolia (assembly GCA_019426215.1). Classification (NCBI taxonomy): domain Eukaryota; kingdom Viridiplantae; phylum Streptophyta; class Magnoliopsida; order Lamiales; family Scrophulariaceae; genus Buddleja; species Buddleja alternifolia. The sequence continues at coordinate 12,653,454 of CM033391.1, read as the reverse complement.
TAGGAACTTTAGAAAGTGCCATGAAAATTTTTAAGCAACTAAATTTTGAAAAAGGATCTAAACAAGCTGTTATGCTTGGAAATTTTTAACAATTTCAACTTTAACCGCTCTGATACCACTTGATGGTCCCAAGTGGCATACGAAAAGGTCTAGAAGGGGGGAGGGTTGAATAGACCCTGAAGTCTTTTTCGACTTCAAAAAAATTCGTATTGAAATTCGTTCGACGCTTGCAAAGTAGACGCTTGATTTGAGCCTCTGTTGAAGACTGTTTTTAGAAAGTTAACTTAGACTTCAAGATTTGAATAGTATAACCAAATAGGTTTAAGCGTTCACTTCTTTGATCAGTGTTAGCATAGCGGAATTGATTTTATAGTCTTCTTGTTTGAAAACTTTTCGCGTCACAAACTGTTTCTTAGTTGCTCGGCTTTTGATTATGTTTTCTTGATCAATTTATGCAATGATATGATAATAAGTAAATTGACTGAAAAGTAAATAACACAGTATTTGTAAGGTTCGTTGGGTTGTGTAATCCCAACTACGTCCTTCTTTTCCTTAAACACTTGGAGGCAATCCACTAAAATGATTCTCAAGGAATCACACAGAATCTTCTACAAATTAGGGAAAGATGGATGTCGATGACTTGAGCTCCTTGATCACACAGATTTCCTGCTCCAAGACACTTCTATCCTCTTGCTTCTTTCACTCAAAAATAATTCAAGTATCCAACTTCTACTTCACATAGATCGCGAGGCTTGGATGAGGTTTTTCTAAACGGTTTGTTTGATTTTGATAAAGTTCAAACAACTAGGAATATCTCAATTGTAATATAGGTTTCTCCGAAAAAGAAGGTTTGAGATATTGGTTGACTGTCTCAGGAATTGAAGAAAAGCAAAGATAATGTTTGCTTGAATATTCTGGCTTTTCTGAGAGTTTAAGGAATGAGACTTCAATGCAACAACAATTTGGCTTGGAATCAATCAGGTTATTTTGGCTTGTTTTTGAAGTCCTATTTATAGGCATTCTTGGAAAAAAGTGTCTGTTTGACACATGCACGGGCCCGTTTGACACATGCACGGGCATGTGTCTCTCACTTCCGCGAGTGAACAGCTTTTGTCCTTTTTCCTGAAAATCTGCTGCACAAAAGTTGGTGCTACAGTCTGTGAATAGTTGACAGTCCAAAAGGGTGGCTTCTCCGTACGTCCGAAAGAGCTTATCACATTTAATGCTCTTATCAGCATTTAATGCATTTGAATTAAATGCCCGTTGGCACTTAATGCACTGAGAATATTTGCATTAAACTCCTTCTGGACTTAGAAATAAATTCAGGTGAAATCACACATTGATAGACGCTCATTCATCCTTGAATAACTTCTGTCCTAATAAACGCTTGATATAGTTGTTCGTTTGGACGCTTGGAATCTTTATCTTCATTCCGACTTCAGGCGCTTGAGTCTTTAAGCTTAACTACTGATAAGCTCACTCAAAAATTATCAGACGCTCAACTTAAGAATACTTAGCCTAACAATTCTAGAATAAAGTAAAGTAAAGTCTATTACAAATCTAACGCTTCAAAGCTTATACATGATTTCTACTAAAATCAAACTTACATATTTTGGAGTCTAACAAGTAATCCTCATTGTCATCATCAAAACATCTAACATGAAATTCCTAACAATTGTGCATGTAAAAGGGCGATCAACTAAGGCATTTTTAATGCAAAAAGATTATGGAGCTAGTTCTTAGCATATACGTCAGGAACAATAAGAGCAGCTGCCTCAGCACATTGCTCAGGAGACATGGAAACGAGGTAGTGGAGATCAGCAACATTCGGCATGTTACCCAGGAAATCTAACGTCACATTCAATTCTTTGCTCTTAAGAGCAGAAATAACCGGAGCATCTTGAGCTTTGGAACGAGTTCATGAAGCCGGATGATCAGGAATGTTGAACTGAGGCGAAGGGATGAAATCCCTAATATGAATACCTGAATGGCTTCGTTTATAGGGGCGAAGGTCTGCTGAGGAGTCCAGAGTTGCTGGCCTTTTTTCCGAAGCTATCTCCTTGGCCAAGGAGGGTCCCAGTGGGCTCTACCTGATCCAGTTTGGCTTGAAGGAGGTGAAGTAGGTCGAGTGGACCGAGCTCGGTCAGGTAGGGTGAGAGGTAGCTGAGGTCCTTGAGAGGGACCACCTCGTGGAGGGGGGCAAAACTGGCTTTCTAGAAGGCGCACGCTTCTTCCTCCGATTCAGGGTTTCTCTAGCTTTGGCTGAATCCATTAGTTCATCTACAAAAATAGCAATACCAACAAGCAGCAAATAAGAAACTTTGTAAAAAGTGCATAAGCATGACAAAATGAATCACACAATTTATTCACAAGAATAGACTACATATGGTTTTGCCTTGCAAAGCTGCCCCAACCGGGCTTAACCCACAATGAGGCAACAATCGGGAATCAATCAGCTTCCCTAAATTTCTAGGGGTCCAATTCAAGTAAGCCATAAGGTTTTGATAGTAAGAGGATACATTTCTAGAAGGGTGAGGATGAGGTCCTTCTACTTTTTCTAGAAATTCGTGGCGAAAATCTCATTTCTCACCAGAAGGAAGGGCGATAAAAAGGTAATTTTTCTTCCATTTTTTCTCAGTTGAGTGGGTAGAGAAAAAGGTGGCCTCACCTCAGGAGGTAAGGTAAAACACACCGCTATCGGAAGAGCAGGAGCGAGGGAGAAACAAGGAATAAAAGAGGTCATCATTGGCTAGGTGACCACACTAATAAAGTAAGACAGCAAAGCCCGCCATCATACAAATGGCATTGGGGGAAAATTAGTTTAAAGGAATGCGATACATGTTGGCGATGGAAATAAACAACCTAGGGAGGGGAAAACGCAGACCTGCTCTTAGCCGGGCCACATAAAAGCCAATATACCCTAAAGGAGGAAGGTGTGGTCTATCATCGACAGTTGGAACCACTATCCTGTATTCCGCGGAAATTCCATAATTATGTCGAATAATTTTCTCTTGCTGAAAAGTAAATCGAGAATAACCTCCCAAAATTGAGGTTTCTGTTTTAAGAGGGCTTCTTCCTGTTTTTCTAAGGCCGCTTGATCTGTGGAACTTAGGGCATCTGGGTCAGGTTGATGCAAATCCTCATTGTATGAGGAATCACCAACTTGACCAAGGGAGGAGGATTATGTGCAAAGGAAGAGGGATTGGGAACGTTATGACCATCGGATTCGGTGTCATAGGAATAAATGTCCACATATACTTTTTTCCCAATTTCTTGGGTAGCACTGTACAAGTCCTTCACAAAAGAGGAAGCTACCTTATCTAAGGAATCGTGTTCTAACAGGTTTTGATGCTCTTCGCGATTCTGATAATCCGACTGAGAATTGTCTGATATATCGAAGCAAAAAAGGGGATAATGCAGAAAAGGAAAGAGGGATAATAGATACAAACAAACAAACACAAAATAAAATAAAAAGGAGGAAAAGAAGACGAGAATAGTGGGAAAGAAACACAGAGAAACTGCTGCGACGCGTGGATGGTGAGATGAAAAAAGGGGAGAAAAAAGGGCCTCTGGTTTTAAAATTGACAAAAGAGGAAGAAGAAGGAACTTTCAAAAAAAATTTGGAAATAAAATTTTAGAAAATAAAACTGTTAGGAATTTCATGTTAGATGTTTTGATGATGACAATTAGGATCTTTTGTTAGTCCCCAAAATATGTAAGTTTTTTTTCCAGCTTTGAAGCGTTAGATTTGTAATAGGCTTTGTCTTATTTTTATTCTAGATTGTTAGGTTGAGTTGTCTTAGACTGAGCGTTTGATTTGTTCTGAGTGAGTTTATCAGAAGTAAAGTTTGAAGACTCGAGCGCCTGAAGTCTGAATAAAGATGAAGATTCCAAGCGTCTAGAATGACCTGCTACTCCAAGCGTCACCTTATAGGATAGAAGTGATTCAAGGTTGAATAAGCGTCTATCAATGACTGATTTCACCTAAATTTATTTCTAAGTCCAGAAGGAGTTTTAATGCAAATATTCGCAAATCATTAAATGCCAACGGGCATTTAATTCAAATGCATTAAATGCTGATAAGAGCATTAAATATGATAAACACTTTCAGACGTACGGAGAAGCCACCCTATTGGACTGTCAACTATTCAAAGACTGCAGCACCAACTTTTGTGCAGCAGATTTTCAGGAAAAAGGACAAAAGTTGTTCACTCGCGAAAGTGAGAGACACGCGCTCGTGCATGTGTCAAACGAACACTTTTTCCAAGAATGTCTATAAATAGGACTTCAACAACAAGCCAAACACAGAGAACAATTATCAAGTTGAATTGTTGTTGCATTGAAGTCTCATTCCTTACAATCTCAGAAAAGCCAAAACTTTCAAGAAAATATTCTCTTTGCTTTTCTTCAAATGCTGAGATAGTCAACCAATATCTCAAACACTCTTTTCAGAGAAACCCACATTACTACTGAAATATTCCTAGTTGTTTGAACTTTATCAAAATCAAACAAACCGTTTAGAAAAACCCCTATCCAAGCCTCGCGATCTGTGTGAAGTCGAAGTTGGATACTTGCCATATTTCTGGGTGAAAGAAGCAAGGGGATTGAAGTGATTTGGAGCAGAAATTTGTGTGATCAAGGAGCTCCAGTCATCGACATCCATCTCTCCCTAATTTGTAGAAGATTTTGTGTGATTCTTTGAGAATCATTTTAGTGGATTGCCTCCAAGTGTTCGAGGAGAAGAAAGACGTAGTTGGGATTACATCACCCAACGAACCTTACAAATATTGTTCTTTACTTTACTTTCAGCATTCATATTGTCATATCATTAACTGATAAAGTAAAACTTAATCAAACGCTAAGCAACTAAATACACTTTCTGTGACGCCAAAGCTTTAAAAGAGAAGACTCCAAAAATCATTCCACTGTGCTAACACTGATCAAAGAAGTGAACGCTCAAACCTATTTGGTTGTAGTATTCAAGTCTTGAAATCTAAGTTAACTTTAAAAAAAAAAAAAAATTGACTTTGTTAGACGCTTCACCAAAGCGCCTATATTTTAAGTGAACGCTTAAGTCAAGCGTTAGACACTTCAAGCGTCTACTTTTCAAGCGTCCAAAAACCTTTTTAATACCAATCTTTTGAAGTTGAAAAAGATTTCAGGGTCTATTCAACCCCCCCCCCCTCTAGACCCTTTCGTATGCCACTTAGGACCAACAAGTGGTATCAGAGCGGTTAAAGTTGAAATTTTAAAACTTCCAAGCATAACTGCTTGTTTAGATCCTTTTTCAAACTTAGTTGCTTTAGATTTTAAACATGGCATTTGCTAAAGCTCCCAAACTGACTGAGTCAAATTTTGACACATGGAAAGTCAAAGCATTTACATATCTCTATTCATGTGATGATGACATGTGTGATATTATTTCAGATGGGCCAATCAAAATATATAAAGTTATCACAAGAGCGCCTGGAGCCACGGAAGACACTCCCGATGGACATTGAAAAACCGAAACAAGAATGGTCTCTAGATGAGCGTCGAAGAGCTAATTTGGACAATGTTGGTCGTAACGCTCTATATACGGCTATTGGTGATAATGACAACTTATTCAAAAAGATCAAGTCTTCCAAAACCACTAAAGAAATATGGAATAAGTTGGCTACAATTTGTGGTGGTTCAGCTCAGATCAAAGAAAACAAACTTTCCATTGCCAAGGAAAATTTTAACGGATTTAAGATGCTATCCAATGAAACTTTAGAGCAATTAGATGTAAGATTTACAGCCCTAGTTACAGAACTTACATCGTTGGGAATGGATTTGCAGAATCGAGAAATGGTGGTTAAGATCTTTAGAAGTTTACCAAGTAAACTTGATGAAGACAACTGCTATGAGAGAATCAAATATGCTGGATCTCCTAACTCCAGAAGACGCCTTTTCAGAGCTCAAAGCATTTGAGTTCGAGTTGAATTCTGCTAGTGATGTTGTGAGTAGTCCGGTGATTGAATCTGGAGTGCTTATAGCATCAATCAAAGGCAAATCGGGCAATAAATGGAAGAATTTAGATATCAATGAAGAAGAGGAATTGGCTTTGCTGAATAGATTCAGAAAGTTCTTAAGATATGAAAAGAAAGGAAAAGGTTTCAATAATCAAGGACAAAGTTCATATCAAGCGCCTTCTCCGATGCAACAACAGCTTCAAGCGCCTCAGTATTCTGTTCCCTCACCCCAAGTGCCTGTTCAGTACCAAGCGTCTACTCAAAATCTCTCAGCCCCAGTGGTCTCAAAACCACACATTGCAAGGTTAACAAATGAACAAAAGATGAAAACTAATCTTTGTTACAATTGCAGGAAACCAGGGCACTACCAGGTAAATTACCCTTATCCAAACGTATCCAAGCCCTCAAGGAAGGATTACTTGGATAGAAACCAATTCAGGAGCAACCTTCGTCAATAAGGTTTGCTAGCAGAACCAGAACCAGCATCCGCACCTGAAGATTTAGAATCATCAGAGGAGAGTAGTGATGATGATGAGCCATTAGATGACTCAGCGCTTGATAAGTGTGTTATTCTCCTAGAAATCTCGTCTAATTCCAATGTTTTTATGCAATATTCTTTTATAATTGCTCGTTTAAAGTCATGATTTTATCTTGTAGGATGGTTGGAGCTTTTGACGAGAAAAGATGTGGAATTGGTCGAGATTGAGAGCCCCAAATGAAGTCGGGAGGTTGGAGAACGACCAAGATGAGCGAGAAGGCCTAAAAACGTACCCGCAAGCTACCAGAGCTCGGGCTGGAGCAAGAAAAAGGCTTGCTCCAGCACGAGTTGTGCGAAACAACTTAGCTCGTGCTGGAGCAAGCAAAATGCTTGCTCTAACGCGAGCCCTTGTGGCCTTAGCTCTCGCTGGAGCAAGAAAATGTCTTGCTCCAGCGCCATCAGTGCGTGGCTTCAAAGCTCGCGCTAGAGCAAGACATTATGCTCGCTCCAGCGCGATTCTCTCAGATTTTACCCGATTTCTAGAGCTATAAATGGAGTTTTGACCTATTTTGGATACATCTTTTGCCTCCCCCAAGTCTTGTTCTCTTTGTATTTTTGGCATTTTTGGAATTCTCTAGCCTTGAAGATGACATTTAGAGGCTAAAAACCTCATCCGGGCAATTGTAATTCGAAATCATCATCTTGATTTGTGAGATTATTGTTCTTAATATAATTTCTTTGTTGAGTAATTGATTTTCTTGTTTCCATGCCAAGTGTTTGATGAAATGCTTAGCTTAGATGTACACTTTGTTATTGTATTTCATTTATCCATTGCTAGTTAAGATTAAATTGCTATCAATTAGGATCTTGCTTAGTAGCAACTAGGGATTAATATTGATGAATGATTGATATTAGGTTCTTAGGGGAAAATCAATGTCATTAGATTTAATTCATGCTAGGTGGATTGACTATTGATGTTAACACTCTTTTTGTGATTAATGCTTCTCCGTAAATGAATCGAAGGCCTAGTCTCTAGATGTATTTTAGGAGTTAGAATTTATCGATTGGCTATCCGTTGATAAATTACGCTTAAGAAAAGAGCAAGATGTTCATATGCTATCATTGTTCCTCTTAGTTGGCTACTCAACTAGAATTAATCTTGCATATCTATGATCAAATCGAGAAGATGATGGGTAATTACAATTGACCAGGCTTTACTTTATTGATTCAATTATACCATTTAATTGCTTTCTTTATAATTTTCATTTGCTTAGATTTCGTACAATTGCAACCAAACCCCCCTTTTACTTAAGTTTCATAAGTCATTTAACAATTGTAATTGATCTACACTCTCTTGGGTCTGACCCTTGCTTACCGCTATTGCATTAGGTATCAAGGTAGTATAAATAATATTTTTGGTGTGCTACGACACTCATCAGCGCTCATATGTCTCATGGCCAGAGATGATGAAGCGTCTCGTGAGATAATCAATGAATTATCTATTCCTCTCTCTTATGATGAATTACTTGACAAAGTCAAAGAATACTACAATGAATGTCAAGAAGCTGCCAAAGTATATCAAAATGATCTCGCTATTATCTCATCACCCACAAGAGATAAAGTAACGCTCAAAGCAGAGTTGCAAGTTCAGCAACAGTGCATTGAGAAGAACCAATCGCTTGAGAATGAGATTATTCAATTAAAAAGCGATCTTGATATAATAGTCAAGAGAGAAGCTGATTTGATCGCTAGACTTGCTAAATCAGAGTAGCTTATCTCATCATTATCAAAAGCCTCTAGAAAGTTGGATAATGTGACTGAAGTAACTAGATTATTTGGTGAAAATACCGGTTTAGGATGCGATAAACTCGGTAAACAATCTAATAAATCTAATGTTACGGCAAACAACAAAGGAAAGGGTGTTATCTTTGTTGAAGAAGGTTCACAAGGTCAAACACAAAATGAACCCAGCGACAATGGTAAGAGGCCAAATGAGAAAGTCAAAGCTAACTCAGGCAAGGGTAAGGCTAAGGCAAATGATTCACAAAGACGGGTCTATCCAAACGCTTAAAAGGCTAAAGATAAGACTGACCACTGTGAATCAAGCGCTAAGCGTCCAACACCAAAAGTGCAACCCAAGCCAGCGCCAAAGAAACACCAGCGTCAATATCCAAGACAATCAACATCATATTATCGATACTATGATGATTATAATTATGACTATGATTATGACTACCATTATAATCGAGGATATTATTATACACCCAAAAAGTACACACAACACGTTGTGAAACCTAAAAAGCCAGTATTCCTAAAATGAAGACCAGGCAAATATGGGTTCCTAAAGTTCTAATTAAAACTAACAATGTTACTAATGTTAAAGGACCCAAGCAACAATGGGTACCTGAACAGAAATAGAACTTCCCTTTTGATTGCAGGTACCTAGAGCTAGAGCCGATACATCTGTGTGGTACTTCGATAGTGGATCGTCAAGGCAAATAACTGGTTCCAAAGATCTTCTGATCAACTATCAAGCTGCCAATGGTCCTCAGATTGTATTTGGTGACAACTCCAAAGGTAAAACCAAAGGTATGGGTACTATGCATAGGGGGAACATCATGATAAGTGATGTTTATTATGTTAAGGGTCTAAAGCACAATTTATTAAGCATAAGTCAATTTTGTGATAAAGGATTTGAAGTCATATTCTCAAGTGACTGTCGCTATATAAATGACGCTAAGACTAAGTCTACTAAATTGAAGGGTAAAAGAACTAACAACGTATATTTGGTAGATTGGGGTTCAACACTTGATAACAACCCAACTTGTTTTGTTGCTAAAAATGAATCTAAAATGGGTTGGTTATGGCATAGAAAAATGAATCACCTAAACTTCAAAACAATCTCTCAGCTTATAAGTCAAAATCTTGTAGAGGGATTACCAAATGGACCATTTCATAAGGATCGCCTTTGTGACGCTTGTCAAATGGGTAAACAAGTTAAATCATCGTTCAAGAGAAAACTTCATCTATCTACCTCTAGAATACTTGAACTACTTCACATGGATTTGTTTGGACCTGTTCAAACGATCAGTGTAAGCAGTAAAAAGTTTACTTTGGTGATAGTAGATGATTTCTCTCGATTTACTTGGGTGGAATTTCTTTCATCCAAAGATGAGACATGTGACAAGTTAACAACGCTATATTCGACAACTTCAAATAGTGAAAAATCTTAAGGTTGCAAGAATAAGAAGCGATCACGGTACTGAGTTTACTAACAAGATTGTTGAGAAGTTTTGTGCAAAAAATGGAATACATCATGAGTATTCAGCTCCCAGAACTCCCCAACAAAATGGTGTTGCTGAGCGCCGGAACCGAACACTTAAGGAAGCCGCTAGGACGATGTTAGCAGAATCCAAGCTTGCTCCTAGGTTTTGAGCCGAAGCGATCAACACTGCCTGTTACACTCAAAACCGTTGCATGATCAACAAACAGCATGGGAAAACTCCATATGAACTGTGGAAGGGACGTAAGCCAAATGTTTCATATTTTCACGTCTTTGGTTCTAAATGATTTATCCATAATAATGGATCCCAAAGTTTAAAGACATTTGATCCTAAAGCGGATGAGGGAATCTTTCTAGGCTACGCCAAGAATGGAAAGAATTTTTGCGTCCTAAATAAGATCAAATCGAAGGTTGAGGAATCTATTCATGTTGTTTTTGATGATGCTAACCAAGAACCGAGTAAGGTTAATGTGAATGATGTAGGAGTTGAAGATCTATGTCATCAAGCGTCTAAAATTACTATTGATGAAGACACTGACGACGATGATGAGATCTCAGTGCCACCTCCTAAGATTACTCGTGAGGTTAATATGGACAATATTGTAAGAAATGCTGATGATCATTGAAGAGAGCGATCATTAAGAGTAAACAAAAATCTGTGAACTTGAAGCGCCTACGCAAGAGGATAATCAAGCGTCTGATCGTCAAGCATCTGTTCGTCAAGCGCCTGTTCAACCTCTTAACCCTTTCCAACCAGATAGACTATGGCTGCGTGATCATCCACCTGAGTAGATTATTGGAGATATTGAAGCGCCTGTTAGGACTAGAGCCGCTACATTCAATGAGGCTATGTTCGCAGGTTTTTTTTTATCTCAAATGGAACCTAAGAAAGTGGATGAAGTGCTAAGCGACCCAAGTTGGATTGAAGCCATGCAAGAAGAGCTTAATCAGTTTGAACGAAATAAGGTTTGGATGCTAGTACCAAGACCAACTCACCAAGGAGTTATTGGAACTAGATGGGTTTATAGAAACAAGATCGATGAGAACGGCATTGTGATAAGGAACAAGGCCAGACTCGTAGCTCAAGGATATTGCCAAGAGGAGGGTATTGACTTTGATGAGACATACGCTCCTGTCGCTCGTCTTGAAGCAATCCGCATGTTTCTAGCGTATGCAGCGTTCAACAAGTTCATGGAGTATCAGATGGACGTGAAGAGTGCCTTCCTGAATGGTAAACTCCAAGAAGAAGTATATGTGGAGCAACCACTAGGATTCATCAACAATCATGGTAAGGGTATGGTCTACAAGCTAGACAAAGCACTTTATGGGCTTAAGCAAGCACCCCGAGCATGGTATGACACTCTCTCTATCTTCATCATTGGTAAAGGCTTTTCAAAAGGCAGTGTTGATACAACGTTATTCAAAATTACCAATAACGAAGATACTCTCTTAGTCCAAATTTACGTTGATGATATTATATTTGGTTCTACTAACAAGCGTCTGTGTGAGAAATTTTCAAAAATGATGCAAGAACAATTTGAAATGAGCATGATGGGTGAATTAACTTTCTTCTTAGGATTACAAGTTAAACTTCATAATGGCATATTCATAAACCAAGCTAAATACACAAGAGATATGATAAAGAAATTTGGTATGGAAAATGCATCATATTCAAAAATTCCAATGAGCCAAACGCTTAAGTTAGATAAAGATGAAAGTGGAACGAAAGTTGATATCACTAATTATAGAGGTATCATTGGATCACTCCTTTATTTTACTGCTAGTAGACCTGATATTATGTTTTCGGTATGCATGTGTGCACGATTTCAAGCCGATCCTAAAGAGTCACACTTAATTGCTTCCAAGAAGATCCTTAAATACCTTAAAGGCACACAAAATGTGGGCTTATGGTATCCAAGGGACTCTCCTTTTGAACTAATTGGTTACTCAGATGCAGATTTTGCAGGATGCAAAATAGATCGTAAGAGTACTAGTGGTACATGTCAATTTCTAGGTGATAGGTTAGTTTCATGGCATACTAAGAAACAACAATCCATAGCTACCTCCACAGCCGAAACTGAGTATGTAGCTACAGAAAGTTGTTGTGCACAAGTGTTATGGATGAGGCAACAACTTAGAGATTATGGAATAATCCTAGGCCCAACCCCCATTCATTGTGATAACCAAAGCTCTCTAGCCATGACTCAAAACCCTGTTCTTCATTCCAGAACTAAACACATTGACATTAGATACCATTTTGTTTGTGACCACGTTCAAAATAAAGATATCTCCATGCACTTCATTGGAACTGACAAACAATTGACAGATATCTTCACCAAAGCACTTAACGAACAACGTTTTCTCACTTTGAGAAGTGAATTAGGTATGATTGATTTAAATGCTTAATCATTTTGCATCATATTTTATTAGACATATAATTTAGGGGGAATCCACTTAATTTATGTCTAAAAGATTTTCCTACCTGGTACAAGTTATCAAATTTAGGGGGAACCTTAAAGTTGTACTTGACCTTAACTGCAAGCACCAATGATCAAAATTTTCAGATGCATGATCATCAACGCTCATTATCACTTATGCATAAAATATTGGACGCTCAAACATAAAAAGTCTTTTCAATCCTAAGCATCTAATTTTCAATGATATATCACCCAGTAGTATGAGTTAAGCGTTGAACCAATTCCATTCAACTCTTAATATAAAAATGTTTTTAATAGTCATGCATAAATTTTACAAGCCTTTTTTTTGAAGTAGTGGGTAGACTCAAAAGTCTATTTTGTACTCTACTCGCACGCTTCTATCACATCAAACTGGCGCGTAATCAAAAACTTTTAAAATGACGGTTTAGAGATAGCACGTGTTTGTGTACGTGTCAGTGTACCATCAGGCGCGTGTGCTACACTCTGAAAATACCAAACATTTTTCTTTTTATTTTTTAAAAACTCAGATGTCAAATCATTATATATGAGAATTACCAAATATAACTTCTCTCTCTTACACAAAACTCGCGTCCGCAGTTAATGAATTTATGGATGAGATTCAAAAGTCCTTACACGTGTCTAAATCCTACAGAGACTAGAGGACACAAGTTTCAAAATTCTTTTTTGTGTCATTTAAAACACAACTTCTGCAGAAAAATCATTCACTTCCACTCAAAGATTTTTGCAAATTGTTCTCTCTCTCTCAAAGCAAAAGAAAATCTCAGTTTACTCTACTTTCAGAAATGGCACCAAAGAAAGTTTCATCTACTTCTGCCGAACCTATCATCAAGGTCACTGAAGGCCTTGTTGTTGATTGGAAATTCTTGTACGATCAACCCCAAATCAACCTGCATGATATGATGGATACTGTTACAAAGGATGAACTCAAGACGTTCTTAACACAGTACTCATACTTATTTCCGACGGAAGTTGATATTTTCTGGAAGAATGCAAAACTCTCGAAGGACAAGAAGTCTATCTCTTGCCTCCTCCATATGTCCAAGAAAGAGCCCGCAAAAGAATTTGGGTTGACTGCTGACTCCATTGCAAAGAACTTCAATCTTCCAAATGACGGTGATGCACTGGATAGTGTCACTCTGGCACAAATCAAGGCAGCATGGACGGTTATGAGGGCGTACGATGGTGTACCTTACACCCAGCACTTTGAAAAGAAAGATCTGGTATCTTAGTACAGACTGTTGGCTGATTTCTGTAGTAAAATTGTTGAATGCAGAGTGGGCACATTTGATAAGGTCAGCCCCACACAATTTCAAATGATGACTGTTATACTCCTCTCCATCAAAATCAACTGGAGTGAGTACATCTTTGGAAGGTTTAGGGACTGTCTGAACACCCTTAATAAACCATATGGACTTGTTTTGAGTGACCTTCTGTGCATATCAGACTGCGTTTACTCCTCTGGTCTTCCGCTAAGTAAGACCAAGTTTTTGGGACGAAGGATTCTGACCAATCTATTCAACCCTCCCAAAGTTGGTGCTGCTGCTAAACCACTTTCTGAGCGTCAGACTGTACGTGAAGCGTCTGATGAAGAGGCTGAGCGTCCTGCTCCAGAGGAAGCCGTGAAACATCCGGCTGCTACCAAGAACAAGGCTCCTAGAAAGCCCAAGGTACAAGTTGTTCCTGCTCCTCAGAAGAATGATGAGGAAACTGATAAGGATGCACAGGACAAGTTACCTTTCAAGTGGAGGAATCTGGAAGGAATCATCAAACAAATTGAATTTGATGAACCAGCTGCTGCTCCTCCCGCTCAAGCACTCAAACTCGTTGAAGGAGTCAACGTGAAGAAAATCTTCAAGCGTTCCAGGACAAGCAAGCGTCGAGCTGCTCCTGTTCCTGAAGAGCCTGAGACTGTTGAGCCAAGCGCTCAAGTTGCTGTTGAGCCAAGCGCTCAAAGTGTTGTTGTTGAGACAAGTTCTCAAGGTAAGTTTATTTCTTCCCACAGCATTCCTATTCCTACATCTGTAGAAGATCCTGCTCTTATAGAGGATAGTTCATTTGTTACAGCTTTAGTTCCAGCTGCTGCTGAAGTGTCAACAGATGTCAATCTCGATGTTGAGATGACCGAAGTTGTAGCGATTGCCAAAGACATTGCCGCAGAAGCTGCTGCAATTGAACCTGAGGAACCTGCTCTCAAAGAGGTTCAGTCATCAATCCTTGTTCCAGCTATAACAGAGGCACGCTCAGAAGGTCAGAGCGTTGCTGAAGATGTTACAAAGTCAAGGCACTTCTTCCAACTGGACCCCCTGAAGACGATTGATCATTCAATCAACTACATGTCTCCAGCACTCGAAGAAGATTTCATTCCTGCCGGATATAATGAAGACAGATATATTGCTGCTGAGAATGAGATTGCACTACTGATTGATATTGACAATAAAATCAAGGATATAGTGTTTAACACAGAGTTGACAGAAATTGAGCGAAAATATTATAGGGCCATTGAACTACAAAAAACTAGTGGTCAAATACCATCCTCTCTCATTCTTCAACAAGACAGACAAGGAGGAACAACACCTAGATGTGATGTGGATCTAGCGTATTACCTCGATTCTGGCCACAGCAAGCCTACAGGTTTTGCTTTCAGAGACTACAATATTCGTGTGTATGAGCCACTTCGCCCTAGCTTTCTCAATCCATCAGAGGCAGTCTTGAACCGAGAAGGCTACACACACTTTCCTCATATTGCGAATAATCTTGAAAACCTAGCTTTGGTTAATCCACTTCGCTTATGGAAAAATAAAGCAGTTCATGCCGGTGAGCGTCTCGAATCTTTCACAGATTTGATCCAGATTGAAGCTGATGCATATTTTGATAGCGTCTGGAATGCTAACTATCAGACCAATAGATAACGTTTAAAATCTATCCGAGATATTCACCGTGAAGGCATTAGAGCTATTGTCAACGCTGGCACAGACTACTGCATGAACGAAGTCAATTAGGTTGAAGCGTACATGGGAAACAAGTACACTTTCTCAGAATTAGTTCAAGCTCCCCATTTGTTCGGCATAGGCATGCATGATAAGAAGCGTCATTTCGCCAAGTATTTCCTAAAGAAGCGTCAACAGAGAGTTAGACCTGTTCTTAAGCTCCCCCTAATTAGATATCAGATTGAACAATGTCTGCGTCAAGAGCTTCACAGACTATCCATTACTCCTCTACATTTCAACGCTCAAGCGTCTACCAGTGGCAGTAATCAAATTACTAGTCTGAATTTCGCTCCCAGCCACTGCGAAGATAATTTTAACTTGATGGTGAAGATTATGACTCCCTTATCTCTTTTCGACAAAATCTTCACTACCAATCTCAGACAATGGAATGGCTCCGTCATCAATTCTTTTCGAGGATATCCACTGCTCCCTTCTATCCGCAAAGAGGTACTCAATCATTATGAGTTTGTCCTCTCACTGCTAGAAAGAAATCAGGGACTAGCTCAAGCGATCTATCCATATTTAGAAGAGTACTACGCTGCTTACGTTCCTAAGGATCAGCGTCTCAAGTCTCTTCCCTATGACTGCTTGATTGGATTCTCTCGAAATTACTCTCCAGACTCCATTTTCTCTATCTGTCAAGCGTCGTCCAAAGTCTTTCCGCATCATGTGCTTGACATCATTGGTCCCATGCACATCAGGGCCATTGATAGTCCTCTTCGCACATTTATTTATGGTTGTTGCTGTTCTAGATCCAGACTCACTGAACTTCTGGAAGCTTCGTCCACTTCTCTTGCCGATTTAGCAAATTGGGACTTCCAATTCGATGACTTTCGCCAAACAGAGTCAGCGCTAGAGTAAGCCCCTGCTAAGATAATTGAAGCATCCACTTCTGAAGTTGCCAATTTTCCAGCGTCTGCTGAAGCACCTGTTCAAGCGTCTCAACCAAAGGATATTCCTAACGCTCCTAAACCGTTTGATGCTGATATTGCTGAGGATCTCTCTCTTGACGTATGAGGTACTGTCTTTGATCCAGCATATCAAGATCCCCTTGACTCTCTGAAACACTCATCCAGATTCAAGCGACCGACTCCTCAAGCGGTTCAATCTGATGAGAGTCAATCTTTTGGTCCTTTGCTCAAATCCGTTCTGGAGGATATCAGTACTCATGCTACTCAGAACGAAGAATCCCTTCACTGGATTAAAGAAGATTTGGCAAAGATTGAGTCTCACGTTATGAGCGCTCAAATTGCTCATATGCGTAGCTCAGCTCAAGCGGCTGTTGGTGAGTGCAAACAAACTTTTCAAGAAATGCATGATGCTACTCACGCCCACCAACTTGCCATGAAAGACGAGTTAGAAAAGCGCCTCGAAACCTTAGAGACATCTCTGAATGATGCTACCAACGCCAAGCTTCTCGCACTGCAGGAACGCTTCGACAAGCGTCTGGACGACATCTCAGACTCTATGTCTCAGATTGCTCATCAGGTAAGTTTACTTACAGAACACTTTCTGAAGTCTGATGATGGCAATAAGAGGGAAGAGAAGAAGAAAGGAGAAAAGAAGAAAGCGTCTAGTTCAAGAGCTCAAGAGCCTCCGTCTCTTAAGCATCAAGTCTTAACCTCTCCTTCTGCGCTAAGTCTCCCATCTTGGATAACTGCTTTTAAAGTAAGTGACTCTGGAGCGCCTAGTAGAACACTAAGGGAACCTCCGAGAGCACTATATCCAAATCTACCAATACCTACAAGAGCAATGTTAGAACAGTTTGACATCCCTCTTCAAAGAACATCCATTCCAGAACCTTCAGATCTAAAAATTTTAGCTGAAGAGAGGCAGATGTCTGACTTCATCCGAACTTTCAGAATTTTTCTAAGGTATATTGGTATTGATCCAACTGATTGGGATAAACACTTTACTGTTTTCAAGAAGAGACAACAAGAAGAAAATAAGCTCATAATCAACAAAGATCATGAAGCGATGATGACCTTGGAAGATAATCTGACTGAAGCAATCCGAGCTGAAATGCCCAAGCGATACAAAGTTAGATCAAGTCATTAAAGCTTTTTGATTTGTATTATCTATATTCTTGTCTCTTATATTTTGTTTGCTTAGTTGTAAAAATGCTTGTAATCTTTGATATATATAAAATGCATTTTTTCAGCTGAAACATTTCGTTGAAGCGTAACTAACTTTAACTAACCTTATCTAATCAAAGCTAACTTTTATTTTGGCTGTCTAACTCTTGAACTATAAAAGAGTAAGTATTGCCATCATCAAAAAGGGGAAAATTGTTAGGAGTTTCATGTTAGATGTTTTGATGATGACAATTAGGACCTTTTGTTAGACCCCAAAATATGTATGTTTGTTTTTCAGCTTTGAAGCGTTAGATTTGTAATAGGCTTTGTCTTATTTTTATTCTAGATTGTTAGGTTAAGTTGTCTTAGACTGAGCGTCTGATTTGTTCTGAATGAGTTTATCAGAAGTAAAGTTTGAAGACTCAAGCGCCTGAAGTCTGAATAAAGATGAAGATTCAAACGTCTAGAATGACCTGCTACTCCTAGCGTCACCTTATAGGATAGAAGTGATTCAAGGTTGAATAAGCGTCTATCAATGACTGATTTCACCTGAATTTATTTCTAAGTCCAAAAGGAGTTTTAATGCAAATATTCGCAAAGCATTAAATGCCAACGGGTATTTAATTCAAATGCATTAAATGCTGATAAGAACATTAAATGTGATAAGCACTTTCAGACGTACGGAGAAGCCACCCTATTGGACTGTCAACTATTCAAAGACTGCAGCACCAACTTTTGTGCAGCAGATGTTCAGGAAAAAGGACAAAAGTTGTTCACTCGCGAAAGTGAGAGACACGCGCTCGTGCATGTGTCAAACGGACACTTTTTCCAAGAATGTCTATAAATAGGACTTCAACAACAAGCCAAACACAGAGAACAATTATCAAGTCGAATTGTTGTTGCATTGAAGTCTAATTCCTTACAATCTCAGAAAAGCCAAAACTTTCAAGAAAATATTCTCTTTGCTTTTCTTCAAATGCTGAGACAGTCAACCAATATCTCAAACACTCTTTTCAGAGAAACCCACATTACTACTGAGATATTCCTAGTTGTTTGAACTTTATCAAAATCAAATAAACCGTTTAGAAAAACCCCTATCCAAGCCTCACGATCTGTGTGAAGTCGAAGTTGGATACTTGCCATATTTCTGGGTGAAAGAAGCAAGGGGATTGAAGTGATTTGGAGCAGAAATCTGTGTGATCAAGGAGCTCAAGTCATCGACATCCATCTCTCCCTAATTTGTAGAAGATTCTGTGTGATTCTTTGAGATCATTTTAGTGGATTGCCTCCAAGTGTTCGAGGAGAAGAAGGACGTAGTTGGGATTACACCACCCAACGAACCTTACAAATATTGTTCTTTACTTTACTTTCAACATTCATATTGTCATATCATTATCTGATAAAGTAAAACTTAATCAAACGCTAAGCAACTAAATACACTTTCTGTGACGCTAAAGCTTTAAAAGAGAAGACTTCAAAAATCATTCCACTGTGCTAAAACTGATCAAAGAAGTGAACGCTCAAACCTATTTGGTTGTAGTATTCAAGTCTTGAAATCTAAGTTAACTTTTAAAAGAAAATAGTCTTTGTTAAACGCTTCACCAAAGCACCTATATTTTAAGTGAACGCTTAAGTCAAGTGTTAGACACTTCAAGCGTCTACTTTTCAAGTGTCCAAAAACCTTTTTAATACGAATCTTTTGAAGTTGAAAAAGATTTCAGGGTCTATTCAACCCCCCCCCCCTTCTAGACCCTTTCGTATGCCACTTGGGACCAACAAAAACTGAAAAACATAAGGCAATAACTGCTAAAGGAAAGTGGCGGGAATCCTATAAAGTCGTACACGTGTCTCAAATCCACGCAGATTGAGATACAGGGGTGGCGGCATTAACTGGCGCATCAATGATGATGGCGAGAGTTTTTAGGAATGATGGATTACTGCTGGGCTTAGGGAAGCCCAACCATCAGACGAGATGAAGTCAAATCACTCTTAGGGTTTTTCGGTCATACCTGAATGGAAGGGTTGACTTAGTTCTGTAGATAGGGAAGTCATTTCAAAATCTCCAACTTGGCCCACATCACCTATTTTCTTTACAATTCTCGCAATTTGACAAATCAACTTGCAGAGTTGGAGGAGGGGTATTCATGTGGGTGGAATTCTGATATTGGTCAAGCAATAGAGCCCAAAGCTTGTTAGGGACGAGCCTTACATTGTTATGGACTTGGAGCCTTTTTGGAGAATATCCTACCTAGGATTACATAGCTGGAGATCTGACGGTCCTACTTGCATAGGGAAGGCAGCTTATATAAGGCAAATGAGAAGACAAGATCCAATCAACCAGCAAGCTTCCCACAATCGTACCTGAGGATATCAAGGCGGATATTTGTAGATATTTACCATTTATACATGATTGGATACCGCCCAAAATAGAGAGATCCTAACTAATTCTTATTACCAATTGTATTTTTAGTATAGTTGACTTACCCATTTAAGCCTACCCACAAAAAATTTGTATAAATACCAATTCCAATGGATGAATAAAAGATCAACTATTTTATACTCGTGGACGTAGGTCTTATTTGGACCGAATCACGTAAATCTCGTGTTATTTGCCTATTATTCGTGTCTTATATCATATTATTATATCATATATCGCATTATTCTTATTGGTGTGAAACCCACACACATCCAGTGTAATAAAAGTCTTGACTCATATATTATAAATAAGAAACTTGGAAATTTGTATGGTGGAATTGTTTACACTATAAAATAATTTGGGCTTTCGAATTACAGAGCTCAAATAGCCCAAACTATAGAAATTCGAAAAGAAGGAAGTTGGACCCGAAAATGAATAGAACAAGGCCCATTGAATTTAGAAAATGACAAAAAACATGGGCTGAATTGACAAAAGCCCAAGAATCGAATCTGAAAAATAAAATGAAGTCCAAATAGCCAATCATCTGCAGAGGCGCGCTAAGTTGAAAAGATTTGAAAGAACAGTTGAAGACGGTTGACAGCGGTTCCAGAAGTAGAGGAGAACGTGGAGGTTGCGAAAAAACCGACAAAAGAAAAGGAGAATTATCACGGGGCTTGAGTTAATCGAATTAGCTCTTCCTTATTCAATTTGTTTTTATCCAGAAACAAATCTTTGGCGACCACAATGGGAGATCAGTCGAATTTGACTTCCGAAAATCCGTTATAAGATGTCAGAAGATTCTTCTGGAAAAGAACCAAATGACGATCTGGAAACACAGCCTGTGTCTCGATACAGGATCCGGGCAGATAAAATGTATGAGCAATTTGTTAAAGTCATAAAGCAGACTTTAATAGGCGCTCGAGATGATCAACAAAGGGAATTCAATGATCAGTAGCGAGACCCAAGAGGGTTTGGCTCGAGAGGTTACTCGAGTGATAACCGAATTAGGTAATATTTCTAAGTCAGAAATTCCTAACAGCAAATTATTTGAGACGAAAACAGATAATGAAAACTTGGTCGATCTTTTGTTCTCGAAAGAAAAGATCGATAATAACCATATGCGACCTTTATTTTTGAAAGCCGAGATCGAAGGCATTAAGATTAGCAAAGTTCTAATTGATTCGAAATGTTACTCAATTCGAATTGAACCTAGGAGTTCGAAATGTTCAATTCGAGGTTGGTTAAACTTCGAATCCTATACCCCTCGAAGAACAGAATTGTATGAATCAACCAAATCCTGGGGGGCAACCGGGAATGAACCAAACGAATACCCTGAATCAAAAGTTCGAAGAGGGGCCCAGTTTTGATTTCGAGGGTGTTCACCGTTTCGACCTCAAGAGATTCCGACTCAGTTAAAGATACCTCGAGAGTTGCAGCTTCATTCGAAGGACCTGAGTTCTGGAGTTTCATCCACGGGTTCAATGATTTCTCCAACTCGAGTACCCTGAATTGAATGTTCGAAAAGGGGCCCAGACTGAATTTCGAGGGTGTCCACCATTTCGACCTCAAGGAACAGGAAGCCGATGCATTTTTTGGAAAAGTCGGAATTCCCATGTTCCCGAATAATATTCAAGTACCATATGCAGGAGGGGCACGATGAGCCAATAAAACTTGCACGCTCGAGATAAGGCCCACTTGAAATACTATGTGCTCGAGATAAGGCACACTCGAAATACTATGTGCTCGAAATGAGGCATACCCAAAATACTGTTGCTCGAAATGAGTATACTCGAAACACCATATGTTCGAAAACCTATATGCTCGAAATATTCAGGCTCAAAGGTTATCATACTCAAAATTAAAAATTTACACGCTCGAAATAAAGCATGCTTGAAGATGAAGGTTTCGAGACCTCACAATCCATGATATGTGCTCAAGGAACTAAATGGAACAAGTCGCGAAGGGCAAGAATTCGGGGATTTGCCATTAATCGAATTTTAATCGAAGGGGTAACTCGAGAAAATGAAAGAAAGAATTTCTCCGCGATTTTCTCAGCGATCTCTGGTTGCTTGAAAGGCGAATCAAAGAAGATAACTGAGAGATGCTCGAAGATGAAGATTTCGAGAAGGGGAAGAGATGTAGGACAAAAAACCGATGCATTTTTGGAAAAGTGTGAAAAATAAGCGAAAACTTGACGGTGAGACTACGAACGGCCGTATCTTTTGATCTGCTTGGATTTACGGGGCCCATAATACACCAAATCGAAGCTCTTTTCGAGAAGAATCCAATCAAATGGCTAGGACCATTTTACAGTAACCGATCGACCTCAAATTCCATCGTTTAGGCCTTCGTTTGGTCCGTTAAGTATTTTAATACACATGAACTCGAAACGTTCATGTATATTAGGGGGACATTTGTTTACACTATAAAATAATTTGGGCTTTCGAATTACAGAGCCCAAATAGCCCAAACTATAGAAATTTGAAAAGAAGAAAGTTGGACCCGAAAATGAATAGAACAAGGCCCATTGAATTTAGAAAATGACAAAAAACATGGGCTGAATTGACAAAAGCCCAAGAATCGAATCTGAAAAATAAAATGAAGTTCAAATAGCCAATCATCTGCAGAGGCGCGCTACGTTGAAAAAATTTGAAAGAACAGTTGAAGACGGTTCCAGAAGTAGAGGAGAACGTGGAGGTTGCGAAGAAACCAACAAAAGAAGTGGAGAATTATCACGGGGTTTGAGTTAATCGAATTAGCTCTTCCTTATTCAATTTGTTTTTATCCAGAAACAGGAATAATATAATTTGCATATAAGAGTTGATATAATAGCGCGTGTAGGAGAGGTCGTTGGCAGTTCATCCTTGACAAAGTAGGTCATTCGATATTTAATCTTGTGCAACGTATACATCACTGTTTTCATATAATTAATTTATCAATTTCTTTAAAGAAAATCATTTGTAATTAAATGATTTTAATGGATTTATAACTCTGTGGGAGCTGAAAAAATACACACGAGATCTTTTAATGCAACATATTATTGTGTCTTGTGTTGCATGCATATTATGTCTGCCCGATAAGTGTATATAATTTATATTAAATTTATATTCAATGAAATATTTTATACACATGTCTAATATATATAAAGTGGAATAGAAAATTATAACAGTGTTTGCAATAGAAGATTTGAATCGGAAAAAACGATGGTAATAAAACAATGATACACAACATTTTTCTTTAATATCTGGCCTCTGCAGTTGCAAGAGGAAACTAAGATTAGAAAGCGTACATAAGGATACAATTTTATTTTATTTAATTTATGAGGATACAAATTCTACCCGCATACTTTTTATGATTATTTAACATTGACTTTTGCTTTAAGATTAACAAGAATTCTGATTTGCCGCACACAAGTTTTGACCACTAAAAACTTCACTTTAATCCTAACCTAGGGCTTTGTTTGTTTGTGTTTTCAAAACAATTTTTTTCATTTTTATTTTTATTTGAAAATAAAAATACATAATTTATATTATTTGTAATTAAAAATATTTTTATTTTTATTCTCATTTTTATTTTTCCAATAAAGTTCAATTATTTCTTTAAAATTATATTTTACATCACTCATATCACAATTTTTTTTATCACTTTCTCTCTCATTTCCTTTCAATTTTTTAAACCTTTCTCTCTCCCTTCTTTAAATTTTTAAATCCAATACTTTTCATCTAATCATTACTTTTCAATCACTTCACACATCACAATCACCAATTTCAATCATTTCTAAAAACACAATCAAACACACTTATTTTTTTCACTTTTCTCACACAAAATAAAAAAATTCATTTCTCTATATATTTTAGAAAATAACGGTTGAAAATAAAATAAAAATACATCCAAACAAGGCCCTAGATTTTAAAAACATTTGAATCCATGGAATATTCATTCATCACACTTCTCTATAAGTGACATCAAGTAACAACAAAGAAAGCAAACACGAGGATGACTCAAAACAATTCTGTTCCAGCCTCGCAAAAATCAAAATTTCATCTTTAGGAAGCACTACTGTTAGCTTAATTTAAGAATTATTTAAAAAACTATCCCAGAAGATTGACCCACACCTAATTAACGGAAATTGTGGAAAGTCCATGTTACCCTGTATTATAATTATCAACAAAATAGTGTTGGATTTTACACCGTTGTTCTATGCTTGTAATTAGTAAATAAAGTGCTTACAAAAAAAATGTAAGGGTCATGTCATGTGTGATGCAATAATTCGTGTGGATGTTGTGAGGAATCTCATGGAAAATTTATGTTAAATCGAGACTAATAATTTTAGTGTCTCACTTGTATGAAAGAGATAAACATATGAATTAACACCACTAGGAATCTCATAGCCAAAAGTACAAATAAATAAAGTAGGCCAACATTAATAACTAATAATGCATCTGCTTGTACGGGAAAATTTTAAGATGGATCGAAAGCAATACTTTCTGTCCATTTTTCACCACACATTCAAAATAAGTGGAGTAATTTTCACATTCATCTACACTATATAAACCACCCCACCCCAAATATTTATGTGGTAAAAAATAAATCGGGAGGAATCTTCTCGATCCATCATAAAATTACCCACTTGTACATATCATTATTTATGGGTCCAACTCCCAAGTGACGTTAATTATCTCAATGTCTCAAAAGTCAAACTCAAGTATGTGCAGGACAAGAATAACAACTCATCCAAATGACTGACAATCATAACATGACAAGCAGCTATAAAACCGGTACTTCGTCATGCAAAACTACCTGTTATTTCTAAGAGCTAAAATTCAAAACAAATTATAACTATCTATTAAGTGGGGCCCATTATACAGTACCCATACGACTAATGATTATCGAGACTCAAAACTCCTTTACAATCACTCAATTTAATTATATGACAATGAAAAAAATAACAGAATAATTTTGGCGGTTATAGGGAGAAATTTAGTTCATCACATTAAGAGGTGCAAATAATCCACGGTAGTAATGATATATAATTACTCAGGATTCTTGAATCACTCAATTGAGTCTTTCAATTTTTTCATGTATTACAAGTTTCACTGCATGTACAGCAGGAAATTAAATAATTGTAGAATTTCAAGAATTTAAATGAAACTGATCCTAACTCAAGTAACTAACCCCTGAAAAGTACCACCCTTCTTCAAGTGGAAGCAAAACCATGGATACATATTACAACAACAATTGCTGACCCACAAAACAATCATCTCAACAGAAAACCACACCTGCAAATTACCCATTTGCTTATTTTTCAAATCCACAAACCATTATGTATATATATACACAAATGCTTGATCCTCCCATCACAAATTCTTGATTGCCAGCTCAGACTCGGATGCTTGATCATACATTGAAATTCTAAACACGAAAAAAATAAATTAATGCTATATATCGAAGCTCATTGGCTTATCAAGCCATTCATTCTCAGCCATGACCCTACCTGACCCGCGACCCATTTTCCCAAATGACCCTACTGCCGATAAACCCTTGAAACTACTACTTCCCTCGCTTAAGTTTCGAGACCTCCAAGACTTTCGAGGCTTTGAGGAGTTCCCATCAGGGTCTATATCATTTCCAGTTTTACACTTGGCAACAATTAATTTGACAATGTTACTCCTGCAAAAAGGGCAAACTGGTACAGAAGGGCAAGCAGCTGTCGGGTTGGGTTTACTGTGGCAGCACAAGACTAGCGTGCATTGTGCACACATCCGATGGCCACATTCTTGAACTTCAATTGTGCATACTTGATCAAAACATATGTAGCAAAGATCTGTGTCGCTTGCCTGAAAACGATTTAGTCTTAATAAAATCCCATCATTTGTTGGTACCAATGCATAATTGCCAACATTGACATTTATGTCAAATTCTTTTCACTACTATGGCTTAGTCTTATCAATGTTGAAACGAAGTACAGACCAAAAAAGTAAGCTAGGCTTCATAATCATTGAAATCAAAAGCCAAAACAAAATTCCCAATTTTGTTTTGAATGAAGGATTTGGAAGCTAGGATTTGAAATCCACAATAATTAATCCATTTACTTATTTAACTATTTCAAGTTACAGTGGATTTCAGATCCTTTAGCATCCATTTTGAGCTAGTCATTCCATTATTAGAGTCATCGATATTGTTATCTCTAAATCCTTCCATCCAAACACAACCTTAAAGTACTTGCATGTAGAGAACAAAGTAGAAAGAAATAGTATTTAGTTTGAATTGCACATTGGTAATCACTGTATAAAGAATCTAAAGATGGGACGGTAATTTACCTCGGAAACATTGTCATCGATGCCAGAGTCGGACTCTAGTGGTGATGGCATTGAGTAAACTGTTCCTTTTAAGATGGTCTTTTCCCTCACCCTGTTAGCCTCCATTAGAGCACTTTCTAACAGAGCTTTTGCGTCCTGATTCAGCTCACTTATGAACTTCAAAGGTGATGGCCACACAAGAGGCTCTGCAGATGAAGGATTTAGCAATGCTGCACATGCTCCATGGTGATTCCTTAAAGCTACTGTATATGGTATTCTCCTAAATCATGGCAACAATATTAGACTTCTACGTATAAAGTTTGGAGAATTTTGTTTCAATGAAGAAATACAAAGAATGAGAAAGAAATGGACTCTTCATACTTCACAGCTTTGATGACACAAAATAGCTGCTCGAGATAATATTACCTATCACTATTTGCGATCAACCTCTTTTTCAATTACAGATAGGTGAATCATCAATATTACATGAAGAAATCAACTAACAAGGGATCTCACAAGTAAAATAACCTCATGTATGTATTGACCCTCGCGTGAAATAAAAGCAGATAATTGATTCAGAGTGGAAACATAAATTTTAACATAGTGGAAAGCATCCATTTAGTATTGTGAAACTAAGAGAAAAAACTAAATAAAAAAAATAAAGAAAAATACCCTGAGGCATCTCTTTGAAGTCGATCAGCGCCCCAAGCGAGCAATTCTCTTATGCAATCAAGAGAACCGCCTCTTGCAGCCAAATGGAGGGGAGTACTGCCACGAAAGCTGTGGAATAGAAATTCTCAGTCAGAAAACCATTTACACATACTCCAAGGGCAAATAAAGAACTTTCTATTACAAGATTACCCATATCCACCAGTTGATGCACAAACAAGAGCTCCATTATCCAACAATATATGAACACATTCAGGACGTCTTTGACGGGCAGCCAAGTGCAATGGTGTTGCTCCTTTGCCATCTCTAATGTTCACAAAACGAGAATATCCCCTATGAATTTTATTTACAACATCAGATTGCTGTTAGAACCAGCCCATATGATAAAAGATAATAAAAACTTCGCTGTCTTGAAGAAGAGCCTACCAAGAAGCAGCCACATGGGAGGTGCGGGCAGCAGAGAGAATGGCTTGAAGGCAATCGGAGTGACCGTAGTAAGCGGCATAATGCAAGCAGGTTCGACCATTAAGTGAATCAAACATTAAAATCTGACACAAAAACTCAAGGTTAGCCATATATAACATTCATTTCATAATTCAATTCTCAGTGATCAAATCAATCAAAGATCTGTATAAATTAATAGATATAGAAGGAGATGATCAATAGGCATACATTGGCACCAGCTTCAATCAGCTTCTCCACACAGGAGATCTTGCCATGCATTGAAGCCAACATCAATGGCGTCTATACATACATAAAAGTACAATCACCAAACAAAGACTAATCAATATCAAACATTTCAGACAAATGAACCAAAAATCCAAAACATTACACAAAAACAGAAGATATATGGACCTGCTTATGTCGATTTAACAAATCCGGCTTGAGAGATCGATCCAGAAGCAGTGAAAGAATCTAAAAAACATACACACATTGAATAGCTAAATAAAATTTCATATATCAAAGAAATCGAAGAAATTGTGTGGAAGAATCGCACCTCGATCTGGCCATTGGCAGCAGCAATATGCAAAGGTGAGTTGCGATCATACACAGTGGAATGATGAATAAGAGTCGGATCTCTTTTCAAAACTGTTTCAACAATCTCCACATCTCCCAACTGAACTGCACTAAACAGCCCTTGCTCTTCACTAGTCCTGCAACTTAGCCCCTGCCCCATTATTCTCAAGAAATTGTGTGTGTATATATATATATAGGTATATATATATATATGATACTTTGTATGTATAGGTGGTGGTGCACTTGGCCGTTGAGTGGTGCACCACCGCTGGAGGGGTGGTGGTGGGAGGTGGCTGAAGGGGAATGGCTTTACATATTTTTGATATATAAATATATATATTTATGATGAGGGGGAGTTGGACTGTTGGAGTTTGGAGCTGCCCGGAAAGGAGCGAGGGGGGAGAAATGGAGGCGACAGAAAAGGTGACCGTGTCAGAAAGGGCGTGTGACCACGGGCAGCAGTCAGATATTTTGCGGGCAGTTTGATTCCCTAAATTATTTATACAATATAAATTATTTTAATGAAATTAATAAAGATTAAACTATATTTTTTTCCATTACCCATCATTATTATTATTGGTGAACTATTATTACCTATTAAACTATTGTAATTTGTGAAAAGAAACTGTGTTAGTCAATGTTTGTGGTTAAGTGGCTGGTGTGTTGCTCCGTGTCCAAATTCCAGGTTTTCACACTACAAATTGACAATTAGGGAAACTCCAATCTATTTTATCATTTTAAATCAACGATATTTTTGTCTAATGATATTTTTGTCCATCAATATATTTAAGGGGGCTGTTTGATGTATCCTAATATAACAAAGAGGGTTGTTTGAAAGTTTCGGGGTAGAGGGGATATTTGATAGGGTGTCTACAGTAGAAGGGTGCAAAATAAATTTTGCCCTTTATTTTATATATTGTAAGATTTATGTAGGGCAAAATTCATTCTACTATAGACACCCTACCCCTTCTACCCCTAAAACCTTCAAACACCACTCTCTATTATATTAGACACGTTGATAGACAAAAATATCATTGATTTAAAAAAATGATAAAATCACTTAAACCAATCTAGTACAATCTATCTAGCACTTTGCCTCCTTTATGATTAGATTTTAGTTAATTTGATCCCAAATTTTATTTAAGGATAGTTTAATTAAACACACAACTCTTGAATTATTTATGAATTAAATAAGTAAAAAGATATGATTGTTATAATATAGAAAGAATAAAAAATAAGTTTTAAATTATTTCATTTAAATTTATGTAATTAATTTATTATATATTTTTTCTTTACAAAAAAAATTAATAAATCTACTCTCTTTTTTTCCTTCGATAACTTAGTTGCATAACTAGATATTAGAAAATATTCTTGCTATTTTGTGCCTTTTAATTTTGGTTGTATTGGCATAAAAGTAAATAACAAAATATTGTAATATTTTATTTAATATATCACTTGAACTATTTATGCACGTCTTATTCACATAGAAGTATTAATTATACCAATTAAAAAAAGAGTAAAAAGGAGAAGCATAATCACTAATAACTTAAAAAAACATTGGGCTCATAAATAAGCATGTGAATGTTATATTAAAAAATTGATATGAATAACTCTATCGCTTTATCATAATAAGTAATATAATACTTCAAAAATAAATGATTAGTTTTATTAAAAACTAAGAATAAATAATATGGATTATCAACGGTTACTTAAAATAAAATTAAAGTGTTATCATATATAAAAGAAAATAATACATTAGTAGTAATCATAAACATTTATGTGAGATTTTTTTAGGTTTAATATGTGTTATTCATAATACTACAATCATATTTTACTGCTTATTTCATATATTGAAGATTAATTTATGTTAGGAAATTTCATGTTAGATATTTTGATGATGACAAGATAGGATTTTTATGTTAAACCCCAAAATTATGTAAATTTATGCTTTCATTAGAATAGTTGTATAAGCTTCAAAGTAGTTTTTAGAAGTGTCTAAGGCTTAATTTTATCTTTTTAAATTTTTTAGACTAAGTATTGGAAAGCTCAATCGCTAATAGTATTCTGAGTGAGTCTATCAAGATGAAGTTGAAGATCAGAGTCTCAAGCCAAAAGAAGATGAAGTCTGATCTAAGCATTCAACAAGCATTGAAGATCATTCAGGAACATAATCAACATCCAAGCAACAAGATTCCACCTGAAATAAATTCAAAGTCAAGAAGGATTTAAAGACAACAAATAACGGGTATTTATTTCCAATAGGAATTAAATTCAAATGCATTTAATGCTTGATAAGAGCATTAAGTGTGATAAGAACTATTAACGTTCGAATTAGCCTTTGTGATTAGACAGTCAGAGTTTAAAAAATGCTCTTTTTGTAGCAGAATTTTAGGGATAAAGTACGAAAGTAGTTGACTCGCTTGAGTGAAAGGCACGCGCCAGCATATCTGTCTAACAAACACTTTTTTCAAGATTTGCCTATAAATAAGACTTCTCATCAAAACTCCAATTTACACATATACAAGCATATTGAAGATCTTGCTATTGATTTCAAGTCCAAGGTACTACCAAGAAAAGCTCATAAACTTCATATCTAAAATTCTTAAGCTTTTCTCGAATCCCTAAAGATAATCACCCATATCTCAAACATCTTCCTTAGAAGAAATTTGCTCTACTATTGATATATTTTAAGTTGTTTGAACTTTAAAAAACAAACAAACTCTAGTGACAAAAACCCTTCCAACCCTTCATCTGTGTGAAGAACAAAGTTGGAGATCAAACGTTATTTCTGGGTGAAAGAAGTTTGATATTGAAGGAGAATCTTAGAGAGTTGAAATCTGTGTAATCAAGGAGCTCAAGATCATCATCGTGTGATTTGCTATTTGTAGAACCATTATGTGTGAAGCTTTGAGTATCATTTAGTTAAATTTTTCTAAGTGCAAAAGAAGAAGAATAACGTAGCTGGGATTATATAAACTCAGTGAACCGTACAAATATTATTGCTTTATTGCGTTTATCCTCACAGTATATCATTCATAAATGCATACAAACAAACTAAGTGATTAATTGCTAATAAAAAGCTATTTAAAAGAAGACAAAATCATTTCTATTGTGCTAACCTTGATATAAGAGTTATAAGGCTTAATCCTAATTTGGTTAAACACTGAACCTCTGTGTCTAAGTTATCTTTAATCTCTTTTTCTATAAGTGCTTGCCTAAGCACTTAGCAGTTTAATAAGCATTCAAAATTTTTTGTGGTGCGAAAACTTTTGAAGTTCAAAAAAGAACTTCAGGATCTGTTCAACCCTCCCTTCTTTTAAACCCTTTTCGTATGCCACTTGGGACTAACAAATGGTATCAAAGTGGTTAAAGAAGAAACCAAAGCATTTCCCAGCATAACTGCTTGTTTAGATTCTTTCAAACTAGTTGCTTGTGTTTTTGAAAAATCATCTAATTACATATCATGGCTTTCACAAAAATGTCAAGGTTGACTGAGTCAAACTATGACTGATGAAAACTTAAAGCATTTACATATCTATGCTCATGTAATGATGAAATGTGTTCTTTGATGCGAAGAATAGAATTATAAGGTGATGTTATTTTAGATAGACCCATCAAGATCATGAAAGTTATAACTAGAGCTTCTGGAGCGGATGAAGCAACTACGATGGTTATGTTGAAAAACCCAGCAAATTTGGACAATGTTGGACGCAATTCTCTCTACTCAGCGTTAAACGATAATGAGGGATTGTTCAACAAAAACAAGTCTTGTAAAACAACCAAGAAAAAAGGGGATTAAGTTGGCCACAATTTGTAAAGATTATGCACAAATGAAGGAAAACAAGCTTTCCATGGTCATGCAGGGATTTGAGCATTTAAAAATGCAACCCAATGAGATGCTAGATCAATTAGACACAAGGTTCACTGTTCTCATTACAGAATTAGCATCATTAAACAAGGAATTGACCAGTAAAAAACTCTTTCTCGCATATCCTCTATTTACCAAGCAAACACTGGTGAGATAACTCACATCTTTCTTCAATGACCGATCTTTCTATCACTACACTGCTGGAATCCTCTCAAATATGCAGCTCCAAACAGTAATTCTTGATTCTTCCTTTTGCATCAACTGCACTCCAACCCAACTGATCAAGCTTTTTTTACTAATACCCTCTAGTTAATGTGAAACTATAGATATAAGGATATCTCCCAGAACAAAACAATCAATTGTATTTCTATTTGGACACAAGAGGCTAAAAATATGTAAAGTATCTTCAAAATCATCTATATGTATTAAATGGGTTCCCCAACCAGCACAATGGATAAAACTGAATATTTGACGGATCGACGTTTAATAATCCTTGGAGTCAACAGAAATTGGAGACATTTTCAGAAATTCTCTTAGAAACTTTCCTCTGGTGTACTCGAAAACCATTGGAATGTCTTCAAATAACACACTACTTCACGGAATTCAACTTCTTCTTAAGATGATTTGATAATCGCACCATTAATACGAACTATATATATCTTCATTGTTTTGCCAGGACCAAGCAAGTGACCAAGGCACATCGACTCTGTTGGAGGACATGTTGAGGACATTAATTAAACTTAATCATGTGTAGCTCTCGTTATGCTATAGAGACACATTGGATCCTTTATTCCAAAATGTATTTCATCTTTCATTTCATGTATTTATATGCATGTCAAGTGTATAAAATTCTCGTAATTTGTATGTTTAAGGAAAATAAAGTATACACTAGACACCAATATAAATAATTAGAATACGAGATGAAGCACCATTTGAAATAGATGATCCAGACTGCTATAGAGAAATCAATCCCAGGCCGATTATCTGGTGAAATGGGAAGCATCAATATCTAAAAGACTTTTCTATTGTTTCTCATTCATGCCCATCTTGTATATCCAGTTTATCATTAAAGGATTCCCATGCATAATTTTGCTCAATACTAAATGCAAAGCTTTGATAGGAACTTAGTCTGAAGTAATGAAGTTTAAGTTTTATGTTGAAAAAAAGTGAATTACATGAATATCCCCTATTATCGAGCTAATTTTCAAAAAACAATTTTTTTTTTTACTTTTGGTAAATTACAATGAGACCCCTTCAAGAGTTTTATATGTAAGGTTTATAACAAGTGAAATTGTAAAATTTTTAAAATATACAGGCAGTTTAATTATAAGAATACCATAACATGAGAGGAACTTTAGCTAATTTTGAAAAGGTCAAAATATTTTATATAATTGACCATAATATGAGGAGGTCCGTAGGTAAGCTTTTGTAAAAATTATAGGGGTTATCAAATAATTTTTAAGGCATTCTCATGTATTTTGGGCTCCCAAGTAATTTAGTCATTTTCGGTTCACGTTGGACACTTTGTGCAATTTACACAAGTAATGCGTTCACTTTCCCTAGGATCTAGGCTACCTTAGTTTTTTACCCCACCCCTTATCTGGGAAGTTGAAATTTCGGATTTGGAATTTTTAGTTATGAAATAGTTAACCAAATTGATGAAGACTAGTTCTTTTGAAGAGATCTTGAATCCTACTCCACCAACAATGTATGAGTTTCTCTCTTTTCATAGTAGTTGTTGTCAATAAGATCTTCAAAAGTCTTCCAAGTAAATATCTAATGAAAACTATAGCAACGAGAGAATCTCAAATGTTGGCGCTGTTGTGATTCGGTCTAGCGAATAAAATTTTGATCTGAATCACATCGAGAATCGAATCCGGGGTTTTCATGATGTTATAATTACGCAATAAGAACGAATTATGTAAGAGAGTAATCGAATTACCTCTTGACGACAAACTTTGATTAGTCAGCAACAGCGCCAAACTCCTGCCTCTAAATAATCACGCGGAATAAAATTCTCTGAGAAAGCTCCGATCTCCTCCCGGCAACAATGGCGGCGGCGGCTAGTTGAAGAGAGAGGGAGGGAATTTTGTCTTTCCTATTGCTCTAAGTTTCTTTGGCTCAAAGTCAGATTCTGAATAATGACTAATATAGAGTTCTGACATTGACTAACTAGTGATATCAAATAAGTTGAACCCCTAGGTCTACTATAGAGAGGCGGCCGCTAGGCCTGTTGGAGATGGGCGTCCAGGCTTTGTTCTATCTTAGCCCATGTGTAATTAATTAAATCTAAGTCCAATCCAATTGACAATTAATTAATTACTTTAATCCAATTAAAATTAAATTAATTTAACTTGTAAATTAATTTCCAATTAATTTAACTTATGAATTAATATGATTTAATTAATTTATTTAATCCAATTAAGTATTTTAATTAAATCATGCTATCCATTTTGTTAGTCAATCACATCTAATGTGATTTTACCAAAATATCCCTAGCATGGAAAATATTCCTTTTCTTCACATAGCGCGACTTTCTATGCTCGATTTAATTGGCAGTTGGAGGATTCCAAAGGATAAGGTTGTCACCTAGCCAGCACCATGGAACCAAATCATAACCCAATTGAATACAAGATGAAAATGTCATCACGAACCTTGATTACGACTACCATATACGTATAAACTCTTCACCGACGTGACCCGATCAAGTAAGAGATTTGGCATGTCAAACTCATAGAACTTGATGTTGTACTCTGTAATCATAATAATGTGAAATTACCAAACTACCTTTAGTGACCATCACGGGAAAATTAAATAATTAATACAAAATTAATTTAAAAATTAGGATTTACCACCAAAAGTGATTGGACACAAAAAATGGTATAATACGACATAGGGTATGTTGTCTCTGTCAGAGTTAGTGCCCGACAATATGGGCGCCATTCTTTGTAATGGTAACTCTACAGTTGAACAATCGTTTTCTTATAAATTAAGTCAATCTCTTTTTATATGTGTGGCATGTCTTTATTCTTAAATTAGTTTTTACTTTGGCTTAGAATAAAGTCTCGAAGGATCACACATAGCTATGGGACATCATTGCACATTGGGTGTGGCAATGATGGAATATGTCTCGAAGGCTGTGATCTTTAAACATTGTTCCAAGTCGTGAAAGGGTTCATCGAGATAAAAGGGATATCGATGCAACCCAAAAGACTTGCTCATATGATGCATACTCTGGGAGAAGTGTATCTCGTTCCATAGATACTGGCACGGTGAAAGCCAATGCATATATGAGGGTTGCCATTATGGTAATGGGCGAACTGAACAACCCCATGGAAGTTCCTAAAATGGATTCCCAGTCAAATGTGGAACTTCTAGTGATCTTTTAGTATAAGAGTAATCCTTATGGACCTAAGATTCCATTGGATGCCTTATGCGTAACCGCGCATGTTCTTGATTTGTTACATGATCACTTTAGATGATCGAATATGGGCAAACTCAGACATGCACGTCTTACGTAGTAAGGCACGTGAGAATCGAGAGGAATCTATCTCTGACATTAACCAATCGGTTAATCTCCTATGGTTACATAGTGAATCGACTTAAGGAATCTTCGGCTGAAGTATGATATCTAAAGAGGCGTAGGGTTTCCTCGTTTAGACAGTCGAAGTCGATTTCACATAACGTGGGAAACATAGTATTGAATTAATAGAGCTTTGACCTTAGCCACTGCTCTAGATTCAATCGGGAGATTAGATAGAGAGATCTTACTTATGCGAGGATCAAGATCACAAAAAGGCGTATTTTTACTTTCGTTTTATCTAGGTCTTCGGGACCCTATGCTAGGTGGGCAACCGCGATTTGTAAGTTCCGAGAATTAGCTTGATGACTAATTCGAGATTTGATTAAATCAAATGATTGATTTAATCTAGTACTTTCCATTTTAGGAAGGTACACTAGCACTGTGGGAAAGTGTACTTACTACTAGATAGAAACGAGCCTAAGGGGTCACACACTAACTCGAGAGAGTCACTGCTTGAATAGATGTGATTAATCAATTTCGAGGAAATTGAGGGAATTAGGAAAGTGTAGCACTTTCCTAATATGGAATATAAATTAATTGAAGGATTAAATTAATTTTACTCTTTTAATTAATCTTGTAGAATTAATTAAATTAATGGACCTAGTAGAGTCCAAGTATTTTATTTAATTGGGTAGAGCCCAAGTTAAATAAATAAATGTTGGAATTAGTTGGTTGGATTTAATTTGACTTGTATTTAATTGATGGGTTGAGCCTGTAATTAAATTGAGAAGTCAAAATTAAACCCTAGAGTCCAATTGACTTGTGTTGACCAATTTTTATGAGTAAATAAGGGAGGGGGCGTTTTTTATGTGTGGTGGAGAAGGAAAAGAGTTTTCCCCTCCTCCAAGTCTTCAAAGGATGAGGATTACTAGAGAGTTTGGGATAAAAGAAGTTTTCTTTTCCTAATTGGACTATAGGTAATCTTCACCTATAAATAAGAGATGAAGAAGACTAAAATAAATAATCAAGAATTGCTGGAAAAATCCGCCCCCCTCCCTAGACCTAAAAATCGGCCACCTTCTCCCTCTTTCCAACAAGACGTCGTTCTATTCATGTGTTGAATTAAACGACTTAGAAAATATTCCTACCATTCACATAATCAAGCCTTAGTTAAGCTGAGAATCGTTTTGTTGTCTAGCACGCAAGGCAAGACGATTGGTGACTTGAACGAGGTGTGGATACATCTTAGAGGTGCGACGCTTGGAGCACTCTAAACCGGGAGATACGAAAAGACGATGGGCAATTTCTCACCCAAGGGAAATTGTGTGGATTTGCACCACAGGGTTGCTGAGATCCAAAGTACGAGGTGAAATGAAATTTTTGAAAGGTATAATTTCGTTTACCTCCTTATTAAATTCGATCGAACCAATTCCATATTCCTGTTTTCGGGTGGTTGTACGTTTACTTTTGTAAAATTTTTAATTTCCGCTGCCACGAGCCACCCGAGGGAATGAGTCAACCCAATAGTCTCAGCTAAGAGACGACACACCTATGTCGTCTCTTACTTATCTTTTTTTTTTAAAATCAAAGTGAGACGACATTCCTCACTTTGATTTTTTTTTTCTTTAATATTGTTATCACGACAAAAGTCGTGATAACATAATATATATTTTTGCTTGTCGTATTTTTTTAGCTGAACATCGAAATGAGTTTATTTTTATGTGGTTACAAATTTTATATGAAAGTCTACAAATTATATGTTCGGGTTGAGACCAAAAAATGAACGAAAAAGGGAGAAAAATGAGCTAAAAACAAGGAAAAAATTATTATTTTCTTAAAGCAATTGCTCTAGTGCTGCTTTTTGCTTGTCGTATTCCTTTATCAGGGCATCGAAATGAGTCCATTTATATGTGGTTACAAAGTTTATATAAAAGTCTACAAATTATATGTTCGGATCGAAACCCAAAATGCACGAAAATGGGAGAAAAATTAGCTGGAACAAGGAAAAAAATTGCTCTAATGCTGCTTTTTTACTTGTCCCATTCCTTTATCCGGGCATCAAAATGAGTCCATTTTTATGTGATTACAAAGTTTATATGAAATTCTACAAATTATATGTTTGGGTCGAAACCCAAAAATGCACGAAAAATAGAGAAAAATGAGCTGGAAACAAGAAATTTTTTTTGCTCGAATGCTGCTTTTTTGCTTGCTGGATTTCTTTATCCGGGCAATGAAATGAGTCCATTTTTATGTGGTTACAGTCTACAAATTATATGTTCCGGCCGAAACCTAAAAATGCACAAAAAGGGAGAAAAATGAGCTGAAAACAAGGAAAAAAGTTGCTCTAATGCTGCTTTTTTGCTTGCCGCATTCCTTTACCTGAGTATCGAAATGATTCCATTTTTGTGTGATTACAAAGTTTATATGATATTCTATAAATTATATTTTTGAGTCGAAACCCAAAAATGCACGAAAAATGAACTGGAAATAAGAAAAAATATTGCTCTAATGCTGCTTTTTTGCTTGCCGCATTCCTTTATCTGGGCATTAAAATGAGTCCATTTTTATGTGGTTACAAAGTTTATATGAAATTCTACAAATTATATTTTCGGGTCGAAATCTAAAAATACACAAAAAATGGAGAAAAATGAGCTGGAAACAAGGAAAAAAATTGCTCGAATGTTGCTTTTTTGCTTGCCGCATTTCTTTATCCGAGCATCGAAATGAGTCCATTTTTATGTGGTTACAAAGTTTATGTGAAAGTCTATAATTTATATGTTCAAGTCCAAACACAAAAATCACGTAAAAGGGAGAAAAATGAGTCTACAATTTATACGTTCAAGTCCAAACACAAACATCACGTACAAGGGAGAAAAATGAGCTGGGAGCAAACAAGGACTTTCATATAAACTTTGTTTAAGAAAATAATGTATTTTTTCCTTATTTCTGGCTCATTTTTCGTGCATTTTTGAGTTTCGATCCTGACTTATAATTAGTAGACTTTAATATAAACTTTGTAACTACACAAAATGGACTCGTTTTGATACCCAGATAAAGAAATGTGGCAAGCAAAAAAGTAGCATTATAGCAATTTTTTTCCTTGTTTCTAGCTCATTTTTCTCCATTTTTTGTGCATTTTTGGGTTTCGACTTGAGCATATAATTTCTAAATTTCATATAAACTTTGTTACCACACAAAAATGGACTCATTTAGATACCTGGATAAAGGAATGCGGCAAGCAAAAAAGCAGCATTAGAGCAATTTTTTTTCTTGTTTCCAGCTCATTTTTCTTCCTTTTTCGTGCATTTTTGGGTTTCGACTTGAACATAGAATTTGTAGACTTTCATATAAACTTTCTAACCACATAAAAATGGACTCATTTTGATACTCGGATAAAGGAATGCGGCAAGCAAAAAAGCAGCATTAGAGCAATTTTTTTAAGAAAATAATGATTTTTTTCCTTGTCATTTTTCTCCCTTTTTTGTGCATTTTTGGGTTTCGACCCGAACATATAATTTGTAGACTTTCATATAAACTTTGTAACTACATAAAAATGAACTCATTTTGAGGCCTGGATAAAGGAATACGGCAAGCAAAAAAACAGCACTAGAGCAATTTTTTTAAGAAAGTAATAATTTTTTCCTTGTTTCCGACTCATTTTTCTCCTTTTTTTGTTCATTTTTGGGTCTTGACCCGAATATATAATTTGTAGACTTTTATATAAACTTTGTAATCACACAAAAATGGACTCATTTTGATGTTCGGATAAAAAATACGGCAAGCAAAACATATATATATGTTATCACGGCTTTTGCCGTGATAACAATATTAGAAAAAAAATCAAAGTGAGACGACTTAACCAATGTCGTCTCACTTTGATTTAAAAAAAATGAAAAGTAAGAGACAATATAGGGTATGTCGTCTCTTAGCTGAGGCGACATACCTTATGTCGTATTATACCATTTTCTGTGTCCAATCACTTTTGGTGGTAAATCCTGATTTTTGAATTAATTTTGTATTAATTATTTAATTTTCTCGACCATCACTAGTTAGGTTATTTGCTTTGGCCAAAAACTTTGTAATTTGAATAAAATATGATCGTACAGGTCACATGCTCATTTACTGTCGAGACGGTGAATCCTATATTGACATCTATCTTACAATGTCGAATGCACAACATGTGGATCGTACTTCGAGGTCGACCCCACCTATCAAATAATACGATTCTAACTACTCTGATAACATATTCAATACTACAAGCACATTGTAAATAACTCCTCAGGTCTAAAATTCACACAGACTATCGCAATCTTAATCCTAATCATTGACTGCCAAAGAGTAAATACCCATGTGATCGGATTAATGCGAGTCGAGTTCAAATATGTTAATTCCATTAACTATATTCATGACACCAGCTTCCACTATCTAATTAGTGTTCGACTGGCACTTTCTCGTCAAAGTAGGTGTCATACAAGTTCAATTTTAATGCCCAATTTAAATTCCTTAACTCATGAACTCCCTTTTAAGAGATTAAGTGTTTGACTCTTCTGGTGCCTTCTCTCAACTATAAGAGGTGGAAAGTCTATCTTCAAATCTCATGGACTTATTTGTTCAATACATACACATGGCATTAGATTTATATGAACAAAATCAAAACCTTTATTCTATAAATAGAAACACCTAATAGTTTGTACAAATAACTTATCAAATCCTACTCATTCCAATTCCTCATAGGCATTGAGAGTATACACCTAACTGGCGCTTCTTACAGCAGAGTAGGTATTTCCGGAGCTAAGAACATTCAAATTTGAGTTAGGTGAAGTTAGTGATGCGTCGACTTCAGCCACAGAATCAGGAGCACTTTTTGCAATAGGAAAAGGTAAATCGGTCATTAAGGGTCAAGCGTTATAATTCAATGAGGACGAAGAGTTTGCGTGATTTGTCAAGAAGTTTAAGAAGTTCATGAGATATGAAAAGAAAAATGCCTATCCTCCAAAAGGACAAACTTCATACCAAACTCCTCTCCTTGTCCAAGCACCTCATTATCAAGCACTTATGTATTTTGCACCACTTTTCCAAGCGCTGGTTTAGTACCAAGCGTCTGCAAATCAGAATTCTCAGTGCCCGTAGCACCAAGACCTCAGATTAAAACAAAACTAACATATGAACAGGAATTAAAATTTGATCTTTGTTAAAGCTGTAGGCAACCTGGGAACCATTAAGTAAATTGCCATTTTCCCATTGTCGCTAAGCGTTCCAAGCAAGATAGAGAGGAAATAAACTAATGCAAAAGCAACCTTAAACAACAAGGTTTGCTAGCGGAGTCAGAACCAATTTCCATACCTGAAGAGGACCTAGAGTCTTCATAAGAAAGCAGTGATAATGAGCCCTCAAGTGTTATATGCCTTATGGCAATAGATGATGAAATGTCTCTTGACCCACTACCTGAGGTAAACAATGATCAACCTAATCCTCTTTCTTATGAAGAGCTATTCGACAAAATGAATGATTATCATGAGAGGTGTCGATGAACTGGAAAACTATATAAAAAACACTTTGAGGAAATTTCAATGCTTAAGAGTGAAAACGTGAGGCTCAAAACAGAGTTGCAAGTTCAGCAACTATGTATTGAGAAGAACCAATCACTTGAAGCTGAAAATAATCAATTGAAAAATGGTCTTGATATGGCAGTCAAGAGAGAAGCTGAGGTGATCGCTAAACTTGCTAAATCAGAATAGCTTATCTCATCATATCAAAAGCATTAAGAAAGCTAGGCAATGTGACTGAGGTAACTAGATTTTTTCAGTGGAAAGACCGATTTAGGTTTTGATAAATTTGGTAATAAATTGAAAGCATCAAAAATTAAGGCACCCAACAAAAGTCAAGGACAAAGCTCCAAAGGTGTAGCTTTTGTTGAAGGTAGCACAAACAGAAAACCACTTTATGTGCATAATGAGTTTGGTGAGAGGTCAAATAAACGGTACAAGACCATCTTAGGTCAACAAGAAAAGATGAAGCTACGTGATTCTTCAAGAAAGAATCATCAAATGCTCACAATGCCAATGAACGATTCTATCAAGAAGAATCATATACCAAGCAT
This sequence comes from Buddleja alternifolia, assembly GCA_019426215.1. NCBI lineage: Eukaryota > Viridiplantae > Streptophyta > Magnoliopsida > Lamiales > Scrophulariaceae > Buddleja > Buddleja alternifolia. Next base: position 12,612,287 of record CM033391.1, on the reverse strand, counting down.
CAAGTGTATAAATCGCACCATGGACCAGTGCCAGTGAATCACCAGCGACAAACTCAGCATCAACGTCAAACTACAACATACTCTCAAGATTATGATAATTATTGGTATGTTCATCACGGACATTATAATACACCACACAAGCACACATCAAAATGTATGACACCTAAAAAGGCCACTCTTCCTTCAATAAAGATAAAGCAAACATGGGTTCCTAAAGTTTTAATTCATAATATTAACAAGACTAATGAGAAAGGATGTAAACTCGAATGGGTACCGAAAAAGAATTATAACTGCTATTTCATGCAGATACCTATAACCATCATTAATTTTTTAGTTGGGTACATTGATAGTGGTCTTTAAGGCACATGACAAGCGCGAAAGATATCTTGATCAACTATAAAAGTACTAATGGTCCTCAAGTTGTATTCGGTGACAACTCTAAAGGTAAATCCAAAGGTATAAGTACCATGTGTAAAGAAAATGTCATGATAAGTGACGTATACTGACACGCTAAAAGCTAACGTGCTATGATAGCAAGTGCACTAGACGTGTGTAGTAATAAGTGGACAAAAAGTCCGGGTTGTCGAACCACAAGGACTTGAATTCTAGTTAATGATTTTCGATAAAAGATAAGACAATTAAAGTAAAGTGCAAGAAAAAGATTAAACAAACGAAGAACCAAAGAGAAACGTACTATAGATTTAATCTCACGTATGATAAAATGACTAAGGCACATGCTACAACCGAATCTACTCGTCAATATATATGAGCTACTCTTCGAATTATTAGACTCCTATTGCTTTGGTGGAAACTCCTAAATTAACTATTACCCGATGTCTCGGCACATAATAATCCTATGATTAATTGACGGTTCTCTAAATATGTCTATCCGAGAATCTAATCAAAAATCATGCATTAACGTTCTAGAGCTTCCCCGAACGAATCCGGCTAACAACACCCGGGAATCTTTACCTATTTCTAGGGCAATCCCTCATTTGTTTCGGATGATGTGTTAATTCTCTTGCACCCTAATCTATTTTCTCTCGAACAACTAGATTAGGCAAGATAGCAAGCATATGGTGATCAAACACATGATTGGAATAAAAGCATAGAATTAACACACAAAGCAATAGGAGAATTAATACAAAGAGCAACTTCACATATATTGATTCATAAATTTGGCCTTCACATGGCCTTAGTTCTACAATATTAGCCTCTCATCAAAGCCTTAAGAAAATCTAATACAAACATATACATACTCATGGAAATAAACATGTAAATGCAAATAATTAAAACTCCCTCGATGGATTGATGATGGATCTTTGCTCTCTTGATCTTCAATCCTTAGCTCCTCTCTCTTTGTTCCCCTCCAAAAGTGATGAAGAAATGGTGATGAGTGAAAAGTGATGGCCAAAATGCCTCTCTCTCTCTCCTCCTCCAAGATGTCTCGGTCAATTGCTCAAAAATGCCTTAAGAAGACCACCACAAATCAGCTCCTAGTGTGTGCCCCCCCCTAGTGTGTCCTCCACTACTCTTAAAGTGAGTAGTATAAAATTCCCTAAAGTAGATCTAGTAAGAAACATACTTATGACATCCCTCTCATACATGTGATGACCTATTGGCTTTAAATGTTCCATTCCCCCATCAAATGATGATCTTTTGGCTGAAAGGAATCAAATCTCGGATGTGGCCACGCCTAGGCGCTGGAATTATGGCGCTCGGGCGCCGTCAGCAGAATGTTGGGAGTATTTGCCTCTGTCTGGCGCAGTAATTGTATTTCCTTCATAACTCTCTTCAAAAAACTCCGATTTGGATGATTCAAGTCCTCATTTGAAGATAACACATAGTTCTACAACTTTGTAGAAGGAAACTTCATCCAATTCGGTCTCTAAACATAAGAAAATAGCGCTCAACCGTGGAAACAAATGCAGATACGGCGCCCGGGCGTGGGCAAGATGGCGCCTAGGCGTAGGGGTGCGTAGCAATTTGGCCTAAACTTGTTTTATACATCATTTTTCATCCCGTTCTTTGATTGTATCCATTTAAGACCTGAAATCACTTAATGCATGAATTAAACGCACATGTGGCAAGAATCAAGCGATAAATGAACCTAAGACATAAACGCAAAGGGGCTTAAAAACACGTAAAAATGCCTCTTATCAACACCCCCACACTTATCAATTGATCGTCCTCGAGCAATAAGAGTTTTAAGATAAGGAAACATCATCAATCAAAGAGAGAAACAAAAAGAAAACTACCTAACTCACTTTCGTGGAGTAAACGGTTGCATTTAGCGAATGCAACAAGCCTTTGAACCTTTTAGTTACCTCAAAGGACGAGTTATAGTCTCGTGAGGGTTTGCAGACGATATACCCACAAAATCGAAAGATTTTCAACCCCGATCACTCAACGTAAATTACAATGATTAATATCACACAATGGTATGAATTCATCTGTTTAAGCTCATATTACAAATATATACACATCACACATTTGCTCATGTTACGCCTTAACATTGAAAAGATCATCCTAAGGGTGTAGTGTAATAAATCTCAAGTATTATAGTCAAGTGGCATTCTTACCACTTTTCAAACATTAACCCCATATTTATCAACTTTTGATTATTCACATGGTACGAGAATTGAATACAACTTCATAGCCACTTAAAAATTCATCACTTCATTCCACTTTCGGATTTATCTTATGCACTTTCAACTCGAAACATTAGAGGCTAGACCATGTGCAATGTTTGATCCTCTTAGGCTTTCTATGACACCCGTGTAACGAGCTTTAGGCCAATAACTCCTAAACCAGATGGCTTTAGGGTATCAAATGTGGAGACATTCCTAAGGGCTTAATCGCTCGAGTGTCAAAGGCCACAAAATCAAACTAGGTCCTTATTCACTTAACACTTGCATTGGCTTGAGCTTAGCTCAAATTAGCAAAATAGTACAGTATTCTAGGCATGGTGCTCTTCGCCCCCAGTATCTATTAAACCTGACTTTTTCAGTCATACCAATGTTCAACCTATTTTTATTATTATTAAACACACGAAGTTAACGTTGTCAACTCATAACACATGTGAAAATTCTAAGTTGATATTTCCGGGATCAAGCCTTTAAGTGTTTCAAAATGATTGCCCACTCAACTCCTCTACCTTCGATTTAGGTGCATATGTGAATCATCTTAAGGTTAATCTAGTCTAGTTAGGATCCCATAAGCAAGGAACGATGTGTATAGCCATTAAAAACCAAATTGATAGAGAAAACATACCATGTATTCAAATTAACCATACTCAATGCCTCAAATGAAGGGTTGAAATTCTATCCAAAAAAATAAATTAAAATTGCACACATTTCACATGTAGAGGTACAGCACCCCCCAAACTTGGACCGAAATATGTAAAACATGAATCAACATGACTATAATGGATCTAGTATACCCCCCCACACTTATCATGAACATTGTCCCCAATGTTTGAAAAAGAGAAGGGCAAAGTACACGTCACCATAGGGAAGCTGAAAAGCAAACCCGAGTCCACTTAAGGCAATCAAGTCCACGGATGGCAATCACTGTGTCGATCACTACATAGGTAAACAAATGCTAGCCATACAGAGCATCAAACATTGGATAGAATAGAATAAAACAAAACGAGACAAACAAAAATGAGAAACATGCATGGAAAGAAAACATCAAGCATCCAAACATAAAACATAAAATATCCAACAACCCAACAAAAGATATCCAAAAACGAAAAGAAACATGCATGGAAATAAAACAAGATAAGCCTAATCGGTGGTGCCAAAACGGTCAATGTAATCCTCATCCGCTCCGCCGAGATCATCCAAATCAATCAACGGGCTACCCTCATCATTATGAGCCTCATCATCACCTCCTTCAGGAATGAGAGCACCTAAATCGTGCATATCTGCGGGCTGCTGAGGCGGGGGGTGCGGGTAAGGTGGAGGAGCAGAATAATCAAACGGCCCCCAACCGACAAACGCATCATGCTCTACAAAAAGCTGACGGAAATAAGCACAAGTGTCGGACATGACCACCCTCATCTCATCTCGCAACTCATCCCTCAATTCATCCTTTAATTGTCTAATGGCGGCGGCATCCATAGGTGGAAACTGTGGGGAGCTAGTAGACCGGGATGAAGACGGGCGAGGCCTCTTGGAAGTAGCTGGTGGTGGAGGAGCCTGGGAGTCATCATCTACCACGGTGAGATAAGAACCAGGAAGCTCAGTACGCTCCATAGGAAATGTGGGAACCTTAGCCGCCTTGCATAAAGCTGTGATCAGTGACGGGAGAATGATGGGAATCTTCCGAGTGGGACCTTCTCCCTTTTGCTTAGCCAATTCTTTGTTAATCAACGGCCCTAACTCATTCTTCAACTTCCTAAAGTGGTCCGTCAAAGACTTGTGGATTACCCGGGCAAAGTCCACAGCTTTCTTGGACATAATAGCGTAGATGAGGGTGGCCCGTTCCTTGTTTGCCTCTGATCGATTGGTACTCGGTATTAAATTGAATCGGATGAAGTCGAGCCAGAAAGCAGCCTCGGGTAATAGAGCCCTACGGGGGACATGAGCTTCTCCGGGTACCCATTCCCACCCCTCTCGGCCAATAACCCGCAAAATATCCGACAGGCTAACTCGGAGGCGCCCTGCATTGTAAAGAGTGGTGAACTCGCATGTCTGAGGGGTCGGGGTGCCTATGCTCTCCCTAATCTGTCTCAACTCATAATTGACATGTTTGCCCCGGACCAAAAGGGTAGTCCCCAGCCATCCTCGTGTCTCAATCTCATCATAAACCCCGGAGCTGAAGAATTCCAGGACCTAAGGAAGATGAATGGCCTCGGGCTTTTGACAGAAAAACTGTAAGCGATGAAACTGTATCAATTCGTGCACAGAGGGCTGTCCCCGGGTGGTTAAATAGTGCTCCTTAATAAGGGTGCGGGGGGTGCTCAAACTCTGACACATAATTTGGACTTGGGGGTTTTCAAAACGGTTATTATCGGGAGTCTCGGGCTCATTAGAGGAACCCTCACCCACTTTTTTCTTACCCTTGGACGGTCTGTTGGTAGTTCTCGTCATTTGCAACAACAATGATCAACTTCTCAACTACTCAAATCAACCCAAATGCAACCAACCAAATACAACAATCGTCAACGCCCAACAACACACCAAAATCAGAGAGCAACCCACAATCTAGCAACAATCCACAATTTAATCAACAAAATAGCATCCAATTTCAACAACAACAACCCACAAATTCAATTTCAACCCACAAATTGATAACAATAGATCATCCAATTCAACAACAACAACCCTCAATTTTTTTTTTTTGATTACGATCCACAAATTCAATAGAAATCCTCAAAAAAAAAAAAGTATTCAATCCACAATCGGACGAAGCCCCAAATAATCCTCAAAATATAATGTAAGGCACCTACTCGTCGTCTATGAATCGGAAATGGAAAAAGGGTAAAGCCAAAACTCACCTTTTTTCCCAAAATTTTCGCACCGAGTTGGATGTGAAGGAGGGGTCACTGTGCAGCGAGTGATGTTGATGGAAAGTGGCAGTGAAACACGGTGGAGATGGCCGGAAAAGGTGAGAGTGTCGCCGGAAATCGCTTGGGAGAGGAGTTGTGAAGAGTTTGTGAAGAATTTTGACCGTTTGACCCACAAATTTGTTTAAATCAGAAACGGGCGCCTAGGCGCGCGACACAACGTCCTGGAATTTTTTTAACTGGTAATGCCCGCGCCTAGGCGGGCGTTGTTTCGGCGCTTGGGCGCCCCTTTCAGAACCGGGCGCCTAGGCGCCTGTTTTCTCGGCGCTTGGGCGCCCCTTTCAGAACCGGGCGCCTAGGCGCCTGTTTTCTCGGCGCTTGGGCGCCCCTTTCAGAATCGGGCGCCTAGGCGCCTGTTTTCTCGGCGCTTGGGCGCCCCTTTCAGAATCGGGCGCCTAGGCGCCTGTTTTCTCGGCGCTTGGGCGCCCCGTTCGGAAATATTTTGTAAAGAATTTCATTTCCTGTTTCAAAAGGGAAGAGACAAAGCACTTAAAACACAAACTAACAAAGATGTAAGACTAGAAAATAAAGCAACAAACGGGATAATAAGGGAAAAAGAAAAGGAAACGGAAAGAAAACATGGGTTGCCTCCCAAGAAGCGCTAGTTTAGAGTCATTAGCTCGACTGAAAGCGAAGAATCACGAAGGGTCCGCGAGGATGAAGGACTCTTTGTCTCTTGGTCCATCCATCCCTAAGTAAGGTTTTAGACGTTGAGCGTTGACCAAGAAAGTATGTCCTTTATCTGTTGTAAGCTCAACGGCGCCGGATGGATAGACCTGGGAAATCAAAAATGGGCCCGACCATCGAGACTTAAGCTTCCCGGGGAAGAGTCGGAGTCGAGAGTTGTATAGCAACACCCGCTCTCCCTTGTGGAATTCCCGGGGGAGAATATGTTTGTCATGCCACATTTTGGTCCGCTCCTTATAGAGTTTTGCGTTCTCATAGGCAAGATGACGCCATTCTTCGAGCTCGTTGAGTTGTAGCAAACGTTGTGTACCTACACTTTGAGAGTCAAAATTTAGAAACTTAATGGCCCAATAAGCACGATGCTCGAGTTCAACGGGCAAGTGACATGTTTTGCCAAAAACAAGACGATACGGGGACATGCCAATTGGGGTTTTATAGGCGGTCCGATAAGCCCAAAGAGCATCATCCAATTTAAGGGACCAATCCTTTCTTGATGCGTTGACAGTTTTTTCTAAAATACGCTTAATCTCCCTATTCGAGACCTCCACTTGGCCACTAGTTTGTGGGTGATATGGGGTCGAAATTTTATGCTTCACCCCGTACTTGGTCAATAAAAGTTCAAACTGCCTGTTGCAGAAGTGGGTGCCCCCGTCACTAATGATGGCTCGGGGAGTTCCAAATCGAGTAAAAATATGCTTCTTCAAAAAACGAGTGACAACCCGAGCATCATTAGTAGGCAAGGCCACAACTTCCACCCATTTGGAGACATAGTCTACCGCAACAAGGATATATTTATTTGAACAAGAACTGGGGAAAGGGCCCATGAAATCCACACCCCATACATCAAACAACTCACACTCTAACATGCTATTTAAGGGCGTTTCATGATGTTTAGAGATGTTCCCCATTCGTTGACAGCGATCACAAGATTTGACATAATGATGTGCATCTTTAATAAGAGTAGGCCAGAAGAAACCTGATTGGAGGATCTTAGCCACCGTTTTGGAAGGCCCAAAATGGCCACCTACCGCCATATCATGACAATGAGATAGGATAGCATGCACGTCCGTTTCGGGTATGCAACGTCGAATTAAACCATCTGCACAAACTTTGAATAAAAAGGGTTCGTCCCAAAGATATTGCTTTACATCAGATAGAAATTTCTTCTTTTGATGAAAAGTGATATCCGGGGGAAGACGGCCCGTAACAATGTAATTGGCAAAGTTAGCATACCAAGGTGAAATTTTTTCAGAAATAGCAAGGAGGTGTTCATCCGGGAATTCCTCACGAATTGGTGTCTCATCTAATGGATCATTCACTAGCTCTAATCGTGAGAGGTGGTCGGCTACTACATTTTCGGTGCCTTTCTTGTCTTTTATCTCTAAATCAAATTCTTGGTGTAACAAAATCCACCTAAGAAGTCTTGGTTTAGCATCTTTCTTGGCAAGCAAATATTTTAAAGCCGAATGATCGGTGTAAACTATCACTTTGTTTAGCACGAGGTAAGAGTGGAATTTATCGAATGCAAAGACTATGGCGAGTAATTCTTTTTCCGTGGTGGCATAATTCAATTGTGCATCGTTAAGAGTTTTACTAGCATAGTAAATGGTTCGAAATACCTTTTCCTTCCTTTGGCCAAGGACCGCTCCAACCGCGGTGTCACTCGCATCACACATCAATTCGAATGGTAAGCTCCAATCGGGGGATGACATGATAGGGGCGGAAACTAAGCGTTCCTTCAAATCAAGAAAGGCCTGCATACAAGAAGAATTGAAATCAAAAGGTGCATCTTTAACAAGCAAATTAGACAACGGTTTCGCAATTTTAGAGAAATTCAAGATGAATCGCCTATAGAAACCAGCATGCCCGAGAAAACTCCTAACAGCTTTTACCGATGTGGGCGGGGGAAGTTTTTCAATGACCTCAATCTTGGCTTGGTCCACTTCGATCCCTTTTTGAGAGATCTTGTGGCCAAGCACAATCCCCTCCCGGACCATTAAATGGCATTTTTCCCAATTCAAAACAAGGTTGGTTTCTTCACAACGTTTAAGCACAACATTTAGATGAGCAAGACAAATATCAAAAGTTGTTCCGAAAACAGAAAAGTCATCCATAAAAATTTCAAGGAAATCTTCAACCATATCATGAAAAATAGCCATCATGCATCTTTGAAAAGTGGCCGGGGCATTACACAAGCCAAATGGCATCCTTCTATAAGCAAATGTGCCATAAGGACAAGTGAAAGTGGTTTTCTCTTGGTCCTCAGGATCTATGGCAATTTGATTATAGCCGGAGTAACCATCTAGAAAACAATAGAAATCATGCCCGGCTAATCGTTCAAGCATTTGGTCAATAAAGGGGAGGGGGAAATGATCCTTACGTGTGGCATCATTCAACTTACGGTAATCTATACATACACGCCACCCACTAATTATACGAGTTGGGATAAGCTCATTATTCGCATTCTCAATTACCGTTATCCCCCTTTCTTAGGCACCACTTGGTAGGGCTCACCCACGCACTATCAGAAATAGGATAGATTATACCTGAGTCGAGCAGTTTAATCACTTCCTTCTTTACTACCTCTTGGATTTGTGGGTTTGATCTCCTTTGGGGTTGGCGTGTAGGCTTGGTGGAGTCCTCCATAAGTATTTTGTGCATACATATCGCTGGACTAATGCCTTTGATGTCCGCAAGTTTCCACCCAAAAGCCCGTTTGTGAGATCTCAACACCGTCATTAATTGCTCTTCTTGTGATCCTGAAAGAGATGAGGAAATGATCAATGGGAGTGTTTCGTCGTCGTTCAAGTACACATATTTAAGGTGGGAGGGGAGGGGTTTGAGTTCGAGAGAGGGGGGTTCTTCAATAGATGGGCGAGGTGATCCTGACAATGATCTATCAACTTTGATGAATCCTCCCGAATGAGAGGAAGATTTGTACTCCAAGCTTAGAACCTTTTCCACTAAATCATCTTTCTCCGATTCCACTTGCATGGATTTCATAAGATTCTGTTCGAGAGAATTTTCAATTGTATTGTCCTGTAAATACTCAACAATCAAATGGTCAAATGTATCAATTCGATAACACGAGTCATGATCAATAGGATGTTTAAGGACTTTGTAAACATCAAAGGTAACTTTGTCATCGCCCACATTCAAGGTAAGCTTACCATTAGCAATGTCAATTACCGCCTTACCCGTGGCTAGGAATGGTCTCCCTAGGATTAATGGTACCTCCATATCTTCTTCCATGTCGAGTACTACGAAATCAACGGGAAAATAAAACTTGTCGACTTGGACAATAACGTCTTCGATTATCCCCTTGGGCCTCTTGATCGATCGGTCGGCTAGTTGAAGGCTCATTGAGGTCGGCTTGGGATTTCCAAGGCCTAGCTTTTTAAACAGTGAGTATGGAAGAAGATTGATGCTAGCCCCCGAGTCACATAACACCTTCTTGAATGATAGGGATCCAATCGTGCATGGGATTGTGAGACTCCCGGGATCTTGGAGCTTAGTTGGCAATTTATTGAGTAATACGGCGGAGCATTCTTCCGTGAGGCACACCGTCTCATTCTCTTCCCACTTCTGCTTGTTGGAGAGTATGTCCTTGAAGAACTTCACATAATTCGGCATTTGGAGAATGGCGTCAATAAACGGAATATTAATTCTCACTTCCCGAAGGATTGCCAAAATTCGAAGAAAGCTCGGATCCATCTCCTTTTTCTTCTTTTTGTGAGCATTTGGGAAGGGGAGACGAACTTCGATAGGGGGAGAAAGCATTGGATTAGACGGATGAAAACCCACTGAAACAGTGGGCGGCCCCTGGGCGTGCATTTCTGGGCGCTCGGGCGCGGGATGCAGAACATATGCATCTGGCAGGTTTGTGGGTGGCGCCTGGGCGCGTATATTGGTGCCTAGGCGCGTATCTGTAGGCGCCTGGGCGTGCAGGTCGGGGCGCTCGGGCGCGGGAAACAGAGAATTTTGTCCAGAACAGGGTAGATCAGGCACCTGGGCGTGCATGTCGGGGCGCTCGGGCGCGGATGTACTGGCAGTGTCATTCTCCAATTGTTTGCCACTTCTCAAGGCTATGGCATTGCATTGGGCCTTCGGGTTCTTTTCCGTGTCGCTTGGGAGAGTCCCCGGGGCTCTACCGTTAACCGCATTAGAAAGTTGCCCTACTTGTGTTCGTAAATCCTTCATCTCCATACACATATCCTTTATCATACTCCGAAGTTCGTTGAAAGATGTATCGGACTTTTTCATGTGAGCATCTAGTTTCTCATCGATTGTGGGAGGTCGCATTTGCACTTGACCTTGACCTTGTCCATTGAAATTGCCTTGCCTCGGGGGTGGGTTATTGAAGGGTGGTCGTGGAGCTTGATAGATCCCCGGTTGATAGATCCCCGGTTGTGCGTTCTGTGCGGGGTTGGGCCTTTTTGGAAAATTCTCGGGTATATGAAAGTTCACCCGAGGTTTATTTTGATTCCCCACATAATTAACATTGCCAACCTCCGGTTCCAAGACTACTACTTCCTCAACTACTTCCTCAATACAAGCAACCTTTTTAGAGGATGAGGCCTCTTCATCGTCGGGGTAAAGCTCGTCTTCTCGGGCCAACTGTTCGACTTTGTCCCATACACTTTGACAGTCTAACCCAAGGAGATCTCCTCCCGCACCCGCGTTGAGTCTATGCCGAATACGTGACCTAACCCCATCATAGAAATGGAGTACTTGTTCATTCAACCCAAAATTATGATCGGGACATTTACGGAGCATGCCCTTATATCTAGCCCAAGCCTCGGCTAAAGATTCATTGCTCCTTTGCCTAAACCCTTTTATATTACTCCGTAGCTCATTGATTTTTGAGGGTGGAAAGAATTTATTTAAAAAGGCATCGACCAACTCACTCCATGTTGTAATAGATTGTGGAGGTAAGGATTTGTACCATGTTGTCGCCCTATCCTTCAATGAGAAATGGAAGACTCTTAGACGAATCGCATCAAGATCTCGTGGGTGATATTGAATGGTCACAAGAGCCTCATCTATGGTTTCCAAATGAGCGTGTGGTGATTCGTGCGGTTCTCCATAGAAAGGATCTCCTTGCACCATATTAAAAATGTGAGCCGGAATGTGGTAGTTTGGTGTGAAGAAATTAGGCACGACTACGGGCCCCGGAATGGTATGGACCCTAGGTGGTAAGCTACCCCGAACCGACGGGAGTTGTGGAGGAGGTGCCGCTTGCATGGCTTGTAGAACACCTTGTAACCACTCCCTAGTTTCCGGTGAGTTCATGTCCGGGAAATTTCCATTTGGGTTTTGGTTGAGATTATTGGCCATTTCTCTTGCTCGCCTACTAGTCCTAAGAACTCGTTCAATTTCGGGCTCCAACTCGTATAGAGGCTTGTTTGAGGAGCGGGTCATGCACCTCAAGAACCTAACAATTAAATACAAGAACAAAATTAGACTAATCACGAAAATAAAAGAAAATCAAGAAATAAACGAAAACTAAGAATTATAAAAAATGTAAACGAAAATAAAAAAAACTAAAATAAACAAGTCCCCGGCAACGGCGCCAAAAACTTGACACGCTAAAAGCTAACGTGCTATGATAGCAAGTGCACTAGACGTGTGTAGTAATAAGTGGACAAAAAGTCCGGGTTGTCGAACCACAAGGACTTGAATTCTAGTTAATGATTTTCGATAAAAGATAAGACAATTAAAGTAAAGTGCAAGAAAAAGATTAAACAAACAAAGAACCAAAGAGAAACGTACTATAGATTTAATCTCACGTATGATAAAATGACTAAGGCACATGCTACAACCGAATCTACTCGTCAATATATATGAGCTACTCTTCGAATTATTAGACTCCTATTGCTTTGGTGGAAACTCCTAAATTAACTATTACCCGATGTCTCGGCACATAATAATCCTATGATTAATTGACGGTTCTCTAAATATGTCTATCCGAGAATCTAATCAAAAATCATGCATTAACGTTCTAGAGTTTCCCCGAACGAATCCGGCTAACAACACCCGGGAATCTTTTCCTATTTCTAGGGCAATCCCTCATTTGTTTCGGATGATGTGTTAATTCTCTTGCACCCTAATCTATTTTCTCTCGAACAACTAGATTAGGCAAGATAGCAAGCATATGGTGATCAAACACATGATTGGAATAAAAGCATAGAATTAACACACAAAGCAATAGGAGAATTAATACAAAGAGCAACTTCACATATATTGATTCATAAATTTGGCCTTCACATGGCCTTAGTTCTACAATATTAGCCTCTCATCAAAGCCTTAAGAAAATCTAATACAAACATATACATACTCATGGAAATAAACATGTAAATGCAAATAATTAAAACTCCCTCGATGGATTGATGATGGATCTTTCCTCTCTTGATCTTCAATCCTTAGCTCCTCTCTCTTTGTTCCCCTCCAAAAGTAATGAAGAAATGGTGATGAGTGAAAAGTGATGGCCAAAATGCCTCTCTCTCTCTCCTCCTCCAAGATGTCTCGGTCAATTGCTCAAAAATGCCTTAAGAAGACCACCACAAATCAGCTCCTAGTGTGTGCCCCCCCTAGTGTGTCCTCCACTACTCTTAAAGTGAGTAGTATAAAATTCCCTAAAGTAGATCTAGTAAGAAACATACTTATGACATCCCTCTCATACATGTGATGACCTCTTGGCTTTAAATGTTCCATTCCCCCATCAAATGATGATCTTTTGGCTGAAAGGAATCAAATCTCGGATGTGGCCACGCCTAGGCGCGGGAATTATGGCGCTCGGGCGCCGTCAGCAGAATGTTGGGAGTATTTGCCTCTGTCTGGCGCAGTAATTGTATTTCCTTCATAACTCTCTTCACAAAACTCCGATTTGGATGATTCAAGTCCTCATTTGAAGCTAACACATAGTTCTACAACTTTGTAGAAGGAAACGTCATCCAATTCGGTCTCTAAACATAAGAAAATAGCGCTCAACCGTGGAAACAAATGCAGATACGGCGCCCGGGCGTGGGCAAGATGGCGCCTAGGCATAGGGGTGCGTAGCAATTTGGCCTAAACTTGTTTTATACGTCATTTTTCATCCCGTTCTTTGATTGTATCCATTTAAGACCTGAAATCACTTAATGCACGAATTAAACGCACATGTGGCAAGAATCAAGCGATAAATGAACCTAAGACATAAACGCAAAGGGGCTTAAAAATACGTAAAAATGCCTCTTATCATATACTATATTGAAGGTCTAAAGCATAATTTACTAAGCATAAGCTAATTCTATGATAAAGGTTTTTAAGTAGAATTTTCAAGCGCTTACTGTTATATTAAAAACGCTAAGACTGAATCTACTAAATTGAAAGGTAAAAGAACAAATAATGTGTATTTAGTAGATTAGGGTTCAACAATTGATAACAACCCTACGTGCTTGTGGCTAAGAATCTAAATGTGGGTTGGTTATGGCATAGAAAAATGAATCACCTCAACTTTAAAACTATCTCTCAACTTATAGTGTAAAAACTGTAGAGGGATTACAAAAAGGTTCTCTTCAAAAAGATCGGTTAAGTGATGCATGCCAAATGGGTAAACAAGTTAAATCATCGTATAAGAAAAAAAACCTCATCTATCAACTTCTAGAATTCATGAACTTCTACATATGGATTTGTTTGGACCAATTCAAATTTTGAGTATAAGTGGTAAAAATTATTCTTTAGTGATAGTTGATGATTTCTCACGCTATACATGGGTAGAATTCCTAGAATCTAAAGATGAAACTAGTGGCAAGTTCACAGTGCTAAAAGGTGACAAGAATTGGAAGTGATAAAGGAACTGAGTTTACTAACAATATTGTTGAAAAATTTGTATAGATAATGGAATACTTCATGAGTATTCAGCACCTAGAACACCTCAACAAAATGAAGTTGTTGAGGCTACATAACAGAATCCTAAAAGAGGCCACAAGGACAATGTTAGTAGAATCCAAGCTTCCTTAAAGATTTTGGGTCGAGGCAATCATCACCATTTGCTACACTCAGAACTGGTGTATGATCAATAAGAAACATGAAAAAACTCCATATGAACTATGGAAGGGACGTAAGCGTAAAGTTTCTTATTTTCATGTATTTGGTTTCAAAAGTTTCATTCATAACAATGGTTCTCAAATCCTAAAGACATTCGATCTTAAAGCAGATGAGAGAGTATTTCTAAGCTATGCCAAAAATGGAAAGAACTTTTGCATCTTAAATAGGCGAATTTAAGGTTGAAGAATCCATTCATGTTGTGTTTGATGATACTGACCAAGAATCGAGTAAGATTAATACTAATGATGTAGGAGTTGAAGATCTTTCTCAACAAGCATCTCGAATCAATCTTGAAGTTATTAGTGACAATGAACAGGACGATGAGATCTTTGTGCCCCCTCCTACGATTGTTACTCGTGAGGTTATCAATGGTGATAATATTGTAAGAAGTGCTGATAGTCATGAAGAAAATGGTCATCAATAGCAAATTGGAAATGTGGATACTCAAGCGCCTACGCAATAGGTAGATGGTGGACAAGCGACGAATAATCAAGAGATTCATCAATCTCAAAACCTTTTCCAACCAGATCGTAAATGGTTCCGTGATCATCCACCTAATCTACTAATTGGAGATATTGGAGCACCAGTTAGGACTAGAACCACTGCATCTAATGAGGCCATGTTTGCTAGCTTCTTATCTCCAATGGAAACAAAAAAAAATGGATGAAACACTGAGTGATTCAAGTTGGGTTGAAGCGATGCTAGAAAAGTTTAAGCAATTTGAAAGAAATTAGGTATAGCGCTAGTTCCTAGGCCAACTCATCAAGGCGTTATAGGACTAGATTGATATCTAGAAACAAAATGGACCAGAATGGCATTGTTACAAGGAACAAGGCAAGATTAGTCGCTTAGGGTTATTGTCAAGAAAAAGGTATTGACATTGATGAAACCTATGCTCCAGTGGCCCGTCTTGAAGCAATCAGAATGTTCCTAGCATATGCAACGTTTAACAAATTCACAGTGCATCAAATGGACGTGAAGAGTGCTTTTCTGAATGGTAAAAATAAAAAAGACGTTTGTGTGGAGCAAGCTCCAGGATTTGTCAACGATCATGGTAAGGGCATGGTTTACAAGTTAGATAAGGCACTTTATGGTTTAAAGCAAGAGCCCAGAACATGGTAAGACACTCTCTTAATCTTTCTTATTAGTAAATGCTTTTCAAAAGACAGTGTTGACACAACTTTATTTAAAATTACCAATGAAGTGGATATTCTCTTAGTCCAAATTTATGCTAGCGATATTATATTTAGCTCTACTAACAAGCGATTGTGTGAGAAATTTTCTAAATTGATGCAAGACCAATTTGAAATGAATATGATGTGTGAATTAAATTTCTTCTTAGGATTACAATTTAAGCAGCTCTTAAATAGTATATTTATTAACCAAGCTAAATATACTTGAGATATGACTAAGAAATTTGGTATGAAAGATGCATCAGTGTCTAAAATTCCAATGAGCCAAATGGTTGAAAATGAAAATTAAGGTTGATATCACTAATTATAGAGGCATAATTGGATCCCTTCTTTACTTAACAATGAGTAGACCTGAGATAATATTTGCAGCATGCATGTGTGCACGCTTTCATGCTGATCCTAAAGAATCACACTTAATTGATACCAAGAGAATCCTTAAGTAACTCAAAAACACACAACATATGGGCTTATGGTTAACATATGAAAGGTTCACTGGGTGATGTAATCCCATCTACGTCCTTCTTCTCCTTTTCACTCGGAGAAAATTCACTAGATGATAATCAAAATCTTCACACAGAGGACTTCTACAAATAATGAATGGATATGAAGATGATCTTGAGCCCCTTGATCACACAGATTTCAGCTCCACTTGAGATCTTCTTCAACAAGCTTCTCTCACTCAGAAATACTGCTTGCAAATATCAACAACTCTCTTACACAGATGAAAGAGGTTGAGGGTTTTATCACAAAAGGTTTGTTTGATTTTTGGAAGTTCAAACAAATTGGGATATCTCAATAATAGTGAAGGGTTCTTCTTTGAAGAAGTTTGAGATATCAGTGTCTATCTTTGGAATGTATGAAAAGCTTGAACGGTTTTTGGACTATAGAGTTTGTAAGCTTTTCTTGTAAATATTTCAGTAGAGTTTTGAACTATTTCTTGTGTATGTGCGTATCTATTTAGGGTTTTCTAAAGGGTACTATTTATAGAGATATCTTTGGATTTATCTGGTGGACATATGTAGGTGCGTGTCTCTCACGCAGCGAGTGCATAGTCTTTTATCTGACATTCCTAAAATTCTGCTGCACCGATTTGATGTGGCTGACTTTGAACTTTGACATTATTAGCCAATGGTGTCTTGTCCGTATGCAATTCGTCCTTATCACATTTAATGCTCTTATTAGGCATTTAATACATTTGAATTTATTTCCCGTTGAAAATGAATGCCCGTTGATAATTGCATTTAAGTCCTTCATGATTTCAGAATTTATTTCAGGTGAATTTGATCCCTTGATCGCTTGATGGCTTTAAGCATTGACAATACTTAGCGTTTGGCAAACGCTTAAGACAATCTTCTTCTTCACTTGCCTTCAGACACTGGTCAACTTCATCTTTGACAGATTGACCTAGAATTCTATCAGCCACTCGGTATGCAATACATAGTCTAAAATCTATAAAAATAAAAAATAGTAGCATATTCTAAAAATTACAACTCGATAACTTTCTTTAAACGCTTAAACATGTTCTATTAAAAATAAGCTTACACAATCTTTTAGGGTTTAACATAAAGCCTATCTTGTCAAACATCAAAATATCTAATTTCCTAACAATTTACTCTTTTATGGTTCAAGAGCTAGAATAATGACAAAGATTATATAAAGTCAGCGCTTAAAAAGTTAGAGAAGTTAGCACAAATAGCAAGAAACAAGATGTTTCAGCAAAACTCATTCATTTATAGATAAGCAGTTAAGTACAATGAGTATAAAACAGAAACATTCATAAAGCTCTTAAAAGATAAACAGTAAAAGCAGTAAAGATCTAGCGCTTTCTTTTTGTGGAAGTAGCTTTTGATTCACTTGCATCCTTTTCTTGTTTAACGAGCATCTCTACAAACCTCCACAGATTGTTATTAGCGTCTACCATCTTTTTATGTGTATCATTAGCATATTGTTTTTCACACATCTTTTCAGCCAAATGTTCAAAATTGTAGAGACGGTTGTTCCACACCGAAGGGTTAATTCCAAGTTTACATAGCAGTTCTTCACATATTTCATAAGTCCTTGTGACCGGATTTCGGCAAGTTGTTTGAAGGGCGGAATGCCCAGCTCTTCAGAAGCTCAACGAAAAAGTCAGGAATTGGGAAACCTCTATAGAAAGGAATTGGGAAACCTCTATAAAAACATGGTTTTCATTTCTTGAGAACGGCCTGCTGGATAAATGAAACTGATTTTTGAAGCTCTTCCCAGCGATTGTCTTTAGAGCTTTGAGCGCTCTTGGACTTGCTTTTACCCTTTTCCCCCTTTCTGACATCATCAAGAGAGTTCTTATTTCTGAATGTCTTTCTTTAATAGCTTGACTTCTTCTACGAGAAGATCAACTTGCTCAGCGATAGACTGACTGGCTGAATTGGATTGATTGTGACGTTCTATATAGGCAAAGGCATTCTGAGCCAGCGATTGATTAAAAGAGGTAGACAAGTCTTCAATTAAAGAAACCATAAAATCAAGTACGAATGCAATACTTCTAGTTGCTGAATTGTCTATGTCTCGACTTCTTGTATCGGAGGCAAGCTTGATGTGTAGAGCATCATTTTCTATCATTCAAGAACAAGAACCCTCAATTTATTGAAGTGAGTTCCTAACTGCCTTTCTGAAGTCTTTAGCGTCTCGATCGCTATCGAAATCAGAATCGGAGGAGGAGGAGGAATGCCTAAGAGATGGAATTAATCCATATGAGCTGGAGACTACGGCTTTGTCTTTGGTTTTATCATGATGAACGGTTTCTCAGGATCCTCATCGACTTCTGGGATTGATTGATTCATAGATTGAGTTGCAGCGTTGATTTGCGCAACTTGAATTTCAAGTGGTACATCATCTATTAGAACACTGGGGGCATCTGGAATTGGAGCATCTTCAGAAATTGGAGTCTCATCCATTTGTACTTCTGTGATTTCCACGGAAGAAGGTCTCAGAACAGGGATGGCCCAGATTTGGCCAATCGCTTCTAGAACATACCTGGGACTTATGTAGAAAGATCACAGGATAAAGAGTAAAACGTCTTCACGCTGTTCTATACTGAACACTAGATCAGTGTCTTCCAGAATCTCTACATCAGATATGTAACAATTGAAGAAGTCTATCAAAGAAGGCATCAGCGCTTGATCAACTGGCTGAATTACAGAAAGAATTTGGGTCATGCAGATGTGTTAGGATTATGCCCTTAGATGCCATAGAGGATAGAATGATAGGGCATCTTTCTTGTAATGAACTTATTCTTATTTATAATAAAAGGCACTGTTTAGTTTTTACTTAAATCTTATCTGCATCTATAAGTAGCGTAAACGTATTGTCCATGTTTTTAGTGCAATCTCTCTACTTCCTATGGGATAAGAAGATTGGCAATAGAGAGGTTGATCTTGAATTTTTAAACCCGTTCGCAAGTAATCTGAAGTCTTTAATGAACAAATAAAGACTTGGAACATTTGTACAATCTAACCTTTGACATGGGAATGCCATTAGAACACCATGTGATGGTGGGAGTTTAAGACTTTAGGCATATCAGTGGAACTGATATGTTCGAACATGCCTTGCATTGGTTTTGTCACATGGGTTTTCACCTTGTGACTGTCAATGATAGAACTGATTATGCCTAATAGGTATAAGTGAACCTTTGACCTGAAGTATCAGGCTGAAGATGCACTTGTGATGTCAAGTTTTTCACTAGAGTAGTTAAACCCAATTCACCCATTGGTGGAGTTGACCTCGAAATGCGGCTTGAGGGGCAAATGGTAGTCTTAGCTGATAACTAAGATGAGATTTGTTCTCTCATAAGTGAATGAGAAAGTATCCTATGTGATTATAGACAATAGAGATCAAAGTCTTTGGTCAAAGCAAAAGAGACGATTGTGCGAGGCACTAAATAAAACTCAATGATCTCGTATTATGATAATTAATACATATGGTCAAGTCCAGTAAGTTTGACATAACCATGACTCTCACTTGGCTGGGACACATGAACAAAGAGTTTATACTTATACGGTATTTACGATTGGAAGGTTGTAGAATGATCCATTCATTCGATTTTGTTTGAGTTACGAAGTGGGCCACTTGACTAGCTAGGTATTACCTACTTCCTTTGGATTTCTCTTATTGCCAAACGAAATGAACCTAAAGAGTCGCGCTAAAGGATTGATAAAGAAAAATAATAGGATTTTTCTATTTTATTCTAGGAGATTTAATTTATGGGATAAATTAAATATGATTAATTAATTGCTCATTAGATGAGATTAAAAGATAAGATTAATTATTAATTAATTTCTCAAGGAAATAAATTAATGAATAAATGTGTCTAATTAATTTGGTTATTTAATTAATTAATTTATTTATTGGATATAATAAGTTATTAATTAAATAATAGATAATTAATTAAAATAAAAGATGAGTTGGGCCAAGTAAGGGGAGTCCATTTGGACGCCACCTAGGGCCCTGTTGGGCGTCCTCGAGGATGCAGAACATGGGCTCTAATCTTTTGTCTTTGTCAACAAGTTAAGTGATATTAAATCATCACTTAAAAAGACTTTCGACCTAGATGGAATTTAACAACACACACAACTCTCTTAAAAAAGAAAAAAGAAAACTCTCCTCCCTCTCTCCTACACTAGCCGTCATTCATCAAGGGAACAAAGAAGGAATTTTTCTGTCGATCAATCCGCTTGATTATTTACAGGTAACGTACTTTCGTTGTTCGGATAAAAAATTCAAGAAAGCTTCAAACAATTTGTGAAGAGTGGATAGCACGAGTTTTTGAAGAATTGGACCTTCAGGTGTTCGAATGTTTGAAGGAGGATCGAGTTCTCCAACCACTTCGCTTCAACGGATAATTTTTATTTATTTTAGCGTTTATGTGATTCAACATGCAAATCGAGAAAAATACTTTGGGATTTATTCTGCGGAGCAATTTTTTGTGTAACCCAACACTTGATTTACCCATTTCATTGTGGGGACATGCGCTCCTTATTGCTGCTTATATATTAAACAAATTTCCCTCGAAATCCGTTCCTAAAACTCCACATGAGATGTGGAATAGTAGGAAACCAAGTCTTAATCACATTAAGATTTGGGGATGTCCTGCTTATGTCAAAACGACTAAAGTGGAGAAATTGGAGACAAGATCCCTAATGGGACGTTTCATTGGTTATTCTGAAGATTCCATGGGATTCTTCTTTTACCTACATGATGATCAAAGGATCATTGTGGCCCTACAAGCCCACTTCCTTGCGGATGAGTTCATCTTGGAAGGGAGCAAAGGTAGAAAAATTGTTCTAGAAGAACAAAATGAAACTTCCCTTATGACATCTGTCCAAGAACCAAGACCTGGACCAACAGTAGCACACCCACTACGTAGATCTGGTAGAATACCACATGAACCTGAGAGGTATGGGTATCTGCTGCATAGGGAACTAGAGCTTCACACTATAGTATAAGAAGGTCATGAAGATGATACTTCTACCTATGATCAAGCGATGGTGGATGTCTACGCTTCAAGATGGCAAGAAGCAATGGAAATAGAGATGGATTTTATGCAATCGAACCAAGTCTGGACCTTGGTGGATCTCCCTGAAGGTATCAAACCTATAAGAGGAAATGGATCTACAAAAGAAAGATTGGTAGCAATGGCAAGGTTGACACCTGTAAAGTCAGGCTCGTAGCAAAAGGCTATAGTCAAAGAGAAGGAATTGACTATCAAGAAACCTTTTCGCCCGTGGCCATGATAAAGTCAATCTGAATACTGTTATCTATAGTTGCATATTTAGATTATGAGATATGGCAGATGGATGTCAAAACTGCTTTTCTGAATGGATTCCTAGAAGAGGACATCTATATGAAACAACCAAAAGGTTTTGGATCCGAGATCTATATTCATAAAGTATGTAAACTTGAGAGGTCCATATACGATCTCAAGCAAGCATCTAGAAGCTGGAATCTTCGTTTTGATGAAGTAGTAAAGGGATATGGCTTCATGGCTTCATCAAAAATGAAGATGAACCCTGTGTCTAGAAAAAGACTAGTGGGAGCAAGATCTCGTTCTTAGTACTATATGTAGATGATATCCTACTCATAGGAAACAACGTGGGAATGCTCACCACTGTCAAGAAATGGATTTCGAGTACGTTTTCCATGAAAGACTTGAGAGAAGTAATGTACATTCTAGGAATTCGTATCTATAGAGATAGAACGAATAGAATGATCGGTCCTTCCTAAGCCCTTTACTTAGAAAAGGTCCTAAAGAGATTTAGAATGGATGACTCTAAAAAAGGATTCCTTCCCATGAGACATGGAGTACACTTATCTAAGTCTATGTGTCCTCAAAATGAGGAAGGTAGAATGGAGATGAGCAATGTACCCTATGCTTCTGCAGTAGGTAGCTTGATGTGTGCAATGTTGTGTACTAGACCTGACATTGCTTATGTTGTAAGCCTGATGACTCGATTTCAGGCAAACCAGAGAAAAGAACATTGGATAGCTGTGAAGAATATCCTAAAGCATCTTAAAAGAACTGTGGATATGATTCTCATCTATGGAGGTGGAGATTGGAAAATGGAAGGTTACACTGATTCAGACTTTCAGTCTAATGTAGATGACCGAAAATCCACTTCAAGATTTGTTTTCACGCTTAATGGTGGGGCGGTGTCTTGGAAAAGTTCCAAGTAAAGCCCAACCGCTGATTCCATCACCGAAGCAGAATATGTTTTTACAAAAAAAGCTGTTTGGATGAGAAAGTTTCTAGGAAAACTTTAAGTGGTTCCTAGTGCAGAGATCCTGTTACCACTTTATTGTGATAACAATGGAGCGATTGCACAAGTCAAGGAACCAAGGTTTCAAAACGCGTCTAAACACATTGAGAGAAAATTTCACATTATCAGGGAGATCGTTGGTAGAGGAGAGATAGCAGTGTAGAAAATAGCCTTAGATGACAACGTAGTTGACCCGTTCACCAAACCACTACGTCAGGCTGTTTTGGACCGACACCTGTAAATGATGGGTATAAGATACCACAAAAAGTGGCATTGAGTGCAAGTGGGAGATTGTTACGATTATGCCGTCATATACCATTGAGGATAGAATGATAGGGCATCTTTCTTGTAATGAACTTGTTCTTATTTATAATAAAAGGCATTGTTTAGTTTTCACTTAACTCTTATCTGCATCTATAAGTAGTGTAAAAAGTGTTGTCCATGTTTTCAGTGCAATCACTCTACTTCTTGTGGGATAGGAAGATTGGCATTAGAGAGATTGATCTTGATTACTTAAACTTGTTCGTAAGTAATGTGAAATCTTTAATGGACAAATAAAGACTTGGAACACTTGTACAATCTGAGCTTTGACATTGGAGTGCCAGTCGAACACCATGTGATGGTGGGAGCTTAAGACTGTAGCCACATCAGTGAAACTGATATGTTCGAACACGACTCGCATCGGTTCTGTCACATGGATTTTCACTCTGTGATTGTCATTGACAGAACTGATTATGCATAATTGGTATAAGTAAACCTTTGACCTGAAGTATCAGGCTGAAGATGCACTTGTGACGTCAAGTCTGTCACTAGAGTAGTTAGACCCAAATCACCCGTTGGTGGAGTCGACCTCGAAATGTGGCTTGATGGGCAAGTGGTAGTCTTAGCTGATAACTAATATGAGATTTATTCTCTCATAAGTGAATGAGAAAGTATCCTATGTGATTATAGATAATATAGATCAAAGTCTTTGGCCAAAGCAAGAGAGAGGATTCTGCGAGGCACTAAATCGAACTCAATGATCGCGTATTATTATAATTAATACATATGGTCAAGTCCAGTGAGTTTGATATAACCATGACGCTCACTTGACTGGAACACATGAGGAAAGGGTTTATACTTATACAATATTTACGATTGGAAGGTTGTGGAATGATCCATTCATTCGATTTAGTTTGGGCTACGAAGTGGGTCACGTGACTGGCTAGGTGTTACTCACTTCCTTTGGATTCCACTCATTGCCAAACGAAATGAACCTAAAGAGTTGCGCTAAAGGATTGATAAAGAAAAATAAAAGGATTTTTCTATTTTATTCCACGAGATTTAAATTATGGGATAAATTAAATATGATTGATTAATTATTCATTAGATGAGATAAAAAGATAAGATTAATTATTAATTAATTTCTCAAGGAAATAAATTAATGAATTAATTTATCTAATTTATTTGGTTATTTAAGTAATTAATTTATATATTGGGTATAATAAATTATTAATTAATTGATAGATAACTAATTAAAACAAAAGATGAGCCGATCCAAGTAAGGGGAGTCCATTTGGACACCACCTAGGGCCGAGTTGGGCATCCTCTAGGATGCCCAACATGGGATCTAATCTTTTGTCTTGGTCAACAAGTCAAGTGATATTAAATCTTCACTTAAAAGGACTTTTGACCCAGTTGGAATTTAACAATACACACAACTCTCCTAGAAAAGAAAAAAAACTCTCCTCCTTCTCTCCTACACTAGACGTCGGTCATCAAGGGGAAAAAGAAAGAATTTTGCTGTCGATCAATCCACGTGATTATTTAGAGGCAACGTACTTTCGTTGTTCGGATTAAAAATTTAAGAAAGCTTCAAAGAACTCATGAAGAGTGGATAGCACGAGTTTTTGAAGAATTGGAGCCTTCAAGTTTTGAATTTTTGAGGGAGGATCGAGTTCTTCAACCACTTCGCTTCAACGGGTAATTTTTATTCATTTTAGCGTTTATGTGATTCAATATGCAAATCAAGAAAAACACCTTGGGATTTTAAAACCTTCCATTGCACAATTTTTTGCGTAACTCAACAGGATGTTCTGCTCAGCAAAAAGAGCGGGAAGCACGATGTCGGCTCTGAACTCGTTCAAACCAAAATGGTCATAAAGTTATGTCCAGCGAGTGAGCGTTGTTGAGAAACACTAGGCCTATCCAATGGTCTTCTGCATGCTCATGACTTAACCTCATTTGAGCGGTACTTGGCATCGGGGTTGCATCACACTTACTAGTGAGAGCATCTTTATCTAAGTGCACTAAGTCAATGTGACTTCCTTTGATAATTTAAGGAGCTCCATCCTGATACATAGCTCAATGCCTTGTCGATAATAAGGAAAATCGCTAATACTTCCCACTAGTTCCTTATCTTGCCGGAGAAAAAAAATTGCAAATCCCCGTTGCCTGTATTGGATCCCAAAATTAAAAAGAGACGGGCATCTAATCATTTCTTCAAGAGTGTGAAGATGCAATATATATTCTTCTTACCATCTGGATGTATCAGTCATCCAGCGTCTCCCAAGCTTCTCAGCTAGTGCCTTGTCTTTCTTGGCTTCATCTAATTTTTTGAATCTTTCTTGTTCATGATCATAGTCATCAGCCAAGACACGAGCGAGACACTCTCTAGCTTCATCTTCCACCCAAGAATTAATGGGATTAGGATGCTCAACTACAACTAGTCCCTTTCCCTTCCAAAGCAACAAAGAGTAAGGAGAGAGATCATTCTGAGGGGATCAAACAATCTTTGGCTTGGCTGAGTACTCAATAACATTAAGCATGTCCTCATCAAGTTCCTTGAGCCACCCAACGATATTAGGTTTCTTGAGCACAATCTTGTTCTGCCGCAAAGGATAGAAAGCTTTTGAAGAGCGACCAGATAGATTGAAACACTCAGTGGCAAAATCAATTATATTGATAGCAGGATGCCGAATATATCCTAGCTGCGATTTTAGACGCTTCTTTGAGTAAAGACCAAGATCCGCCAGCATCTCGAACACTTCAAGTTTCTTGGCTTCTGAAATAAGAGGGTTGTGGAGAGTTATTTTCTCTATAGGTAAAGAAAAACTCGACTTCTGGATCATAGCCTATGGGAAAGAAATCAATAACAGGAGGAGGAGAAGTTGGAGTAGGGACAATCGGGGCCATTATCGGTAGCTTAGCATTAATAGTCGCTTTCTTGACTGGCGAGATGTCAGTTTCAGGAAGAAGGCTTGCCACTTTTTTAGCGATGTCCACTACCGACGTGAGATCAACGTCTAAATCCATTTCTTCCTCAGGAGGAGCTGCATTAGCGGTAGCTGGATTTGGAGAAGCTTCAGTATGCTCCACAATTGGAGCTGAAACATGCAAGCGTTTGAGAAGATAGAAAAAATTTCTACCAAGTAGAAATTTCTAACAAAAGACATAAACGCTTACCCTGAAGACTTGCGACAGTCTCAGTCGCTTGGGCTTCAGGAACAGGTTGTTCCTTTTCTTCAGGCTCCAAAGAAACTTCATCATCAAGATTAATGAGAGTAGTGAGAGAAGTAGCACGGATAGGAATATAACGTTCTTCTAAAGCGTCTAAAAAGACTTTATGCCTCAATGCCAATTGGTTTGGTGTGTTGAGTGAAAACTTGTTAATGGGTATTATAGAAAGCCTAAGAGAACTATATATTGCATGGGTTATAGGGCTCTAATCATTAGACAATTAGGACCGATTTCAAATTATTTGAGATGGTGTGATCGGTTTTCAAGTCTTAGTTCTAGCATTTGTCGTCTAGCTTGGTTGTGGCAAGGTAGTACCTTGTGCACTTTTATTGTACTCATCTTTATTTGTATTGAAATGGATCTTTCCATAAAAGTAAGAAGACTACACTCCACCAGCTCTGCACAAGCATGCATCTATTTTATAGAAATCGGATATGGGTAGTGCTACTAATGTCACTAAATCAGCACTCCCCGAGGATAGCGCTTAACACTTTAAGCCAGAGATTATTAAAATTATATCCGTTGAGGGTGCATAAGTTAAATGAATTGTTCTAAGACCTCGAGGAAAACCCACATGTGGAATCCAATCTCCCGACGCTATCAAATCTTCTGAAAGCGTCCACCAAACATTGCAGAGATCATCGAGCCTGAGGCTACTCAACTCCTAGTCGCTGCTGAGTCTAGTACTTGTTGGGTTGACTCATTCGCTCGGGTGGCTCGTGGCAGCGAAAATTAAAATTTTACAAAAGTAAACGTACAACCACCCGAAAATAGGAATATGGAATTGGTTCGATCGAATTTGATAAGGTGGTAAGCGCAATTATACCTTTCGAAAATTTTGCTTCACCTCGTACTTTGGATCTCAGCAACCCTGTGGTGCAAATCCACACAATTTCCCTTGGGTGAGAAATTGCCCGTCATCTTTTCGTATGTCCCAGTTTAGAGTGCTCCAAGCGTCGCACCTCTAAGATGTATCCACACCTCGTTCAAGTCACCAATTGTCTTGCCTTGCGTGCTAGACAACAAAACGATTCTAAGCTTAACTTAGGCTTGATTATGTGAAGGGTAGGAATATTTTCTAAGTCGTTTAATTCAACACATGAATAGAACGACGTCTTGTTGGAAAGGGAGAGAGAGATGGCCGATTTTTAGGTCTAAGTGGGGGGCGAATTTTTCCAGCAAAAATCATCATCTATTTTAGTCTTCTTCATCTCTTATTTAAAGGTGAAGATTACCTAGAGTCCAATTAGGAAAAAAAACTTCCTTTCTCCTAAACTCTCTAGTAATCCTTACTCTAAGTAGATTGTCCCCACGGCTTTGGCAGCAACCAATGCTCCATTCCCCATCCACAGACTCATGTCTCCTCTACTTAGCTCCTTGGTTCTTTTCATTACCTGCAAATCATTGCAGATATGAACACCGCATCCAGTGTCAAGAACCCAAGAAGAATTGTTAACAGTGAAGTTAACTTCAACAAAGAACATACCTCGAGCCGGAGGCTCTTTGCAGTTCCTTTGCCAGTGCCCAACTTTCCCACATTTGAAGCACTCATCAGACTTTTTAGACTTGGACTTCTTACCCTTCTTCACACCACCATTACCTTTCAGCTTCTTAGTTTTATTCTTCTTCTTGTTGCCCTTCTTGGCTTTTGAAGAGGAATTCATAAGAAGCACCAGTTTATCCTTCTTGATGGTGCTTTCAGCAGTTATCAACATGTTAAAAAATTCATTCAATGAAGCATTTAAGTTGTTCATGTTGAAATTGATGACGAATTGATCATATGACTTTGGGAGAGATTGAAGTACAAGGTTGACACAAAGGTCTCCGTCGAGTAGCACATCCAAATCATTCATCTCCTGAATCAATTGGATCATTTTAAGGACGTGCTCACTCACAGACGCCCCTTCATTCATCCTTGCTCCAAATAGTTGTTTTGATATAGCATATCGTTCTCTCCTAGTCTTAGTACCGTAAAGCTCTTCTAAGTGGTCGATGATTTCCTTTGCCATCATCATATTTTCATGTTGATTTTGCAACTCATTTGACATAGAAGTCATGATGATGTATCTAACTTGGATGTTATCATCCGACCACAGCTTTGCGTACTCTCTATCCTCATCACTGCTTTCATCGTTAATCTACGGCTGTATAGCCGTCAGGATATAATCCTTCTTTTCATATTGAAGAACGATTTTTAGGTTTCTAAGCCAGTCCAAAACGTTTGGTTGGTTCAGTTTGTTGGTTTCAAGAATTGTATAAAGAGGATTTTTAGCCATTTTCGTTTATCTACAAAAATGCATAACAGACAATTAATAACGGATTTTCAAATAAAGTCCTTATACAATTTGGTCTTTAATTGTACAAATCTCCCACTATTTTTCTCAAATCACACCACCCTCTTGACATGATTTGAAGAAACGTTAGTTTCTTTAGTGGGCTTAAGATCGATTCTCACTTCATCATATGCCCCACTTTCTGAGCTAACATACGATGATTTTGAATAGTAGCCTTACCAGACCTTCTATCTTCTTAGATAGTTCTCAAGATGGTTTTCCTCATCTCCCACATGTGCCCCATTTTCTGAGTTAACACATGAGGGATGATGTTAGGCTCGACCCATCAAATATCCCATGTATAACCATCAATTTCATTGCCCCATTTTCTGAGCAAAAGGATTGAACCTTTTTAGTGGCATTTCACATGGTGAATACTTATGATGGAAGGCATGACAATAGAATTCCATTCTTATTATCACATAAGCCTAATATTTTCGCAGGAGGGAATTAGAACATGCTTATTGGGGGGTCTCATCAGATTTAATTATCTATCCTATGCATGCATTAAATCACATAATCATCATAGACAATTAAGTAAAACATCCACAAAGCGGTAAAAAAGAGGATAAACCACCTCGAGCCCTAACCTAGTAACCCACTCGAGCCAAAGTGGGTTTGGACATTCTAGAAAATAAAAAACCAGCCTAGACTATTACAATGGTATCGTCTCAGCATACAAGTCTTCAAGTCTTGGCTCCGTCTCTTTGCTCCGTCTTCGATTACATAGAATACCAAAAACTACTAATCTACTATACAGAAAAGTACAGAGCCAAACCGGCTATTATTTACAACTCTAAAATAATTACATACATAGAAAACCAACACTACGACTAGGCTCATGGTTCATCCTTTTATCACATAAACATGCCATGCAACAAACATACATGCGATAAAGTAAATTTTACCCATTCATCATTCAAACTAGATTGCAAATATCATTGGGATAAGTTCGATATTGATTTCTAAAACCTTTCTCAGAGTTTACAAGTCTAAAACATCATAGGTAAGGTCTTTGGGTCACCCACCTCCAGAAAGTACGAAGAAAGGAAAAGAAAAATCTTTTTTTTTATTTAACTTTCAGTTGACCACGCCTAGGCGTGGGTTACCCCACGCCTGGGCGCCGCGTGCAGCGGCTGTTGCTGTTTGCATTTTTCAAATCAGTTTTTCGCACGTTTGTGATTCTTTCGAGTTTCGATTAACGAATTTGAATTCTCCTAAGGTCTGAGTATTATTACTTGATGATTAAATCTTCGGTTCAACCATCTCACAACACCCACCAAAGGTGATTTCATAAAACTAGATCAAAACCTTCGAAAACAATCATATACCCAAATTTCAGATTTTATGATTTTTAAAACCAGTGACTTTTAAACATTAAAATCATAAAAATCAAACAACATCACAATTCAAAATCAATCCTAGTCTAACAATGAACATATTGATTATCATGCTTTCGATTTTACAATTTAAAACATAAAAACAAACATGCATAATCACATAAAAATTCGATCGAGCCAAACCATGGCTCTGATACCACAGTTGGGTTGACTCATTCCCTCGGGTGGCTCGTGGCAGTGGAAATTAAAATTTTACAAAAGTAAACGTACAACCACCCGAAAACAGGAATATGGAATTGGTTCGATCGAATTTGATAAGGAGGTAAGCGAAATTATACCTTTCAAAAATTTCGCTTCACCTCGTACTTTGAATCTCAGCAACCCTGTGGTGCAAATCCACACAATTTCCCTTGAGTGAGAAATTGCCCGTCGTCTTTTCATATCTCCCGGTTTAGAGTGCTCCAAGCGTCGCACCTCTAAGATGTATCCATGCCTCGTTCAAGTCACCAATCGTTTTGCCTTGCGTGCTAGACAACAAAACGATATTATGTGAAGGGTAGGAATATTTTCTAAGTCGTTTAATTCAACACATAAATAGAACGACGTCTTGTTGGAAAGGGAGAGAGAGATGGCCGATTTTTAGGTCTAAGTGGGGGTGAATTTTTCCAGCAAAAATCATCATCTATTTTAGTCTTCTTCGTCTCTTATTTAAAGGTGAAGATTACCTAGAGTCCAATTAGGAAAAGGAAACTTCCTTTCTCCTAAACTCTCTAGTAATCCTTATCCTATGAAGACTTGGAAGAGGGAAAAACTCTTTTCCTCCTCCACCACACATAAAAAACATCTCCACCCTTATTTAACTCATAAAATCGGTCAACACAAGTCAATTGGGCTCTAGGATTTCATTTTGAATTCTCAATTTAATTACAGGTTCAACCCATTAATTAAATACAAGTCAAATTAAATCCAATCATCTAATTCCAACATTTATTTATTTAACTTGGGATCCACCCAATTAAATAAAATATTTGGCCTCTACTAGGTTCATTAATTTAATTAATTCTACAAGATTAATTAAAAGAGTAAAATTAATTGAATCCTTCAATTAATTTATATTCCATATTAGGAAAGTACTACACTTTCCTAATTCCCTCAATTTCCTCAAAATTGATTAATCACATCTATTTAAGCAGTGACTCTCTCGAGTTAGTGTGTGACCCCTTAGGCTCGTTTCTATCTAGTAGTAAGTACACCTTCCCACAGTGCTAGTGTACTTTCCTAAAATGGAAAGTACTAGATTAAATCAGTCCTTTGATTTAATCAAGCCTCGAATCAGTCACCAAGCTAATTCTCGACACTTACAAATCGCGGTTGCCCACCTAGCATAGGGTCCCAAAGACCTAGATAAAACAAAAGTAAAGATACGCCTTTCGCGATCTTGATCCTCGCATAAGTAAGATCTCTCTATCTAATCTCCCGATTGAATCTAGAGCAGTGGCTAAGGTCGAAGCTGTATTAATTCAATACTATGTTTCCCACGTTATGTGAAATCGAATTCGACCATCTAAATGAGGGAACCCTACGCCTCTTTAGATATTATACTTCGGCCGAAGATTCCTTAAGTTGATTCACTATGTAACCATAGGAGATTAACCGGCTGGCTAATGTCAGAGATAGATTCCTCTCTATTCTCACGTGCCTTACTACGTAAGACGTGCATGTCTGAGTTTGCCCATATTCGATCATCTAAAGTGATCATGTAACAAATCAAGAACATGCGCGGTTAGGCATAAGACATCCAATAGAATCTTAGGTCCATAAGGATTACTCTTATACTACAAGACCACTGGAAGTTCCACATTCGACTGGGAATCCATTTTAGGAACTTCCATGGGGTTGTTCAGTTCGCCCATTACCACAATGGCAACCCTCATATATGCATTAGCTTTCACCGTGCCAGTATCTATGGAACGAGATACACTTTTCCCAGAGTATGCATCATATGAGCAAGTCTTTTGGATTGCATCGATATCCCTTTTATCTCGATGAACCCTTTCACGACTTGGAACAATGTTTAAAGATCACAGCCTTCGAGACATATTCCATCATTGCCACACCCAATGTGCAATGATGTCCCATAGCTGTGTGTGATCCTTCGGGACTTTATTCTAAGCCTAAGTAAAAACTAATTTAAGAATAAAGACATGCCACACATATAAAAAGAGATTGACTTTATTTATAAGAAAACGATTGTTCAACTCTAGAGTTACCATTACAAAGAATGGCGCCCATATTGGTGCGCCGGGCACTAACTCTAACAGTACTCAGGGTAAGCAAAATTGGTTTTTCCCTTAGTCTTTCTTCTCTTCTTTCTCTTTTAGAAAATCCTGATAACATAGAGGATTACTTTTTTCAGCTCGATCTGTATCACTGAAGGATTTCACAGCTTTCATTGCTATGCGACAAATGCAGATGTTGTCATCCCTCTACAAGTTGTTGAACCTGTCGTTGAACTAGAAAAACAAGCGTAAATGGAGCCTAAGGCTAATTAACTTGTGGTTCAAGATCCCCAAGTGCTTGATGTCAAGATTAGTACGCAGGGTAAGCGTCGTCCTTATTTCTTTATTTTCATTTCTACGAAGGTAGAAAATCTTGTTCTCATTAGCGTTTGTATTCTAGCTCCAACTCAAGATGACGCTGAAACAATTGTGGAAGTGGAGGCTACTGCAAAACCTACTCTTCTTGCGAATATTCCCTGGAGATTAATGTAGGTCTATATACCGGTGCGGAGATTGCAAAGCAAGTAATTGCCCAAGTTAGTCCTAAAGCTGAATCTTCTCCTGTGAGGATATGATTACAGATGCTGAGAAGCCTATCATAGAAGAGTCCGCAATTTTTTCCACACTGACTCTATCTTCACCAACTCCCGTCAACTTCTTTCCAAGAGGCTACGCAGAGGACTTAGAGTTCTATTATGCCTAGAGATTAAAAGACACGCAACAAATGATTGATATGGAGATGACTTTTCAACAAACTCTCCATAATCCTCATCTTTCAGATGAACATCATTTAGATGTTGTTGAGTCGCTGGCTGGAATGGGGTTAAGATCAAAGAAGTGATTGCTTGAGAAGATGGGTGAAGATCGGATGAAACTTTCAGTCCTAGCCTTTGATGAATGTTTCTATAAATTGATAAGGAAAAGTGACGAGCTTAACTTTCCACTCATAAACACCCATATCAAGTTCTCTTCTCTGAAGCTGGTAGGACGAATGAATGACCCATATGAAGCCTTGTTAAAGAAGATGGGTTATTCAGCAAAGCCTTTCACCATCTGTTCTTCTATTAATCTTTCTTCATCAAAGCCATTGAAGCTTTGGAAAGAAAAGGGACCAATGATTGGTGAAGGTCCCAATTTTATAAGTAAACGGGTTGATGAAGAAGCAAGAGAGTATCTTGCTCATGTTTGGGCAAATGAATTTGATATTGAAAAAGAAAGATTCGAAAAACTCATCAAAGCCAAGAAAATCAAGCGAGAGTCTGCAAAGGTTGGACAGTCTCAAGAGAATCCAAGTTGGCCAAGGAGTTTGTGCTGCATTGCTACACAATCACAGATTTGGTGCAAACTCCTTCGCTCTTTGATTTTGGAATTGATTACACACACACGGGTTATGCCATATTTCACCTCAACAAGCGTGAGAAGTTGGTGGGATAGATCAGTGATCTCCCCTCTTTTAGAGAAGCGGCATCATGATACATTCGGAACTCATTTAGACAAGTTATTGCTTCAAAGTTAACTAGAAACACAGACACTTCAACCATAAATCAGAAGTGGACTTAGTAATCAATGGAGATCTGTGGGCTTACTGTGTAGAAACTTGCACTGAGTTTCATCATGAGAGTTTAGCATTGGTGAAAAATGCCCAAACGCTTGACTCTGTCATAATTCCAAAAGTTAGAGTTAATGAATCCTGAGGATATTATGTCCTTTCAATCATCTTTCTTGAGCGCTGATCCATGTGGTGAAAATGATTTCAATTTTCCAACCAGTGGATCAGACGCTAGCTCAATCTATCATGCTGTCGTGATGGACTACTTTTGAAAAGACATCTCAGGGGTGGATCTTCCTGAAGAAATGGATCTTGCACTTACCTATGAAAGGCATGAAGATGCTCTTTTCTACATTCGAGGAACCCGTGATCTGAGTCCAAGGCATGTACTTGAAGCAATTTGCCCAATTTGAGTCATCCCTATTCAGAAACATATTGTGAAAATCACAAAAATTGCAAATGATGCAGTACCCATCGCTGAACAAATAAATGTTGATCCATTAAGTACTACTGCAGAGCTTCCCAAATCCACCGCTGAGGCCAATGCTTTTGACGCTGCAGAAAATGAATAATACCATGATGCAGTGGTTTAATTTGCGGACGCTTTAGAGGAAATGGAGGTCAAAGATGATAAGGATGATGAACCTTTGATTCAAGATCCAACCAAGTGAAAAGGTCTTGCTAAAGATAAGTCTAAAGCAGCTAAAAGACACCATCTCCTCCTCTTCCAACGATGACGATTTAGATGACAATAGTGAGCCCGATAAAACCCAAGAGAGTCTCATAAAAGATGTTCATAAACTTAACAAAACAGTGGCTAAGCGCATGGAGGAAAACATCAAAATATAAAACAATATTTCAAAAGGTCGTGTAGGAAGCCAAAACTGTGAATGTATAGAGGGCCGCTAATACATTCCGAGACAATGTTCTTGGGGGCTTAGTCAAAGCCTTGAGCAAAGAATTCACTCAACAAGTCATTGCCTACGATGTCATGCTGATACTAATTCAATTATTGCACCGCTTGGGCAACAATTAGTGTTGATACTTGAAGGAATAAATTGCATGAATGCTAAGCTTGATATCTTAATTGGAAATGATGTCAAGAAGGGGGAAGATGATTGTAGAAAAAGGAAAGTGAACACTTAACAAGACTGACGACAAGCGATGGAGCCAGATGTTTGAAGCACTGAATAACTTAAAGAAACAAGTCATCAAGAAGTACAAGCCTTGCTATTACAAGAATAAATTCATTCTATCCAACCTTGACATAGACTTTCTCGAAGAAATGGGATTTGCGTTGCTTTCTGCTCCACTAACTCGGCCTCTACAATGAAAATCTACTAGTGACAAGGTTTGAGATATCTACGAATATCTCATAAGAACACTTGGAATCAGACCCAGAGATTGGCATCAAATATTTCTGGAATATGAAGAAGAATCCAGGAGAATAAAAGAAGATTATGTTGATGTACATCATACAACTATGATAGACATCGATAGACTTCTCTATGAACTCGATAGAGAAATCTATGAAGCTGAACGATAGCAACAAGAGAAACGCCATGGAGAGTCTAGCGCTCCAAATCCGAAAAGAAGAGAATGACATCTCTATCTCTTTATGCTTCTTGTAAAGTTATTTATCTTTCAGTTGTAAAACTCTATACTTAATTGATATCTATGAATGAATGTTTTAGGCTGAAACACCTTGTTGAAGCTAATCTAACTTAGCTAACTTAACTAACTTTCTAAATGTTGGTCCCAAGTGGCATACGAAAGGGTCTAGAAGGGGGGGGGTTGACTAGACCCTGAAGTCTTTTTCGACTTCAAAAAATTTCGTATTGAAAAAGTGTTGGACGCTTGAAAAGTAGGCGCTTGACTTGAGCGTCTGTTGAAGACTGTTTTTAGAAAGTTAACTTAGACTTCAAGATTTGAATACTATAACCAAATAGGTTTAAGCGTTCACTTCTTCGATCAGTGTTAGCACAGCGGAATTGATTTTGGAGTCTTCTCTTTTGAAAGCTTTAGCATCACAGAAAGTATCTTAGTTGCTTAGTGTTTGATTGTGTTTTACTTAATCAATTTATGCAATGATATGATGATAAGAAAATTGACTGTAAAGTAAATAACAAAATAATTGTAAGGTTCGTTGGATGGTGTAATCCCAACTACGTCCTTCTTCTCCGTGAACACTTGGAGGCAATCCACTAAAATGATTCTCAAAGAATCACACAGAATCTTCTATAATTTAGGGAGAGATGGATGTCGATGACTTGAGCTCCTTGATCACACAGATTTCTGCTCCAAATCACTTCAATCCCCTTGCTTCTTTCACTCAGAAATAATGCAAGTATCCAACTTCGACTTCACACAGATTGCGAGGCTTGGATGGGGTTTTTCTAAATGATTTGTTTGATTTTGATAAAGTTCAAACAACTGGGAATATCTCAATAGTAATGTAGGTTTCTCTGAAAAGAAGATTTGAGATATTGGTTGACTGTCTCAGGTTTTGAAGAAAAGCAAAAAGAAGGTTTGCTTGAATATTCTGGCTTTTCTGAGAGTTTAAGGAACGAGACTTCAATTCAACAGCAATTTGGCTTGGAATTAATCGGGTGTTTTTGGCTTGTTGTTGAAGTCCTATTTATAGGCATTCTTGGAGAAAGTGTTTGTTTGACACATGCACAGGCGCGTGTCTCTCACTTCCGCGAGTGAACAACTTTTGTCCTTTTTCCTAAAAATCTATTGCACAAAAGTTGGTGCTGCAGTCTGTGAATAGTTGACAGTCCAATAGGGTGGCTTCTCCGTACATTTGAAAGTGTTTATCACATTTAATGCTCTTATCAGCATTTAATGCATTTGAATTAAATGCCTGTTGGTACTTAATGCGTTGTGAATAGTTGCATTAAACTCCTTCTGGACTTAGAAATAAATTCAGGTGAAATCAATCATTGATAGACACTCATTCATCCTTTAATTACTCCTGTCCTAAAAGTGACGCTTGATATGGCTGGTCATTTGAACGCTTGGAATCTTCATCTTTATTCAGACTTCAGGCGCTTGAGTCCTCAACCTTAACTACTGATAAGCTCACTCAGAAATTATCAGACGCTCAGTCTAAGAACACTTAGCCTAAAAATCTAAAATAAAATAAAGCAAAGCCTATTACAATTCTAACGCTTGAAAGCTTATACAAAATTTCTAAATAAAATCAAACTTACATATTTTGGGGTCTAACATAAAATCCTAATTGTCATCATCAAAACATCTAACATGATAACCCTAACAATTTTCCTTTTTTTGATGATAGCAATACTTACTCTTTTATAGTTCAAGAGTTAGACAGCCAAAATAAAAGTTAGCTTTGGTTAGTAACAGTTAGTTAACGTTAGTTTTGCTTCAACAAGATGTTTCAGCTGAAAAATGCATTTTTATATATATGAATGAGTACACGCATTTTTACAACAAAAAAAGTACATAAGAGACAAGAATATAGATAATGCAAGACAAATTCTCTAATGACTTGGTCTAACTATGTATCGCTTAGGCATTTCATCTTGGATAGCTTCAGTTAGATTATCTCCCAAAGTCATCATCGCAGCATGATCTTTGTCAATAATGAGCTTATTCTCTTCCTTTTGTCTCTTTCTGTAAGCAGAAAAGTGTTTGTCCCATTCAATCGGATCAGTACCCATATACCTTAGGCAAATTTTGAAAGTTCGGTTGAAGTCAGTCACCTGCCTCTCTTCAGCTAAGGATCTTAGATCTGTAGGTTCTGGAATATATGCTCTTTGAAGAGGGATGTCAAACTGTTCAAGCCTTGCTCGAGAAGGTATTGGTAGATTTGGATATAGTGCCATTGGAGGTTCTCTTAGCGTTCTACTAGGCGCTCCAGCAGAATCACTTACCCCATAAGCCGTTATCCAAGATGGGAAGTTATATCTTTGCGCAAAAGGAGAAGAAGTTAGCTGACGCTTTGGCGGCGGAGGAGGTTCTTGAGCTCTTGAACTGGACGCTCTCTTCTTCTCTCCTTTTCTCTTCTCTTCCTCCTTATTGCCATCATCAACCTTAAAATGTTCTGTTAGTAGGCTAACCTGAGAGGCAATCTAAGACATTGAAGCTATAAGATCATCCAGGCGCTTGTCGAAATGTTCTGCATTGCGAGTAGCTTAGCGCTGGTAGCATCATTCAGTGTAGTCTCTAAGTTCTCTAAGCGCTTGTCAAAATGTTCTTTCATGGCGAGTTGGTTGGCCCGAGTAGCATCATTCATTTCTTGAAATTCTCGGCGACATTCACTAACAGCGGCTTGAGCAGAATTGCGCATATGAGCAATCTGGGCGCTCATAGTTTGAATCCTGATGCATGCTTGAGTGAGTCAAGGGGAGCTTGATATGCAGGATCAAATACTGTACCACGTACATCAATTTGAAGATCCTTAGCAGTATCAGCAGCAACAGAATCAACTAGTTTAGGAGCGTCAGGATTATCCTCTGGTGGACACGCTTGAACTGGTTCTTCAGCAGACGCTGGAATACTTGCAACTTCTGCTGGTTCAGACACTTCAGCCAATTTAGTAGATTCTTCCTCAAGCGCTGAATCTAGTTGGTGAAATTCATCGAATTGGAAGTTCCAATTGGCTATACCGACATAGGAACTGGAAGCAGCTTCAAGAAGTTCGGTCAGATGCTGAAGAGGAAGGCAAGTACCTTGGATAAATGTGCGAATTGGACTATCTATGGCCCTGATGTACATAGGACCAATGATATCTAGCACATGATTCGGAAAGATTTTGGACGGCGCTCGCCAAATAGAGAAGATCGCATCTGAGCAGTAATCCCTAGAAAATCCAAACAACCTATCTATTAGAAGATGTTGGAGATGTTGAGATTCAGGTACATAAGCACTGTAGTACTCTTCCAGGTAGGGATAGATAGCTTGAGCCAGTCCCTGATTCCTTTCCAGCAGTGAGAGGGCAAACTCATAGTGATTGAGTACCTCTTTGCGGATAGACGGGAGCAATGGATATCCTCGAAAGGGATTAATTACTGAGCCATTCCATTGTCTGAGATTTGTAGTGAAGATTAGGTGAAAATGAGATAGGGGAGTCATAATCTTCACCATCAAGTTAAAGTTACCGTCGCAGTGGCTGGGAGAGAAATTCAAGCTAGATATTGAAGCACTGCCACTAGTTGATGTTTTAACGTTGAAGTGAAGAGGAGTTGTGGATAGTCTGTGAAGCTCTTGACGCAGACACTGCTCAATCTGATGACGAATTATTGGAAGCTTAAGTACAGGTCCAACTCTTTGTTGACTCTTCCTAAGGCAATATTTGGCGAATTGACTCTTCTTGTCATGCATACCTATTGGTGGTCCCAAGTGGCATACGAAAGGGTCTAGAAGGGGGGTTGAATAGACCCTGAAGTCTTCTTCGACTTCAAAAATTTCGTATCACTTTAAAGGTTTGAACGCTTTGGATGACTGAGCGCTTGGGTCAGACGCTTCAGAAGAAGTTAACTTAGACTTAGTGATTTTAGCAGTTTACCAAAGTAGGGCAACGCTTAGATCTCTTAATCAGGGTTAGCACAGCGGAAATGACTTTTAGCGTTCTTTTAGTTAATTTAATCGCTTTGCACTTTAACTTGTCTCTTTCAAAGATAAATGACGTAATAATAATAATAATAAGACAAATAAGGTAAATGACACAAGATATATAAGGTTCACTGGGTGGTGTAATCCCAGCTACGTCCTTCTTCTCCTTTTTCACTTGGAGGAATTTACTAGAATGATTTTCGAAGAGTCACACAAAATCTTCTACACGATAGTAAAAGGTGAAAATGCTCTTGGGCTCCTTGATCACACAGATTTCAGCACCAATGAAGATCGTCTTCTTCAAGCTTCTCTCACTCAGAAATACTGCCTGAAAGGATTCAACAAATTTCTCACTCAGATGAAAGGTTGAGGTTTGTCACTAGGGTTTTGTTTGTTTTTGAAAAGATCAAACAACTTGGAATATCTCAGTTGAAATTTTGAATTTCTTCTTTGGAAGATGTTTGAGATATTTGTGACTATCTGGAATGTAGATAAAAAGCTTGAAAGATCCGGCTATGGAGTTTCTAAGCTTTTTCTCAGCAAGTTTTTCTTGTGTCTGTACGTAATTGTCTCTTATAGAAATTGTATATCTCTCTTTTTAGGGTTTGCTAGGGTAAGGTATTTATAGGCAATTTCTTGGGATCTATCTGTTGGACACATGTAGGAGCGTGTCTCTCACGGGGCGCGTGAGTATACCTTTTCTCTGACATTCCTGAAAGTTCGCTGAAGCCAATTGAACGGGAGCAGCTGAAATTCTGAATCTTCTGACAGTCTGGTCAAAAGGTGGCTTGTCCACAAGTCACATTAGCTTATCACAATTAATGCTCTTATCAGGCATTTAATGCATTTTGAATTTAATTCCCGTTGGAAATAAATGCCCGTTGAATGATTGCATTTAAGTCCGTCATGACTTGAGGATTTATTTCAGGTGATTCTGATATAAGTCGCTTGAGGGATTTCGAGCGCTTGATCCATAAATCCAGAAATGAGATCTTTTAGGGTTTGACAGATGCTAAGAAGAAAATCTTTATCTCCGGTTGACTTCAGACGCTGGTCTTCAACTTCTTCTCTAATAGACTCACCTAGAATTCTACTAGCGATTCAGTCACTAAGACTTAGTCTAAATTCTACAAAGATAAAAATTACAAGCCTATAATAAATTACAACTTTCAAACGCTTAGACATCAATCTATTAAAAATGGCAACTTACATTGTATTTTTGGGGTCTAACATTAAATTCTATCTTGTCATCATCAAAACATCTAACATGAAATTTCCTAACAATTTCCCCCTTTTTGATGATGTCAAGACTCTTATAACTCTTTTATAATTTAAGAGTTACTTAAAAAGAAAAGGCCCAAAGGAATATAAGTTAGCGTTTGAAAAGTTAGTAAAGTTAGCTAAAGTTAGATTAGCTTCAACAAGATGTTTCAGCGTTAAAACATTCATTCATTGAAAGAATTTAAAGCATACATGTTTTACACTGAAGGAAAACTATAAATAAAAAAGATAAAACAAAAAGGAAATCAATCACTTTTTCTGTCGCTTCGCTCTTTCTTCACCTTGTAGAACTTCTAACGCTAGTTCCAACTAGAGATGATCAATATCGATCATTGTCGTATGTTGAACTTCATCATAATCATGCCTACGAAGTCTGGCGCTTTTATTTAGTTCTAACAACCTTTTCGTCCAGTTCCTTGGTGGAATACCAAGTTCACAAATTAAGTCGTGATAGATATCTCTTTGTCGATCATTTGACGGTCTCCAATTGATAGGTCGTTGTAGCGGTCTGGCATAGGCAGGAAATCCCATACTTTCTAAGAACTCGGGGTCCAATTCTGGAAGCGCGCACTTTCTGAGATAATACCTTGGCTTTCTTTTCTTGGATAGCATTTTCTTAATGCTTACTAATTCTTCGAACAATGAACGCCACTGTTTATTATCTGCCTTGGAAATCGCTTTGGACTTTTCTTTATCTTCCCCCTTCTTGACATTAACAAGGGAGCTCTTGAGTTCAGCGACATCTCGGCGCAAGAGTCGTACTTCTTCGACGAGAAGAGCAACTTGTTGAGCGACACTCTGAGCGGCGGCATCGGATGAAGCGTGTCTTTCAGTATCGGCCAAGGTGCTCTGAGCTAAGTGACGGTTGAATTCAGATGAGAGCTCAGCAATAAGGGGTGATATACTTTGCATGATAGCAATAGTGCTTTTATTTGCAGCGTTTCCAATATCACGACTCCGCGTATCCGACACTATACGGATATGTCTATCAGCAGCCTCAAAGATCTTAGAGCAGGAACCCTCAATGTTGGTAAGCGAGTTCCGGACTGCCTGTCTAAAGTCTCTGGCTTCTGAATCGCTCTCAGAATCTGAATCGGAAGAAGGACGCTCTGGGGACGAGAGAAGTCTGTAAGATTTTGAAACTGTAGCCTTACCTTTGGATTTATCTCTGATAAAAGGTTCTTTAGGCACTTGAGCAATTTTAGCGTGCACTTCTTCAATCGCTCGATCCATGATAGGTTCTGCAATCGCTGGGGGCTCGACCACTGGGGCGCTAGAGGGATCTGGAAGTTGAGCGTCATCCTCAGTAGGTGCACTTTCTTCTTCTATAATTTGGATGGAGGGAGAAGATTCTCTAAGACCAATGACCAGAGGGCGCCAAGGGCTTCCATCACATGCCTTGGACTGATCAAGCTAGATTGCGGGATAAAGAATATAGCGTCTTCGCGTTCTTCGGTACTTAGTGCAAGTTGCACACCTTCCAGTAAAGCAATCCCTGAAGTATAATAGTTGAAGAAGTCCAAAATCAAACGCATGAGCGCTTGAGCTGCTGCTTGGTCCACTGGCCTAATTAGCGAGATGATCTTGGCCACTTGAATATTTGATTCACTAAAGAGCATGGGGTGAAGAGTATATCCTCGGAAATTGTAACACCCTGAAAAGTGATTGAAACTGATGTCCAGTGATTGGGCATTTTCAAACACCACTCTCATTGCTCTGTGGAACTCAGCGAACTCAGCGTGTTCATTTGAAACATCCACACGAATCTGACTCTGGCCTGGAAGAAGAGGTTGTTTACTTGATGAAGCGTCTTCATTTAGGTCAGGAAAGACTCGTTGAACAAACCCGGCACGAGGATGCAAAACGTAGCGTCCACCTTGGCTGTATAAGGCAAGTTGCTGGCGAATGTAGCTTTCGATTGGTTGTCTATATCGTGGCAAAGCGCTAACATTCCCTGCAATAATCTGATGCTGTTGAAGCAAAAAGGTTGCATAACCTCGACGTCTGTACTCTATTCCGAAATTGAACAAAAATGGATATCTGATCAGTTCTTCAATGGTGTAGAAGTGAAGAACAAATTCTTAAGCCCACCTGGCTGTATTCATCATCCAACGTTTTCCAAGTTTGTTCGCTTTCTTTGCTCTTTGTTAGCAGCAATGAACTTCTCAAAATGTTCCGTCTCTTCATCATAGTCGTCAGCCCATAATCTGGCTAGATATTCACGAGCCTCATCTTCTATCCACGAGTTGACCGGATTTGGGCGTTCCGCAACAAGCGGTCCTTTACCTTTCCTTAACTTAAGTGGATTAGGAGAGAGAGCGTTCTGGGGAGACTTGACAACGGAGGGGAAGGCCGAATAGCCTATCTTGTTGAGATCTTTTTCATCTAGATCTTTGTTCCAATCACCCATATGGGGGTTCTTAAAAACAATCTTGTTTTGGCGCTGAGGATAAAAGGACTCGTCCGAGCGACCGTTTGAATTGAAACGCTGAAGATCAAGATCAGCTCTGTTGAAAACTGGACGACAAATATACTCAAAGCGTGATTGAAGACGCTCCAAGTTATATAGTCCTAGATCGGCAATACGCTCGAAGATTTCAAACTTGAGAGAGTTGGACAAATCGGGCCGATGGAGAGTTGTTTGAAATTGTATTTCCAACTTGGCAAGCGTTTAAGTGTCTCGTTCTCTGGTGGCATAATAAAATTCAACATCTGGAGTATATCCGCGCGGGAAGAAATTGATGACACGAGGAGGAGGTCCCGTTGGCGTAGGAATAATGGAAATCGCTTCTGTTGGGATGGGGGCCACTTCTATTGACCGCTCATCGCTCAAAGGTGCTTCACTGGCTGATGATGTTGCAGCGTCAGGAAGGGCTTGAGATGCTTCCTTAGCAATATCCACAACAGTTGCCATATCCACATCCACTTCAACTGGAATCTCGGATGAAAGAGGGGCATCAGCGATTGGTGCCTCTGGAGGTACATCTTGAGCTGATACATGTAAGCGATTTGAGAAAAGCAAGCAAAATTGCCACTAAGTAGAAAGATTGAAATGACTAAATCGCTTACCCTGAGAAATATCATCGACTATTTCAATCGCTTGATCTGTTTCTGGGACAGGTTCCTCAGGCTCTGGAACAACTTCTTCTGGATCTAAGTCGAGAAAAGAAGCTATAGGATCAAAACGAATGGGAATATCTAATTCTTCAAGGGTGTTGAGAACATATTGAATATCTGCTTCACATTGTGCTGAAAGAATTTTT
Source organism: Buddleja alternifolia (assembly GCA_019426215.1). Lineage (NCBI taxonomy): Eukaryota > Viridiplantae > Streptophyta > Magnoliopsida > Lamiales > Scrophulariaceae > Buddleja > Buddleja alternifolia. The sequence continues at coordinate 12,568,830 of CM033391.1, read as the reverse complement.
ATCCTAGCGTTAGAGACTTAGAAACTAACGAGGAAAGGATATACTAATTTGCTTAGCAAATACTTACCCTGAACACTAGAAAGCCTCTCAGATTGAGTAGCGGCTTGAGGATCTGAGCTGATTTCTGGAACAGCGTCAAAGGGAGGAACGCTCACTGACTCTCTAAGCGCTAGAGGAGGCTGCGGGAGTAGAAAGAGGAGTACATCTTCGTGCAAGCGGTACTTCTTCTTCTACTACTTTCTCTTTCTCGGGAACGGAAAAGATAAACGCTGGAGGAGGCGATGGAGATTTAGGAGAGGGAGAAGGAGAATGGATCTTTTGCTTCTTTTTGGGTTCCGGCTTCTTCTTCTTGGGTTCAGGCTTTTGTTTCTTTGCTGGCTTGGATGGCTCAGCGACTTTGAGAGCTATCTTTCTCTTAGGTCACTTGACCACCACATCTTCTTCGGATGAAGAGGATGATGATGAAGAGGAAGACGCTTGAGCTTCATCATCACTCCGAACAACTCCTAAAGCACGAAGTCGCTCACGCTCTTCTTTTGGAACAGCTGCACCACCTATCTTCCTTGGCTTTTGCAGCTCACGGATCATTTTCTTTTCGTAGAATTTTATTGCTGGAATCTTCTTGCCAGAAGAGTTTGTATAACCACAAGCGCTAAGAATACGACTTAGCACAATCCCATAAGGCTTGGGATTCACCGACTTGTCCATCGCTGCCTTGAAGCGATTAAAAATGTAGAGAGACCAATTTACCTTTAATTTGGTCAGAATGGCCACCACCATCTTGTACTGTAGGTTTGTAACTTTATCGAATGTCCCTTTCCTGCATTCGCTCATCTTTGAGCATATATTTGCGAGAATAACATATTCTCCCTTCATGTCGTTCTTCTTGAAGTTCGGCTCGTATGCAGTAACAACATCTTCTTTCTTGACCAATTCCCAGACTTTTGTAGCATCTCCGAGATTGACGTGTTCCACCTCAGAGCCATCATTGGGTAGAACTAATAATGAAGAAATCAAGGAAGGGGTAAGAACAAAAGTCTCTTTAGCGAAGGGGAAGACGCAGGATATAGAATTTTCGTCTTCAGAAATCTGGGCATTGTTGAAAAAGTGGAGAGATTCATCTTCAAAGTAATTGAAAATAGTAGTGATCATATCTCTCAAACCAGATTCTTGAACGAGTGGAAGAATCGTTCGAAGAGGAAAGTTTTGGTTATCAAACAGATAGTCCAGTTAACCAGAAATCCGGCGTTAACAGTGACTGGTTTTTCAGCACAGGAAGTTTTTCCGGTAGCGGACTTGGATGATTTGGAAGATTTTGAAACTTTGGGTGTCATTGCTGAAAGTTTGAAAGCTTTTTGAGAGAGAAGTATTTGCCTTGAGAAAGATGAAGATTTTTACAGTAGAGAGAATTTGTGAGAGTGATAAAATCTGACTGTAAAGACCTTGAAGAGTTTAAATAAAGGCAAAAATTAACTTTTCAATGGCTACGATGTTGACACGTGGACAGTCAAAGAGTTTGAATTTTGAAAGGAGTCAAATCTGATACGTTTTTAGAAAAATACGAATGCAAAAAGTGCGGTAAAATAGTTTATCAGTTACCAAAAAGAGCGAAATTTTGGGATCCGCAGTTACCAAATTAATTGAAAAACGTTTGAAAAGATTTGAAATTTTCAGCGTGAAGTACACGCGCCTAATAGTACACTGACACGTAATCAGACTCGTGCAGACCTGAACTATCTCGATTTTAGATAAATGTCAATAACCGTCAATTTGATTTGATAGACACGTGTGGGTAGTTATCAAATCTAATCTTTTATACTTATCCAAACGCTATCCTTTTATCGATGAAAACTATGCATGATTTTTAAAATAATTTTCTTAGCGTTATCGTGGGAATTTCTTTAACGCGTAAGACTTTTGGAGAACAAAATTTAATTTTGTAAAGTTTGTGATAAAGTCAATCGCTTGAATTTTTAAATGACAATTTTATTTAGAGATTGACTTCGTCATGCATAAAGATAAGCGCTAGTGATTAATGCATAAAAAAAAAATTTAAATCATTTTTTATCACAGTCGCTTATAAATTGTTATAAGTACAATTTTAAAGTTCCCCCTAAAATTGATGACTTATTTCAGATTTTATTAAAACGCTTTAGACATAAGTGACACGCTAGAAGCTAACGTGCTTAGTAGCAAGTATACTAGTCGTGTAGTAATAAAAATGGACAAAATAAGTCCGGGTTGTCGAACCACGGAGACTTTGATTTTTAGCTTATGATTTTCAAATAAACGTAAAGACGAATTAACGGAAATTAAGAGTAAAACAAGTAAGCAAACAAAGAACAAAAGAAATAAGAACAATCAATGGATTGAAACTCAAGTGTGAGAACTAGACTAAGGCACATGCAAGACTTGATTTGATCCTTATCCGCAGAAAGACTCTTGTTGGATTATTAGACCTAGTTGTTATGGTGAAAACTCCTAAGGTAAATAATACCCGATGTCTCGCGATATGCTCCTACACTTAAACGGCGGTTTCCTAAGTATGTCTACCCGAAAATCTAACCTCTAAGCATGCATTGAGGAACTAGAGTTTACTCGATTAGAATCGAACGACTTCACCCGGGAGTCTTTACCTATGTCTAGGGCAACTCCTATTTGATCAGTGATGCTATGAATTCCTTGCACCTAACTTAACTCTTTCTCAAGATGCTAAACTAGGCAATTTATAATACATATGGTGATCAATCACATGTAAGGAATATAAGCACAAATTCATAACACATAGCAACAAAGGAATTAATTCAACAATTATCAATAATACGAATAATTCACAAATCAATTCTTACAAGGCCCTAGCCATATAAATTTAGCCCATAACTATCAACATAGCAGAATTCAACATGTTCTTATACATAAATGTAAACATCAAATGCAATGAACAATGAAAGAAACTCCCTATAAGGTTGAATGACAATAGATCTTTTAATGTAGCTTCAATCCTTGGCTCTTATCCTCTTCTTGCTCTTCAAGATCAGTGATAATGGCCCAAAACCCCAGAAAATGCTCCCAATTCCCAAGATTCAGAACCCTCAAAATAAATTGAAAAATCCTATTTATAGTTCCAAAATTCTGTTATCGCGCCGCCTAGGCGCCACCTATGTGGAGTGTCTTTCTTGGGGCAAAAGTTCCGGGGCGCCCAGGCGCAGAAAATGGGGCGCCTAGGTGCGCGATATGTGGCGCCTAGGCGTGGCGGTTCAGGCACCTAGGCGCCTCAGTGTGAAGCTTTGATTTTTGTTTGCTGGGTCACGCCTGGGTGCGAGAAAAATGGCGCCTAGGCGCCTCAGTGCGTAGCCTTGAGCAGAGTTGGGTAAATGAGTCGTCTTTTTGCCCTTTTCTTCGTCCATCGTCGCTTACTACCTGAAAGCACTTTACACATATATTAAACGCACGAGTGGCACGAAATAAACTATATATGGGCCTGAATTGTCATTAAAAGGACCTAAAAACTTATGTAAAAACGACTCCTATCAATAAGCATAAGGTGGATTCCCCCTAAATTATATGCCTATTAAATATGATGCTTTATGATTTAAGCGTTTAAATCAATCATACCTAATTCACTTCTCAAAGTGAGAAAGCGTTGTTCGTTGAGCGCTTTGGTGAAGATATCTGCCAATTGTTTGTCAGTTCCAATGAAGTGCATGGAGATATTTTTCTTTTGAACATGGTTACGCAAGAAATGATATCTAATGTCAATGTGTTTAGTTCTAGAATGAAGGACAGGATTTTGGGTCATAGCTAAAGCGCTTTGGTTATCACAATGGATTGGGGTAGGACCTAGGATAATTCCATAGTCTCTAAGTTGTTGTCTCATCCAAAAAATTTGCACACAACAGCTCCCAGCGGCCACATATTCAGCCTCAGCGGTAGAAGTCGCTATGGATTGTTGTTTCTTACTATGCCACGAAACTAGTCTATCACCTAGAAATTGACATGTACCACTAGTACTTTTCCTATCTATTTTGCATCCTGCAAAATCTGCGTCTGAATAACCAATTAGTTCAAAAGGAGAGTCCCGTGGATACCATAAGCCCACATTTTGTGTGCCTTTTAGATATTTAAGGATTCTCTTGGCAGCATTTAAGTGTGATTCTCTAGGATCAGCTTGAAAGCGTGCACACATGCATACCGAAAACATAATATCCGGTCTACTAGCAGTAAGATAAAGAAGTGATCCAATGATACCTCTATAGTTAGTGATATCAATTTTCTTCCCACTTTCATCTTTATCTAACTTAAGCGTTTGGCTCATTGGAATTTTTGAAGATGATGCATTTTCCATACCAAATTTCTTAATCATATATTTTGTATATTTAACTTGGTTTATAAATATTTCATTAGGAGTTGTTTAACTTGTAGTCCTAAGAAGAAAGTTAATTCACCCATCATACTCATTTCAAATTGATCTTGCATCATTTTCGAAAATTTCTCACACAGTCGCTTATTTGTAGAACCAAATATAATATCATCAACATAAATTTGGACTAAGAGAATATCTTCATTATGGGTAATTTTAAATAACGTTGTGTCAACGCTGTCTTTTAAAAAGCCTTTACCTATAAGGAAGATAGAGAGAGTGTTATACCATGCTCTTGGTGCTTGTTTAAGGCCATAGAGTGCCTTATCCAGCTTATAGACCATACTTTTTCCATGATTGTTGATGAATCCTGGAGGTTGCTCCACATAGACTTCTTCTTGGAGTTTACCATTCAAGAAAGCACTCTTCACGTCCATTTGATACACCGTGAATTTGTTGAATGCGGCAAACGCTATGAACATACGAATCGCTTCAAGACGGGTTACTGGGGCGTATGTCTCATCAAAATCAATTCCCTCTTCTTGACAATAACCCTAAGGGACTAGTCTGGCTTTGTTTCTTATAACAATGCCATCTTCGTCCATCTTGTTCCTAAAAACCCATCTACTCCCAATAACTCCTTGATGAGTTGGCCTTGGTACTAGTGTCCAAACCTTACTTCTCTCAAATTGGTTAAGCTCTTCTTGCATTGCTTCAACCCAACTTGAATCACTGAGCGCTTCATCCACTTTCTTTGGTTCCATTTGAGATAAGAAACTTGCGAACATGACCTCATTAATTGTAGCTAACCTAGTTCTAACAGGTGTTTCTATATCTCCAATTACTAGCTCTGGTGGATGGTCTCTAAGCCATTTACAGTCTGGTTGGAAAGGGTTGAGAGACTCTTGGTCATCAATCGCTTGATCCCTATTTGTCTCTGGCGCAGTCGCTTCATCATTCACAGTTCCAGTTTGCTCATGATGATTATTCTTTTCATGATCATCAGCGATTCTAACTTTATCATCATTTGTAACCTCACGAGTAACCTTAGGAATATACACAAAGATCTCATCATCAGCGTCATCATCACTATCATCATTGAGGTTAATTTGTGACGCTTGTTGGGCAAGATCTTCAATTCCTACATCATCAGGATTAACCTTAGTCAGTTCTTGGTTAGCATCATCAAACACAACATGAATTGATTCTTCAACCTTCGATTTGATCTTATTTGGGATGCGAAAACTCTTTCCATTCTTAGCATAGCCTAGAAAGATTCTCTCATCCGCTTTAGGATCAAAAGTCTTTAGGCTGTGGGATCCATTATTATGAATGAAACATTTTGAACCAAATACATGAAAATATGAGACGTTAGGCTTACGTCCCTTCCACAACTCATATGGAGTCTTCTCATGTTTCTTGTTGATCATACACCGGTTCTGAGTGTAGCAAGCTGTGTTGATGGCTTCGGCCCAAAACCTTTGAGGCAACTTAGACTCTGCAAGCATTGTCCTAGCAGCTTCTTTAGGTGTTCTGTTCTGTCGCTCAGCAACTCCATTTTGTTGAGGTGTTCTAGGAGCAGAATACTCATGAAGTATTCCAAAATCTGTACAAAACTTCTTAACAAATTGGTTAGTAAATTCAGTTCCTCTATCGCTTCTAATTCTCGTCACTTTTAGATCTTTTGAATTTTGCAATTGACGGATTAGCGCTGTGAGCTTGACACTAGTTTCATCTTTGGTCGCTAGAAATTCTACCCATGTATAGCAAGAGAAATCATCAACGATTACTAGAGAGTATTTTTTTACCACTAACACTCATGATTTGAATAGGACCAAACAAATCTAAATGCAATAGTTCAAGAATTCTAGAAGTAGATAGACATGGTTTCTTCTTAAAAGATGATTTAACTTGTTTACCCATTTGACATGCATCACATAAGCGATTCTTTTGAAAGGAACCCTTAGGAAATCCCTCTACAAGATTTAGCGATATTAACTGAGAGATTGCCTTAAAGTTGAGGTGATTTCTTTTTCTATGCCATAACCAACCCAATTCATTTTGACTTTTAGCAATAAAGCATGTGGGGTTGTTATCAAATGTAGAATCCCAATCCACTAAATACACATTATTTGTTCTTTTTCCTCTTAATTTAGTAGACTTAGTCTTAGCGTCGTTGACATAGCAGAAGTCGCTTGAAAAATTAACATCAAAGCCTTTATCACAAAATTGACTAATGCTCAACATAATATACATCACTGATCATGATGTTCCCCCTATGCATGATACCTATACCTTTGGTTTTACCTTTGGAGTTATCACCGAATATAACTTGAGGATCGTTGGTTGTACGATAGTTGATCAAGAGATCCTTTGAGCCAGTCATGTGCCTTGACGACCCACTATCGATGTACCAAACTGGAGTATCGGTGTTGGCTCTAGGTACCTGCATTTAAAGGGCAGTTCTAATTCTTCTTAGGTACCCATGTTGTTTTGGGTCCTTCAACGTTAGTAGCTTTGGTTTGAATTAAAACTTTCGGAACCCATATTTGCCTTGTCTTCATTACGGGAAGATTGGCCTTCTTGGGTTTCGGTATGTGTTGTGTGTGCTTTTTAGGTGTATAGTAATATCCTCGATTATAATAGTAATCATAATCGTAATCATAGTCATAACCATAGTTATCATAGTATCGATAATATGATCTTGACTGTCTTGGATATTGACGCTGGTATTTCCTTGGCGCTGGCTTGGGTTGCACTTTTGGTGCTGAACGCTTAGCGCTTGATTCACAGTGTTCAGGCTTACCTTTAGCCTTTTGAGCGTTTGGATGAACCCCTTTTTGTGAATCATTTGCTTTAGCCTTACCCTTGCCTAAGTCAGCTTTGGCTTTCTCATTGGGCCTCGTACCATTGTCGCTAAGTTCATTTAGCGTTTGACTTTGTGAACTTTTCTCAACAAAGAGAACACCTTTTTCTTTGTTGTTTGCCGTAACATTAGATTTATTTGGTTGTTTACCGAATTTTTTGTATCCTAAACCGGTCTTTTCACCATATAATCTAGTTACCTTAGTCACATTATCCAACTTTCTAGAAGCTTTTGATAATGATGAGATGAGCTGCTCTGATTTGGCAAGTCTAGCGATCAAATCAGCTTCTCTCTTGACTATTATATCAAGATCGCTTTTCAATTGAATAATCTCACTCTTAAGTGTTTGGTTCTTCTCATTGCATTGTTGTTGAACTTTCAACTCTGCTTTGAGTGTTACTTTATCTCTTGTGAGTGATGAGATAATAGCGAGATCATTTTGATATATTGGCGGCCTCTTGACAATCTTTATAATATTCATTAACTTTGTCAAGTAATTCATCATAAGAAAGAGGATGAGATAATTCATTGGTTACCTCTGGTAAAGATTTGTCAGACGCTTCATCTTCTCTTGCCATGAGACAGATCAACGCTGAGTCGTTTGTAGGCTCATCATCACTACTTTCATCTGATGGTTCCAAATCCTCTTCAAGTGCGGGAAATGATTCAGATTACGCTAGCAAACCTTGTTGGCGAAGGTTGCTCCTGAATTGGTTTCTATCCACATAGTCTTGCCTTGTGGGCTTAGACACATTTGGATAAGGGAAATTTACCTGGTAGTGCCCCTGGTTTCCTGCAATTATAACACAAATTAGTTTTCATTTTTTGTTCAGTGGATAATCGCTTTGATCCAACTGGCGCTGAGAGATTCTGTGTAGGCGATGGAGGCGCTTGATATGGAACTGGCGCAACTGGTTGAGGTGCTGAGTACACTGGCGCTTGATACTGAGGCGCTGGTGCTTGGGGAGGAGTTTGAAATGAAGTTTGTCCAATAGGATTTCTCTTTTCATATCTTAGAAATTTCTTGAATTTCTTGACTAATAAGGCCATTTCCTTTTCTTCATTTGATTCCACTGTTTTAACCTCACTAACCGCTTTACCCTTATTTTTGGTGGTAGCGATTAAAGCTCCTGATTCAGTCGCTGAAGTTGTTGTGTCGCTAACTTCACCTAACTCGAATTCGAATGCCATTAACTCTGAAAGCACATGTTCTGGAGTAAGAGTCTCCAAAGTTTGTGATTCTCTCTTAGCAACTGTCTTGATCAAGTATTTACTTGGAAGACTTCTGAAAATCTTATTGACCATTTCCTTGTTGGTCAATTCTTTATCTAATGACGCTAACTCAGTAATGAGCAGGGTGAATCTTGCGTCCAATTGTTCTAGAGTCTCACTGGGCTACATTTTGAAATGCTCGAATCTTTGCATGGCTATGGAGAGCTTGTTCTCCTTCATTTGTGTTGAATCTTCCACACAATGGCCAACTTATCCCATATTTCTTTGGAGGTTTTACATTGCTTGATCTTGTTGAACAATGCATCGTTATCTCCTAACGTTGAGTAAAGTGCACTTCGTCCAACATTGTCCAGGTTAGCTCTTTTTCTATCCTCTGGCGTCCATTCTATTCTAGGTTTCTTGACATAACCATTTGGAGTAGCCTCGGTCGCTCCAGGGGCTCGAGTTACAACTTTCATAATCTGAATGGGGCCATCTATAATCACATCACACATTTCATTATCGCACGAACATAAATATGTGAATTCTCTAAGTTTCCAAGAATCATAGTTTGATTCTACAAACTTAGGCATTTTGTTAAAAGCCATAATGAGATGTTTTAAAGAGAGACTTTAAAAGCGATTAATTTTTTATTTTTATTTTTAAAAAAATGGATCTGAACAAGCAGTTACGCTCGGAAACGCTTAGGTTTCTACTTCAACCGCTCTGATACCACTTGGTGGTCCCAAGTGGCATACGAAAGGGTCTAGAAGGGGGGGTTGAATAGACCCTGAAGTCTTTTTCGACTTCAAAAATTTCGTATCACTTTAAAGGTTTGAACGCTTTGGATGAGTGAGCGCTAGGGTCAGACGCTTCAGAAGAAGTTAACTTAGACTTAGTGATTTTAGCAGTTTACCAAAGTAGGGCAACGCTTAGATCGCTTAATCAGGGTTAGCACAGCGGAAATGTGTTTTAGCGTTCTTTTAGTTAATTTAATTGCTTTGCACTTTAACTCGTCTCTTTCAAAGATAAATGATGTAATAATAATAATAATAATAAAACAAATAAGGTAAATGACACAAGATATATAAGGTTCACTGGGTGGTGTAATCCCAGCTACGTCCTTCTTCTCCTTTTTCACTTGGAGGAATTTACTAGAATGATTTTCGAAGAGTCACACAAAATCTTCTACACGATAGTAAAGGGTGAAAATGATCTTGGGCTCCTTGATCACACAGACTTCATCACCAATGAAGATCGTCTTCTTCAAGCTTCTCTCACTCAGAAATACTGCCTGAAAGGATTCAACAACCTTTCTCACTCAGATGAAAGGTTGAGGTTTGTCACTAGGGTTTTGTTTGTTTTTGAAAAGATCAAACAACTTGGAATATCTCAGTTGGAATTTTGAATTTCTTCTTTGGAAGATGTTTGAGATATTTGTGACTGTCTGGAATGTAGATAAAAAGCTTGAAAGATTTGGCTATGAAGTTTCTAAGCTTTTTCTCAACAAGTTTTTCTTGTGTCTGTACGTAATTGTCTCTTATAGAAATTGTATATCTCTCTTTTTAGGGTTTGCTGGGGTAAGGTATTTATAGGCAATTTCTTGGGATCTGTCCGTTGGACACATGTTGGACCGTGCCTCTCACAGGGCGCGTGAGTATACCTTTTCTCTGACATTCCTGAAAGTTCGCTGAAGCCGATTGGACGGGAGCAGCTGAAATTCTGAATCTTCTGACAGTCTGGTCAAAAGGTGGCTTGTCCACAAGTCCCATTAGCTTATCACAATTAATGCTCTTATCAGACATTTAATGCATTTTGAATTTAATTCCCGTTGGAAATAAATGCCCGTTGAATGATTGCATTTAAGTCCTTCATGACTTGAGGATTTATTTCAGGTGATTCTGATATAAGTCGCTTGAGGGATTTCGAGCGCTTGATCCATAAATCCTGAAATGAGATCTTTTAGCGTTTGGCAGACGCTAAGAATAAAATCTTTATCTCCGGTTGACTTCAGATGCTGGTCTTCAACTTCTTCTCTAATAGACTCACCTAGAATTCTACTAGCGATTCAGTCACTAAGACTTAGTCTAAATTCTACAAAGATAAAAATTATAAGCCTATAATAAATTACAACTTTCAAACGCTTATACATCAATTTATGAAAAATGGCAACTTACATTGTATTTTTGGGGTCTAACATTAAATCCTATCTTGTCATCATCAAAACATCTAACATGAAATTTCCTAACACCTATGCCAAAAAGATGGGGAGCTTTAACCAACTCTGGGAAAGGGTATCTATGGCCCACATACGCTTCAACCCAGTTGACTTCAGTCATACAGTAATTTGTTCCAGCATTGACTATAGCTCGAATGCCTTCATGGTGGATATCTCTGATGGATTCAAAGCGATATCTATCAGCCTGATAGCTAGCATTCCGGACGTTGTCAAAGTATGCATCAGCTTCTGATTGAATCACATCCGTTAGAGATTCGAGACGCTCACCAACATGAACTCCTTTATTCTTCCACAACCGAAGTGGATTAACAGATTTCCTGTTCTCTTCACTGTTTGCTATGTGAGGAAAATGTGTGTAGCCTTCTCTGTTTAGGATTGCTTCTGACGGATTGAGAAAGGTTGGGCGAAAAGGATCATACACTCGGATGTTGTAGTCTCTTAGAGCAAAACCGGTTAACTTGTTGTGCCTTAGTCGAGGTAGTAAGCCAGATCCGCATCACACCGAGGAGTTCTACCTCCTTGTCTGTCTTGTTGAAGGATAAGAGAAGACGATATCTGACAAGGATTTTTACCGAGTTGAACTGCCAGATAGTATTTCCTCTCGATTTTTGTCAGCTCAGTGTTGAACACTATATCCCTGATTTTACTGTCAATGTCAATCAGCAGGGCAACTTCATTCTCAGCAGTAATGTATCTTTCTTCATTATATCCTGCTGGGATGAAATCTTCTTCGAGCGCTGGAGGCATATAATTGATTGAATGATCAATCGTCTTCAGTGGGTCCAGCTTGAAGAAGTGCCTTGGCTTTGTAACGTCCTCAGCAATGCTCTGACCTTCTAAGCGTGTCTCTGTTATAGCCGGAACAATAGTTAACGTTTGAACCTCTTTGGGAGCAGGTTCCTCGACTTCAATTGCAATAGCTTTGACGGCAACGTCTTTGGCAATAGCCACAATATCCATCATCTCAACATCCAGATGGACGTCTATCGATGCTTCAACAGTAGCTGGAACTAAAGTTGTAGCACAAGAATCAACCTCTATAAGAGCAGGCTCTTTTACAAATGTAGGAATAGAAATGTTGCGGGATGAAATAAACTTACCCTGAGAACTTGTCTTAACAGCAACTTGAGCGCTTCGCTCAACAGTCTCAGGCTCTTCAGGAATAAGAGCAGCTTGACGCTTGCTTGTCCTGGAATGCTTGAAAATCTTCTTCACGTTGACTCCTTCAACGAGCTTGAGCGTTAGGGCAGGAGGAGTAGCAGCTGGTTCTTCAAAATCAATTTTTTTGATTATACCTTCCAGCTTCCTCCGCTTGTTCAGAGGGATCTTATCCTTTGCATCCTCATCAATTTCCTCATCGTCCGTTTGTGGAGATGGAATAACCTAAGGCTTAGGCTTTTTGGGAGCCCTCTTCTTGGTAACAGTCGGACGCTTCACGGCTTCTTCTGGAACTAGACGCTTAGCTTCTTTGTCTGATGCTTCACGTACTTCCAGACGCTCAGACAGTGGCCTAGCAGCACCACCAACCTTGGGAGGATTGAAGAGATTGTTCAGAATCCGTTTTCCAAGCAACTTGGCCTTATTCAGAGGATAACCAGATGAGTAGACACAGCCTGATCGATATAGCAGGTCACTCAAAATAAGCCCATAAGGTTTGTTTAGGGCGCTTAAATAGTCCTGAAACCTTCCAAAGACATACTCACTCCAGTTGATCTTGATGTTGAGGAGTATTGATGTCATCATCTGAAACTGCAATGGGTTCACCTTATCAAAGCTACCCACTCTGCATTCTATGATCTTACTGCAGAAATCAGCCATCAGTCGGTATTTGGATACCAGTTCTTTCTTTTCAAAGTGCTGTTTGTAGGGTACACCATCATAAGCACTCATAGTAGTCCATGCTTCTTTGATTTGTTCCAAAGTGATGCAATCCAATGCCTCCCCGTCATTTGGAAGATTGAAGTTCTTGGCAATGGAAGCAACAGACAGTACGAATTCTTTTGGTGACTCCTTCTTGGATAATGGAATGAGACTAGAGATCGTCTTCCTGTCTTCAGAGAGTTTAGCAGTTTTCCAGAAGGTGTCAACTTCCGTCGGAAACCAATAGGAGTATTGAGTTAAGAAAGTTTTGAGCCTAGCCTTGGTTACCAGATCCATCATATCTGTCAGGTTAATCTGAGGTTGTTCATAAAGAAATTTCCAGTCGACAACAAGGCCTTCAGTAACCTTGATGGTAGGCTCGGCAGAAGTGGAAGTAGATTTCTTTGGTGCCATTTTTGTTGCAAGGGATGAACTGAGATTTTCTTTTGCTTTGAGAGAGAAAGAGAGTAAAATTTGCAGAGAGTAAAAGTAAATCATTTTCTGCAAAAACTGTGCTTTAAATGACACAGAAGGATAATTTTGAAACTTGTGTTATCTCGTCTCAATAAGATGTAGACACGTGTAAAGTTATTTAATCTCAGCCATGGATAGTTTTAACTGCGGATGCGAGTTTTGTGTAAGAGAGAGAGGTTACATTTGGTAACTCCCATATATAAAGATTTGACATCCGAGTTAAAGTTTTAAAACATTTGGGATTTTCAGAGTGTAGCACACGCACCTGATGGTACACTGACACGTACACAGAAGTGATCCAATGATACCTATATAACTAGTGATATTAACCTTCTTCCCACTTTCATCTTTATCATACTTAAGCGTTTGGCTCATTGGAATTTTTTAATATGATGCATTTTCCATACCATATTTCTTAATCATGTCACATGTGTTTAACTTGGTTAATAAATATGCCATTAGGGAGTTGTTTAACTTCTAATCTTCAGAAGAAAGTTAATTCACCCATCATGCTCATTTCAAATTGTTCTTACATCATTTTCGAAAATTTCTCACACAGACACTTATTAGTAGAACCAAATATAATATCATCAACTTAAATTTGGACTAAGAGAATATCTTCGTCATTGGTAATTTTACATAACGTAGTATCAACGCTGCCTTTTGAAAAGACTTTACCAATAAGGAAAATAGAGAGAGTGTCATACCATGCTCGGGGTGCTTGCTTAAGCCCATAAAGCCCTTTATCTAGCTTGTAGACCATATGCTTACCATGGTTATTGATGAATCCTGGTGGTTGCTCCACATATACCTCTTCTTGGAGTTTACCATCAGGAAGGCACTCTTCACGTCTATCTGATGTACCGTAAACTTGTTGAATGCTGCATATGCTAGAAACATACGAATTGCTTCAAGACGAGCGACAGGAACATATGTCTCATCAAAGTCAATACCCTCTTCTTGACAATATCCTTGAACTATGAGTCTGGCCTTGTTTCTTGTGACAATGCCATTCTCATACATCTTGTTTCTACCCATCTAGTCCCAATAACTCATTGGTGAGTTGGCCTTGGTACTAGTGTCCAAACCTTACTACGCTCAAACTGATTAAGCTCTTCTTGTATGGCTTCAGTCCAACTTGTGTCGCTTAGAGCTTCATCCACTTTCTTAGGTTCCATTTGAGATAGAAAGCTTGCGAACATAGCCTCATTAAATGTAGCAGCTCTAGTCCTAACAGGTGCTTCAATATCTCCAATAATCTACTCAAGTGGATGATCACGCAGCCATAGTCTATCTGGTTCGAAAGGGTTAAGAGGTTGAACAGGCACTTGACGATCAGACGCTTGACTACCTTCTTGCATAGGCGCTTCAAGTTTACAGATCCTTGTTTGCTCTTGATGATCACTCTTTTCATGATCATTGGCAAATCTTGCATTGTTATCCAAAGTAACCTCACGAGTAATCTTAGGAGGTGGCACTGAGATCTCATCATCTTCATCACTATCAACATCAATGGTAATCTTAGACGCTTGATGACACAGATCTTCAACTCCTACATCATTCTCATTAACCTTATACGGTTCTTGGTTAGCATCATAAAAAACAACATGAATAGATTCCTCAACCTTCGATTTGATCTTGTTTAGGATGCAAAAAATCTTTCCATTCTTGCATAGCCTAGAAAGATTCCCTTATCCGCTTTAGGATCAAATGTCTTTAGGCTTTGGAATCCATTGTTATGGATAAAAAATTTAGAACCAAAGTATAAAACATTTGGCTTACGTCCCTTCCATAGTTCATATGGAGTTTTCGCATGCTGTTTGTTGATTATGCAAAGGTTTTGAGTATAACAAGCAGTGTTGATCGCTTCGGCCCAAAATCTAGGAGCAATCTTGGACTCTGCTAACATCGTCCTAGCGACTTCCTTGAGCGTTCTGTTCCGGCGCTCAGCAACACCATTCAGTTGGGGAGTTTTGGGAGCTGAATACTCATGATGTATTCCATTCTCTGCACAAAACTTCTCAACAACCTTGTTAGTAAACTCAGTACCATGATCGCCAACCTTAAGATTTTTCAACGTTTGATGTTGCTGAATAAGCGTTGTTAACTTGTCACGTGTCTCATCTTTGGATGAAAGAAATTCCACCCAAGTAAATCGAGAAATATCATCTACTATCACCAAAGTATACCTTTTACCGCTCACACTGATCGTTTGAACAGGTCCAAACAGATCCATGTGAAGTAGTTCAAGTATTCTAGAGGTAGATAGATGAGGTTTTCTCTTGAAAGATGATTTGACTTGTTTGCCCATTTGACAAGCGTCACAAAGGCGATCCTTGTGAAATGGTCCTTTTGGTAATCCCTTTACAAGATTTGGATTTATAAGCTGAGAGATTGTCTTAAAGTTGAGGTGATTCATTTTTCTCTGCCATAACCAACCCGTTTTAGATTCATTTTTAGCAACAAAACATGTTGGGTTGTTATCAATTGTTGAACCCCAATCTACCAAATATACATTGTTAGTTCTTTTACCTTTCAATTTAGTAGACTTAGTCTTAGCGTCATTTATATAGTAACAGTCGCTTGAGAATATGACTTCAAAGCCTTTATCACAAAATTGACTTATGCTTCATAAATTGTGCTTTAAACCCTCAACATAATAAACATCACTTATCATGATGTTCCCCCTATCATAGTACCTATACCTTTGGTTTTACCTTTGGAGTTGTCACCAAATACAATCTGAGGGCCATTGGCAACTCGATAGTTGATCAGAAGATCCTTGGAACCAGTCATGTGCCTTGACGATCCACTATCAAAGTACCAAGAACATGTATCGGCTCTAGCTCTAGGTACCTGCAGTCAAAAGGGAAGTTCTATTTTTGTTTAGGTACCCATTTTTGCTTGGGTCCTTTAACACTAGTAGCATTGTTAGTTTGAATTAGAACTTTAGGAACCCATATTTACCTAGTCTTCATTGTAGGAACATTGACCTTCTTAGGTTTCAAATTGTGTTGTGTGTGCTTTTTGGGTGTATAATAATATCCTTGATTATAATAGTAATCATAATCATAGTCATAATCATAATCATAGTCATAATCATAATCATCATAGTAGTGATGATATGATCTAGACCGTTGTGGATATTGACGTTGGTATTTCCTGGGCGCTGGCGTAGGGTGCATTTTTGGTGCTGGACGCTTAGCGCTTGATTCACAGTAGTTAGGTTTATCCTTAGCATTTTGAGCGTTTGGATAAACCAGTCTTTGTGAATCATTTACCTTTACCTTTCCTTTGCCTGAGTCAGCTTTGGCTTTCTCATTTGGCCTCGTACCATTGTTGCTCGATTCATTGTGTGTTTGACCTTGTGAACCTTTCTCAACAAAGAAAACACCCTTTCCTTTGTTGTTTGCCGTAACATTAGATTTGTTTGGTTTTTTTCTGAATTTATTGCATCCTAAACCGGTCTTTTCACCAAATAACCTTGTTACCTCAATCACATTATCTAGCTTTCTTGACGCTTTAGACAATGATGAGACGAGCTGTTCTGATTTAGCAAGTCTAGCAATCAGCTCAGCTTCTCTCTTGACTATTATATCAAGATCACTTTTCAACTGGATTATTTCACTCTCAAGCGATTAGTTTTTCTCAATGCATTGTTGCTGAACTTGCGACTCTGCCTTGAGTGCCACTTTATCACTTGTGAGCAATGAAATGATATCAAAGTAATTTTGGTATAATTTGGCGGCATCTTGACAATCATTATAATATTCTTTGACTTTGTCAAGCAATTCTTCATAAGAGAGGGGAAGAGATAATTCAGTGTTTACCTTAGGGGACGCTTCATCATCTATGGCCACGAGACAAATAAGCGCTGAGTCATCCACTAGCTCATCATCATCACTACTCTCCTCTGAAGACTTTAAATCTTCAGGTGCGGAAGCTGGTTCTGATTCCGCTAGCAAACCTTGTTGGCGAAGGTTGATCCTGAATTGGTTTCTATCCATGTAATCCTGCCTTGAGGGCTTGGATACATTTGGATAAGGGCAATTTACCTAGTAGTGCCCTGGTTTCCTGCAATTATAACAAAGATTAGTTTTCTTCTTTTGTTCATTTGTTAACCTTGCAGTGTGTGGTTTTGAGACCACGGGTGTTGAGAGATTCTGTTGATTTGACGCTTGGTACTGAATTGGTGCTGAAGGAAAGGGTGCAAAATATTGAGGTGCTTGATACTGTTGTTGCACTGGAGCAGGCGCATGATATGAACTCTGTCCTTGATGCTTAGGACTATTTCCTTTCTTTTCATATCTCAAGAACTTTCTGAATCTATTTAGAAGCTCTAGTCCCTCATCCTCATTGATATCTGAAACTTTTCCTTTGTTATCCGATTTACCCTTGATTGATGCTATAAGCGCTCCAGACTCAATCACTGGACTGCTCACTGCATCACTAGCCGAATTCAACGCAAACTCAAATGCTTTAAGTTTCGAAAAAGCATCCTCTCGAGTTAGACTATCCAAATTGTTCGACTCTCTCATAGTTGCCGTCTTCATCAAGAATCTACTAGGTAGACTTCTGAAAGTCTTAACCACCATTTCTCTGTTTTGCAAGTACATTCCCAACGATGTGAGTTCCGTAACAAGAGCTGTGAATCTTATGTCCAATTGCTTAGGCTATGTTTGGTTATGTTTTCAAGTCATATTTGGTCCAAAATTCCCGCCAAACAATGTTTGTTTCACACAATATTTCATTAAAAATACACAACTTTTTTCATCCAAAAAAACATAATCATTATTTTTCCTCTTTCTCTCACTTTGTCCCCTATCTCATTCTCTCTCCTCTATTTTTTATACAAAAATTTTCTCTGTCCTCTTAATATCCACTATCTCTCTATCCCCCTTTCCTCTTTCTCTCTCTCTCCTCACTCTCTCTCTCTTCTCTCTCCTCACTCTTTCTCTTCTCTTTGACCGTGTCTCTTCTTTTTTATTTTTTTGTAATGTTTTGTCATATCTTTGACCGTGTACCATTAAACTTTAAAATAGAAAAAAGTTTGTTTGTTTGTAATTCTATCATGAGAAATAGTATTGATAAAACATAGATTAAAATTTGTGGAGTTTTCTAAAGTAAAACTTTCAAATTTTGTTTTTCAAATTAGTTATAGTGAAAGTATTTGGATTTATATATATCTATATTTATATACATATATATGTTATTTGTACATATTATTTTAAAGTTTTACTTAGTTTTTATGTGTGTGGCTGTGTATAATTTATCTCATTACTAAATTTGTGATTTGATTGTGTGTGTGGATCGAGAAATGCATGTGTGTTACCCATATTTATATGTGTATGTTTTCTTAATGTATATTATGTGGGGAAAAAAAGGTCTTGGGACAGTCAAAGGCAATTTGACCACGGTCAACTCGGGTTTGACCGAGTCAACCGTGTGGTCAACGCGGATTTGACCGCGTGAATAGTGACTTGAAGCAAGGGTTTCTCCAATCTCCCCCAACCCCCCTCACACCCCTTTCCCTCGCGCACACACACACACAGTTTGAGCGCACACAAACACACACACAGTCACACACACACACTATTACACGCACACACAAACACACAATTACACACACAGAAACACACGTACACTGTTACACGCACTCTCACACACGCTGATACATATATATATGAATATATATACTTTTCTTTAATTATATATCAACTATTATTAACACTATTACTTATATATATGTGTGTGTGTGTATATATATATACTTTTCTTTTAATTTTATATAAACTACTATTACTACTATTACACATATATATATGTACACTAATATATATATATATACACACACTACTATTACTTACATATATACATATATATTTATCTATATAATAATTATTTCAATCTCAATATTATATTATAATTTTTAATTATTGACAGACAAAAACTTACATGATTTGACAGCTACAGTAATTTATGTTCCCTCTGAAAACAAAACCAAACACTATCTCACCAAAAAATCACTCAAAAACCAACTCCCAAAACATAACCAAACATTATCCCATCAAAATTGAACGTGTCCCCATAAAATTTTCACCAATAATTCTCACCAAAATACCATCCCAAAACATAACCAAACATAGCCTTAGTGTCTTGTTAGGTAACATCTTAAAGCTGTTGAATTTTTCTTTAGCAATGGAAAGCTTATTTTCCTTGATCTGAGCTGAGCCACCACAAATTATGGCCAACTTATCCCAAATTTCCTTAGTAGTATTACATGCTTTGACTTTGTTGAATAAATTGTCATTATCACCAATAGCCGTATATAGAGCGTTAGAACAAACATTGTCCAAATTTACTCTTCAACGCTCATCAGTGGACCACTCTTGTTTAGGCTTCTCAACATAGCCATCTGGAGTTTCTTTAGTGGCTCTAGGCGCTCTGGTAATAACCTTCAGAATTTGAATTGGTCCATCTGAAATAATATCACACATTTTGTCATCACATGAGCAAAGGTATGTAAAAGCTTTGGCCTTCCATGGGTCATAGTTTGATTCAGTCAACTTAAGAACTTTAGAAAATGCCATAAATAAAATTTAAAGCAACTATATTTGAAAAAGGATCTAAACAAGCTGTTACACTTGGAAATTTTAAAATTTCAACTCTAACCGCTATGATACCACTTGTTGGTCCCAAGTGGCATACGAAAAGGTCTAGAAGGGGGGGTTGAATAAACCCTGAAGTCTTTTTCACCTTTAAAAAATTTCGTATTGAAAAAGTGTTGGACGCTTGAAAAGTAAGCGCTTGACTTGAGCGTCTTTTGAAAACTGTTTTTAGAAAGTTAACTTAGACTTCAAGATTTGAATACTATAACCAAATAGGTTTAAGCGTTCACTTCTTTGATCAGTGTTAGCACAGCGGAATTGATTTTGGAGTCTTTTCTCTTGTAAGCTTTAGCGTCACAGAAAGTATCTTAGTTGCTTAGCGTTTGATTCTGTTTTACTTAATCAATTTATGTAATGATATGATGATAAGAAAATTGACTGTAAAGTAAATAACACAATAATTGTAAGGTTCGTTGGATGGTGTAATCCCAACTACGTCTTTCTTTTCCGTGAACACTTGGAGGCAATCCACTAAAATTATTCTCAAAGAATCACACAGAATCTTCTATAATTTAGGGAGAGATGGATGTCGATGACTTAAGCTCTTTGATCACACAGATTTCTGCTCCAAATCACTTCAATCCCCTTGCTTCTTTCACTCAGAAATAATGCAAATATCCAACTTCGACTTCGCACAGATTGCGAGGCTTGGATGGGGTTTTTCTAAATGATTTGTTTGATTTTGATAAAGTTCAAACAACTGGGAATATCTCAATAGTAATGTAGGTTTCTCTAAAAAGAAGAATTGAGATATTGGTTGACTGTCTCAGCTTTTGAAGAAAAGCAAAAAGAATGTTTGCTTGAATATTCTGGCTTTTCTGAGAGTTTAAGGAACGAGACTTCAATTCAACAGCAATTTGGCTTGGAATTAATCGGGTGTTTTTGGCTTGTTGTTGAAGTCCTATTTATAGGCATTCTTGGAGAAAGTGTCTGTTTGACACATGCGCAGGCGCGTGTCTCTCACTTCCGCGAGTGAACAACTTTTGTCCTTTTTTCTGAAAATCTGATGCACAAAAGTTGGTGCTGCAGTCTGTGAATAGTTGACAGTCCAATAAGGTGGCTTCTCCGTACGTCTGAAAGTGCTTGTCACATTTAATGCATTTGAATTAAATGCACGTTGGCACTTAATGCATTGAGAATATTTGCATTAAACTCCTTTTGGACTTAGAAATAAATTCAGGTGAAATCTGACCTTGATAGACGCTCATTCATCCTTGAATTACTCTTGTCCTAAAAGTGACGCTTGATATATCTGGTCATTTGGACGCTTGGAATCTTCATCTTTATTTAGACTTCAGGCGCTTGAGTCCTCAACCTTAACTACTGATAAGCTCACTCAGAAATTATCAGACACTCAGTCTAAGAACACTTAGCCTAACAATCTAAAATAAAATAAAGCAAAGTCTATAAAGCCTATTACAATTCTAACGCTTCAAAGCTTATACAAGATTTCTAAATAAAATCAAACTTACATATTTTTACGTCTAACATAAAATCCTTATTGTCATCATCAAAACATCTAACATGAAATTACTAACACTACGCTAACTACATAGCTTTTGGTTGCTTGTCTAGCTATTAATTGATAAAAAAGTTAAGGTCTTGACATCATCAAAAAGGGAAAAATTGTTAGAAAATTTCATGTTAGATGTTTTGATGATGACAAAATAGGATTTTATGTTAGACCCCCAAATTATGTAAGTTTATGCTCTCTCTGGAATAGTTTTACAAGCGTTGAAAGTATCTTTTAAAATGGGATAAGGCTTAATTTTATCTTTTTAGATTTTTAGACTAAGTATTGGAAAGCTTAATCGTTGATAGTATTTTGAGTGAGTCTATTAAGATGAAGTTGAAGATCAGCATTTGAAGTCAAAAGATGACGAAGTCTAATTTAAGCGTTCAAAAAGCGCTGAAGATCATTCAGGATCAGAATCAGCTTCCAAGAAACAAATTCCCCTGAAATAAATCCAAGGTCAAGAGGGAATTAAATGCAATAGATAACGAATATTTATTTTCAATGGTAATGAAATTCAAATGCATTTAATGACTGATGAGAGCACTAAATGTGATAAGGAGTATTGATGTAGGAGTCAGCCTTTGTGATTGGACAACCATAGTTTAAAGACTGCAGCATCAACTCTTTACAGTAGAATTTCAGGGATAAAGTACGAAAGTAGTTCACTCGCCTGAGTAAAATGGACGCACCAGCATGTCTATCCAACGGACACTTTTCCCAAGATATTCCTATAAATAGGACTTCTAAGCAAACCCTAATTAACACACATACAAGCATATTGAAGATCTTGTTGTTGATTCCAAGACCAAAATACTTCCAAGAAAAACTCATAAACTCCATATCCAAATTTTTTAACCTTTTCTCAAATTCCTAAAGACAGCCACCCATATATCAAATATCTTCCTTAGAAGAAACTTGCTCTACTACTGAGATATTTAAAGTTGTTTGAACTTCCAAAAATAAAAAATTCCCAGTGATAAAAACCCTTCCAACCATTCATCTGTGTGAAGAAGAAAGTTGAAGCTCAAGCATTATTTTTGGGTGAAAGAAGTTTGATATTGAAGAAGAATCTTAGATAGTTGAAATTTGTGTGATCAAGGAGCTCAAAGTCATCTTCCTGCGATTTTCTACTTATTGAAGCATTCTATGTGAAGCTTTGAGTATCATATAGTGAAATTTCTCCAAGTGCAAAAGGAGAAGAAGGACGTAGCAAAGATTATATGAACCCAGTCAACCTTACAATATCTAGTTTCATTTACATTATTGCTTTATTGCTTTTTTCCTTATTGCATATCATTGATAAAAACATAAAAATAGGCTAAGCGACTAAGTGATAATAAAGCGCTATTTAAAAGAAGACAAAATTATTTCCGCTGCGCTAACCTTGATATAAGAATTAAAGTCTTCATCTTACTTTGATTAAACGCTGAACCTCTGTGTCTAAGTTATCTTTAATCTATTTTCCTATGAGTGTTGAACCTTATTTTTCTGTAAGCTTGCCTAAGTGCTTAGCAGTTCAATAGGCGTTTAAAAATTATTTGTGGTGCAAAAACTTTTGAAGTTCGAAAACGAACTCTAGGGTCTATTCAACCTTCTAGACCTTTTTCTTATGTCACTTGGGACCAACAATTTAGTTAATGGATTTAACATGAAATCAACTTTGGAATAAGATTATACTGAAATGTAATTTTAAAGGGGGCAAAGTTCTATATATTATAATAGATGGGTGAAAAATGAAATTAAAATTTTACATAAATCAAGGGTATTTATGTTCGGGGGGTGTTTGATGTATTTTGATGTAGTAGAGGGGGATGTTTGAAGATTTTAGGGGTAGTTGAAGGTATTTGATGAGGTGTCTATGGTAGAGGGGGCAAAATATTATGTATGATGCACAAAATATTTATGTAAAAGTGATACACACACAAAATAATTAGGAGTACTAAACTGAATTTAGAATTAAATTAGGGCAAAATGCACTTTGCCCCCTTTAAAATTTACCATTTAGTACTAAACCCTCTCAAAACTAAACAAGAGTTTATGCCCCCTCAAAAATTTAAATGTGTTGCACATTGACCCAAAATCAACACTACAACAAAAAGTAAAATTAGTGATAAAATTTGAAATGACAATGTTAAAATTGTCACTCTATATATATAATAAGTGACTATAATATTTGCTTTTTTCACAATAAAGATTTTTAATGACAAGAGTTTCTTTGAAGTTGTCACTATTGACAATTAGCAACACATGTATAGTGACAACAATTATAATCGTCACTCTATTTGTGTGAACTTAGTGACAACACAAATAGAGTGAGAATTATAAATATAATTATTGTCACTAAGTTCAAACAAATAGAGTGACGATTATAATTGTTGTCACTATACATGTGTCACTAATTGTTAATAGTGACAACAATTTGTTTGTCACTATTTAACATGTAAAACATATTCTTGCGACAAAAAAAATAATTATTGTAGTAAAAATTTATAATCAGTGGCAACTTTGACTCTCACTTGATATTTTGTTACAAATGTATTATTTTTTTGTAGTGATACACGTGAATTTTTTGTCAGGTATTCAGTAGTATGCCAATCATTATGAACTTGTAAAATCATAAATGTCATTTATCATCTCCTATGCAAATCAACTACACTTTATAATGTAAATTGACACTAAACTAAAGTGATCATGTGAGAATCTGAATTCGAAAATCGATTTTATGTGTTCTTGAAAAATATGAATTCTATGGCAACAATTAATAATTTTTAAGAAAAAATATCATAAGAAAAAAAATATATTTTGGTGAATAACTTCTGTGACCATACAAATATACAAGGACTGAGACATTCTTAAGATTTTAATAAATTTTTCAAATGAACATTAATTTGGGGGCAAAGTGCTATACATTTAAATTTTCTAGGAGGCATAGTCTTTTTTTTTTAGGAGGTTTAGTGCTAAAAGGTGAATTTTAGAGGGAGTGAAGTGCATTTTGCCAATAAAATTATCCCAAAAATAATGATATTAAGGTCCGATTGGTATTTTGAGATGGGGTAATAACCTAAACGTATGTTTAGTATGATTTGGTGTTAGAAATGCATATTCAATAGGAATTCATATTTTTAAAAGTATGGATTAGTCATTCATTTGCTTATTCATGGTTTTAATCATTCCTAATACATTAGGAATCAACTTAAGT
This sequence comes from Buddleja alternifolia, assembly GCA_019426215.1. Taxonomy (NCBI): domain Eukaryota; kingdom Viridiplantae; phylum Streptophyta; class Magnoliopsida; order Lamiales; family Scrophulariaceae; genus Buddleja; species Buddleja alternifolia. Next base: position 12,544,436 of record CM033391.1, on the reverse strand, counting down.
TTTCTCCAGATAAAATTATCCTCCCCAACCTAATAAAACGATCTTAAAAATTTGACACAATAATTATATTTTATCTCCAACATATAATGTTTAATAACTTTAAATTACTTAATTGATAAATAACACAAATAATGAAAAATTCAATAAAAGTAGGAAAATATTACAATGCATTGAAAAAATAAAAAATGCGGATTAATGTTTTTGTAATCAATTAATTACAATTTCGATATTGAAACTTAGTTTAATAATGATAACAGTTAATTGAAAATGTGACATAGATATGAGAAAATATGGGAAAACAATACTAAAATGCATTAGAAAAAATGAAAATGATATTCTATCTTAACAAACAATATTTTCACCTTTAAACTACTTCGTTCGTGATAACAATAAAGTAAAATGTGGATTATCAAGTATAATTAATATTACTTTTAATTTTCTCAAAGCCACCAAGTATGAAATCTATCTTTTCATCTTTCGTTTTCTCCGTGTGTTTTTTTTTTCCCTCTCAAAAGCCACCTATGTCATGGTGGGGGGATTTTTCGGGATCCCCTCCCTTATATATAACAACACGACAAAAGCATGAACATAGAGGGCAACTAATTTCGACAGGCACTGAATCAATTAAAAGTATGTGTTAACAGCATGATGTATCATCATTTTTTAACTAAAATTCTTAAATAATTTTAACCTGATAATAAATGATTGACGTTCTCCTTTATCCATGTCTGAAATAAATTTGAAAAGTAATTCTATTATAAAAATATAAAAATATAAATTCAGGGTAATTTGGTTATTGAAAATTATTTCATTACACTCCTAATATTCATTTCTACTATCAATCATGTCGTTAGAATGAATTATGGAATGACAATCTCATTTCTCGAAAACAAAGCATATGATATATAGTACCAATATCATTCATTTTTCATCTACTTTCAATCCCTTATTTCATTCTACTCCCATCCAATTTTGTTCATACATATCAATCGGACTTGATGTGTGCGGAAATAATTCATTGGGCCAAGCTGACAAGTCCATACAAAAGTAGGCTTAATAAGCTTAAAAATCAAGAAAAGGCAATCCCAAACCCACTATGACGCTGCTGGAGGTGCCAGCTGTACGCAAAGCTGGTCCAGGTGCCTATAAAAGGAAAGGAAGACTTTTTAGAGACAAAATCTAATCAAGATATAATTAGAGACCAATCAAGATATTAATGAAGATCCATTAGTGATATCAGTCAATGACTGACCAAAGCAAGCCGATATGACCAAATCAAATCAAGGTCTATTCTCGGAAGGATCCAGCATAATCTTTTGGACCTCAAGACTTACCTAAAATAGCCGAATCTACAGGAGATAAATAAGGAAGGATGTTAGCCCGATGCCATATAAATACGCACATTTGATGATGAATAAACCTCTTACGTTTATGTCATATTATCTCTTACATTATACTCAATATTGTTGGTCTCAAGTGGCATACGAAGGGGTCTAGAAGGGAGAGGGGGGTTGAATAGACCTTGAAGTCTTTTTCGACTTCAAAAAGATTCGTATTAAAAAGGTTTTGGATTCTTGAAATGTAGACGCTTGACTAAGCATTTACTTGAAATATAGATGCTTCGGCTGAGCGTTTAATGAAGACTATTTTTAGAAAGTTAACTTAGACTTTAAGATTTGAATACTTTAACCAAATAAGTTTAAGCGTTCCGTTCTTTGATCAGTGTTAGCACAGCGGAATGATTTTGGATTCTTCCTTTTTGAAAGCTTTAACGTCACAGAAAGTATTTTAGTTGCTTAGCGTTTGATTGTGTTTTACTTAATCAATTTATGCAATGATATGATAATAAGAAAATTGACTGTAAAGTAAATAACACAATAATTGTAAGGTTCGTTGGGTGGTGTAATCTCAACTACGTCCTTCTTCTCCTTGAACACTCGGAGGCAATCCGCTAAAATGATTCTCAAAGAATCACACAGAATCTTCTACAAATTTGGGAGAGATGGATGTCGATGACTTGAGCTCCTTGATCACACAGATTTCTGCTCCAAATCACTTCAATCCCCTTGCTTCTTTCACCAAGAAATAATGCAAGTATCCAACTTCGACTTCACACAGATCGCGAGGCTTGGATGAGATTTTTCTAAATGGTTTGTTTGATTTTGATGAAGTTCAAACAACTGAAAAAATCTCAATAGTAATGTAGGTTTCTCTAAAAAGAATGTTTGAGATATTGGTTGACTGTCTCAGGAATTGAAGAAAAGCAAAGAGAATGTTTTCTTGAATGTTCTGGCTTTTCTGAGAATTTAAGGAATGAGACTTCAATGCAACAGCAATTTGGCTTGGAATTGATCGTGTGTTTTGGATTGTTGTTGAAGTCCTATTTATAGGCATTCTTGGAAAAAGTGTCCATTTGACACATGCACAGGCGCGTGTCTCTCACTTCCGAAAGCGAACAACTTTTGTCCTTTTTCCTGAAAATCTGCTGCACAAAAGTTGGTGTTGCGGTCTGTGGATAGTTGACAATCCAATAGGGTGGCTTCTCCATACGTTCGAAAGAGCTTATCACATTTAATGCTCTTATCAGCATTTAATGCATTTGAATTAAATGCTTGTTGGCACTTAATATTTGCATTAAACTTCTTCTGGACTTAGAAATAAATTCAAGTGAAATCAGCCATTGATAGACGCTCATTCATCCTTGAATAACTTCTGTCCTATAAGTGACGCTTGATCTAGCTGGTCATTTAGACGCTTGGATTCTTCATCTTCATTCAGACTTCAGGCGCTTGAGTCTTCAAACTTAACTACTGATAAGCTCACTCAGAAATTATCAAACGCTCAGTCTAAGAGTACTTAGCCTAACAATCTAGAACATAAATGAATTAAAGCCTACAAAGCCTATTACAATTCTAACGCTTCAAAGCTTATACAAGATTTCTAAGTAAAATCAAACTTACATATTTTTGGGGTCTAACATAAAATCCTAATTGTCATCATCAAAACTTCTAACATAAAATTCTTAATAATTTCCCCCTTTTTGATGATGGCAATACTTACTCTTTTATAGTTCAAGAGTTAGATAACCAAAATGAAAGTTAACTTTGGTTAGTAAGAGTTAATTACGCTTCAACGAGATGTTTCAGCTGAAAAATGCATTTTATATATATCAAAGATTACAGACATTTTTACAACTAAACAAAGGTTACATAAGAGATAAGAATATAGATAATGCAAATCAAAAAGCCTTAACGACTTGGTCTAACTGTATATCGCTTGGGCATTTCAGCTCGGATAGCTTCCGTTAGGTTATTTCTTCCCTTTGTCTCTTCTTAAAAGCAGTAAAGTGTTTGTCCCAACCAGTTGGATCAATACCCATATACCTTAGACAAATTCTAAAAGTTCGGTTGAAGTCAGTCATCTGCCTCTCTTCAGCTAAAAGTCTTCGATCAGTAGGTTCTGGAATAGATGTTCTTTGAAGAGAGATGTCAAACTGTTCAAGCCGTGCTCTAGAAGGTATTGGTAGATTTGGATACAGTGCTATTGGAGGTTCTCTTAGCGTTCTACTAGGCGCTTCAGCAGAATCACTTACCGCATAAGCAGTTATCCAAGATGGGAATCTAAACGCAGAAGGAGGAGATATAAGCTGATGCTTCAACGGCGGAGGTGGATCTTGAGCTCTTGAATCGGACGCTCTTCTCTTCTCTCCTTTTCTTCTTTCTTCCCCCTTATTGCCATCATCAGCCTTCAGAAAATGTTCTGTGAGTAGGCTAACTTGAGTAGCAATCTGAGACATTGAAGCTGTGATATCATCCAGACGCTTGTCGAAATGTTCTTACATTGCAAGAAGCTTACCGCTGGTAGCATCATTCATATCTTGAAATTCTCTGCGAATTCATCAACAGCCGCTTGAGCAGAACCTCGTACATAAGTAATCTGAGCGTTCATAGTCTAAGACTCAATCTTCGCCAGATCCGTCTTAATCCAATGGAGGGATTCTTCATTTTGAGTAGCTTATTGCTCATCTCCTCTAAGATAGATTTCAGCAAAGGTCCAAACGCTTGACTATCATCCGATGGAACCGCTTGAGGAGCCGGTCGCTTGAATCTGGAAGTATGCTTGAGTGAGTCAAGGGGAGCTTGATATGCATGATCAAACACTGTACCTCATACATCAATTTGTAGATCCTCAGCAGTATCAGCAACAACTTTTTCAAAAGTGTCAGGAATATCCTCTGGTGGAGACGCTTGAACTGGTTCTTCAGCAGACGCTGGAAGACTTGCAACTTCTGAAGGTTTAGAAATTTCAACCATCTTAAAAAATTCTTCCTCGAGCGCTGACGCTGGTTGGCGAAAATCATCAAATTGGAAGTTCCAATTTGCTATATCTGCATAGGAATTGGAAGCAGCTTCCAGAAGTTTGGTCAGATGCTGACGAGGAAGGCAAGTACCTTGGATGAATGTGTGAATTGGAATATCTATGGCCCTGATGTACATGGGACCAATGATATCCAGCACGTGATTCGGAAAGACTTTGGACGGCGCTTGTCAAATAGAGAAGACCGCATCTGAGTAGTAATCCCTGGAAAGTCCAATCAGCCTATCTGTTGGAAGATGTTGGAGACGTTGAGATTCAGGTACATACGAATTGTAGTACTCTTCCAGGTAGGGATAGATAGCTTGAGCCAGTCCCTGATTTCTTTCCAGCAATGAGAGGACAAACTCGTAATGATTGAGCACCTCTTTGCGGATAGAAGGGAGCAAGGGATATCCTTGAAAGGGATTAATTACTGAGTCGTTCCATTGTCTGAGATTTGCAGTGAAGATTCTATCGAAGTGAGATAGAGGAGTCATAATCTTCACCATCATGTTAAAGTTATCATCGTAGTGGCTTGGAGAAAAATTCAAGCTAGATATTGAAGCACTGCCACTGGTTGATGTCTGAGCATTGAAGTGAAGAGGAGTAATGGACAGTCTGTGAAGCTCTTGACGCAACCACTACTCAATCTGATGTCGAATTATTGGGAGCTTGAGAACAGGGCCAACTCCCTGTTGACGCTTCTTAAGGCAATACTTGGCAAATAGACGTTTCTTATCATGCATGCCTATGCCAAATAAATGGGGTGCTTGAACTAACTCTGTGAACGTATATATATGGCCCACATACGCTTCAACCCAATTGACTTCAGCCATACAGTAGTCTGTTCCAGCATTAACCATAGCTCAAATGACTTCATGGTGAATATCTCTGATGGATTCAAAGTGATATCTATCATCCTGATAGCTAGCGTTCCAGACGCTGTCAAATTATGCATCAGCTTCTGATTGAATCACATCCGTTAAAAACTCGAGATGCTCACCGGCATGAACTCCTTTATTCTTCCATAACCGAAGTGGATTGACAGACTGCAAGTTCTCTTCATTATTGGCTATGTGAGGAAAATAAGTGTAGCCTTCTCTGTTCAAGACTGCCTCTGACTGATTGAGAAATGTAGGGCAAAAAAGATCATACACACGAATGTTGTAGTCTCTCAGAGCAAAATCGGTTGACTTACTGTGCCCATAATCTAGGTAGTAAGCCAGATCCACATCACACCTAGGAGTTCTACCTCCTTGTCTGTCTTGTTGAAGAATAAGAGAAGAGGGAATCTGACCAGGAGTTTTACCGAGTTGAACTGCCAGATAGTATTTTCTCTCAATTTCTATCAGCTTCGTGTTGAACACCATACCCCTGATCTGATTGTCAATGTCAATCAGCGAGGCTACCTCATTCTCGCATTAATATACCTTTCTTCATTATATCCAGCTGGAATGAAGTCTTCTTCGAGCACTGGAGGCATATAGTTGATTGAATGATCAATTGTCTTCAGAGGGTCCAGTTTGAAGAAATGCCTTGGCTTTGTAACGTCCTCAGCAACACTCTGATCTTCTGAGTGTGCCTCTATTATAGCCGGGACAAGAGTTGACGCTTGAACCTCTTTGGGAGCAGGTTCCTCTACTTCAAGTGTAGCAGCTTCTGCGGCAACGTCTTTGGCAATGGCCACAATATTTGTCATCTCAACATCCAGATGGACGTCTGTTGATGCTTCAGCAGCAGATGGAATTAAAGCTGTAGCACAAGAAACATCCTCTATAAGAGCAGGATCTTCTACAGATGTAGGAAAAGGAATGTTGCGGGAAGAAATAAACTTACCCTGAGAACTTGTCTCAACAGCAACTTGAGCGCTTGGCTCAACCATCTCAAGCTCTTCAGGAACAGGAGCAGCTTGACGCTTGCTTGTCCTGGAACGCTTAAAGATCTTCTTAACGTTGAATCCTTCAATAAGCTTTAGCGTTTGAGCGGGAGGAACAGCAGTTGGTTCCTCAAAGTCGATTTGTTTAAATACTTTCCAGCTTCCTCCGCTTGATGAGAGGTATCTTGTCCTCTGCATCCTCATCAGTTTCCTCATCATCCTTTTGAGGAGAAGGAACAGCTTGAACCTTGGGCTTTCTAGGAGCCCTCTTCTTAGTGGTAGTCGGACGCTTCACGGCTTCTTCTGGAATTGGACACTCAGCTTCCTCATCAGACGCTTGACGTACTTTTAGACGCTCAGATAGTGGTCTAGCAGCACCACCAACTTTGGGAGGATTGAAAAGATTGTTCAGAATCCTTCTTCCCAACAACTTGCCATTATTCACCGGTTGACCAGACGAGTGGAAACACTCTGATCGATACAATAGATCGCTCAAAATAAGCCCATAAGGTTCGTTTGGGGCTCTTAAACAGTCCCGAAACCTTCCAAAAACATACTCACTCCAGTTGATCTTGATGTAGAGGAGTATCGCAGTCATCATCTGAAATTGCATTGGGTTCACCTTATCGAAGGTACCCACTCTGCATTCTATGATTTTGTTGTAGAAATCAGCCATCAGTCGATATTTGGACACTAAATCTTTCTTTTAAAAGTGTTGTTTGTAGGGTACACCGTCATAAGCACTCATAGTATTCCATGCTTCTTTGATTTGTTCCAAAGTGACACAACCCAATGCCTCACCCTCATTTGGAAGAATAAAGTTTTTGGCAATGGAGACGGCAGACAGTAAAAATTCCTTGGGTGACTCCTTCTTGGATAGAGGAATTAGACAAGAGCTAGACTTCTTGTCTGCGGATAGTTTAGCATTCTTCTAGAAGGTGTCGACTTCCATCGGAAACAGATAAGAGTATTGAGTCAGAAACATTTTGAGCCCAGCCTTGGTTGCCAAGTCCATCATATCTGTCAGGTTGATCTGAGGTTGTTCATACAAGAATTTTCAGTCGACAACAAGGCCTTCAGTAACATTGATGGTAGGCTCAGCAGAAGTAGAAGCAGATTTCTTTGGTGCCATTTTAGTGAAAGAGATGAACTGATATTTTTTTTTGCTTTGAGAGAGAGAGAGTAAAATTTGCAGAGTAATATTGCAGAAAGTAAAGTAAATAATTTTCTGCAAAAAAATTGTGTTTTAAATGACACAGAAGGATAATTTTGAAACTTGTGTTCTCTCATTTCAATAGGATGTACACACGTGTAAAGCTATTTAATCTCAGCCATGAATAGTTTTAACTGCGGACGCGAGTTTTGTGTAACAGAAAAGTTACATTTGGTAACTCCCATATATAAAGATTTGACATCCGAGTTAAAGTTTTAAAACGTTTGGGATTTTCAGAGTGTAACACACGCACCTGATGATACACTGACACGTACACAGACACGTGCTATCTCTGAACCGTCATTTTGAAAAGTTTTTTATTACCTGCCAGTTTTATGTGATAGAAGCATGTAGATAGAGTACAACATAGACTATTGAGTCTATCCACTACTTCAAGAAGCGTGTATAATTTTTGCATGAGTTTTATAAACAATTTTATATTAAGTGTTGAGTGGAATATGTTCAACGCTTAACACATATTACTTGGAAAATTTATATTGACGCTTGAGATCAAAATCATTTTATACTTGAGCGTCCTACATATTGTGCATAAATAATTCTGAGCATTATTGATCATGCATATGAAAGTTTTTGATCATTGACGCTTACAGATATATTTCAAGTACAATTTTAAGGTTTTCCCTAAATTTGATAACTTGTAACAACTTTTCAAAGATCTTTTGGACATAAATAAAGTGGATTCCTCCTAAATTATATGTCTAATAAAATATGATGCATGATGATTAAGCATTTAAATCGATCATACCTAATTCACTTCTCAAAGTGAGAAAACGTTGTTCGTTGAGCGCTTTGGTGAAGATATCTGCCAATTGTTTGCCAGTTCCAATAAAGTGCATGGAGATGTCTTTCTTTTGAACATGGTCACGAAGGAAATGGTATCTAATGTCAATATGTTTGGTTCTGGAATGAAGAACAAGATTTTGAGTCATGGCTAAAGCGCTTTGGTTATCACAATGATTAGGGGTTGGACCTAGGATTATTCCATAATCTCTAAGTTGTTGCCTCATCCATAACACTTGTGTACAACAACTTCCTGAAGCTACATACTCAGCTTCGACTGTGGAGGTAGCTATGGATTGTTGTTTCTTACTATGCCATGAAACTAACCTATTACCAAGAAATTCACACGTACCACTAGTACTCTTACGATCTATTTTGCAACCTGCAAAATCTGCATCTGAGTAACCAATTAGTTCAAAAGGAGAATCCCTAAGATACCATAAGCCCACATTTTGTGTGCCTTTTAGGTATTTAAGGATCTTCTTGGCAGCAATAAGGTGTGACTCTTTAGGATCAGCTTGAAAACGTGCACACATGCATACCGAAAATATAATATCAGGTTGACTAGCAGTAAGATAAAGAAGTGATCCAATGATACCTCTATAGTTAGTGATATCAACTTTCTTCCCACATTCATCTTTATCTAACTTAAGCGTTTGGCTCATTGGAATTTTTGAATATGATACATTTTCCATACCAAATTTCTTAATCATATCTCTTGTACATTTAGCTTGGTTAATAAATATGCCATTAGGTAGTTGTTTAACTTCTAATCCTAAGAATAAAGTTAATTCACCCATCATGCTCATTTCAAGTTGTTCTTGCATCATTTTCGAAAATTTCTCACACAGACGCTTGTTAGTAGAACCAAATATAATATCATCAACATAAATTTGGACTAAGAGAATATCTTCGTTATTTGTAATTTTAAATAACGTTGTATCAACGTTGCCTTTTGAATTACCAATAAGGAAAAAAGAGAGAGTGTCATACCATGCTCGGGGTGCTTGCTTAAGCCCATAAAGTGCTTTGTCTAGCTTGTAAACCATACCCTTACCATGGTTGTTGATGAATCCCGGTGGTTACTCCACATATACCTCTTCTTGGAGTTTACCATTCAGGAAGGCACTCTTCACGTCCATCTGATACACCGTAAACTTGTTGAACGCTGCATACGCTAGAAACATACGAATTGCTTCAAGACGGGCGACAAGAGCATATGTCTCATCAAAGTCAATACCCTCTTCTTGACAATAACCTTGACTACGAATCTGGCCTTGTTCCTTATCACAATGCCATTCTCAACCATCTTGTTTCTATATACCCATCTAGTTCCAATAACTCCTTGGTGAGTTGGTCTTGGTACTAGCATCCAAACCTTACTCGCTCGAACTGATTAAGATCTTCTTGCATGGCTTCAATCCAACTTGATTCGCTTAGCGCTTCATCCACTTTTTGAGGTTCCATTTGAGATAGAAAGCTTGCGAACATGGCCTCATTAAATGTAGCGGGTCTAGTCCTAACAGGTGCTCCAATATCTCCAATAATCTGCTCAGGTGGATGATCACGCAGCCATAGTCTATCTGGTTGGAAAGGGTTAAAAGGTTAAGTAGGCGCTTGACGATCAAACGCTTGGCTGCCCTCTTGCGTAGACGCTTCAAGTTCACAGATCCTTGTTTACTCTTGATGATCACTCTCTTCATGATCATCACCAGATCTTGCATTCTCATCCAAAGTAATCTCACGAGTAATCTTAGAAGGTGGCACTGAGATCTCATCATCGTCATCACTTTCTTCATCAATGGTAATCTTAAACGCTTGATGACACAGATCTTCAACTCCTACATCATTCATGTTAACCTTACTCGGTTCTTGGTTAGCATCATAAAAAACAACATGAATAGATTCCTCAACCTTCGATTTGATCTTGTTTAAGATGCGAAAATTCTTTCCATTCTTGGCATTGCCTAGAAAGATTCCCTCATCTACTTTAAGATCAAATGTCTTTAGGCTTTGGGATCCATTATTATGGATAAAACATTTAGAACCAAAGACGTGAAAGTATGAAACATTTGGCTTACGTCCCTTCCATAGTTCATAAGGAGTTTTCCCATGTTGTTTGTTGATCATGCAACTGTTTTGAGTATAACAAGCAGTGCTGATCGCTTCGGCCCAAAACCTAGGAGCAAGCTTGGACTCTGCTAACATCGTCCTGGCGGCTTCCTTGAGCGTTCTGTTCCGGGGCTCAGCAACACCATTCTGTTGGGGAGTTCTGGGAGCTGAATACTCATGATGTATTCCATTCTCTGCACAAAACTTCTCAACAATCTTGTTAGTAAACTTAGTACCGTGATCGCTTCTTATTCTCGCAACCTTAAGAATTTTCAATGTTTGAAGTTGCCGAATAAGCGTTGTTAACTTGTCATATGTTTCATCTTTGGATGAAAGAAATTCCACCCAAGTAAATCGAGAGAAATCATCTACTATCACCAAAGTATACTTTTTACCGCTCACACTGATCGTTTGAACAGGTCCAAACAAATCCACGTGAAGTAGTTCAAGTATTCTAGAGATAGATAGATGAGGTTTTCTCTTAAAAGATGATTTGACTTGTTTTCCCATTTGACAAGCGTCACAAAGGTGATCCTTATGAAATGGTCCTTTTGGTAATCCCACTACAAGATTTAGATTTATAAGCTGAGATATTGTCTTAAAGTTGAGGTGATTCATTTTTCTATGCCATAACCAACCCTTTTTAGATTCATTTTTAGCAACAAAACATGTTGGGTTGTTGTCAATTGTTGAACCCCAATCTACCAAATATACGTTGTTAGTTCTTTTACCTTTCAATTTAGTAGACTTAGTCTTAGTGTCATTTATATAGCAATAGTCGCTTGAGAATATGACTTCAAAGCCTTTATCACAAAGTTGACTTATGCTTAATAAATTGTGCTTTAGACCCTCAACATAATAAACATCACTTATCATGATGTTCTCCCTATGCACAGTAACTATACCGTTGGTTTTACCTTTGGAGTTGTCACCAAATACAACCTGAGGGCCGTTGGCAGCTCGATAGTTGATTAGAAGATCCTTGGAACCAGCCATGTGCCTTGACGATCCACTATTGAAATACCAAGCAGATGTATCGGCTCTAGCTCTAGGTACCTGCAATCAAAAGGGAAGTTCTATTTTTGTTTAGGTACCCATTGTTGCTTGGGTCCTTTAACATTAGTAGCATTGTTAGTTTGAATTAGAACTTTAGGAACCCATATTTACCTAGTCTTCATTGTAGGAATACTGGCCTTCTTGGGTTTCACATTGTGTTGTGTGTGCTTTTTGGGTGTATAATAATATCCTTGATTATAATAGTAATCATAATCATAGTCATCATCATAATCATCATAGTAGCGATAATATGGTCTAGACCGTTGTGGATATTGATGCTGGTATTTCCTAGGCGCTGCCTTAGGGTGCACTTTTGGTGTTGGACGCTTAACGCTTGATTCACAGTGATTAGGTTTATCCTTAACATTTTGAGTGTTTGGATGAACCCGTCTTTGTGAATCATTTGCCTTACCCTTGCCTGAGTCAGCTTTGGCTTTCTCATTTGGCCTCGTACCATTATTGCTGGTTCATTTTGTGTTTGACCTTGTGAACCTTTCTCAACAAAGAAAACACCCTTTCCTTTGTTGTTTGCCGTAACTTTAGATTTGTTTGGTTGTTTACCGAATTTATTGCATCCTAAACCGGTCTTTTTACTAAATAACCTTGTTACCTCAGTCACATTGCCAAGATTTCTTGACGATTTAGACAATGATGAGATGAGTTGTTCTGATTTAACAAGTCTAGCAATCAGCTCAGCTTCTCTCTTGACTATTATATCAAGATCACTTTTCACCTGGATTATTTCACTCTCAAGCGATTGGTTTTTCTCAATGTATTGTTGCTGAATTTGCAACTTTGCTTTGCGCGTCACTTTATCACTTTTGTGCGATGAAATAATATCAAAGTGATTTCGATATAGTTTGGCGGCATCTTGACAATCATTGTAATATTCTTTGACTTTGTCAAGCAATTCTTCATAAGAGAGAGGAAGAGATAATTCAATGTTTACCTCAGGGGACGCTTCATCATCTCTGGCCATGAGACATATAAGTGTTGAGTCATCCACTGGTTCATCATCATCACTACTCTCCTTTAATGACTCCAAATCTTCAGGTGCAGACGCTGGTTTTGATTCCGCTAGCAAACCTTGTTGGCGAAAGTTGCTCCTGAATTGGTTTCTATCCACGTAATCCTGCCTTGAGGGCTTAGATACATCTGGATAAGGGCAGTTTACCTGGTAGTGCCCTGGTTTCCTGCAATTATAACAAAGATTAGTTTTCATCTTTTGTTCATTTGTTAACCTTGCAGTGTGTGGTTTTGAAACTACTAGTGCTGAGAGATTTTGAGCAGACGCTTGGTACTGAACAGGCGCTTGGGATGTAGGAACATAGTACTGAGGCGCTTGAAACTGTTGTTTGATATGAATTTTGTCCTTGATTGCTGAAACCGTTTCCTTTCTTTTCATATCTCAAGAACTTCCTGAATCTATTCAGTAAAGCCAGCTCTTCATCCTCACTAATATCTGAAACATTTCCCTTGTTACTCGATCTACCCTTGATTAACGCTATAAGCGCTCCAGATTAAATCACTGGACTGCTCACTGCATCACTTGTTGAATTCAACTCAAATTCAAATGCTTTGAGCTCTGAAAAGGTATCTTCAGAAGTTAAACTATCCAAATTGCTCGATTCTCTCATAGCTGTTGTTTTCATCAAAAATCTACTAGGTAGACTTCTGAAAATCTTAACCACCATTTCTCTGTTTTGCAAATCCATTCCCAAAGATGTAAGTTCCGTAACAAGAGCTGTGAATCTTATGTCCAATTTCTCTAGTGTCTCGTTAGGTAACAACTTAAAGCTGTTGAATTTTTCTTTAGCAATGGGGAGCTTATTTTCCTTGATCTGAGCTGAGCCACCACAGATTATGGCCAACTTATCCCAAAGTTCTTTAGTAGTATTGCATGATTTGACTTTGTTGAATAAATTGTCATTATCACCAATAGCCGTATATAGAGCGTTACGCCCAAATTTGCTCTTCAACGCTCATCAGTGGACCACTCTTGTTTAGGCTTCTCAACATAGCCATCTGGAGTGTCTTCCGTGGCTTCAGGCGCTTTGGTAATAACCTTCAGAATTTGTATTGGTCCATCTGAAATAAAATCGCACATTTCGTCATCACATGAGCAAAGGTATGTAAAAGCTTTGACCTTCCATGAGTCATAGTTTGACTCAGTCAACTTAGGAACTTTAGAAAATGCTAAAAATAAAATTTTAAAGCAACTAGATTTAAAAGGATCTAAACAAGGTGTTACACTTGGAAATTTTAAAATTTCAACTTTAACCGCTCTGATACCACTTGTTGGTCCCAAGTGGCATACGAAGGGGTCTAGAGGAGGGGGGTTGAATAGACCCTGAAGTCTTTTTCGACTTCAAAAAGATTCGTATTAAAAAGGTTTTGGACACTTGAAATATAGACGCTTGACTAAACCTTTACTTGAAATATAGACGCTTCGGCTGAGCGTCTAATGAAGACTATTTTTAGAAAGTTAACATAGACTTTAAGATTTGAATACTTTAACCAAATAGGTTTAAGCGTTCAGTTCTTTGATCAGTGCTACCACAACAGAATAATTTTGGAGGCTTCCTTTTTGAAAGCTTTAGTGTCACGGAAAGTATTTTAGCTGCTTAGCGTTTGATTGTGATTTACTTGATCAATTTATGCAATGATATGATAATAAGAAAATTGACTGTAAAGTAAATAACACAATAATTGTAAGGTTCGTTGGGTGGTATAATCCCAACTACGTCCTTCTTCTCCTTGAACACTCGGAGGCAATCCACTAAAATAATTCTCAAAGAATCACATAGAATCTTCTACAAATTAGGGAGAGATGGATGTCGATGACTTGAGCTCCTTGATCACACAGATTTCTGCTCCAAATCACTTCAATCCCCTTGCTTCTTTCACCCAGAAATAATGCAAGTATCCAACTTCGACTTCACACAAATCGCGAGGCTTCGATGAGATTTTTCTAAATGGTTTGTTTGATTTTGATGAAGTTCAAACAACTGAAAAAATCTCAATAGTAATGTAAGTTTCTCCGAAAAGAATGTTTGAGATATTGGTTGACTGTCTCAGGAATTGAAGAAAAGCAAAGAGAATGTTTTCTTGAATGTTCTGGCTTTTCTGAGAATTAAGGAATGAGACTTCAATGCAACAGCAGCTTGGAATTGATCGTGTGTTTTGGCTTGTTGTTGAAGTCCCATTTATAGGCATTCTTGGAAAAAGTGTCCGTTTGACAAATGCACAGGCGCATGTCTCTCACTTCCACGAGTGAACAGCTTTTGTCCTTTTGCTGAAAATCTGCTGCACAAAAGTTGGTGCTGCTGTCTGTGAATAGTTGACAGTCCAAAAGGATGGCTTCTCCGTATGTCCGAAAGAGCTTATCACATTTAATGCTCTTATCAGCATTTAATGCATTTGAATTAAATGCCCGTTGGTACTTAACGCACTGAGAATATTTGCATTAAACTCCTTCTGGACTTAGAAATAAATCCAGGTAAAATCAGTCATTGATAGACGCTCATTCATCCTTAAATAACTTCTGTCCTGTAAGTCACACTTGATATAGCTGTTCATTTAGACGCTTGATATCTTCATCTTCATTCAGACTTCAGGCGCTTGAGTCTTCAATCTTAACTACTGATAAGCTTACTCAGAAATTATCAGACGCTCAGTCTAAGAGTGCTTAGCCTAACAATCTAGAACAGAAATGAATTAAAGCCTACAAAGCCTATTACAATTCTAATGCTTCAAAGCTTATACAAGATTTCTAAGTAAAATCAAACTTACATATTTTTGGGGTCTAACATAAAATCCTAATTGTCATCATCAAAACTTCTAACTTGAAATTCTTAATAAATATAATCTCTTTATTTACGCATTATATCTAATTATTACGCTCGATTTCTCATATGAATATATAAGTATTATTATTGTAAATCGGACAAGCATCAATTGGCGCCGTCTGTGGGAATTTGAGTTCAAGACATGAGGTAAAATTTTAATTATTGTCATTTCGTAATTTCCTTTTAACAAGTTTAATGGCATGGCAATAAATGGGTGAAGTGTAAGAAACCGTGGAAAACGGAGATAAGAAAAAAGTAACATTTTGTGCAAACGAAGGCAAGGATGCTCCGGAGACGCCAGCCATCATGGCCAGATAATTGATTGACGATCTCAAAGAATCCTTGATAGATGAGGAGGTCGAAATCCAGGCTGGACGAAAGGATACTTCCTTACAGCCAGAAAGGCAGGCTATCCGAAGGGATACCCCCTGCTAATCGCCCCGGGCGTACCACTTGACGGCTGAACAATTGTAAAAAATCATAGACGATGCCGTCAAAACGGCAATGAACCGTTCGGATCCGCGAGATCTAGCAAATGGTGAAATGAATCATATGACACCCACACCTGAAATGGTGTGTATTGCAGGAAATGGAGGCCACCATGGAGGTTTGGAGACCACCCCTGAAGCTGGCCCTGGAAAAAGGGTTGGAAGGATGGAGTTCCTAGAGCAAGAAAGAAATCAGAAGGAGAGAGAACTTCACAGGAAGTACCTGCTCTAGAAGGACGCCAGATGCGTCGATCTGAATTCCAGGAGGAAGAAAATCAGGAGAGTTGGGTCCCACTGGCCTCAAGGCTATTCAGGATAAATTGGAGCTTAGGTCCAGGAGAATGGGAGAAATGGAAAGGCGAATGGTAGGAGGAAAGAGGCAAGTATAATGAGGAGTCTCATTCACCGAATCCATTATGATGGAGGACCTACCACGAGACTTCAAGATTCATTCCATTGCTCCCTATGATGGTACATCTGATCCCAAGGATCATTATTACACTTTTAGAAACTACGCCTTGCTATACAAGTACTCGGATTCCATCAAGTGTAGAGTCTTTCTGACGACACTGACAAAGTCAGTCCAATTATGGTTCAACCAGCTACCTGAAGGATGCATCGGATCCTTTCAGGAGTTCATTTCTCGATTCTTGCACCAATTTTCCAGCAGCAAAAGACACGAGAAGACGCCACTGAGCCTATTTAACATAAAACAGAGAGGAGATGAGACCCTTCGATCATGCGTGAAACGATTTAACGCAGCCACCCTATAAGTTCCATCGACAATGGCTGAGCTGAAATCCAGCGTCTTCACTCAGGGGCTGCATAAGGGTGATTTGTTCAAATCACTGACCAAAAAACCTGCTGAAGACTTCGATGACCTGCTTAGCAGGGCTGAGAAATACGTCCACATGGAGAACGCCTAGCTGGTGAGGCGATCTAAGCAAAAGAAGGATAAGAAGGAAGAAGAAAGTCGAAACGGGCAATGTCGCGACGGGCGAGGCAAGTGGCATATGCCAGCACCTATTCCAGCCCGGATTCCAGAGCGATCCCATTCTCACCCACAATGAGTGGGTTTACAACAACAACTAATGGAGGTGGAAAGTAAGAATATAATACAATGGCCAGTTAGTTCTGGGAAGAGGACCCAAGGACCCCCATGGGGTCCTTACTGCCGATTACATAGAGAATGGGGGCACCACACAAACTGCTGTAAAGATCTAGCTGAAGAGATTAAATGTCTCATTAAATCAGGATACATGAAGGACTCTGCAATTTGCAATAATTACCAAACAGGAGGCCATTCTGGAGTTTCCTCATTCCGAAGGAAGGGAATGCCCTGGAACAAGGGACGAGGTGGCCCAAGCCGATGGCCAGGAAGAGGAACAGGACGAGCTAGACCAGCAGGAAGAGGACATTTTCCTCAACAATTGGGAACTGGACCCCAACCCGTAGGAGAAAATCAAGCTGCACTAGCAATTCCCAGAGCTAATGATCCCAGTAAGGGAGTCATGCATATGAAATTAGGAGGATTAACCCTGGGCTTTCGAAGATAATCTTAAAGAAGCAAATTCGAGTGCTCGATCAAATACCTACATTTTTCCTTAACGTTAACCAGAGTTGCCCCAAAGGAAAGATTTGCTTTGGGCCAGAGGATGTTAAAGCCGTGTTAGCACCCCCACAGTGATGTGTTGGTCATTACGACCACCATTGCAAATTATAAGGTACAACGTGTATTCATTGATAGCGGTAGCTCGATGGATATCCTGTTTTATCAAGTCTATAAACATATGGATCTCGAAGCAGCTAGATTAGAGGCTGCGAGTACCCCTTTATATGGTTTCGTGGAGGATTTGGTTTAACCTATCGGACAAATCACGCTGCCAATGTCCCTGGGAGAACCACCTAATCGCAAGACCAAACTGGTGAAATTCCTAGTGGTAGATACGCCATTAGCATATAACATGATAATTGGAACACCCGCCCTAGCACTATTTGAGGTTGTAATTTCCATCCCGCACATGAAGATCAAGTTTCCTACACTTGAAGGAGTAAGAGAAGGACGATGTCATCAAGGCCGAGCTGGAAAAGCTGCTGAAGGCAGGCCATATTGCGGAGATACAATTTCCGAAGTGGGTGTCCAATATGGTTTTAGTACCAAAAGTAGGAGCCAAGTGAAGAATGTGCATTGACTTCCGAGATCTCAACCTGGCATGCCCTAAAGATCACTATCCCTTACCAAGAATTGACCAGCTAGATGATTCAACGGCTCGATTCGAGCTACTAAGTCCCATGGACAGACAAAGTGGATACCATCAAATACCTCTAGACGAGGTGGACCAGAAGAAAGTAAGTTTTATGACCTCATTTGGCTCCTACTACTATGTGGTTATGCCATTCGGGTTGAAAAATGTGGGAGCCACATATCAGCGTCTGTTTGATATGATGTTTCATGACCAAATCGGCAAGAATATTGAGTTATACGTAGATGACATGGTTGTAAAAATCCCTGTCACAAATAATCACATAGAAGATCTGCGACAAACCTTTGAGACGCTAAGGAAGTATAGGATGAAGCTAAATCCAGCAAAATGTGCATTTGGAATCAAAGGAGGAAAATTCCTTGGTTATATGGTCATTGAGAGAAGAATAGAGGTCAATCCTGAGAAAATAAAAGCCATTCAAAGCATGAAGGAGCCGCGAGATAAAGGTGATTCATAGAAAGCATCCAGAGTCCTAAAGGAAGCATGAAGTATATTTCATCTACCACGAAGGGCAGGCCAAAAACCAACAAAATAAAGGAGATTGTTCAAAGGGCTACACTGCCCACAAAAACCAACTTAAACATTAAAAACCTACTGTACATTAATAGGGGAGTTTTCCACTGTGGTGGAGGGATTGTTCTCTACAGTCTGTGGATCAGCTGGATCCTCATTAACTTGGCCAGCCATAGTAATTTCCTTGGTAGCAGTAGGAAGGGCAACTCCAACTTCACCTGCCTGAGGAGTCACGGGGGGCACTCCTGAAATTAAGGCATCCAGCGCTAGCTCGGCATCTATAAACGAAGCATCACTTCCGGCTGGTGGCATGCCTTTGGCAGCAAATTGGGCCCTGCAACCCTTAAATCCCTTGTAGAAATAATCCAAGAATTTGTCATCAACTAAGTCCTGGAATTCATTGGAGGATAAGAAGTCAGTATTGCCCTTAGCCAGGAGAGCCAAACCCTCTGAGGAACTTGGGGAGATTCTAGCCAATTCTCGCGCTCTCTCTGTAGGGTGCTCTGCATCTCAAGATCCTGTTCCTCCATGACGAAGGAGAGGCGTTCCTTCAGAATCTTGACTCTGTTGGAAAGGGCCACATCCCGAGTTTCTTGTTCCTGAATGTCCAGCAAAGGCTACTCTTTTTCCCGCTGCCACATCTTCTCGGCAGCTACGTAGGTTTCCACGCGCTTCTGCGCTTTAGCCAAATCCCTCTTCAAGTCAGAAACTTTGGCAGCACGTTTGGCATCCACCAAGGCTTTACCACAAATCAGGAAGAACTGCAGGACAAATTTTAGATAGAATATTAACACGTAAAAGGCGAAAGAATAAAGCCAATTAGAGCAAAGGAAATACCTTTGGAGCCATTTCCAGGGACAAATCTATGGTATCCCTAGCAGTTAAAGATGTCAGGTGGGCCGGCCTAGCCTGCCAACCCGCGGCCGGGCCCAATTCACTGTTCTGGTCCAGCCTAATCCGAAACAGTTTGGTGGGTCGTGTCGGGTCGGCCCAGTTCGATAAACTAGCAAGACTATGGCCGACTCAGCCCAGTCCCAGCCCGGCTTAGTTACTTAATGGGTCAAATAAATTTTTGGTGTAGATATTTAATAAAAATACCGGAGGCAAGGGTTCGATTACCCCTTGTCCCCCTCTCTCAAAAAAAAAATTTGGAATTTCCAGCAATTGCTGGATTTTTTTTTACAATTTTTGACCATTGCATTTGCAACAGTCCTTTTGTATTTTTTTTAATTAATTTATATTTTAGGTAATTTATTTTAATATATTTTAGTTTCTATAAATATGAGTAATATATGTTGCATTTCTTATTACAAATTCAACAAGAAATATTATAAATTCTCTTTTAACTCAATATTTAGATTTTTACAATTGTGTTTGGAGATCAAGCGACAATTGGGAGTTGGAACGTGATCAATCGACATTTGGGAATTGGAACGAGATCATTCGACATTTTGGAGTTGGAACGTGAGCATTTGTCGTGGTACCGTCCAAAGTTCAATCGTCGATTGTAATTTCTAATTTCAATTCGGTAATATCATTTTAGTTTTTTAACACTTTTTTAACTAATATTTTGTGCTTAATTTGATCATATTTGTTAGTTGTTAATTTGAATTTTGTTATTATTATTTTCTTAGTGATTATTATTTATTTAACATGTCTTATGGAAAATTGCCGTTCACCGAAGAACAAGTGTTTTCACAACATGAAACTTTTAATTTTTCACAATCACAATCACAAATGAATATGGGACAAGAAAACGAAATGGATGATGAAGAAGTAGATGTAGAAGAACCATTGCCTAGAACTACAACACATAAAATAGGAAATGGGAGTAAAACTAGTGTATTTTGGCCTTTTTTTAAACATTTTCCGGAACAAGAAAAAGTTGTTTGTCGGATATGTCAACATCCTTTTGCATTTAAAAAAGGTGGGGGTTTCGGGAATATGAAAAGGCATTTTCTTGCTAAGCACCCGGGATGGGAAACTATGCAACTTGATGATGAGGGATCGACTATACATGAAATAAATCAAAGAAATAGGGATGCTATTGCAAACTTTGAATATAATGAAGAAACAATGAGAAACCAGTTTAGCTCGATTAGTTATTCAAGCCGAATTACCTTTTACATTTTCCGGAAACAATTTTTTTGAAAGTTTTATAAAAATGGGTTGTCAACCACACTTTAAACGAGTATCACGTAACACATGTTATAAATATGGTTTTAATCAATATAAAGATAAAATAGATGCTTTGAAAAAAAATCCGACATTAACTTCTAAAGTTTCCTTAACATCGGATATGTGGCGAGGTAGGGGTTGTCTTCATTATATTTGTATTACGACACATTGGATAGATGAATATTTTTATTTAGAAAAAAGAATTATCAACTTTCAATCAATTGATCATCCACACACGGGCTACCACATTTCAAAAGCTATAGATTTGTGTTGTGAATACTGGGGGATAAAGAACAAAATTATGTCAACTTCTTTTGATAATGCAACCAATTACACCACCGCTATTGCACATATGAAATGTGAATTTAGGACAATGTTAGATGGACAATTATTTCATATTAGATGTATATGTCATGTTATGCATTTATGTGTTAAAGATGGTTTAAATTTTATAAAAGCACATGTATCCAAAATTAGAAATTGTATATCACATATTAAGGCTTCAAGTGTTAAAAATCAAGACTACAAACATAGTGTCTTGCAAAAGAAAATGACGTATGGAGGTTAGATGGAACTCTACGTATAAAATGTTAACCGAGGCTTATCCTTATCGTAAAATTATTAATGAAAGTGCTAATAAAACTTTTTGTCGGGGAAAATGGGTCTATATATATAAATAATGCCGATTGGGGTGTTGTTAATGCAATTGCTCCTTCGTTGGAAGCATTTCGTGAAGTAACGGAAATTATGCCCGGTAGTTATTATACTACTTCAAATATTATGTTGCCTAATATGTTGAAAATAGTTGAAATGTTTTCCCAAAATAGATTTAGCAATAATGTAGAAGAAATAATAAAAGAAATGGAATTGAAATGGAAGAAATATTATGTTAGGATTCCTCCAATATGTATATTAGCTTGTATATTTGATCTTAGGAGTAAAAAAGAGGGTTGTTTTACCTTGATTGAACAATACTATACATTTCTTAACTTTGTTAACTTAGACATGGAAGATGAAAGAAGTCAAGTAAATAGTTTGTTGAATAATATACTAGAGTTTTATGAATCTAATTTGCCATCCATGGACATGCCCACATCATCAAGTGAACAACTTGGAGACGAAAATCCTTTTTTCAAAAGATTGAAAGTAGGATCACATACATAAACAAATAGGGCAACATATGACATCGATTGTTATCTACAAATACCCATTGAACGTAATAAAGGATTAGTTGATATTTTACAATGGTGGCAACGAGAACAAATAAGGTTTCCTATTCTTTCTTCGATTGTTCGTGATATACTAACACCTCAAATGTCTATCGTAGCTTCCGAAAGTGCTTTTAGTGCAGGTGAAAGGACCGTTACCGATAAAAGAAATCTTCTAAATCCACAATCGATAAAATTTTGTATTTGCTACAAGGATTGGCTTGATCAAGCATGGAGAAAGAAGGAATTCGTACGAGATGGAAACAAATTCAAAGCCAAATTGATATTCGATGACATTGATGAAGTTGAAGACGACAATGATATTGTCGAGAAGCCAGACGACGGATCACCACTTGGAGAAGAAGACGACATTTTCGAAGACCCTTATTCGGGATATGTTCAAAATTATGAAAACCAACATGGATCCCCATCCAATGCCTACAAGGAAAAATGGACACATTTTGAATATGAATAGTGTAATATTTCCATATAATTTTTTTCAATGTGAATACTACTACACATTTAGCAGTATATTATTAAATGTGTATATTATTTTTCATAATGTAAATGCACAAGAAAAATAAATTGTCGTGCCGTATTTTTTCCCATGTCTCATGTAATTTCATTAAAGTATATATTCTATTTTAGTTTTCATTCTTTCATTCAAAGTTTCAATATTGTCTCTTTAAATTAGATATCAATTTCAATTTGAGTTTTTTCATTTTCAAATTTCAACATTATCTCTTTAAATTAGATATCAATTTTATTGAAGTCTCTTAAGTTAGAATAAAAATAATATAACTTTCAAATTAACTTATAACTTATAAGAATTAAAAATTAATTATTTTCATTCAAAGTTTCAACATGGTCTCTTTATCAATTTTATTCTAACATATACTATAGGTTAATAATATACTACATTATGTAATAATAAACATAACATAATATAATTTTCTACCTACTCCCAAATAGTTTGTATCCCTTTAACTCAACCTTGGGACCAAGGTTAAAATCCACTTACTCCCAAATTGAGTTTTGTAAATTTCCAAAAAAAAAAAAATTGTAGTGGGCCGGCCTGGACTCGTCAGGAACAGTTAAGTGGGCCGGGTTCGGGGCGGCCCGAGCCCAGTTGGCCCGACCCACTTCAAAAAATAAATACCGAGCCGGGCTTGTACGGGCCGGGGCCTGGGCCGGCCCGTTTGACATCTTTACTAGCACTCATGGAATCCAACAAAGGGCTATCTGCTGAATTCGCCATGCTTTTCAGGAAGCTTCGCAGAACCACTTGCTCACGACTACTCAGCACCGAATACCTAGGGGTGTCTTGAGCACGAGAACGAGTCTGGTGGGCAGGCGCGTCTGGAGTAGCAAAATGCATCGGAGGAACATCATCTCGGATCTGAATCTCCCCAGTAGTAGGGCATTTTGGAGGGGGTGCGTCAGAGGAAACCTCAGATTGGACCTCGCCTGATCTCCCGGGGCAGAGGCTTGTGGAGATGTAGTAGATTGGCGAGCAGTTCGGGAGGTCAAGTAGCCCGGAGGATTCCCAGCAGGAGGTGGAGGTAATGTAGGTGGAGCTTCACCAGGAGGTCTAGCCCTGCGGCGCCTAGCCTCTGCAAGCCTTGAATTTTCCATCACTTCAGTTGCAAAACAGGAAGACAAGTAGCCACCAGATTAGAACAATTTTCAGCAAAATTCCAGAAGTAAACATGCAAAAATAGAAGAATTAAGCAAAGTTTACTACCTATTGTTTCACCCTGCATATCAACATCAACGGGACTCAATTCATAATGACGCAACAAACGAGGATCAACCAATTTATTGACATCATATTCAGTCCAGTTCAAGTAAGTCAACAAGCTTTCGTGATAAGGAAACCTAGAAGGGTAAGGATAGAGATTGTGGCCCTCTAATTTTTAAAGAAAATCACGAGGGAAATCCCATATGACTTCCTCAGGTGGAGCAATAAAAAAGAAGTTTTTCTTCCAGTCACGTTCTGAGGGAGGAGATCTAGTGAGAACCTTGGCATCTCCCCGAGAAGTGAGGTAAAATACACCTTTATCTCCCCCTGAACGACGAGGCAGATAAAGGGAATAAAAGAAGTCCACAGTGGGACGATGGCCCAAAATTTTCATTAAGACAGCAAAACTAACTATGATGCTCATGGCATTCGGAGCCAACTGATTCAGGGGCAATTTAAAACGCCTATCAATAGAAATGTACAGAGGAGGGATTGGAAAGCGTAAACCAGCCCTAAGGTGAGCCACATAAAAACACACAAAACTCGGAGGGGGAAGATGAGCCTTATCCTCGCTGGTTAGCACTATTATGCGATAAGAAGGAGGAATCTCATAGTTAGCCCGAATTATTTGCTCCTGTTGGTGGGTGAAACGAGATCGGAAAATGTTCCAGAATCGTGCACCTGGAGTAGCCATTAAAACCCTCTCTTAATTACTCAAGGTAATTTTGGCAGCCTCATTTAAAGCCTTCGGATCCGGTTGGTCTATGACCTCATCATCTGAGGGAGCCCCAGTCAGACCAGCGCCTGAAGCAGTACGAGAAGGAGAAGTGAAATCGAAAACACTAGGACCTTGAGAAGGAGAATCCAAGTGTACAAAGTCACAAGGTTGTGTAGCACTGTGGGAGTCCCCTAAGGAGAAAGAAGGAGAAGGAAGATTTTTGGCCCTATTTTCAGGAAGTGGAGCCACCGGCGGATTTGCTGGAGGAGCAATTATCTCAACTTTGTCATCAGAAGATATGGAGTTCGAGTGGGTGACGTGAGAAATTTTTTAGAATGTACAAGGGAGATAGAGCCACACACAACAAATTATATACCAAAAATGAAGAGAAGAGAGAGAAGTACCTAGGAGAATTTTGAGCGGCAAACATGGGTAGATGGAAGTTGAAACCTCCAAAATTGGATGAAGGCTGTAATGGCGGAGGGAGAGGGGAAGAATTCGGGGATTTTTTAAACCAAGAAGGAAAGGAGAAAATCATCCGAACAAGGCAGTTGGAGATTTTTGAAATTCAGAAAATGAAGTTAAAAGATCTTCCAACTACTAAAAAGGCGGGCTCGGATAGCAAGGCACACACGTGGCCGATTTTTCCTGAGCCCTGGGGCAGTTATGGTGGCGTGGATTTTCAACCACAATGATGATGGCACTCTGACCAAGGTGAGCTGGCGCCAAGTCCAGAGCATGGGGAAGGACAAACGTCTGCAACTTGTCCATCAAGTCACATCAGTATTTAGGGTTTCGAGAGAACCTTCCAGAAGCCCACGTGACTCAATGCATCCAGAGTAGCAAGGAGTCCAGGACGAATCTCTAGCCCAAGGATCAGAAGGACTTCTAGCCCCATTAGGAGCCCGGATAAAATTTTCGAAAAATCTAAGAAGTGTTCTAATTTTCGACAGCCTGGGCCTCATTCTTTCACAACTCTCGCAGCTTGACTTTGTCAAATTTTAGAGTTGGGGGACTATTGATGTGTGCGGAAATAATCCATTGGGCCAAGATGACAAATCCACATAAAAGGAGGCCCAATAAGCTTTAAAAATCAAGAAAAGGCAAGCCCAAACCCACTATGACAAGGTTGGAGGTGCCAGCTGTACGTGGAGCTGGTCCAGATGCCTTGAAAAGGAAAGGAAGACTTTTTAGAGACAAGATCTAAGAAAGATAAAATTAGAGACCAATCAAGATATTAATGAAGATCCATTAGAGATATCAGTCAATGACTTACCAAAGCAAGCCGATATGACCAAATCAAATCAAGGTCTATTCTTGAAACGATCCAGCATAATTTTTTGGACCTCAAGACTTGCCTAAAATAGCTGGATCTGCAGGAGATAAATAATGAAGGATGTCAGCCCGATTTTACTTACCTTATTTAGGTCGATGCCATTCAACTTGTATAAATACGCACATTTGATGATGAATAAAGCTCTTACGTTTTATGCCATATTATCTCTTACATTATACGCAATATAATCTCTTTTTTTCCGCATTATATCTAACTATGACGCTCGATTTCTCATATTAATATATAAATATTATTGGTAGGAATCGGACACGCATTAGGACCCTTTCATCGTTCCACACCGAGGTTGCTTTGTAGTCAAGTTTAACATGATATTTGGACGAGACTTCTACAATGTGCTATGCTCATTAGATGCTTTCTAATTGGTTAGTATTCAAGTGAGATTGTGGATCTTTAGATTATATAAGATAATGTCAGTAATTTACTTAATCATATTATTATGGCTAATGATAAAGCCAGAGCAATTGTCATAATGCCAGAGCAATTAAATATAATTGGCGATTATACCCCTCTCAGTACTCCTGCCTTTTAACTTTCTTCTCCGGTGACCAACACTCCCTCCTACCAAGCCCCGCCGCGCCCTCCAAGGCGGCCTGAAACATACAAACAACCCCAACTCTCACTATCTCCTGCTGAGGCAAACAGGAACAAATAGGAACATCAACGCCGTCATCGTTCGACAATTGGCTATCACTCAAACCTTGTCCTCAAGTTCAATTCATTCTTCAATCAAAATCTGTTTTCCTTAGTAAGTTATACCACTGCACAACTTGTCAGTATTATTTATTTTGCTTCAACAAGTAACAACAGAATTTTGGGGTGATTGAGTTTTGCCCAGATTGTAAGTAATGAACGAAATTTTTGGAAGAAGATCCAAATATTGAACTAAGTAATTGCAATTTTAGCATTATTCTGCAAACGTTTTATGGATTTCCATGTTCGTTTTTGGAGCTACGAGATCTTCACACATCATTCGTCTTTATTCCATTTGGTTTAGATCTTCATAAAACTTGCGAGTATTTATATACAAGGTTTTTTT
Organism: Buddleja alternifolia; assembly: GCA_019426215.1. Classification (NCBI taxonomy): domain Eukaryota; kingdom Viridiplantae; phylum Streptophyta; class Magnoliopsida; order Lamiales; family Scrophulariaceae; genus Buddleja; species Buddleja alternifolia. The sequence continues at coordinate 12,517,671 of CM033391.1, read as the reverse complement.
AGAGGTGATTAAAGAAAGGAATTTCCATTTCATTAATTGAATAAGATTTTCAATCGGCTACTATCAGAATAGGACGCAATGGCACTGACGGCAGCGCCAAGAACATTAGGGAAGACGAATTGGTTCTTTTCTTTTGAATTGTAATTTTTCTTTTGAGTTTGATTTGAAACGAAGGTCAAATTTGTCATTTCATTCATTTTTGCTCTGGAATTAGGAGAACTACTCTGGCATTATCACCAGCCTATTATTATACTCTTATTGGATGGTTCGCAACTCTACTTAGATATTAACTAAATGGGTACCATACAATTTCTACTACGCACTCTCCTTTTGATAATAATTATGGGGTTAATATGGACATTTTACTGAAGCACAAAAGTTCTGTAGTCATGTTCAATTGTTATACTAAGAGTTGCGGGCAGGATTTATACCAAGTGGGTGAGAGATTGTTGTGATATATACGCATTTCGTTTATCTGACTGATGAAAGATTGGCAAATGGGGTGTGGGGGGCCTGTCCCTCGCGGTACGGTATGCTATATATATATGGGGGGGGGGGGGGGAATCAGGGTTTAGGTTTAGTAAGAACTTTTGACATACTCTGTATTCTGTATCTCTTTTGTGTTTTTATTTCGTTTGTACTCTAACAAATTGAGTATAAAATAACATAAGTAGTGTACTATGTAATTTTAATGCTTTTTCCTTTCTTATTGCGCTCTATTTTTTTTCAAGTCAATAAGTTATAAATGTTTAATGAAATGTAAACATAGTATGTTTTACTAATTAAATATACATAAATAATATTTTATACATTTTTCATAACTAATCAAATAAAATATAGATTTAAAATTAAAATGAAAAAATGGTCCTAACATAAATAAAACAAAACATAAAAAGTCTAAGAAGTATGATTTGACTAATATCAATCATGTTAAAAATGACAACCATCGTTACATTTCATCAATAATATCTAAATTCGTATAAATCGACTATGAAAAGATAAAGTAAAAAGAAACAAAAATGATACGTATTATAAAGAGGAGACGAGAAACGCATGAAAATTACTTGGGTTAAGCGAAGAATTAGTTGAGAACAAAGATTGGGTGAGCAAAATAATATTTTTGGCCACAAGAAATAATTTATTAATATTTTCTTAGTGGGTGGCAAAACTTTGTATGTGTAAAACGTTGTATACTAAATTTGCAAATTTGAAAGAGGGGGGAGAGGATGGGAGGGGAGGTTGTTTCCAGCCCCCTTCCTCTGTCTCTAGTTGCAGCTTCAAATACCTTTTAATTACCAAAAAGAAAAGTGAACGGTAAAATCGTAAAAGTCATGTTTTGTGAAAGACGTTGTATGAAAAAATTTAGTCTGTTTTTGGCTCGGTTGTACCCGAATGTATTTTACAAGGTGAGTGAATTACATTTATAATATGATTGATCACTTATTTTGTGAAATACACTTAAGTGCGACTGAGTTGGGAACATAAAGGATTTTTCCACTGTAATGGTACATCAAATATGTATTTATGAGTGAATTATGAATAGTAAATAATTATATATGCAATTTCATTAGAAAAGTTAACATAAAATTAGTTAAACATTCAATTTTTGAGTCTCTAAGCCTAAACATTTATCTCTTGGTATATCTCTCGTAGTCGTCGGCAAAAAATGTAAGTATTTGCTATGGGAAAAACTTAATTGGTATGGTATCTTTAATTTGATACTTATTTCCTATTTGGCTTCATGAAGTCTAGTGGTAAGTAAAGTTAGTACGTCAAATTTGGTGGTTTGCTGGAGTTAGATAAAGTTTGAAAATACACACTTTAGCTTACTACTTTGAAAATACATGCTTAGTTTAGTAATCTTTTATTTATTTTGGTCACGAGGCGTGCACGTCAAAAAAATGTATTATGATATTATTCTTTCGTGTAAGCTTGCTAATGAGTTTTTTTTTCTTTCGTTCTTCAAGTTAAAAGTGATCCATTACATCATTGATTTCGGATATCAATAATAATTCAACACAATAATTATTTAATTCTGAAGAATATTGACATAAAACGCATATATATATGTATATATATAAACATAGAATGAAATAGATGCCCTATAGATAGTATGATTGCTTTTATTTCGAGATCTCATATTCGTGTGATTTTGAGATCTAACTTTTATTATTTATTTCCACGTAATCTATCGAAATTGATTTGAGAGCGTCTATGATGCACGGATACTCCGAAAAATCATCCGATGCAATGTCAGACACACGGTGGACACGGACACGGCTACTAGACGTATTGAACACAGCAAAAGTGTGTCCAGAATAAAAAATAAATAAATAAGGCACGGACACGGGACGGACATGGCATGAACACGGAACATGGCGTGTCCGACACGTTCAGGACACATCGGGGCTGATTTCAACATTTTAAAATCTTTAGAGGCCAAAATGAAAAAGAAGAAAGTTGAATAGATTTAGAGGGTACTCTCTTCTCAATTCTCACGTTCTTGCAGAAAGAAAGAAAGAGAGTTGGAGGATAGAAAAGAAACCCTCTCTTCTCTCAATTTTGGAGTCTGCCGCCGTCGTCGGAAACAATCGCTGCCGCAGAAAAAATGTTATTAATAAATTGTTGAATTGTTGATTATTGTCTAATAGTTGCTCAATTACTCATAAGTTTATAACATATTATATATATATATATATATAATATGGGTAGATGTGTCCGAGCCATCTCCATGTCCTAATTTTTTAAAAATTAACGTGTCCTATGTTCATATCGTGTAGTGTTCGTGTCTGTGCATCAAAGGAGAGAGTAGATTCCATTTGTTCAAGAGAGCACATATATAAACATAGAATGAAATAGATGCCCAATAGTATATTGCCTTTCATTTCAAGACCTCATATTTGTGTGATTATGAGATCTAAATATTAACATAATTTGATCAATTTGATTTGAGAGAGTAGAGCTTTTTCGAGAGAACGTAATAACATTAGTGTGTATTGTTGGGAAAAATTCTAGCGCGTAATGGGCGGTGTTTATGAAGATGTAAAATGATAGTGATATGTCGAGACAAGGGTTACCCTATTTTCTTAAGACAATATTGTCCCGCACTTGGTGGTCACGGAATACGGCAATTGTCTCCCAAGATACAACGACAAACGTCTTGGAAATAATACCACTACAAATTTTTGAGCCTAAAAAATACTTGTTCCAAACTCTCTCGATGGACGCGAACGAATTAAATGCACATATATGCAAACTTATTCTTACAATATTAAAATAATATTTAAGGATATTTACAGTACTCAAATTAGTACTAAATAATTCTTAAAATTTGGACAAAAAATAATATTTAAGGATAATTACAGTACAAAATAATTCTTAAAATAATATTTAAGGATATTTACAGTACTCAAATTACAATAATTCTTTTGGACAAAAAACTTCCTGATTGATCCTTTTCGGACTTTTCACATTAGCCCCAAAAGTTGCACCTGTTCAAAACACCCCCTGAACGGAAAGACAAAAGGCGCCTGACATTGGTTCGGATCCGGTGTGGCGGGTGCACCGTGCACCCACCTCTCAGCCAATAAGAAGCCACCTTGTCCGGGCAGTGATTAGGTGAGGCCGGTTGCACCATTCGGCTGTGCAAGTCAGCCCCTATCTTTCCACAAACTTTAATTTTGACCCCAAAACTTTGAATCTTGATTCATTAAGTCCTTTCAAATTGGTACCTCAATTTTTTGATTTGAACATTTTAGACCACGAACTAAATGAACTATTTCCTATACGACCGCAGCCGTCGATCGTATGATTGTGATCATTTAATCGCTTTTGTTCATATCAATTCACGTTTTAAATAACACATTTTGTTAATTAATTTCTCATTCACCCAAAATCGAATTTGAGTTATTAAATACTCTAAATTTATCTACTCGAAATGTAGACTAATTTAAGCCAAAGACACTCCACTTTCAACATGTGGAATTCACTTAAAATTTTCAATAAAATCGTGCTGAACACAATTTACTCAATCAAAATTTTTAACATGTATGTGGATATATATATATATAACATTAAGTATGATAAAAATACTAGTTGCAATAAAAAAAAAAGATAAAAATATTAGTAAAATCAATAATTCTACAATAGAGCATATAGAATAAGCATATATCCACTGTGATGGAGTTATAATAAAAATACATTAGTGTCACTTACTTTTGATTGAATTCCAACTCAAGAATATTAATAAGAGTTATATCCTTAGTTTTACCATTTATACAAAGCTTCTTTGAGAGTTGTAGTTGGACAAGAAACAAGTTAAATCAATTGTAGAGCTTTTTCATTCGTTGCTTATTAATACTATGGTATATATATAATTATATACAAGCGATTAGTGAGACTTATTCCCATGGGAACAACATTCACACCAATAATTTGATCCAAAAGAAAAACATTCACACCAATAATGAGTAATTAATTAGAGCATGTATGCGCACGCAAAGTACGATTATTGGTTCAAGTTTAATTATGTCTGCTAATAATTAGAATTGAAAAAGAATTGCTCGTTGGTCCTCTTTGACATTTCTTTGTAATTCTCTTAATATAAAATAGGGATAATTGCAAAAAAGTGTTAATGTGAAATTGCAAAAAAATATTTATATTAATAAAATAGGTTAACACTATCATGTATTATTCAAAAGTCTACAATAAGTCACTTTTTATTAAAAAGATAGAAAGAAATATGTATTTTTTGAGTGAAATAACACTAAGTTACCTTTTATTTTGTTTGAAAAGTGTATAAATGACAAAGAAGCATGTCATTAAAGGTGAAAAATATGAAAAACACGCTCGTTTTTTTTTTTAAAAGTGACTTTTTGCAAATTTTTGAATAACACATGGTGGTGTTTAGCATATTTCGTTAACATATGTGTTTTTTGCAATTTCTTCGTTAACATATGCGTTTTTTTGCAATTTTACATTAACACAATGGGGTTTTTTGCAGTTATATCCCTATAAAATGGAAAATTCTATGCCACACGGTACCAATGGTCCCGGCGTGGCATACACCATTGGATCGGGGATATTTTAGTAAATACCTCCCCCCTATTGGGGGGATCCAACGATGTATATCATACCGAGACCATTGGTACCAATATGGCATAGAATGACCCCTATAAAATATCTCTATATCTACATATCGTTTTCAAATGGGTACATTACCCATTTTTCTTTGAGTATTATGAAAAGGTGGCGTACTTAAGAGGGTCAGCTTTTGCAACTAGAGGAACTCCAGTTTATTCTTGGCCCTAACCAAGTGCTTAAGTATATTTACACCCCAATTACTTCAGGATATTACAAAGTCCTAACTAATAACTTACATAAGATTAAAAGTTATAATTTTTCTCGGATGCCATCTCAATTCTTTTATATGTTTTTTTTCTAAAAATCCGTCTAAAATCTTAGTGTATAATTTGATTACTAAAATATCTCGAAAGGGTCAAATGTAATTTTTAAACCATAAAAGTAGTTAAATGTACCATTTAACATGATTTTTTTATCTTTTTTTTGTAACTGATACTTCTGTATATATTCATAAGTATTTCTATTTTGGACATTGTTCACCAGGGCGATATCTTTCCACTATATTAGTATAAATATATTTAAAAGTGTTATTTTGATAATTAAATGTAAGAAAAAGAAATAAAAATTCATAATTGGGTAAGGACAAAACGTCATTCCTGATTCCACCATAATCTCATGGGCTGTGGATTAAAAAGCCCAAAATATCAATACCACAATCTCACGAGGCTGCAACGGAGGAGTTAGATAATCCCCAGGGGTGCATATCAAAACCGAACATCAGTGAATTTTTTAATGAGTTAGTTCAATGCGGATCTTCTATCACATTTTGATATAATATTTTGTTGTCACGCTAATAAATAATAAACATGTGTTTGTAAAAACTGAAAGGAAAATAAAAAATCATAACTTACAAATTACGTCCAATGGGGGCATATTCATGCAAAATCGCTTATGAGTCATTTATGGATGAGGGTGGCGACAAGGAGAATAAAAGAAATTGGCAATGTATCTGGAAAACTCGAGGCACTTAAAGGAGAAAACTTGTCATTTGGATGCTTAGGCACAATAGTATGCTCATGAAGACACATCAATACCACAAACATATCTCCTCCGACTCATGTTGCATATTATGCGGGCATTCAGATGAAACCAATATCCATGCATTTAGAGACCGCCCTTGAGCAGTCAAGGCCTAGAGTAGGCTGGCAATGGGTAGATATCACCCACACCCACACCCAAAAGTTTTTTAAGTATAGACTCTAACCTAGACCCAAAACTTTGGATTTAGTCTACACTCAGAGTTTTGGAACTTGAGATCCAGAGTTTTGCCTCCAAGTCTAGACCCAGAGTTTTGGCTCTGATTTCAGACCCACCGTAATTTTTTCTTTTTTAGTTATTATATCTTAATAAGACTTATTATATATATAATACGCTGTATATATATATATTATACAATATATATTGTATGTATATGATACATGCATTTAATCTCAACTCATAAAATATATTGTTATGGGCTAGAATTTAATTACGTATAGGCTGCCACAAGAACCTAATGCTGCAGCTACCAAAAGTCAGTTAAGAAAGGAAAGGCCCAAAAGGCTTGTCAAGTGGCTCATTTGGCTTAAAAGCTATGAATAATCTGCTAGGTTAAATTATGTGCACCTTAGATATTTTGTGTGGAGCATTGTCCTTTGCCAGCTAATTGCATTTTGTATTTAGTATGAACAGTTTTAATGAAATGACAGATTTAAATGTTGCATTTTTTTTCTCTCTTCCCTTTTCTGGACTTTTGTGATTTTCTATGATGCACCGATACGAACAAGGTGACACGGACACGATAAGACACGAACACAGGGAGATGGTTGTTCGAAAAAATTTGTAATCAGGTGGTGGGCCTTCCACTAAAGTCCATATTGAACTACTTTATTTCTAGACTACGAAATGAGATCCAGAGGGGGATGGTTGTTCTCCAACCTCATTCTATTTCTCAAGCTATTGGGCTTGCAAAATTATTGGAACCCAAATCACTTGCTTCAAGACCAGTGGGTTATATACCCAATCGATCAAATCTACCTCTTTCAAATTCCCACCCCCATTTCCAACTCCTCCGTCTAAACCAACATTTTCAATCAAACGATTAACACCGGTTGAAATGCAAGAGCGCCACTCTCTATTTTAACTGTGACAAAAAATTTCATTTGGTCCACAAATGCAAGTCTAAACCGTTTCTCCTTCTTCTATCCGCTGATGAGCCCGCGGACTCGGCCCTTAGTGAACCCACACAACTGGATATTTCACTTCCTTCCCATTTCATCTCATCCCCACAAAACCCATCACACTCTCATGACTATATTTTGTTCCATTTATCACCCAGCGCTATTTATGGTGACCATATTAATTGACATGGGTAGCTCACACAATATCATACAACCTCATATTGCCTCGTTTTTAAAATTACCCATTTTTCCAACCCCAGAATTTCCCGTTATGGTGCAGAATGGTGATTCTTTACTTGGAATTGGATGTTGTCCCGACACAATGATTATTATTCAAAATTATTCTTTCACAATTCCATTATATATTCTTCCAATTTCTGGAGCGAATATAGTACTTGGAATGCTATTAAATATATTTTGTATATTTGTGTATGTTTTTGTATCTCTTTCCTTTTATCTAGCATAGGGTTTTCTTTATCTCCAAGTCTCTTGTATTTATATATTTGTCATGAGTAATACAAAGTTTCCTACGGGGTTTTCTCTAATCTAACATGGTATCAGAGCCATGACTTCGAGCCATGGTATCTCGATCTCTAGCTTCCGCCATCCTCAAGTCGCTAACCCCGTCCGGCGCACCTTATCTAATTTAGTTTAGGATAGTTTTTTTTCTTTATCTTTGTTTATGTTGTCGCCGCTCACCCTTGGAAAAACAAGGACTTGGAGTCGTCACCTTATTTAATGGTTTTCAGACGAAACTGCTCCACATTGAGAAGCGTTTTCGTCGAACCGCCGCCTTATTTAATGATTTCCAGACGAAACTGCTCCACCTTGAGAAACGTATTCGTCAAATTCTCTCGACTAAGCATTCTTTAGGCCTGGACTGTCGTAACATCTTTTCTCGATTTTTAGTTCAGTCTCGAAGTTCAAGACTTTCACGTTTCGACTGCGGGGGACTGTTAGATATTATTATTGCTCTCCTAATTAGATTAGTATTATTATTGCTTTCCTAGTTAGACTAGTATTCTTATTACCTTATTTATCTTTTACATTCTTTATAGTTTAGGATTTTCTTGTATTCTCTCTCTCTTGTAACTCTATAAATATGTTACTCAATAATACAAGTTCCCTACGGGGTTTTCTCTAATCTAACATGGTATTAGAGCTTCTGTCTTTAAGTTTTTAGCTTCTAGGAATTTTATTAAGTGTCAAAATAATATTACGTCTCTTTGTCATGCTTGTCAATTAGGCAAGCACCGTCGTCTTTCTTTTACGAACTCTAGTACTCGTACTTCTTCTGTTTTTGAACTTATTCATTCCGATTTATGGACATCTCCTGTCGTTAGCTCTAATGGTTTTCGGTATTATCATATTTTTTTAGATGATTTTTCTCATTTTTTATAGGTGTTTCCAATTAGACATAAATCCGAGGTGTTTAATATTTTCACTAACTTTCATACATACGTCAAAAATCAATTTAATTCTACTATTCAAGTTTTTCAATGTGATCATGGTCGTGAATTTGATAATCATAATTTTCACAATTTTTTTAATCAAAATGGAATTCAATTTCGTTTCTCTTGTCCTCACACTTCCCAACAAAATGGTAAAGCCGAACGCACATTTCGCACAATTAATAATGTTATTCGCACTCTTCTTTTCCAAGCTCACCTCCCCTCATCTTTTTGGGTCGAAGCACTACACATGGCCTCTCATCTTCTTAACCTTCTTCCCACTACTACTCTATCTTATCGTACACCGTTTGAACTTCTTTACAACACTTTTCCAACTTACTCCCATCTCCGTGTGTTTGGATGTCTCTGCTACCCTAATTTATCCGCCACTTTTCCCCACAAACTTGCCACTAAATCCGCTGCCTGCATCTTCTTAGGGTACCCTCACAACCATCGTGGCTATCGTTGCCTCGACTTATCGTCCAATAAAATAATTCTCTCTCGTCATGTCATCTTTGACGAATCAATTTTCCCATACTCATCCTTCCACGAATCTCCTCCTTCTTCGGAATATTCTTCTCTCTTTCCCGACAATGATTCTCCCACTCTTATCCAGCATACGCTTACTCCCAGTCCACCTGCTCCTCCTCCTGCACTGGACCCAGTTCATTATGAACCTTATGCTCCTAATCCCGCCTCTCCTGCACCGGCCACCACCCAAACCACCACTACTCAACACCCCATGATCACCCGATCCATAGTTCATCCTAGCCAAATTCTCAACCTCTCGGTTTCTACCTCTCTCTTTCCCCTTCCTCGTTCTCATGCTCAAGCTCTCCAATGTCCGTTTTGGAAATCTGCAATGGAGGCTGAGCTCTCTGCGCTTCACACAAATGGTACTTGGGATCTCATTCCTTGTCCTCTGAATGCCAATATTGTCGACTCCAAATGGATTTTTCGTCATAAATTCCACTCCGACGGCACTCTCGAACGATATAAGGCTCGTTTAGTAGCTCAAGGTTTTTCTCAGCAACCCGGTCTCGACTACAACGAAACTTTTAGTCTAGTCATTAAACCTGCCACCATCCGCACTGTCCTTAGTCTAGTTCTCTCTCGCTCTTGGCCTATCCATCAACTCGATGTAAAAAATGCCTTTCTCCACGACAACCTCAAGGAAGTAGTTTTCATGAAACAACCCCCTGGCTATGTTAATTCTTCTTTTCCTCACCATGTTTGTCGCCTCAAGAAAGCTCTGTATGGTCTCAAACAAGCCCCCCGCGCTTGGTATCACCGCTTCGCTTCCTATCTCTCATCTCTAGGTTTCGTTAGTAGTAAAGCCGACACTTCACTTTTCATTCTAAATCGTGGTCCTAATACTGCTTATCTTCTTTTATACGTCGATGATATCATCCTCACTGCTTCCTCCACTTCTCTTCTCCAAAATCTTACTCGTCTGCTCTCTTCCGAATTAGCCATGACTAACTTAGGTTCTTTACATTACTTCCTCGGTATATCTGTCTCTCGTTCTCCTTCCGGTCTCATCCTTTCTCAGTCCAAATTTTCTAGTGAAATTCTTGATCGTGCTAATATGTCTTCTTGCAATCCATGCATGACTCCTGTTGATACTCGTTCCAAACTCTCCTCCTCTGGCTCACCCGTTCCCGACGCCATCTTCTACCGTAGCCTCGCCGGTGCTTTACAATATCTTACCATCACTCATCCTGACATCGCCTATGCTGTTCAACAAATTTTCCTTTTTATGCATGATCCTCGTGAACCTCATATGCATGCTCTCAAACGCATTCTTCGCTATCTTAAGGGAACTCTCACTCATGGTCTTCATCTTCGTCCTTCCTCTACGTCTCATCTTATTGCTTACTCTGATGCCGATTGGGCTGGCTGTCCAGACACGCGTCGTTCTACATCTGGTTACTGTGTTTTCCTCGGCGATAATCTTATTTCTTGGTCTTCTAAACGCCAGCATGTCGTCTCTAGGTCTAGTGCTGAAGCCGAATATCGTGGTGTTGCCAATGCCGTCGCCGAGGCATCTTGGCTACGCAATCTTCTCTTTGAATTACTTTGTCCTCTATCTCAAGCTACAATTGTTTATTGTGACAATATTAGTTCTATTTATATGTCCTCAAATCTTGTACAGCATCAACGCACCAAACATATTGAAATAGATATTCACTTTGTACTGGAACGGGTTGCTCTTGGTGAAATACGTATGTTACATGTGCCTTCAGCTCACCAATTTGCAGATATATTCATAAAAGGATTGTCCTCTGCTATGTTCTTGGAATTTCGTACCAGTCTCACAGTTCGAGAATCTCCCGTTTCGACTGCGGGGGAGTGTTAAATATATTTTGTATATTTGTGTATGTTTTTGTATCTCTTTCCTTTTATCTAGCATAGGGTTTTCTTTATCTCCAAGTCTCTTGTATTTATATATTTGTCATGAGTAATACAAAGTTCCCTATGGAGTTTTCTCTAATCTAACAAATGCAATGTCTCCAAATCTTGGGCCTGGTCCTCTCTGATTTCTCAATCCCTCGCATGTCATTTACCCATAATGGCGTTTGGATGACTTTAAATGGTCTCACAAAACCTATCATATCATCCTTCTCCTTCACTCAATTCTGTCTCCTACTCTCTAATGATGCAATTGTAACTTTCCATTCAATAACTATACCTCAAGTGGAGTCCACAAATTAACAATCCTTATTCGATTCCATATCTACCTTACCTCATGATTAACAGTTATTACTCACATATTTGACCCCTCTTTGATACTCCTAATGGCTTACCTCCTCCCCGACCCCACGATCATCATATTCACCTCGTTCCTAACTCTACTCTGGTCAATGTTCATCCCTATCGTTACCCTTATTTCCAAAAGGAAGTTATGGCCAATTTAATTACCGAAATGTTGAGGGAGGGCATCATCAAATCAAGCGCTAGCCCATTCTCTTCCCAAGGGCTTTTGGTAAGAAAGAAAGACGGTACGTGGTGTTTTTGTGTCGATTATTGTGCATTTAGTACTATTACTATTAAAGATAGTTTTCAAATTCCCACGGTTGATGTATAATTAGAAGACTGCTTTCACTAAATTAAACATGTATTCCGGTTATCATCAAATTCGTGTCTCCAAAGAAGACAGGCCTAAGATAGCTTTTAGAACCGTTGATAATCATTTTGAATTTCTTGTTATGCCTTCGGGCTCACTAATGTCAACTTTTCAAGCTGCCATGAATGACTTAATTCGTGATTTCTTACGCCGTTTTATTCTTGTATTTTTTTATGATATTTTAGTTTATAGTAAAACATGGCAGGATCATTTATCGCATTTAGCTTGTGTACTATCCCTACTCGTATCTCATCAGTTTTATTTGAAGCATTCTAAGTGTATTTTCGGGGCTGCATCTGTTGATTATTTGGGACACATTATCTTAGACCAAGGCGTTCACGCTGACCCAACTTCATATTAATTTTTTTTGTTCAAAGTTAAAAATAATTATAGTAAAAAAAAAATTTGGTTGCCCACCCGGTTTACCGGAGCTTTGCCCCGACTACGTCCGCATCCGACCCGGGTCGCACACCTGGCAGTGGTGGGTGAGTCTCCCAGCGGAGGTTTTCTGCATTCACAAGGTCTCGAACCCGAGACCTTGCTTAAGTGGAACCGATCTGCTTACCACTCGGACCAATCCCTGTTGGTAATAATTATAGTAAATACTAAACAGTAGATTGATATGATCCCATTCTCATTTTCAGCTTCCATACCCCATCCACTAGGGCTGTTCAAAAAAACGGAAAATTTGGTTAACTGACCGAACCGGACCGAAAATTGGAAATTCGGTTCGGTTTTCGCTCTTTTTTTTTTCAAAAATTCAATTTTTGGTTCGGTCTTCCGGTTCGGTTAACCGAACCGAACCGAAAACTGATTTTTTTTAATTAAATATATATTATGTTATTTTAGGGGTTTAAATAGAGTGTTGACTTTGACTTTGAGAACAAAACCAAAAACCTTAGCCCCTTCTTCTATACGCTTTGTCTCAGAATCCAGAAAACCCAGCTTCAAGAAAATCTGGAAAACCCCCCTTCTTCCTTCTTCCTTAATTAAGTTATTTATTAGATATAATAAATTATTAATTAAATGGGTAAATATCCTTTTGGTACCCGAGTGTTCACAAATGGCTTGATTGATACTCGAGTTTTGCCATAATTGTCAAATTGGTACCCAATTGGATGGATTCCATCCATTTTTTCGTTAAATCATTGGACATAACCATTATACCCTCCAAGCTTCTAAAATAGATCAATATCCCCCTTCAGAAAGAACAATACAACTCAAAATTCCAACCAACCTAAAAAAAGTATTAAATAAACTATCACAAAGTAGAATCTGCAAAGCCAAGATGCATGATAGTTGTCCAAATCTAGTGAACCCTGCATAGATAAAAAAAAGTTTAAATTGCAATTTTACCACGCTTTTCACTTTTCTCACTTTTGGTACCAAATATCTTTTTTTTTTCTCACTTTGGGTACCGCCGTTAGTAATTTGACGGATTTTGACATGTGCCTTGCAAATGTCAGTTAACTTTTTGGAGCTTCTCGGCTGTGCAGACAGCTGTGCGCGTTTTCATGAGAAAATTCATAACTCATTGTAGAAAGCTCGGATTCATGAACCATTTTCTTTCCATGAAACTAGACACATAGGACTATCTACAAATATATTGCACATAATCAGGAGACTTCTAGAACAAAGCAGTTTTGTATTCAAAGTCAGCTAAAAATCTGTGGTCAAAGAATTTCTTTAGCTGAATTTGAATACAAAACTGTTTTGTTCTAGAAGTCTCCTGATTATGTGCAATATATGTGTGGATAGTCCTATGTGTCTAGTTTAAAGGGAAGAAAATGGTTCATGAATCCGAGCTTTCTACAATGAGTTATGAATTTTCTCGTGAAGACGCGCACAGCTGTCTACACAGCCGAGAAGCTCCTAAAAGTTAACGGACATGTGCGAGGCACATGTCAAAATCCGTCAAATTACTAACGGTGGTACCCAAAGTGAGAAAAAAAACACATTTGGTACCAAAAGTGAGAAAAGTAAAAAGCGTGGTACCATTTGCGAACTAGCTTTATCCTACGGTACCAAAATTGCAATTTAAACTTTTTTTTTATCTATGCAGGGTTCACTAGATTTGGTCAACTATCATGCATCTTGGCTTTGCAGATTCGACTTTGTGATAGTTTATTTAATAGTTTTTTTAGGTTGGTTGGAATTTTGAGTTGTTTAAAAACTTATTGTTCTTTCTGAGGAGGGATATTGATCTATTTTAGAAACCTAGAGGGTGTAATGGTCTTGTCTAATGATTTAACGGAAAAATGGATGGAATCCATACAATTGGGTACCAATTTGACAATTATGGCAAAACTCGGGTATCAATCAAGCCATTTGTGAACACTCGGGTACCAAATTGACATTAATGGTGAAACTCGGGTACCAAAATGGTTTTTGCTCTTAATTAAATAGATAATTAATTAAAACAAAAGAAGCCTCGAGAATTGTATTAGGCGTCCAAGAGGATGCCTATTAAGTCAAGTTGGGCGTCCATAAGGATGCCCAACAACAAGGGAGTCTTTTGTTTTGTCTTGGTCAATACGTCATGAGATATAAAAGGAGTCTTTGATCTAAAACAAGACGTAACTTTCATGACTCTCCTAGAAAGAAAAGAAAAAAAATCCTCCACCCTCTCTCTATACTCTAGCCGTCGCCCCCTTAGAGAAAAAGTGGGAATTTTTCGTCAATCAATCCGTACGTGATAATTTAGAGACAGCGTAATTTCGTTGTTTAGATCAAATTTAAGAAAGTCAACGAATTCAAGAATTGAAGATTATACGAGGATTGAAGAAATCAAGACTTCATCATTTCGAGTTTTAGAGGAGTAATAGATTTGAATATGGGAATCAAAGAATTAAACTTTGGGTTTTAAATTAAAATTTTTGAAATTCTTCCGCTGCGATTATTTGATTTTTCGCGAGACCCAACACACGTGTCAAACTCGAGTAACTTGACTTTTTTGTACATGTTTTTTTCAATTTTTACTAATCAAGCCGAGCTTGAACCAAACTTCAAAACTTATCAAACACAAAAAGTTGTTTAAGCTTGGTTTGATACGTTGACAAATCGAGCTCAAACAAGATTTTAGTGATCGAGCTCGAGTTGAGTATCGAGTAATTTGGTTTGTCTTTCAGCCCTAAACACACGTCCGGGCATTCCTCTAGGACCAAATGTCATTTACAGAGGCACTTACAGATTATCCACCAGCATTACTCTCAGATTGGTAGAGAGAATCGAACTAACAACCTTCTGACGGGAATAGAACCAACAACCTTCTAACAGGAAGTGACTCGTTCCTTACCAACTGAGCTAGCGACTGTTGGCGAAATGTGTAATTAGACATGTTAATAGTGGGTGAAACTGTAATTATCCCGGTTTTAGTATGAAAAGATTGACGAAATAACCGCTATGACCCGGAAAACTCCTAGGGATGGCAATGGGGCGGGTATGAAGCGGGTTTAGAAAAACTCGCTACCCGCCTCATTTAACTTTATTGATACCCACAACCCGCCCCACCTTGCCCCGTCAAGTACCCGACGGGTTCGAATTTTACCCGTTAAACCCGAATGAGTCATGAAAAGTTATTAATTAATCAAACTTGCAATCATCCGACCCGAATCCGAATAAACTTACAACATAGACAAACATCATGAAAGTCCACATAGATAATAATCAAGTCACATTCATAAATCCAAATTTAAAATCATATCAATATGATACTACACCAAATAACATCTATGATCATGTATTTCAATTCTACCACATCAAATTAAAAATAATTCATAAAACAAAATATTCCAATTCTTCATCAACTCAACTATTAAATAAATGAACTAGATCGTCTTCACTAATCAGTTTTGTCTCTTTATAAAACTTTTCAACTTCATATCTTCACTAATTTGGTTAACAAATAAAATTTAATAAAAAAAATAAAAAAAGTTACAATATATTAAATAAAAATAAAAAATCTATTTATTAATAATATTAATAGGGCGGATAATGGGGCGAGTTACGCTATACCCACTACCCACTACCCACCTCATATCCTATCGGGTCATAAATTTAACTTTCATTACCTGCTCCATAACTCATTTGGTATACCCAAACCCTCTCTTTCGTGACCGAGCTCGGGCAATACCCATCTAACCTGCCCCGTTGCCATCCGGATTAACTCCAAAGTCGCCAAGATATAGACACACACACGCGGACGCTATACTCCTCCTCAACTCCAGAACTCCAGTACGAGCCCTTCCAACAATTCCAATTGCTCTCTCTCTCTCTCTGTAATCAATCAATCTGATTCTTCAAGACTTATATGCAACACCGCACTATCCAGGCCATCAATCAATCTGAATCAATTTCTATATTTTTTTTAGGTAATTTTTCATGTCTTATTTAAATTTCCTACTTTGATTTGTAATATTTCTTCAAACCTTTCATTGGAATTCAACACAATCGGCGGTTTATTATGGTGATTGAGTGAATTCCTAGGTTGCTTTGTTTCTGTGGTGCGCTACATTGTTGCTTAGCACGTTTACATCATGTGTAGTCAATACCTTCTACTGTTGAATTCAAATTTTGTAATGTCATATATATATATATATATATATATATTTGGATGAATGGCATCCACTCCAGCGTCCAAAAACTCCAAAGAAAAACCCAACTTTGAACTCTACACCCACCGCCCGCCTCTCAGCCCAAGGCTCGCCGTCGCGTAGCCACCACCACCGTCGCGGCGTCGCCTTTCTCACTGGTAATCCACAAATCAGCTTTATTTCTTATCTTTTGATGTTCTTCTTTTTTCTCAAAAAAAAAAAAAAAAGTTCCTTGCTTTAATATCCAACCCTAGAAATCAAATAAAGTTTGTAAAAGAGGATTAATATTGAGAGAGAAATAATCTGGAATTTCCATTGAAGTATCTTCTCTCTTTCTGTCTTATTGCCGTCTGTAATAAGCACTTTATATATGTGCTAATTCTTTAGAACCCTAGAACTCTATATCATGCTGCTGCTGCAGCAATTTCAACTTTCAAGTGTAAAAATCCTCTCTTTCAAACACATTCGAATTGCTGTTACTTACAATGACTTTTGACCCTTTATTATTGGTGTCGTTTCCTTCTTTTTGCCCCCCTATTTCCTGCTTTTGAAAGCTTACAGTGAGTTTTACTTTTGGGCTTTTATCTGGTGTAGATTAATTGAAGGTGTGCAAAGCTCAATTCTCAATGACATTATTTTCCTTTAAAGTTTCAGGAAGATACTTGGGAAATTAATTGGAATAAACGAGAAGAAGAGTGGAGATATGTTCTTTCACATAGTATTGGAGCGGAACATGCAGCTACACCCTCGGCACTTTGGCCGTGATCTCCGGGATAAGCTCGTGGCGAAGCTCATGAAAGACGTTGAGGGCACTTGCAGGTTATTGAAATCCGGTCCATTGCAAAATTGGCCTTTTATTTGTTCACTGATGCTACAAATTTTTATCAGGTAAAAAAGATTATTTGACCATTGTAATTGTCATTAATTTCTTATAGTGGCCGCCATGGGTTCATTGTGGCGATTACTGGCATTGAAAGTGTTGGGAAAGGGTTAATTCGAGACGGGACGGGTTTTGTTACCTTTCCTGTTAAGTATCAGTGCGTTGTGTTTCGACCCTTTAAGGGAGAGATTCTTGAAGCTGTTGTTACAATGGTCAACAAGGTAAGAGTTTTTGTTTTTCATTTCATTTTTATGATTTTCTTTTGTCTGTCAATTCTTGGTGATTTTTACACTGTTTTTGGAGTTAATGCAGATGGGTTTTTTCGCTGAAGCAGGGCCCGTCCAAATATTCGTGTCTAATCATGTGAGTGGCTTCATTTGCACTGTTGGTGAAAGTATTTATGCAACTTTTTTGTTTCTTATTTGTCTTTTTCTTACTTAAGAGTTAAGATGGAAATTTGTTTTTCGCTTGTACAAGCAAATTCTTGTGGTTGTAGAATTCAGAGGTGTAAGGGCTTCAATTTTGTTGCATAGGAGTCTGTGTAGTATAACACTGTCCATGCTGTCTTTGCTGTAAAAGCAGAGCCAACTTAATTTGCAAAGAGTTTGGGATTGACCATTACTCGATGAATTCTTGCTGGAGAAGAAGTCAGATTTCTCGCTGTTCATCAGCCAACTAGAAGCTCATTAGAATATTTCAGGACCTGACGTCTTTGTAGAGAGAGTAATAGCTCAACCTACAGTTGCTAGCTATCTATTCAATATCAGTCCAGAGAATTATTCATCGAAAGGATTGATAATCAAATAGATTTGATGGTGAAGAGAAGAAAAAGTATTACAACTTTTCAATGAATCTTATCTAGACTCTCCCTGTCCGATATGTTTTATCTTATTGCTCAGATATCTTGTGAACCAACCTTTCCCGGCATCAATCATCTGCAACATCATGTTACCCAATACTCTAGTTAGCATGGTTCTATCCGAGTCTTATTTCACCAGTTCTACCAGAAGTCAACTTGATGCCAAATATCATGAGCTGTTAGAATACTTAACAGCCGTTCCTTTCCCCATTCATAGGTGCAATTGTGGTGATAATGATGAGAAATTATGCTGTCTTGTTATTTTTTGGATTTTTTTTTTCAGTAACTGGTGAAGGAAAGTATATTCCGATTTCCACTCGTGACGACAAGACTTTCACAGACGACTGAGAATAGTGTTCCTTAGACATAACCTCACTTTAAGATTCAACCATTTTGTCTCGTTGCTTATTTTGGGTTTACTTGGATATCAGTTGGTTGGAATGGTTCTGGTTTCAACCTGAACAACTTTTACCTTTATGATGTCTTCCCTTTACTACTGTTCATTCCTCTTGCTAAATGGTTTGAATGCCAATGTTTTGGACTGTTCTGTCCGGAACCTACTGTTATCGTATAAAGTGCTGACAACCTCGTCAGAATTGAATAAGCTGCTTCTTACTAGGCGAAGGGACATTACATATTTCCCCAATGGCTAATGTATTCCCGTACCTGTCATGCATGTGTGCTGTTAGTAGCATATGTTGGAAATACGTTGATTGAGGCTAATGGTAGACTTTGTTTGATGATTCACCGTTGACACACAATTAATGATTAATAAGTAGCTCTGAGACATTTTTTATGGACGATGATGTCTTTTCTCCACAGTTTGTGCAGGATATCTTTGATATATTAGCAATTGGTACCACCATTTATTTTAGATATTAAGGGAATTTTAGAATCTTTATATATAATATGTATCAGGGACTTTTTTGTTTTTCATTCTGCAATTTTTTATTCATGATATGAGAATTGATAAATTCACATTGTTAGCTTAGAAAGGAATTTCTTTGCCGAACACGAGTGAGACTGAATTCATGCATCAATTAATGTTTCACCTACTTTTCAAATTTCAATGTAGTGCGCTTATTAAGCTCTCTGCTGCTATGGTCCATTAAAATATGCACCCTCTGCCCCAGTGTGAGCCTTTCGTACAGAATTGATGCTATTCCTAGACAATAGTTCAAAAGTGAAATGTTTGGTGCAGTGCATTCTTACAGTTTCTATATCAATAGTGGAGTCAGTTGGATCACATCATTGCTTCAAGTGAGGGGGACACTTTTGTAAAGAAAATTGTCATATTTAGAAATGATACACTATCTAGGTTTTCTAGAAAGAATTGTGAACATGCATTCTTATACAGATGGAATACTTTTTCAATATTAAGAGGATGTTTGGGTGAGTTTATAAGCTCCTACAAATATCTTATAAGATGCTTAGGAGCTTATAAGCTCCATCAAAGTGTTTACATAATTTTTTGGAGGAGCTTATAAGCACCCAAAACAAGATGTGAAGGAGCTTATAAGCTCCTTAAAAAATAAGTTAGGAATCCTAACTTATTTTGTAATATCTTAATAAATCTCTTCAATTTTTCTCCCTTATTACATAAATGCCATTACTTACAGCTTATAAGCTCTATGATCTTACTTTATCCAAACACTTGCAAAACTTATTTTTAAAATAATACCCAACATCCTATAAGCTCAAAAACATCTTAAAAAATGTTTGAAATAAACTTAGCCAAACACTCTCTAAATGTAGGAACCGCGGAACTCCAATAATTGTATATATAGATGTAGTCTGTAGTTTGTTTACAATATTGGGTAGTTCATATCTAAGCTAGGCTTACTTTGTCAAGGTTTTCGACCCTAATATAATGTCTGAGAAACTATGCGACTATATCAAGCAAGTTTTCGCTTACTTCTTGTTCTTGGAGCTTTTTAACATGATTACGTACTTTCGACTCTTTGGATGATCACGTGTTGACATTATTATTTATGAGAATGACGTTCCCAATATATGCATTAAAATTTTTATTTTGTTGTTTACTGTTTCACAAACTTTATTGCCTTCCATGCCGGAAATGTTTATCAAATTCATTGGAGAATTGCGTGAAATGTTGACATTTGCTTCTCCAGTTATTTGTCTAGTTATAACACAGAAATACCAATTGTATTATTATGCACAAGGATTTTATATTGGTTGCCTCACTATCATCTAACTACGGTTGCTTTCAGTTTTTCCTTCTAATTTTTAGTATTCCCAGAAAATACGCTACCTTATTAAAAGTTGCCTTTAAATTTTGACTTGGTGACGGTTATTACCATATTTAATCTGAAAATGCTCTCCTTAGTATACTTGATTGAGAAGGGCGCAAAATTTTGTCTAGTCATTTTCTCTTTTATTTTTCATCTTTTAAGTTCTCCGTCCTTTGTCTTTTCATATCTTTTGGTTTTCTTTTGTTGTTGTTGTACTTATTCCAGAATAGTTCTTTTTCGTCTATTTGCTCCACTGTAGACTCTCTTCTCTTATGCCAAAAGCTTTTTCGTTGGCAACTATTATATATCAGGTGTGATATTTTAATGCTCTCAACATTTTACCAACATTTTAACATAGCCTTTAGGATCTGTATCAATGTCTTATTTCCAGACAAATAATTCATTCTTTGATTTTATCTTCCTTGTTTTGACTTGTAGTTGATACCGGATGATATGGAGTTTCAAACTGGAGATATGCCTAACTACACAACTTCAGATGGATCAGTCTGTGCCCCTTCCACCTTCATTCTCTTTTTATGATGACCAAATATATTTGATTTTTTGTTGGAATATCCAAACAGCACATGGTCAGTTGTTTTATCCATTCATTGACAGGTCAAAATTCAGAAAGACAGTGAAGTTAGGCTGAAGATTATTGGAACTCGAGTTGATGCTACAGAAATTGTATGTCCTCTTTGCCTTTACCTATTGACACATCTCAAACAATATTTTCTGTGTTTAAATTGTAATGTTGATTTTATTTGATTCCTAACCAAAGTCTGTATCAGAGTGTCAGAGAAAATTGCATGTTAGCCTTAGCCCCACAATCATACGCTGTTCGTCATATTTACTTGGGTAGCTATATCAGTTCAGTACATTTAGCCAGCCAAATCCTAGCAAGATTATCTGATCAGTATGAAGAGGAAAATGAACCTCATACAAATGATTATGGCATCATTTGGATCCACTTCTCAAGCGATAAGTACATTTCTGGAATGGACATTTCAATGTGTCTTCTTGAAATGCCAAATGTTTGGTGAAAACTCAATTGAAGGACTTCTAGTAGAAGTGCAGTAAAGAAAGTTGATTCACTAATTTTGGCACTTCTCAAAATGTGGAAATGTGACATTTTTCAGAAGTCAATTCAAATAAACGACAATGCGAGTAAATTTTTATAAATGGACTTTCATCACTAGGAGTCCATTGTGAATGGGTTTCCAAACACACTCTATATAATGTTTGTAAGATGGGCTTAAGAATACTCAATATTTTTTCATTATTTTTTACCGTGGAATAGTCAATAGAGTAGCTCACGGGAAGAGGGGTTAATGTGACTCTTTTAAGATATCAAATGAGGAGGGCCGGCTGTATATCTTTTACGATTTGTTTCCATGCCTTTGTGTCACCCCCTATTCTTTTTGTTGATTCTTTTACGCAACATATCTTTAATAATTTCCTTTCGTTCACAGTTCTGCATTGGCACCATAAAAGATGACTTTCTGGGTGTAATTAGTGATCCTGGTGCAACCTCGTGATAACGTACTAGGTGAGGCTGTAAATTTGCTTTTCAGAAGGAAAAAAATGTTACTTAACAAATGGTACTTAACATATTATTTTGGGGGTTTATTGAGTTGGATTAGTGGAGTACTTTGTCAAATCTCTGAAATGTGGAAAGATAGGTGTCTTTTTGCAAATTGAGGCTCACTGACATACTTCATATAGTGTTTTGGCTTGTAAACAGGCAGGGACTAGTACTCTTCAAGCGAGGTGTGAGCTTTCCTGCTGTCAGAATCAAGTTTTTTGAACATGGTCTTATAGTACTAGTTATTAATGTAATATTTGGATCCATATTATGGGTAAAAACGAATTTGCAAGGTCGTTGAATTGAATCTTAACATTGGTAGGTGAACCTTCGGTGAAATCTTGGGCTCTGTAGTTAGCATGTGAGATTGTAGTTGATGCACATTACTTATTATGTAATGTGGTGCATGTTTCAAGTCTCTTCCTTCTTGTATCTGAGAAAAGGGGATTTTGTGTTGGAGATGATGGATTGTTGTATTAATCCTTTTGTGGATTTTACATTACACCTACTTTTGATGACACTCCTACTTCTAATTTAAATTATGGTTGATTACATCTAAACACCCTTAAATTTGGTCCAACTATAAAACCTCTTTGTTTGGGAATTTACATCCACGGGTGACGCATTTTGTGTTCAGCTCACCAACAAATACATCATTTTGTTAGTAGTCTTTGAGATTTTCGACTGATGCTAAAAAAAGTGGTGTTGGTGTACGCCCTATGGTAGCACGAAAGGCTTTTTGAGTGAATTTTGACCAATTTTTTCTATGAACATTATTAGTGTTCTTTGGGCATAAAAGTAGGCCTTTTGCGTTGCTCGGGGGTTAAATGTCATGTTTTATACAATCAGGGTTAAATTGCAATAAATAGGTGTGTTTGCAAATGTAACCTTTTATAGCTGTTGAATTTTTCTCTATTATACAATGTTACTTCCAATACTTGCCATCATAATTCCATGATATGCTAGTTATGACTATTGATAATAGACCTTTTTGATTGTACGAGAATATACTATGCTTAAGAACTAAATTCTATAGAGAATAGATGTATAAGAAAGAATCAAAGACTAGATTGTTGGATGGAGTAGGTTGGTTGAGCACTTTTTGCCTCCAAGGGATGCACTAAAAGTTGGCCCCTCTAGGAATTTATTCCAAGCAAGAACTCCTCAAATGCAATGAGGAATCCCCTCATTACCATAAATGTGGTCTCTATTTTTTTTCTTGGGTACAAATAAATGTGGTATCTCTGTAATAGTTCACTAGCTACAACTATTCACGATAAACCTATAATGGTAGGGGAATATATTGATCTTAAGAACAAAATTCTAATAAAGAATGCATGTATAAGAAAGAGTCCAAGACTAAGTCTTGATGAGAATAAATGTGTAAGAAAGAATCCAAGACTCGAGTCTTGGACATACGTGAGGGGAGGGAGAGAGACTCCAAAAGTCTCTTCACTTTGATTCATGAAAATCCTAAGTTTCGCTTGGATGGTATGTTGTTCCTCATTTTCCATAGATTTTTTTCAGCAAAAATATATTTTTTTAGCATTTTCTAAATTGCCCTAAACACATGTTGAAGACAATATTCCCTAAAACAAACTCAGATTTCTTTAAAAGATGGATTTGATTGGCATTTATCCCAATTTTTTTTTTATTATTCATGATTTGACAGTTCATCCAATACTTAAAAGACATTTATCCGCCAATATCTTAACATAGTCATCAAAATAATCACATATCTCGATTCGAAATGACGCAAGGTGCGAAATAAGAAGTACTTCTGCATATTTCTGAATGCCTTAATTGGCGAGTATATTTATATGTGTCTAGATTTCCTTATAAAATAAAATCCCACCATACCAATTTCTCATAAGAAATAGTTTATCTTACCAACAAAAAAAATAATAAAAAATCATTGTTACACCTAACCATTACAATTTTTTCCTATAAAAAAGCTCATCAAAACACACTTTCACAATAATATTTTTACTTCCTTAAAAAATAAAATCCTTTACTTTTTCTAAGAAAAATAGAAATGGGAATTAACACCCCATCCTATCAGGATTAAGTCTTACATGCTGCCAATAGACCCAAGGTCTCTAGTCTTAATGTGTATATTTAGTTCCAACCAAATACTACAATACTAGAGCTTCAAAATCGTCTTAATAATCAATCTGTCAATTAGATCAACTCAATGCTCCATTAATTGACATAGTCAACTAATTAAAGTCTCTCTCCATTTAATTAACTTGGTCAAATGATTCCTAATTCAAAAGTTGAAGTAACTAATTCCACAAAGCTAGTCGGTTTCTTCGAGTAAGTACGTGACCAATTAGGTTCATCCTTGTGCTACTGATATAGTCACAATCCTTTTGTGACTCAACAAACATTGAAGGGATATCTTCGGTTTGTCACTCATGAATGACCATGGCCAATCTCGACTGAAGATTCCATGCATTTTTAACATGTTCGCCAAAGAAACATCTACTTGTCCTTATATTATATCCCAAGTACAGTATATGCCCCAGGAAAGTCTCATTAATGTCCATGGCCAATCTCGACTGAAGATTCCATGCATTTTTAACATGCATTTCTTTAGCGGTTTGCCAGGGACGAAGATGGCCAATAGCGGTAAGGATGGCGAACGCACTGCAGTCGAAGAACTCAGGGCGGATATGCAACAGTTCATGGCGGAAACGCACATGGGTTTTGCAGGTTTGGTTCACCCGATCCAAGCCCTGAATGTCAGAATTGTAGCAAACAAGAACGTTGATCGCAGACAGGCTCGCGACGGTGGATTGCCTCCGCTCCAGCCTGCTGTAGGAGACGGTCTTGCAGGATTGCAAGGGCAATGAGCGCCTGCAGCGTTTAATGAGGACGACATGGCAGAATTCGAGGAGGGCACACGTGAACCCCTTTATAATTTTCGTCATGTTAACAGGAGAGACGAAGAAGTAGCCGAAGATTTTCGCGTCAAAATCGAGCTTCCACCTTTCTATGGATATTTCGAAATCGAGAGCATCTTGATTGGGAATCCAACGTTGAAAAATTCTTCATCTACACTAGGGTTCCAAATGACAAACAGGTTCAGTATGTTGCTTACAAATTAACTAGAGGAGCCTCGGTATGGTGGGACAAGTTACAAGAGAATCGGAGAAGGCAGGGAAGACAACCTGTCTTGACTTGAGCAATGATGAAACAGTTGATGAGGATAAGGTTTTTACCTTTGGATTTTGAACAGATATTGTACCATCAATATCAAAATTGCCGACAAGGCGGGCGTTCTATCAAAGACTATAGTAATAAATTTTTGCGATTGAATGCTCGCAATAATTTAGCAGAAACTGACAGTCAACAAGTTGCACGTTTTATTGGAGGCTTATGTATAAATATTCAGGATCAACTTAGTGTCCATATAATTAGCAATTTGGATGAAGCCATTACCCTAGCCAGAAAAATTGAAACCCAAATTAACTAGTAACCTACACGATATCAGTCTACCCGATCTAACTCTGAAACAACCCAACAGTTTTCGACTAATCGGGGAAAAGCCCCAGCTTTACCTTCAAATAACGCCGCTCCACAAAATCCGCCCTAAATAACCCAAAACCCGCCTAGACAACCACCTCTTAGCCAAAACAAATCAAACAACAACCTGTATGCTGAAAATTTTGGGAACATGTGCTATAAGTGTGGGGAACCAGGGCATCGTTCCAATGAATGGCGGAACCTGAAGGTCAATATGGCAGAACGGAAGACAGGAGATACAGCTCCACCTGAGTTAGTAGATCCTAATGATGAGGGCGAAGATGTTCAGTGGTCAGTACACAGAAGAAGATGATGAGAGTGAAAGAACTGTCGCAGTGATTCGGCGTCTACTATTCACGCCGAAAGTGGAAGAAGATCCCCAACGACATAATATCTTTCGTACACGCTGCCTTGTCAATCAAAAGGTGTGCAATGTGATTATTGATAGTGACAGTAGTGAAAATATTGTGTTTAAAGCGCTAGTGCAGAAGTTGCAATTGAAGTCAGAGAAACATCCAAACCCCTATAAAATCGGGTGGATCAAGAAAGGCGCTGAGACCAAAGTAACTGAGGTTTGTCGAGTACCCTTAACTAATGGTAAGCAATATAAAGATGAAATTATTTGTGATATTGTTGATATGGATGCGTGTCAAATCATGTTGGATAGACCTTGGCAATTTGATGTAGGGTCTGTACATGATGGTAAAATGAATACGTATGAATTTTCATTTTGTGGTTAACGCATTATTTTATTGCCCCTTATCGAAAAGAAAGAAGTACCCAAAACCCTTATCGTAGAGGAAAAGACAAATTTATTAATTGTATCTGAGAGTGAATTTTTGAATAATATGAGAGAAGTTAATGAGTGTATGGTTCTAGTTGTCAAGGGTGGCATAGAGGATCAAAAATCTGAAATTCCTAGTGTAGTGTAGTCTATGGTAGGAGAATTTGGGGATGTGTTTCCAGAGGAACTACCCGATGGGCTGCCTCCTATGCGGGATATTCAGCACCAAATTGATTTGGTGCCCGGTGCAAGTTTACCTAACTTACCTCACTATCGTATAAGCCCCAAAGAAAATGAGATTTTGCAGAAACAGGTGGAGGATTTGCTTCGAACGGGATAGATTTGTGAGAGTATGAGCCCATGTGCAGTACCGGCTTTACTTACCCCAAAGAAAGATGGTAGTTGGTGAATGTGTGTGGATAGCCGAGCTATCAATAGAATCACGGTGAAGTATAGATTTCCAATCCCACGCATGAATGACATGTTTGATGCACTTGCTGGTTGTTGTATTTATAGCAAAGTGGATTTAAAGAGTGGGTACCATCAGATTCAGATTAGGCCAGGTGACGGATGGAAAACCGCATTCAAAATCAAAGAAGGGTTGTACGAGTGGACGGTTATGCCTTTCGGCCTTTCCAATGCACATAGCACTTTTATGAGACTCATGAATCAAGTTTTAAAGCCTCTTATAAATAAATTTGTCATTGTTTATTTTGATGATATCTTGATTTACAGCAAAACTGAGGACGAGCATATCAAGCACTCGAGAGCTGTTTTCTATACCCTGCGGGAAAATCAATTATATGCCAACCTTAAGAAGTGTGAGTTCATGACTTCACACTTAATCTTCTTAGGGTTCGTAATTAGCTCGGAAGGCGTACGAACTGATTAATCTAAAGTTCGAGCAATACGAGAGTGGCCTACTCCTAAGACTGCGACAGAGGTGCGAAGTTTCCATGGACTTGCGACTTTCTATCATCGGTTCATTCGAAATTTTAGTACCTTCATGGTCCTAATAGCAGAATATTTGAAAAAGGGAAGGTTTAAGTGGGGAGATAGAGCTGAGGCGAGTTTTGCCTTGATAAAAGAAAAATTGTGTAGTGCTCCAGTTTTAGCCTTGCCGGATTTTGGCAAATTGTTCATGGTGGAGTGTGATGCATCAAATCTCGGCGTTGGGGCAGTCTTATCCCAAAAGGGAAAACCAGTGGAGTTTTTCAGCAAAAAATTAAATGATGCTCGGAAGAAGTGGAGTACATTTGAGCGGGAATTCTATGTTGTGTACCGAGGCCTTACGCATTGGGAGCATTACTTGATTCAACATGATTTTGTGTTGTATAGTGACAATCAGGTGCTGAAACTCATCAATAGTCAGAAAAATGTGAGCAAGATGCATGTTGGATGGATTAAGTACTTGCAGTGTCTTACATTTACTCTCAAATATAAATCTGGACAACAAAATCGAGTTGCCGACGCCTTGAGTCGGAGGAGTGAGTTACTAATTATCTTAAAATCTGCAATCACGGGATTTGACTATCTTAAAGATTTATATGCAAGTGATGATGACTTTAAGGAAACTTGGGAAAATGCGAATCAAAGTAGCCCACGGAGGATTTTCATGTTCAAGGAGGATATTTGTTTTGGGGAAATCAATTGTGCATTCCACGATCTTCCTTGCGGGAAAAGATTATTTGTGATTTGCATTCGGGAGGCCTTGGAGGACATGTAGGCCAAGATAAGACTATATAGCTAACCGAGGTGCAATATTATTGGCCTCAACTAAAAAGGGATGTTGGGAAGTTTGTGCAGTGTTGTCTAATTTGCCAAACTGCAAAGGGTCAATCACAAAATACTGGTTTGTATACTCCATTATCAGTACTAGAAAATATTTGGGAGGATCTATTGACGGATTTTGTGTTGGGTATTCCGCGGACTCAACGAGGTATGGATTCATTATTCGTTGTTGTTGATAGATTCTCTAAGATGTCACTCTTTATCCCTTGCAAGAAAACATCAGATGCGAGTCATATTGCTGACCTATTCTTTAAAGAGATTGTATGTTTACATGGTGTTCGCAAAACGACAACATCTGACTGGGATGTAAAGTTTTTGAGCCATTTTTGGAGGACGTAGTGGAAAAAATTCGATACCTCTCTTCAATACAGTACCACGGGTCATCCACAAACTGATGGTCAAACGGATGTTACCAATCGATCATTAGCGAATTTAATTAGATGTATCTCAGGAGATAGACCAAAGCAATGGGATACGACGTTAGCTCAAACTGAATTTTCCTACAACAGTACGACAAATCGATCCACTGAAAAACCACCATTTGAAATTGTGTATACTAAAACCCCAAAGCTTACTCTTGATCTTGTTATGTTACCTAAGCTACCTGGTTTTAGTATTGTGGCAGATAATATTGCTACTCGAGTCCACAGTGTCCAAGAACAAGTAAGGCAGAATTTGGAAGATGCTAACAAAAGTTATAAAGTTGCTGCTGACAAACATCGTCAGTTAAAAGTGTTTGAAAAGGGTGATCTGGTCATGGTGCATCTGAGAAAAAAATTCAATTTCCAGCAAGTACTTACAACAAGTAGTAGAAGAAGAAGTATGGTCCATGCAGAATAGTGAAAAAAGTGGGAGATAACGCATATGTAGTGGACTTACCTGCCGACATGAACAGTTCATCAACTTTCAATGTTGTGGATTTGTCTGAGTATCATCCATCTGATGAGGCCTTATATCCAGAGTATAACTCAGGGAAGAGTTCTTATTCGGCAGGGGAGATTGATGTAGAACAAGAAGCCAACACGTTTTTGGATAGGTTCGAACGAAGAAAAATGAAAAACAAGCGAAAAGTTGACGGTAAGACTTCAAACGGCCATAACTTTTGATCTGTTTGGAGTTACGGGGCCCACAAGGTACCAAATCGAAGCTCTTTTTGAGAGAAATCCAATCAAATGGTTAGGACCATTTGAAGATTCACAGATCGATCTCAATTTCCATCGTTTAGGCCTTCGTTTGGTCCATTCAGTGTTTTTTTTTTCAATTTTCAGCATTTTTATTTTATTTTTAATTAATTATCTAGTTGTCGAATGGGTTCCAAATTTCTATACGTGTCATCTCGTAAGATGAAAAAAATTTGGGTCAAATTTGGTAGCTTTTTGAGTTCGTTAGAATTCTAGTGGTTTTTGGAGTCAAAATAGGAGTAGAAGTAGAAGTCCTAGTTTATTTCGATTAGGAGTCTTTCTTTTATTTCCAATAAATAGTTGTTGCAGTTTATATTTTTTCAGATACAATTGATGGTCCCAAGTGGCATACGAAAGGGTCTAGAAAGGGGAGAGGGGTAGAATAGACCTTGAAGTCTTTTTCGACTTCAAAAAGTTTCGTATTAAAATGGTTTTGGACGCTTGAAATATAGACACTTGACTAAGAGTTTACTTGAATATGTAGACGCTTTGGTTGAGCATCTACTGAAGACTATTTTGAAAAAGTTAACTAAGACTCAAGATCTGAATACTATAACCAGATAGGTTTAAGCTCTCAGTTCTTTAATCAGGGTTAGCACAATGGAATGATTTTATAAGTCTTCTCTTTGAAAGTGTTTAGCGTCGCAAAGTTTTTCCTTAGTTGCTTATCTTTAAATTGTTTTGAACGCTTAGAGAGCTTAGCGCTTGGTCAAGTGCTTAAGACTGGTTTAAAAGCTTAGCGTTATCTTTTTGCAAATAGTCGCTTAACTGTTTTAATGCCTTTTCTAAGAAGTGATATGCAAATGCAAAGTAAAGCAATAAATCAGTAAGTGACATAAGATATTTGTAAGGTTCACTGGGTGGTGTAATCCCAGCTAAGTCCTTCTTCTCCTTTGCACTCGAAGATAATCCACTAAATTGATTTTCGAAGAGTCACACAGAGACTTCTACAAAATAGGAAACAATGGATGTCGATGGCTTGAGCTCCTTGGTCACACAGATTTCTGCTACAAGACACTTCTATCCTCGAAAGACGATCTCGAGCTCCTTGATCACACAGATTTCAGCCCCAATATAGATCTTCTTCAACAAGCTTCTTTTACACAAAAATAATGCATGTGAAACAACAAACTTTCTCACTCAGATGAAAGTTGTTGAGGGTTTTGTCACGGGTTTGTTTGAAGTGGAGAAGTTCAAACAACTTGGGATATCTCAATAAGAGTTTATGATTTTTCTTTGAACAGGTTTGAGATATCGGTGACTGTCTTTGGAATGTATTTGAGAAGCTTAAGGGATTTTGGAGTTTCAATAAAGACCTTCTTCAACAAGCTTCTTTTACACACATATATTGCTTGTGAATTAATGAACTTTCTCGAATTCCAATATGGCTATGGAGTTTATAAGCTTTTCTCTTAAATAATTTCAGCAACGTTTGGACCTTCTCTTGTGTATGAATGTGTATAATCTTGGTCTCTCTCCCGTACTTTTAATAAGGTTTTGCTGGAGGGTGCTATTTATAGAGATTCTTAGGATTTGTCCATTGGACACAATCAGGTGCGTATCTCTCACGCAGTGCATCAAATAGTCCCTTTTTGACATTCCTGAAATTCTGCTGGTTCCGATTGGACAGGAGCAGGTTTTGAACTCTAAAATCTGACAGTCTAGTCAAAAGGTGGCTTGTCCACAAGTCATAATAGCTTATCACATTTAATGCACTTATCATGCATTTAATGCATTTGAATTTCTTTCCCGTTGGAAATAAATATCCGTTGATGATTGCATTTAAGTCCTTCATGACTTGAGAATTTATTTCAGGTGAATCTGATCCTTGATCGCTTGAGTCATTTGAGCGCTTGATTCAACAACCCTGAAACAGTCCTTTAGCGTTTGACAGACGCTAAGAACAAATCTTCATCTTTACTTGACTTCAGACGCTATTCTTCAACTTCATCTCTAATAGACTCACCTAGAATTCTATTAGCGACTCGATATCTAATACTTAGTCTAAAATCTACAAAGATAAAAATTATAAGCCTAACAAAATTACAAACTTTCTAACGCTTACATAATTGTTCTATGAAAACATAAACTTACATTCTTTTGGGGTCTAACATAAAAGCCTATCTTGTCATCATCAAAACATCTAACATGAAATGTCCTAACAATTTCTCCCTTTTTGATGATGCCAAGACCTTAACTCTTATAACTCTTTTATAGTTTAAGAGTTCAAAGAAAAGCCCAAAATAATATAAGTTAGCGTTTAGAAAGTTAGATAAGTTAGATAATGTTAGATTAGCTTCAACAAGATGTTTCAGCGATAAATCATTCATTCATATATATAGAATTGAAAGCACAAATGATTTATACTGAAACGATGAATACTTGCCTTTACTTTCTCTTTCTTTCTTAAACTGCTTTTCTTTCTCTTCTTCCCTCTTCTTGGCATCATCAAGGGAAGGCAGCAGTTCAAGCGATATCGCTAGAGGAAGAGGACCAGTTGGTGTGGGAAAAAACTCGGCCACTTCTATCGACCGCTCGGCGTCCACAGTCGCATCCACGTCTGGACGAACAGTGAAAAATTCTCTAGCAATTTCCACCACCGTTGATACCACTCGTAGATATCACTTGTTCATACCACTCGTTGGTAAATCAACATCCAACTATGTCTACCTCTCGTAATAAAAAAAAATATGCATGAATTTTATAAAAGTTTCCATTAAGTGTTGAAGGGAATGTGGTCAACGCTTAACATATACCACTTGTTGTAAGATTTATGTTGACGCTTGAAATTAAATTCTTTTTATGTTTGAGCGTCCAACATATCATGCACAAAGGACTATAAGCGTTGATGATCTATGCATATAAAAATAGTTTTTGATCATTGACGCTTACAGATGTGTTCAAGTACAATTTTAAGGTTTCCCTTAATTTTGATAACTTGTAACACTTTTGAAAAACGCTTTTAGACATTATAATAAAGTGAATTCCCCCTAAATTATATGCCTAATGAAAATATGATGCATAATGATTAAGCGTTTAAATCATTCATACCTCGTTCTGGAATTAAGAACATGATTTCCTCTTTTCATATCTTAGAAATTTCTTGAATTTCTTGACCAATAAATCCATTTTCTTTTCCTCACTTGATTTTGTCGCTTTCGCCTCACTGACTGATTTTCCCTTGTTTCTGGTAGTAGCGATTAATGCTAAGGATTCTCTGAAGTCGAGGTGTCGCTGAGTGCTCCCAGTTTGAATTCAAAAGCCCTTAGCTCCGAAAACACATGCTCTGGAGTTAGAATCTCCAACATCTGTGATTCTCTCATAGTCATTGTCTTCATCAAAAATCTACTAGGAAGACTTCTGAAAATCTTGCTGACCATTTCCTTGTTGGTCAACTACTTGCCTAGTGACGCTAACTCTGTAATGAGCGAAGTGAATCTCGCGTCCAATTGATCTAGCGTCTCATTGGGCTGCATCTTAAAACCATTAAATCTTTCCTTGGCAAAATAAAGCTTATTTTCCTTAATTTGTGCTGAGCCATCACATATTATAACCAACTTATCCCATATTTCCTTAGTCGTAGAGCACGACTTGACCTTGTTGAAAAAGTTGTCATTGTCACCTATGGCTGTATATAGAGCGTTCCTACCAACATTGTCCAAATTTGCTCTTCGACGCTCATCTGGAGTTCACTCAGGCTTGGGTTTCTCTACATAATCATCAGGGGTTGCCTCTGTGGCTCCAGGCGCTCTGGTGATGACCTTAAGAATTTGGATTGGCCCATCTAAAATGACATCACACATTTCATCATCACAGGAGCACAAATAAGTAAAAGCTTTGACCTTCCATGAGTCATACTTTGACTCGTTCAACTTAGGAACTTTAGACAATGCCATGAAATTTTTTAAAGCAACTAGTTTTGAAAAGGATCTAAACAAGCTGTTATGCTTGGAAATTTTAAAATTTTAACTTTACCCGCTCTCATACTACTTGATGGTCCTAAGTAGCATACAAAAGGGTCTAGAAGGGGGGGGGGGGTTGAATAGACCCTGAATTTTTTTTTGACTTCAAAAAGTTTCGTATTAAAATGGTTTAGGACGCTTGACTAAGCGTTTACTTGAATATGTACACGCTTTGGCTGAGCGTCTACTGAAGACAATTTTGATAAAGTCAACTTAGACTCGAGAATTGAATACTATAACTAGATAGGTTTAAGAACTCAGTTCTTTAATCAGGGTTAGCACAACAGAATGATTTTATAAGTCTTCTCTTTGAAAGTGTTTAGCGTCACAAAGTTTGTCCTTAGTTGCTTATCTTTAAATCATTTTGAACGCTTAGAGAGCTTAGCGCTTGGTCGAGAGCTTAAGACTGGTTTAAAAGCTTAGCGTTCTCTTTTTGCAAATAGTCGCTTAACTGTTTTAATGCCTTTTCTAAGAAGTGATATACAAATGTAAAGTAAAGCAATAAATCAGTAAGTGACACAAGATATTTATAGGATTCACTGGGTGGTGTAATCCCAGCTACGTCCTTCTTCTCCTCTGCACTCGGAGACAATCCACTAAATTGATTCTCGAAGAGTCACACAGAGACTTCTACAAAATAGGGAACAATGGATGTCGATGGCTTGAGCTCCTTGGTCACACAGATTTCTGCTACAAGACATTTCTATCCTCGGAAGACGATCTCGAGCTCCTTGATCACACAGATTTCAGCTCCAATAAAGACCTTCTTCAACAAGCTTCTTTTACACAAAAATATTTATTGTGAAACAACAAACTTTCTGTTAGGAATTTCATGTTAGATGGTTTGATGATGACAATTAGGAATCTTGTTAGACCCCAAAGTTATGTACGCTTAAATTTCATAGATACATTGTATAAGCATTTGAACATTAGAAATGTATAGGCTTTATTTTACCTTTTACTTTTCACATTCTTAGATCAAGAAGTCAGTTAGATTAAAGCGTTTGATACTTTCTGAGTGAGCTTATCAAGACTGCGAAATCTGAAGACTCCAAGCGTCCAAGAAATCAATAGTGAATGAAGTTTGAAGAAGTTCACTCTAAGCGCCTGACATGTTCTGAGTGAGGTGTTAAGTAACTAAGACTGAAGTCTCAAGCGTCTCTACTTCTAAATAAAGTTTGAAGACTTTTTCCAAGCGTCTAAACATTAAATAGTCCTCCAGATTATTTGGAACTGTCAGCTCATGAAGGAAGCGTCTATCAAATGAAAAACATTCTCCTGAATCGTCAGATCGAAAGGAGTTTAATGCAAATATTCTCAGTGCATTAAATGCCAACGGGCATTTAATTCAAATTGCATTAAATGCTGATAAGAGCATTAAATGTGATAAGCACTTTCAGACGTACAGAGAAGCCACCTTATTGGACTGTCAACACTTCAAAGACTGCAGCACCAACTTTTGTGCAACAGATTTTCAGGAAAAAGGACAAAAGTTGTTTACTCGCGAAAGTGAGAGACACACGCCCTTGTATGTGTCAAACGGACACTTTTTCCAAGAATGCCTATAAATAGAACTTCAACAACAAGCCAAATAGAGAGAACAATTATCAAGCCAAATTGTTATTGCATTGAAGTCTCATTCCTTAAACTCTCAGAAAAGCCAGAATACTCAAGAAAATATTTTCTCTGCTTTTCATCAAATCCTGAGACAGTCAACCCAATATCTCAAACATTCTTTTTGAAGAAACTACTCTACTACTGAGATATTCCAGTTGTTTGAGCTTCATCAAAATCAAACAAACTCTTTTTTAAGAAAAAACCTATCCAAGCCTCGCGATCTGTGTGAAGTCGAAGTTGGATACTTGCATTATTTCTGGGTGAAAGAAGCAAGGGGATTGAAGTGATTTGGAGCAGAAATCTGTGTGATCAAGGAGCTCAAGTCATAGACATCCATCTCTCCCTAATTTGTAGAAGATTCTGTGTGATTCTTTGAGAATCATATTAGTGGATTGCCTCTGAGTGCAAAGGAGAAGAAGGACGTAGTTGGGATTACACCACCCAACGAACCTTACAAATATTGTGTCATTTACTTTTCAGTCAATTCTTTCATCTATCATATCATTGCATAAATTGATTAAGTAAAACATAATCAAAAGCTAAGCAACTAAGAAACCTCTTGTGACGCTAAAACTTTCAAAGAGAAGACTCCAAAAATCATTCCGTTGTGCTAACACTGATTAAAAGAACTGAACGCTTAACCTACTGGGTCAAAGTATTCAATTCTTGAAGTCTGAGTTAACTTTAAAAATTAGTCTTCATCAGACGCTTCGCCAAAGCGCCAACATTTTAAGTGAACGTTTAAATCAAGCGTTAGACACTTCAAGCGTCTATCTTTTCAAGCGTCCAAAAATCTTTAAATACAAAATCTTTTGAAGTAAAAAAAAAAAGACTTCAGGGTCTATTCAACCCCCCCTTCTAGACCCTTTCGTATGCCACTTGGGACTAACAAGTGGTATCAGAGCGGTTAAAATTGAAATTTTAAAATTTCCAAGCATAATTGCTTGTTTAGATCCTTTTCTTTCAAAATCTAGTTGCATTTAAAATTTTTGATATGGCATTTGCTAAAGTTCCCAAACTGACTGAATCAAATTTTGACACATGGAAAGTCAAAGCATTTACATATCTCTGTTCATGTGATGATGACATGTGTGATATTATTTCAGATGGGCCAATCAAAATATACAAAGTTATCACAAGAGCGCTTGGAGCCATGGAAGAAACTCCCGATGGTTACGTTGAGAAACCAAAACAAGAATGGACTCCAGATGAACGTCGAAGAGCTAATTTGGACAATGTTGGTTGTAACGCTCTATATACGGCTATTGGTGATAACGACAACTTATTTAACAAGATCAAATCTTGCAAAACTACTAAAGAAATATGGGATAAGTTGGCTACGATTTGTGGTGGTTCAACTCAAATCAAAGAAAACAAACTCTCCATTGCCAAGGAAAAGTTTAACGGATTTAAGATGCTACTCAATGAAACGTTAGAGCAATTGGATATAAGATTTACAGCTCTAGTTACAGAACTTACATCGTTTGCCAATCAATTACTGTGGCCAAGCGTCAACAAGCGGAACAAAGCCTACTTCATATTTAACGCTTACACCTGGCCAGCAGGAAGACAACATCAGACATATGTTGAAAATGCTCCCTCCGTTACAGGATTTCGACAACGTCTTCACTGCAAACCTGAGAAAGCCAAATGGATCCATTATAAGACCTCTTTTTGGATATCCATTGCTCTTCTCTTTCCGACAGGAACTGATAGAACACTATACCTATGTTCTATCTTTACTCGAAAGAAATTCGGACATCTCGCGTGCAGCCTTGCCTTACGTTGAAGAATACATGGCAATGTACGTATCCGAGTCTGAGAGTCCATTGGAGTTGCCAAAAGATAGAGTGCTACGCTTTTCATTTACTCAACATGACGATGCTCTATTCTTTATTAAGGCTCCTCGTTGCAAGATCTTTGTTAACCACATGCTCCAGATCTTAGGACCAAGTTGGGTCATAGCAATGGACACTCCAATCCGCACTCTAAGTGATTTCTTGACCATTCCTATTTCTCAAGTAAATGAGTTAATCAACAGTTCATCAACGGAGTTTGCTGATTCAGAGTTTGGAAGGCTCAACTTCAGATTCTGTGACTTTAGTCATCTAACTACTGTCTCCTCTTTACCTTCCTCATCTGATACAGAAGTTGCCTTAGCACCCATAGTGGAACCAGTTCAAGCGTCTCAACCAGAGGTTGTGCCTGACGCTTCAACTTCACCTGTTCCAACGGTTGCTGAGATAGCAATTCATCAGTCTGTCTTCAATCCAGATTTTCAACAACCATCTATTGCGTCACTAAAGCACACTTCAAGATTTAAACAACCAGCTACCTCTCTGAATGTGCTTCTCCTCACAGAAGCGTTGGAAGAGATGAACGCTCAAGCGTCCAATCATGCAGAATCTCTTCACTGGATCAAGGAAGACTTAGCTAAGATCGAGAAGGAGAATATGAGCGCTCAAGTTGCTCACATGCGCGAAGCTGCTGATGCTGTCGTAGATACTGCTCTCTCTCGTATGCAAACAATGATAGATGGACTAGCAGCTAATCAAATTGCTATGAAAGAATCTCTTGAAGAAAAATTTGATGCCTTGGCTGCGTCCATGGTTCAAATGGCTGCTCAAATTGCCATTCTTACTGAAGCCACAGTAAAGGCTGATGATGGCAATAAGGGGGAAAAGAGGAAAGCTCATGCAAGTTCAAGAACTCAATCAAGTTCTAAGCGTCACGAAGTGAAGCGTCCAGAGCCGAAAAATCCACAAGATTTTGCCTTCTGGCCACCTCCTCCTCCTCTGCCCGAATCCAATTATCCTTCATGGGTTGCCACCACAGGAATTCCTAGTAGAAGAACTGGTTTTCCTCCCGTTGCTTTCAGAGCAGATATACCTATGCCATCTCAAGCGCTACTTGAACAATTCAATATACCGATGGAGCGAGCACCACTTCCAGAGCCTACTACTCCTCAAGACTTGGCTGTGGAAATGGAATTCTCAGATTATCTCAAGCGTTCAAAGCAGTGCTTAGGCATATGGGTATTGATCCATCCGAAAGGGATCGACGGCATACATTGTATGAAACAAGGAGAAAAAGGGAAAATCGTTATGTAATTGACAGAGATCATCAGATAATGATCACCCTTCAAGATCTCATCGAAGAAGCCATCAGAACAGAAATGATCATACGACGAAATCTTACCAGAAGAAAGTAGATCATGATAGTTCTTTGTCACTTAACCATCTCTTTTGTTTTTACATAGTTTGTAAAATGTATGAATTCTCCGAATATATATAAAGTACATTTTTCAGCTGAAACATCTCGTTGAAGCTTAACTAACTCTAACTTACTAACATAACGCTTATTAACTTTCGCTGTCGTAACTCTTGAACTATAAAAGTGTAAGTATTGCCATCATCAAAAAGGGGGAAATTGTTAGGAAATTCATGTTAGATGTTTTAATGATGACAATCAGGAATCTTGTTAGACCCCAAAGTTATGTACGCTTAAATTTCATAGATACATTGTATAAGCATTTGAACATTAGAAATGTATAGGCTTTATTTTACCTTTTACTTTTGTCATTCTTAGATCAAGAAGTCAGTTAGATTAAAGTGTTTGATACTTTCTGAGTGAGCTTATCAAGACTGCGAAATCTGAAGACTCCAAGCGTCCAAGAAATCAATAGTGAATGAAGTTTGAAGAAGTTCACTCTAAGCGCCTGACATGTTCTGAGTGAGGTGTCAAGTAACTAAGACTGAAGTCTCAAGCGTCTCTACTTCTAAATAAAGTCTGAAGACTTTTTCTAAGCGTCCAAACATTAAATAGTCCTCCAGATTATTTGGAACTGTCAGCTCATGAATGAAGCGTCTATCAAATGACAAACATTCTCCTGAAGCGTCAGATCGAAAGGAGTTTAATGCAAATATTCTCAGTGCATTAAATGCCAACGGGCATTTAATTCAAATTGCATTAAATGCTGATAAGAGCATTAAATGTGATAAGCACTTTTAGACGTACGGAGAAGCCACCCTATTGGACTGTCAACACTTCAAAGACTGCAGCACCAACTTTTGTGCAGCAGATTTTCAGGAAAAAGGACAAAAGTTGTTCACTCGCGAAAGTGAGAGACACGCGTCCTTGCATGTGTCAAACGGACACTTTTTCCAAGAATGCCTATAAATAGAACTTCAACAACAAGCCAAATAGAGAGAACAATTATCAAGCCAAATTGTTGTTGCATTGAAGTCTCATTCCTTAAACTCTCAGAAAAGCCAGAATACTCAAGAAAATATTTTCTCTGCTTTTCATCAAATCCTGAGACAGTTAACCCAATATCTCAAACATTCTTTTTGAAGAAACTACTCTACTACTGAGATATTCCAGTTGTTTGAACTTCATCAAAATCAAACAAACTCTTTTTTTTAAAAAAAACCTATCCAAGCCTCGCGATCTGTGTGAAGTCGAAGTTGGATACTTGCATTATTTCTGGGTGAAAGAAGCAAGGGGATTGAAGTGATTTGGAGCAGAAATCTGTGTGATCAAGGAGCTCAAGTCATAGACATCCATCTCTCCCTAATTTGTAGAAGATTCTGCGTGATTCTTTGAGAATCATTTTAGTGGATTGCCTCCGAGTGCAATGGAGAAGAATGACGCAGTTGGGATTACACCACCCAACGAACCTTACAAATATTGTGTCATTTACTTTTCAGTCGATTCTTTCATCTATCATATCATTGCATAAATTGATTAAGTAAAACATAATCAAAAGCTAAGCAACTAAGAAACCTCGTGTGACGCTAAAACTTTCAAAGAGAAGACTCCAAAAATCATTCCGCTGTGCTAACACTGATTAAAAGAGCTGAACGCTTAACCTACTGGGTCAAAGTATTCAATTCTTGAAATCTGAGTTAACTTTAAAAATTAGTCTTCATCAGATGCTTCGCCAAAGCGCCAACATTTTAAGTGAACGCTTAAGTCAAGCGTTAGACACTTCAAGCGTCTATCTTTTCAAGCGTCCAAAAATCTTTAAATACGAAATCTTTTGAAGTAAAAAAAAAAGACTTCAGGGTCTATTCAACCCCCCCTTCTAGACCCTTTCGTATGCCACTTGGGACCAACACTTTCTCACTCAGATGAAAGCTGTTGAGGGTTTTGTCACGGGTTTGTTTGAAGTGGAGAAGTTCAAACAACTTGGGATATCTCAATAGGAGTTTAAGATTCTTCTTTGAACAGGTTTGAGATATCGATGACTGTTTTTGGAATGTATTTGAGAAGCTTAAGGGATTTTGGAGTTTCAATAAAGACCTTCTTCAACAAGCTTCTTTTACACACAAATACTGCTTGTGAATTAACGGACTTTCTCGAATTCCAATATGGCTATGGAGTTTATAAGCTTTTCTCTTAAATAATTTCAGCAACGTTTGGACCTTCTCTTGTGTATGAACGTGTATAATCTTGGTCTCTCTCCCGTACTTTTAATGAGGATTTGTTGGAGGGTGCTATTTATAGAGATTCTTAGGATTTGTCCATTGGACACAATCAGGTGTGTATCTCTCACGCAGTGCATCAAATAGTCCCTTTTTGACATTCCTGAAATTCTGCTGGTTCCGATTGGACAGGAGCAAGTTTTGAACTCTGAAATCTGATAGTCTAGTCAAAAGGTGACTTGTCCATAAGTCATAATAGCTTATATCATTTAATGCACTTATCAGGCATTTAATGCATTTGAATTTATTTCCCGTTGGAAATAAATATCCGTTGATGATTGCATTTAAGTCCTTCATGACTTGAGAATTTATTTCATGTGAATCTGATCCTTGATCGCTTGAGTCATTTGAGCGCTTAATTCAACAACCCTGAAACAGTCCTTTAGCGTTTGACAGACCCTAAGAACAAATCTTCATTTCACTTGACTTCAGATGCTAATCTTCTACTTCATCTCTAATAGACTCACCTAGAATTTTATTAGCGACTCGGTATCTAATACTTAGTCTAAAATCTACAAAGATAAAAATTACAAGCCTAACAAAAGTACAAACTTTCAAACGCATATACAATTGTTCTATGAAAATATAAACTTACATTCTTTTGGGGTCTAACATAAAATCCTATCTTATCATCATCAAAACATCTAAAATGAAATTTCCTAACAACAATTATCATTAATAAAGAATTCGAGTATATTTTACTGTCAAGTTTCTTGAGTTATCCGAGATTTTAAGACGTGTTCTTTAAACTCTCAAAATTACTAGCTTCCGCTCCATCATGGTGTGTTAGGTATGATACTATCTTCATGTTGATAACACTGTATTGTTACCACACTCACTTGATTGTTTACAGATACCACCTTTACATAGTAAAACAACGTGCCAAAAGACTCAACATCATTACTTTCTATAACTTGCAAAGCCTTTCAATATTTGAATTCGAAGAGGGTACATAAGTCTTCAATGGGTAAAGACATACATCATAATTAGTTTTGGCCAAAGACCCACAGGCGTGTACAGTAGGGCCCAGTCAGGCCAAGGCTAGGACTGTGGCTCGAGATCGGGTTTGGGTCTGGCTTGGGTTAATTGACCTGTTCCGTATAGACCTTTGTAATATACCAAAAATATTTTATTAGTCTCCTTATTAATCGTAACAAGTGTAATTCTTAGCAAGAGACATATGGCATGATGATCTATGAATTGAGATACTCTGTTAATGATGGACACTTACAGATTGATCGACGGGTCAGGTCTATACAGTCAACAACGGTGACCATAGGGACATGTCTGTGCAATCAACAAATGATTAAATGAACGAGTGGGTCTATCAACTCAAATTGCAGTGTGTAATCTAGTCAATGAAATATGTTCCAGTGGTTGTGCCTCGTCAAATATAATTTTTTGTTCATTTCAGTGTCTTTGGCATTCAAATAACACACTTCTGAGTCCAGTTGTTCAAAGACAGTTCATAACATTGTTTGGTATGTTCTTGAGATTTGCAGTGCTGCTATTTTAGGAAGTCGGTCATTATATTTTGAAAGTTAATTATTTGAACCGTTAACACTAGGGTGGGGCAATTTCATCTTAACGACAAAGAGTTCAACTTCTACATTGATCCTTTGTGATAGTCATGTTGGCTTTAGTGGAGTCAGATCAAAAAGAGATCAAAAGCCAAAAGATAAAGCCAACACAGACCCAAAAATGATCAAGGGGTGCCAATACACAGTGAATGAGGTGTTAGCGTCGCGGCCAGCAAAAGTCGGTGCCAGTGTGTGAGAGGAGCGCACGCTACAGTGCGGGAAATAGTAGCCCCCATTCTCGCTCCATACCAAGCGCTTCTGCCCCCCATAGTGCGAGTTCAGCTGGCTTAGGCAAATTTTGGCAAAAATTTTAGTCCTTTTTTGATCGCAATCAATTCTTAGTTGATAGGATTGTACCCTAGTCAATTTAGGATTGTTTTGCCTAGTTTGGTAGGGTTGACTTGCTTCACTATTAAATAGTAGAATTCAACTTGTAATCTCAGAATCACTGAGTAAAGTTAATACGATATAGTTGGAGGTGATTTTTTCCCCTTGTTTGGGTTTCCACCAAGAAATCATTGTCTCTTTATTGCTTTGAGTTTTTCCCTTTGTGTTCATATTTTCCTGAGTTCTTCTCCAACTTTCACTCTACACCAGGGAAGACAATGTTGGCTAACTACGCTTTCGGCAAGTTCAGAAATGTTTGTCTAGGTGGAGAGGATGCCTTGAACGCAGTGAGAAAGGGTGATGTTAACATTAAGCATGCCAAGGGAGTGCAAGCTAGGTTGTGGGATATGAGGCATGTTCCGGGTCTTAGGAGGAACCTTATATCCATGAGTCAGTTGGACCGAGGGGGATATACCACGTTATTCAGTGGTGAATCTTGGGTGATCACCAAAAGATATAAAGAAGTGGCTCGGGGTTCGTGAGAAGGAACATTGTACACTATCGAAAAGAATAGAGAGTCTATCAAGTGGGAGGCACTAGGGGCGGATGAATTGGAAAGGTGAAGTGGCGTCTTGATTGTACTCCATTGAGTTGGGGAATATTCCAACTAGACCGGGTTTCACTTGTGAGAAGTGAAGGTGTTTGTTTGAATTGAGTTCAAGTTATTTTTGATCAGTTTCCAAGTGTGATATTATTGAGTTTAGTGGAGTGGGATCAAAAGGGATTGAGGGCACAAAGATGGAGCCAAAAATGGTCCAGAGGTGTCAAAAATGAAACTAGTAAGGTGTTGGCGCCACGACCAGCAAAAGTCCGTGTCGTGGTATGAAATGAGCGCCCTATGCAGCGCCGTAGCGCGGGGAAACAGTATTCCCCATTCTTGCGCC
Organism: Buddleja alternifolia; assembly: GCA_019426215.1. NCBI lineage: Eukaryota > Viridiplantae > Streptophyta > Magnoliopsida > Lamiales > Scrophulariaceae > Buddleja > Buddleja alternifolia. Next base: position 12,474,427 of record CM033391.1, on the reverse strand, counting down.
GCAACGAGGTACTTCTACTTGTTGTGGCCCGAGTTCAGCGGGTTTGGGCAAATTTTGGCAAAAAAAATTAAGTCCTTTTTTGATCGAAATTGTTTCCTAGTTGATATGATTTTTTTCCCTATTCAATTTAGGATTGTTTTTCCTACTTTGATAGGGTTTTGACTTGCTTCACTATTAAATAGTAAAACTCAACTTGTAATCTCTAAATCACTGAGTAAAATTAATACGATTTAGTTGGAGGTAATTTTTTCCTTTGTTTGTGTTTCTGCCAAGAAATTGTTGTCTCTTTATTGCTTTGAGTTTTTCCCTTTGTGTTCTTATTTTCCCAAAATTTTCACCAATTGTTCTGCAGTGTTCCTAACAAGTCCTTCTCTTAAAAATTACATGGTCCCTTAGAAAATTATTTCACAATTGCCATTATACATGCTATCACAAAGTGTAATAATCAATGCTTAATTTTTGTCACAAATTGTCCCGAATTTTTCACCAATTGTTCCGTTGTGTTCCTAACAAGCCCTTCTCTTAAAATTACATGGTCCCTTAGAAAGTTCTTTCACAATTGTCTCGATACATGCTATCACAAATTGTAATAGTCAGTCAATGCTTAATTTTTCTGACCATCCTTGTTTTTATTGTACTGAATGAATAAATTATTTATTGAGAATGAGAGTATTATTTTGTCATAACCTACCAATTCAAAAATTGTCACCCTTGAGGTCAAAAATTACAAAATTTATTTGGAAAGATTGGAAACTGCAAACTCCAAAATAGATGCATGTGGTGATGTGGTCCCTATTTCTTGTTGCTTGTGAAATCTGTTAAAACACTAATTAAGGCTGTGGCCCTGTTTTTCCAACCCCATTCATGTGCCTTCCTTGTCTATCATTACATGGATGTTTTTAAGTTTTCAATAATTGTACAAATCCCCCAGATAAAATCGTGTATTTGTACATCAGACAATGTCCACTTTGATTGCACGCTTTTTCTTTATACAAAGAATAAATATGATTGAAGAGGAGTTGATCTCATGCTTGGACAAGTAGTAAATAGTAATGTGTCCAATATGTCTATTTTTACATGGGGGGCTCCCTAACTATATTGACTAAAACAATTTGATTGATTGATTGAACGAATTTTATGTTGAGGACATCAAGACTATTTAGATGTAATAACGCCAAACATACGTCAATAGAGAAGAAACTCAAACTATTATGAAAATAGACGGTCTTTGAACGAAAAATATTAACATCGAAGAATAACTATTTTTAGTGTGTTTTATAATGTAATAACTACATTAGTAAGAAAGAACTTTAAAGTAGTTTATGAAGAGTAGTTTTTGTACACTCTTCACGCTCTTTTTCCCATCATATGTTCCTAATTTTTCTATTTCTTCATCTCTGTCACGTGTGATATGTTCCAAACTTTCACTCCCAAAAAAATTAATAATCTCTTTTCAAATCAATTCTAATTGTTTACAAGATATCATATAATTAATAGTAAAAATCAATTTTCACCACAATTTCAAGCAAAAATATTTGTACTAAATAAAAAATCATTTTTTATTTAAAATATTTATTCATTTAGCAAACACATCGAATATGTCAAAAGGACTAGTCTTTTTTTTCATTTTTTTTTTGGTAATTAAAAGGACTAATCTTAATTATGAAGCATTGAGTCCTCAATTTCAGAACTTGAGCCGGACGTCATTAAAAAAGATGGCATGAGGACTCAGGCCTAGACCCGATGGTTACTTCACCTCAATTATGTTTAATCTCATACTTTATACGTAAATTAAATGGAATTTCAAAATTTTGCGCCGTTTAAATTATTCTTTAATCTGAGTTAAAATACCTTTGTCGCCCTTCAAATACCTATCTTATTTTTCAAAATTTTCTCAATTAATGGAGTAGTGGTTAATGGTGGGGACGAACTTTAGACAGATCTCGTGACGAAAATGACTGCTTCTTTTCTTGTTGGTTGCACTAATTCACGGTTTTTGACAACTTTGTCACTATTTGCTCTTTGTTTTTTCTCCCCGTAGACCCCATTTTGCCCTATTTTACTGAATTAGTATTTATTTTTTATTTTGTTACTCGATAACGATTGTAATAAATTGACATGAAATTTGGCTTAGTATGTACTGTGTTTGATTGGATTATGAGATAATATTCACTTTAAAGTGCAACTAAAGCACGGTTTGAAATTTTATAGTAACGCGTGTATAGATTTTCATTTTAGCGCCATGTCTGCATCCCAAAAACAGTTCAATTATGTTCGACCTACTATACACTAATAGTAACGCATGTATAGATTTTCATTTTAGCTCCATGTTTGCATCCCAAAAACAGTTCAATTATATTCGACCTACTATACACTAATAGTTGTAATTATCTCAGAACTACCTAACAATCATTCCCATAAGAACAATTATTTTCATGCCTACGTAGTATGAATCGGACATACTCAGTAATTTTAATTCGGACAACATGGCTTATTGCATAATATACAACTGCATATTTATTAAAAAAAAATGGAGAGGTGGGGCATAAAAAATGGAATGCAAACCCAAAAGAAAAATATGAAAGATATGTGGAACCAAAGCACTTATACTAGTGATAAGTTGGAACATCAATTATAGCTGTAACAAAAGTAAGAAAGTAATAAATAATCCCCTCTATTCAAAAAAGCACTTGCAAAAAGGTAAGTTGAAAAACCAAATCAAATCATGGGTGCTCAAGTCAATTTTTTAGGCTTAACAACTGGATAAAATTAAGTCATTTATATTTATCTTACCAGCCTAAAGAAAGCTATCAAATAAGCTTTTTTTGCTGTCTTTCAAGTATAAGCCACCCAAGCCATGATACTCCTACTAAACTAATAGAATCAACTTTAGTATTTTGTGATCTATTAAGGAAGTTTTCACATATGAAATTTGGTAAATAAGTTGTATTGAGATTATAGGGAATTGATGTTAACAAATGTTTAATAACATTTATAACATATATTAATAGTGATATATATATATATATATATATATATATATCTCCAAAGACCTATTTCAAGTCTTAAACACGCCTCAACCGCAAGGGTTTGACCTGACCTCATAGACATCCGTACTTATAGATGTTTAATGTAGGGATATGTTACTCACTCTATCCATTAACGACCCTTGGATTCCTATGGGTGGGTGTGGATGATTGTTACCACTCAGTCATTCGTAGTTCAAGAGTAATAGTTTACTAGAGCAATAAATTTAGTCCATCCAAGAATTTTCCGACCCTTAGATTAGGGTAGATGTGAGTGGATGGCTTTTGTCCTATAATTCAAAAGTAGTGAATCTAGTGATGTATAATGCTAATTTACAAAACATAACAAAGTACAATAAAATTGATTCATAGGTCAAAAGGGAAAAATCTATACCAGACCGTGTCAAATAGTCCTAGCATCTATCTCTCACACACATCTCACGTTCTTATCAAAAAACCATCTCACAGCTTACTAGGTGGGAGGATACATGTATAGGAACAATTAAAAATAGTCTTTTGGGCATTACAATGAGCGGTTACATCATAATTAGGTAATGCAGCCGAACAATAATCTACGCACTGCCCCTCTATGCAGCAAGGCATCGACATTGGTACACCATGTCGAGGATCTTGAGTAGCAACGACAGAGTCCAAAGCGAAACCGAATGAAAAAAAATGCAAAGAACAGCACAAGCAAAAATCTTCTTATTCTCCATCCCTTGTAGATTTTGCCTAGAAACTAACAGTACTGTTACTACTTAAAAAGTGACGAAAATATTAATAAAAATAGTGGAAATGTCCAACCATGTTAAAGAAGATTTTTTTTTCCAGACCGAGTTCAATAGTATTAGTATCTATATTTCACACACAGAAAGGTGTATTATGTGTGGTCTCCATACACATTTATGTCAAAGAGATACACACAGAATTCACACTCGAACCACTGAACTCGATCTGTCATAGAACTACCCGTAGTGAAACATACTATGGCGGTAATGTATGGAAGGAGTGGTACTTTGAACAGCAACCAGTTTTAACAAGAAGAATTTATCAAGGTATCAATAACATAGATTCATCAGCAACAGAGTTTCAACTATGCCCCCCAACATAGGTAACTCAATCATTTGCAATAATGAACCAAATTGAGCTATTGCCTATTGCGTATTATTATAGGGTCATCTCTCTTTCTGCTTTCCACACTCGTTGTTCCACATTTTTCTAACATAGCATTGATAACTACAGCACATTAATAGCACTGCCTGTTAATCTACCAAAAAAAAAAAATTATAATAATAAGATTGCCTTTTCAATGATGATCCATGCCTAAGCAATTTTTCAAAACCTTCTTTTAAAATACATCAACAAAAACTGAAAATTCTAGCACGAATATAGTACGTTAAACTCATACCAACGAGTACTTCGCCATTTAATTGGAGTATACTTTAATGAGAGTGATCAATTTTCAGACAGTGCACATGCTGTCTAGAAAAATGCTTGAATAGACCAAGTGTTTGTACACCAAATGTTCCAAATTAAGCCATCACTTCATCATTTGAGTGGCATAATCCGAACCATTTGTTGTTGAACACCAAATCCACACAAGAATTTTCCGTCTTCTAAAGGGTAGTGATGAAACATTGAAGACTTTGGGAGGTGAATAAATTTCTGCACAATAATAATGTCAATTTTCTGCAACCACCACAAAAGATATATCAAAGAAAACCTAACAAAGTCTAGAACAGATGATTAAAATCAATTTCTGTTCTCCATTAGTAAAAAGCTAAATGCCTAAGAATCAAAATACAGATACAATCTGTAGTATCAATGAACATAACAAAATCAAAATGAATACAAAATTACATTTCAATTCAAGGGCAGGCTCTCTATTACTGCACATAACATTTCTAATCAATCAAATGTTTTGAGTGTTGGAGAAGAAGCCAATGGAAGTACCTGTGATGCTTGTTGGTTCTTATGACTTAATGACACAAAACAAGCATTTTTATTATCTTCTTCACTTTCCACTTTTGCCCTTTTTCTCTCATTTTCTTCCACTAACAACCTTCTAATCAACTTATCCTCAGCATCCTTCAAGAACTTGAACTTTGGAGGAGGTGAAGATCTCAACCTATTAACTTCAGCCTCCGATAAAGACTCGAACAACGGATTAAACCCGTGATTATTATAACAACAATCCAAACTAGCCCTAGCAATTGGTGAAGCCAAAGGGGTGACATCAACACCAAACACAAGATCACTCAAACTCTTATTTGTTCTTGACCCTTTTCTACTACTCCTTGATCTACCATCATCACTCTCCAAATCCTCCTTGCTTTCTTCTTTAATTGTGAAGAGAAATCTAGGGGGCCCACAAAGGTTATGCATTCTCATTAACTCTGTTTCAATCCCTTCTTCACCATACCCTTTTAACCCCCCCTCCAAATCCTTGTTTGGCCCCATTTCCAAATCTTGTTGCTGTTCTTGAGGGTTTCTCACTGAGTTAGTGAGTTGTTCTCGAGTACTATTAGGTCTTCTCCAACAGAAAAGATATGAAAATTCCTCTATTTCTGTGTTGCTATTGTTATAGGCTATTTTCTTCTTCCACCATAGTAAATAGTAAAGCTCTGCAACAAGCCCCATTAAGATGCAGCCAAACACAAAACTCAATCCAATTCCTAATCCACTAAAAGATCCCATCTTTTTTCTTTTACCCCTTTCAGAAGCAATTTATTGAAATTCTCTCATTTGTGTAACAACCCACAAAAATTGAAAGCCCAGATATAAATTTATTCGAGAATTGTACCAGAAAATCCAAGAAAATATACTGGCTAGCCTCTGTTCTTGAAATACGCCTATAATTGTTGAAAATAGGGTTTGAAAAGCATATACCTAGTAGAACTTTGAAGTTGATATACTGAATGGGAGTGAATGCGATTCCATATGGTAAAGCATTCTAAAACCGCCTATTTAAGGTTAAATACCATAAGATGCACGCTATGGCCAGTGAGATTCTATCAGTGGAGAAGGAAAAAGGAAAATCTTTTTACCTTTATTAACAATTTCAAGATTTCTATAATTTTGGAAAGTGGGTGGCCAAACTCGAGAAGAATAAACATGAGCAAGGAAAGGTTTGGGTAAATTTCATTGAAGGGAAGTATGAAATGATTCGCAAATTGGAATAGCGCTTGCTAGACTGGCAAAGTAGAAGGGTGATGTGTATCAGTAGTGTATGTGTGTATAGAATGCTAGGAAGGGTCACATCTTCACTTGATATCTCACATGGGTTGCCAAAAGCATGCATCAATCTATAGATACAAAAAAGTTAATAAATAATAATAAAAAAGAACAAGAAAATGTATATGAACTTAAATATAGGGTCGAAACTTATAATGTACGGACATAGATATGGGACACATCAATTCTTAAAAAAAAAAAATAGTATCAGACAGTAGAGTAGGAAGAAGAACAAGGGCCGCTATTTATAGATCGAAAGAGATGCGGTTTAATGGGAATAGAAAGTGCGACTATCCGGTTAAACAGTACTTTTTTAACTGGTTAGCCTCGCGCGCGCGTCTAAACCTAAGCGTATTCTTGCATATTAGCTACAAGAGGGGAGAAGACTCCTTCCTTAGATATGATTTGGACATAACTGCTCATGTGTATTTTTTTTCTTTCTTCACAATAGTTGGACACTGACACGGCGTGTGTCAAACACTGCACATAATGATTTTTCAGAGTATCCATACATCATAGGTCAAAACGAACCAGTTACTCGATACTTGACTCATCTTGTTCGGTAAAAGTTTATTTGAGTGCAGTTCGTTAACATATCAAAACAAACTTGAACAACATTCTGTGTATTCGATAAGTTCGAAGTTCGCCTCAAATTCGATTTGATTAGTAAAAAAATGATAAAAATGTGCAAAAAAAAAAAACACCATACTACTCGAGTTCAACATGTGTTCGGCTTGATTCAAGTTCGTTTGAGTTTGGTTCAATTAATAACCAAATTAAGTTCAAACACAAATTTTAAAGCTCGATAATAACTCAAACAAGTTTGAAAAATAATTTATTCGACTCGACTTTAAAAGATTAAATTTTAAAAAAAAGGTGGGGGCATATGATAATAACAATAATTATAATAATAAGAAGAAGAAGAATAGTACAAATCTAAATAAAACCACCGAAAAGAGATTTCCCTCATAGGTCTTTTCATTATCACATGCTTTTGAATTAGGGAAACACGATGCCCTAAATCAATGTGTAACTTTGACCAAAAAAATAAATAGAATTTTGCACTCAAGGAAATTAGACAAAATTTTGTATTTTCATTACTTTTATCTAATTATTAGCATAGAGATGAGGATAATCAATTGGATGGGATATTATTTTCTATTTTTTATTATTTCTATAAAAAGTTAAGAGATTATTATTAGCCACAGACATATGTTTGTTTTTATTTTGGGTTTTTTTTTTATGAAAATTTTGGTGAAAAAATTTATAGGGAGTTGTGTATTTTGATGAAAATGTGTTTGGTTTTGTGTTTGATTTTATTTTCAGAAGAGACAAATCAAATCATGTAAGTTTTTGTCTTAAAAGTTGTGTTTATAATTAGTTAATGATTGAAAAATGTAATATTATATAAGTTTTAAATGTTTATAATATTATATATATATATATATATAGATAGATATTGTAGTTGATATAATTAGTAGACACCCTAAAATAGACACAAATAGGGAGACAATAACTGACAAATTTTTTGACAAAATAAGTCATTTTTTGATCAAAAAACATAAAACAAACAAGTTTTGACCAAATTTTTTGGCCAAATTTTTTGGCCAAAATGTATTTGAAAACAAAAACAAACACAGATATTTTTAGGGAGTAGAGATATAATGATGAAAGTGTGTTTGAATTAATTTTTTTGATAGAAAAAAGTATAATGATTAGGTATGATGTAATATGTTTTTTTTCTTGTAAGAAAAGTTATTTTTTTTGTGAGAAATGGTATGAATCAATTTTTTTTATAAGAAAATTTAGACATAGTTTAGACAAACTCATCGATTAAAACATCAAAAAATATACAAAATGGATCTTATTTCGCACATTGCGTCATTTCGAATCAAGATATGTAATTATTTAATTGCATATGGTATGATATTAGTGGATAAAAACTTTTTAGTTATTGGGTAATTTGTCAAATTATGAATAGTAAAAAATCTGATTTTTTTGAGGAAAATTTAAGAGAAATGCAATTAAATCCATTTTTAAAAGAATTTGAGATTTTTGTAGGAAATATTTACTGTAACATTTTTTAAGAATATTTTTAAGAGATGCCAAATAAGAGCATTTTTGATAAAAAAAAATCTATAAAATTAAAAAATGAGAAATAGGATGCCATCCAATTGGGGGCTCAAACTTTGTTGAGTAGAACCAAATATCGAGCTGAGATTGTCATAGTGTATAAGCTTGTAGTTCTCAAGTGAACCACCGTCTGCAACAATTTGGTCTATTATAGTTAGAAATGGATCAAGTGTGTTACGCACTATCTAAAAATTGGGATAATTGCAAATAACCCCCATGTGTTATCATTAAAGTGCAAAAAAACCCCATCTATTAACGAAATAGCCTAAAAACTCCTTGTGAAATGTTACAATTCTGCAAAAAAAAACCATTCCGTCAAATTTAATCGCATTTGAGGCACACGTGCGTGAGGTGAGAGTTGGCAATATTTTTTTTTTTCAATTTTCACAAGTAAAAAGTCAATTATACCCTCAAAGTTTAATTCTTTTATAAAAAAAAACCTTAAATTTAACCCAATTAAGCTGATGAATTTATATATGGATCGGGGTCAGCCCCAAACCTTGACCCAAACCCATTTATTTTGCCTCCCCCTCCCCCTATTTTTTCCTTATTCTTCTTCCTTATTTCTCCCACCACCAGCCATCCACAAGCAACCTGCCGGCGAAGCAGTCCCACTCACCAGCGCCACCACCACTGTCCACTTAGTCATAACCACAGCTCAAAACCGCCGCCACCACCGTCAAAATCACCACCAGCGTTGAAACCAACACTGTCGCTCGAACCAGTCACCACCAATCAAACCCACAAAACCACCACTTCGCACAACCACCACCACTCCGCCACTAATGAATTCGTTTCTGACAAACCCACACACCACGTGCTCGAACCCCCCATCAGTGTTGGAAACCACCACCACCGCTCCAACCCGCTGACCAGAAAAATCGAACCTACAAACACCAGTTTACACAGCCACCACCACCAGTCCACCGCTACGTTGAGATTCAACCAACATTTGAGATCAAGAATTTCATTTTTCTTTTCGAAATTATGATTTTAGATCAAGATTTCATTTTCCAGGCCACCACCAGTTTCTGTGAAGAAGAAGACTTCTTCATCCAGATTTTTCCTTTTCTTTTCTTAATTGTTTTATTTTAATTATTTTTCCTTTTGTTTTAATTCAAATAACACGAGCCTTTGATATTTATGGACATAGATTCAATGACTAGTAATTTAAGGGTCTAAAGGACATTTGAAACAAAATTCAACGGAGATAAGTCTTATCTAACGGTTTGGGAGTGTGTACAGAATTTTAACATTTCATGGGAAATTTTTAGGCTATTTCGTTAGGGGGGGGGGGGGGGGGGGGGGGGGGGGGGGGGGGAGGTTCTTCACTTTAGCACTAACACATGGTTTATTTTTGCAATTTTCCCCTATAAATTTCAGCCGATGACTATTTACATTTTTCTTACTACAAATTGTGAACATGCTGCTAAATAAGTTGTGCTTTTTCTTTCTTTAGTCTATGTAATTTTATGCAATTAGTTTAAGTTAATTTATGTAGTTGGAATTATGTATTATGTACTGTATACATAATATTGATCAATGTATCCTAAAATTACTAACATCCAACTCGGTTTGGAACATAAAAAAATGGAACAGAATAAGTTAATCTTCATTAACTTTAATAAACCAATATTGATTAACTTGATAATGTTAGGAATCCTATATCGAATCGCAGCGAAAATAAGAAAATGCCGGATTCCTAAAGTTGGATCACTTTACGGTTGTTGATGATTTTTCATATTCCAAGAAATTAATCATAAAATCGAATTACCTTGCTTGAAGCGTGATTAGATTCTTGACCTACAATCAACAACAGTAATCCCCAAGACTCCTGTCTTTAGAGCTTCATGCGAAGTAAGCTTGGAATTCTCCGGATAACTCTCTCCTTGTTACAAAGAGCTAGATAGAGAAGAGGAGGGGGTTTTCTTTTCTGTACATGTTAAGCGGATGATGAAATGATTTTTAACTTAAGAGTTTGAGGATTAAATAAATCCTAATGGCCATAGTGAGCGCCCTTTAGGGCCCTAGTGAACAAACAAGATATGCTAAGTTGGGTCAGTCAATTTAGTTCATCTTTTAATTAATTAATCTAATTTAAATCCAATTAAACATATAATTAATTAATCAATTCTTTTAAATTCAAATAATTAATTAATCTAATTAATTAAATACTTGAATTATTGATTTAACTAATTATCATTAATCTAATTAAATAAATAATTAGATCAATTCGTCCATCTAATGACAAATTACCAAAATGCCCTTACAACAAATAAAGATATCTCGCTTATTTCTTATAGCGCGACTATTTAGGTTTGTCACGATTGACAATGGTGTTGGGAATCCTGGTATTATGCACAACAAAAATTTAAAAACATATCCGGATTCCCAAAGCCAAGATCAATTTGTATTGTTTGTTGATTTTAATTAAAAAGATGAATACGAAAACTTACCTTTTCGCGTATTCATTCAATCCTTGTGAATCTTCATTCAACGATCCACATGTCCCTTCTCTAGATTATCACGTGTCGTAATTGACTTCGAAAATCTCCATCTCTTTTCTCCGAGGCGGCTAGATGAGAGAGTGGAAGATAATTTATTTTCTCTGTCTTGTAGTTTTTGGTGGAGGAACTAAGTTATGAATTCTCTTGTCTCTAGAGCTTGTGTTGGAGGATTAAATAAATCCTCCAACTTAAGCCCACCAAACACATGCCTATTAAGCCCAATTGGATTTCTATTAGGCTATGTTAACTTAGTCAGCTTAACCCAATTAATTTCACCCTCTAATATTTAATCCAATTAAATATACAGATTAAATTAATATTCCAATTAATTAATTAACTAAATAATTAATTAACATCATAGTTAACCTAGTCAACATAATTAATTTAGTACCATGTTTAATCCAATCAAACAACTAATTAAATTAATTCATCCAATTAATTAATTCGTCCTTCCAAAGGACAAATTACCAAAATGTCCTCCAAATACAACAATCGATTTCTCCGTCTATTCCTATAGCGCGGCTCTCTAGGTTCGCCTCGATTGGCAATAAGAGGATGCCAAAGGATGTATGCGACACCTAGCCAACGCCATTGCCCCACATCGTAGCCCAACCGCGTACGAAATGACTATGTCATTACGAACCTCTAGATTATGAATATTGTATGAGTATAAGCCCTTCATTAATGTATCACGATCAAGTGAGAGTCATGGAATATGTCAAACTCACAGGACTCGATGCTATGCTCAAGTATCATAGTAATATGAGATTATCGAACTACCTTGAGTGTCCAACACGGGTTAGTTCATGAGCTCTGGCCAGAGAGTTTAATCTCATTTACCTATGATCGCATAAGGTACTTCTCATTTACTTTCGAGACAGTGAATTCCACTTTGCTAACCAGTTAAGATTGCTACTTACCCATTAAGCCGCATTTCAAGGTTGACCCCACTAACGGGTGAATGAGATCTAACTACTCTAATGACAGACTTGATGTCACAAGCACATCTTCAACTTGATTACTCAGGTTAAAGGCTCACGTATACTATCATAATTAGTAATCCGATCATTGACAATCACTGCGAAAAACTCATGTGATTGGATTACTACGAGCCGTGTTCGAATACACTAATCCAATCCAATCAATGTATCCATTACATAAACTCCCACTATCCCATAGTGTTCGACCGACACTCCTTGTCAGAGCATGTGTCATACAAGTCCACATGAATCTCAATGCCCAATTGAAATTATCCAACTTGCGAACCGTTTAAGTGATCAAGTTCCAAATCCTTCCAGTGCCCATCTCCTTAACTACTACAAGGAGTGAGAAGGTTTGCTATGACACACATAGACTAGTTGTTCATTTAAGACTTGTAGATGCCATTAAGATTATATGAACAACTTACCAATGCCTTTATATTAATATTAGGTTGTAGTACAACATAAACTAGTGCCCTACTCTCTAAGTCTTCCTTGGCATCGAGGGCACAAACACAACAAATGGGAGGATACCAAAGGATGCAAGTGTCACCTAGCCAGTCCCGTAGACCCACATCGTAGCCCAATGGAGTATGAAATGATTGTGTCATTATGAACCTCTAGATCATAAATACCATATGAGTATAAGCCCTTCACTGACGTATCCCGATCGAGTGAGAGACATAAAATATGTCAAACTCACAAAACTTATACTGTGCAATAGATCATAGTAAGATGACATTACCAAACTACCCTCTGTATCTCACACGAGTTAGTTTATTTGCTTTAGCCAAAGACTTGTCATTTCATTTACCTATGATCGCACATGATACATTCTCGTTTAAATGCAGACAATGAATCCCTTCTTAGCAATCACCTCACAACTGCTACTTGGCTCATTGAGATCGCACTTCGAGATCGACCCCACCAATGAGTGAGTCGGGTCTAACTACTCTAGTAATAGATCCAATGCTACAAGTACATTGATAGTGATCCCTCAGGTCTAAGACTCACGCATACTATTATGATCAGTAATCCAATCATTAACAGTCATCGAGTAAATACCCATGTGATCGGATTACTACGAGTCGTGTTCGAATATATTAATTTCATTGATATATCCATGACACAAGCTCCCACTATCTAATAGTGTTCGACTGACACTCCTTGTCAGAGCATGTGTCATACAAGTCAAATCTTAATGCCTAATTAAGATTCCTTGACTTGCGAACCCCTTTAAGTGATCAAGTACTAGACTCTTCCAGTGTCATTTCCTTATTCCATAAGGAGTAGAAAATCCTCCTTACTACACATGGACTGTTTGTTCAATGTTTGTTACTACCATATAGATTTATATGAACAAAAGGATAATTGCTTTTCTATAAATAGAATAAACGTTTGTACAACATAATGAAGTGCCCTATACAATCTATTTTCTCGTTGGCATCGGGGCCACACACCTAATAGATAATCCACATAAAGAAGACATAAAATATGAAAAAAATTGTCCATACCCCCCTGTGATGTATGAAATTATTAAAAAGCCCCCTCGTGATACAAAAATTCACAAAATACCCCCTATGAACAAAATAAATGAACTCATCGCCTCCCTCGACTTATTTTGCTACAAATTTTAATGTAAAGACAAAAACGCCTTTATAGTTTGAAAATAATTATACTACATTTTATTTATTTTATTTTATAATTACTCTAATTAATTTTTATTTTATTTTATTTTATTTTTTTCTCACCTTCTTCCCCCATCATCTTCTTCCTCCCAAAACTAAAACCCGCAAACCTAACTTTTTTCTCAACACCAATTTATCACAAACACCATGACCACCACCTCCACCACCACTGACGCCGCCCGGAGACCCGCCACCATCGAAGTCCAGAGCCAGCCACTGCCACCATCACTAACTCCAGACTCGCCGCTACCCCACCATCAAAACAGACCCGCCGTCGCCACCATCAAACTCCAGACTGCTGCCACAGCACTTCCATCTCGCCTTACACAACCCATCCCCAAGCCTGCCACCACCACCACCTGCTCCAGATCCTGCCACTACGGAGCCACCAACCACCAATCTAACGGGGGTAGATTTGCAAAGTTTGCTCGTACTCAATAGAGGGGGCGGGCGACAAAGTTTGGAGAGGGGCTAGTAGCAATTTTATTTGATGGAAGTTAATTAAATGTATTGAATGCTTCTGCCATTGATATTAGTTATCACATTTTCAGAAAACTTGTTGTACGTTGAGTTACAAAGGAGGCTGTGGTGGAGCGGAGGGGGAGACTAGTGCGGTGGTGGCGGCGATGGCACGAGATTGAGGGGCGACAGTGGCGATAACAGTACAATTATATATATATATATATACACACACATATACAATTATTTATATTATTAATATAATTTTTTAAATATTATTTTTGTGAACTAAATTGAATAAATAAATAGGTATTTAATATAAACAGTCAGATTTATCTTATGAGATTAATGATGTTAGATTATGGCAACCATTCGCAAATAGCACGAGTGGCGCACTTAGGGGGTAAGTTGGACCTTTATTTTTTCATAGGGGAGTATTCTGTGAATTTTTTGTATATCATGAGGGGGCTTTCAAATAATTCCATACATCACGGGGGTAAATGGGATTTTACTCCATAAAATATATACATATTAAGTGCTCTAGTCTACAATGATTCATTCTTATCTGAGTTTGGGAAGAACCCCTGATGATTGTTTAGATTTGGTTTTGGCAGACAACTAGTCTTGTTTTACTTCCCATGTAATAATAAAAAAATAAAAATAATCTTATCTGAGTGAAAAAAATGCAATTCAACAAGACTTATTCAATCATAATGAAGAAAGATTTGATCAAAGAATACCTTCAAAAATACCTTCAAAGAATACCAATAGAAATTTCTAATGGAGAATTCCGCTTTGCAACTATTTTGAACATACACCAACATTTGAATCTCCACGAATCGCTTCTCCAATCTCCACGGCATCAAATGAGGCAAGATAATTGACGATAGTATAATCATCGGTAGCCTTTCAATAAACGAGTCCGTACTCCTCATTATCGGCCTTTTCACCTAAGGGCAACCTCATCAAACTCCTAGGCTATGTTTGGGTATGTTTCCAAATCTAATTTGCTCTAAAATTTTGGCCTAATTGTGTTTGATTAACACAATTTGGGTAAAAAATATGTTACTTTTTTGGTAAAAAAAACACAATGATTATTTGTTTAAAAATCTACAACCTAAGTATTGTCTCCTACTTTTGTCTCTTCCCTCTCTTAACTTTCAATCATTAACTAATTATTAACAGACAAAAGTTTCATGATTTGACTGATAACTTGTGTTCACTCTGAAAACAAAACCAAACACTATCTCACCAAAAAACCAACTTTCAAAATAAAACCAAACACAATCTCATCAAATATGGACGTGTTCCCAATAATTCTCACCAAAATACCATCCCAAAACATAACCAAACATAGCCCTAGTTTCCAAATTCCACAAAACGAGTGAACGTGGCTCCAACATCCTCATGTAAACGATTTCATTTTGAGAACCTAAAATATCTAAAATATTGGCCTCGTTGGGGTAGTCTTCCCCATCATCTAGTTCGATATGCATCAGAACAAGATAACCTACCTGATGTTGGAATATTTGATTATTATATTAAAAATTAATATTAATTAATTAAAGTCATGTTCATTAGTGAGTGATCATATCTAATAGTCACGTCTTTTATGATTAGTGCTATTAAAAGTTTACAACTCTTTTGACAAGAGTCGTGTCTTTGTGTAGAACAAGTTGATTGGAAAATGTGTCTCAATATATTTAAATACACCAATTTTGATGCCACAAAGATGTAGTAAGAAATCTAAAATTCTCCTACGTTTTTCACTTACGTCTTTTTCAATGAGTTCTTGAAGGGAGACTTTCGAAATTGCTATTCTTAAGTTTCGATGGTTTTGTTGTATCCTATAAGTGATTTGCCATATAAACCTGGTAGCAAACGAGTAGTGGAGGCAAATATCACTTTCAGGAAAGTGATTCGTTCACGCTTCAAAACCACGTTAAATTATATTTTCGTCATTCGTTTGTATTCCCCAATCTAAAGAAAAATCCCCAATGATCTTAAAGTGATATTTTATTAATCCGAGACAGAAGAAGAAAACTGGGATTGTAGAACTCGCTGGCTTGCCGGTGGATTTGATAAGAAAGCTGTGACAATTCTTGAAGCATGGAGAGAATTCCCTTCATATTGCATACTATTGGATGCTATGATAAAAAGTCTTCGCGCAGAGAAGTCTACTACGCTATGAAACTACAATTTGATGGTTTGTTCAAGCATTTGCGGATAATTGAAAATATAATCATGTGATGACAAAATCATATCTCTAATGTTTTAAGTTGAATGCGTGCACATGTATGAGATGTTAAATGTACTTATGTATATTTGCTTTTGAATGAACAAATGCCCTCTCTAATTATGCATGTGTTTTAGAAAGATATATGTCGGTTAATTAGCTTGGTGAAATGTATAGAAACTCACTGTGGTGGAGGGTATCCTCATTTAATTCAGAAAATTTGATTATCTAAATTGATCTGATATTCTCTTGTAGAGTGTTTTACATATTCAAAGTGGTTTTCATTTGCCTATAAAATACACATGTCCATGTAAACTATTTAATTGTGATAAATGAACTGCATTAATTCTTGAATCTTATGATTTATAATAATTGGATATGTCACCATATCTAGGGGACGCATCCATGGTGACAATACATACAATTATTTGTTATTATTGTGTTGACCTATGAAAACTAGAATTTACTTGTTGTATTATGATACCTATCTAGATGTATAATTAGGCTTGGCATCCCCTGAGTTGTGGTAGGACCTGTGGTACTCCTTCCATAATGAAATGGTGATATTCATGTGCTGTTGGGAATTACTGAACAATTCCAGAGAACAAAATTCAGGGAATTCTTCTTCATAATTTTAATTTTGATACTTCCGTGTTGCATTTACAATTTCTTATTTTATGTTGTAGTATGTGATTCGAATATAGGTGTTAATCAACCATCACCTGCCATTTTTATTTTGATTATTATATAAGTTGTTAACATGAATTATAGGAAGTCATTTGAGTAATTTATTAGTGGACTTCCTGTGTAAAGTATGATGTTTGAACCTACTAAATTGTGGGGTTGAAATCTGCTAAACAAATGACAAAATATATGACACAACATGATGTTATTTTGACAATTTTGAGTTTCACTGAGAAAAGAATAAATTGGTGTTGTTTTGAAAATCAATCAAGTACTGATTTGTTTGTTTGCTTGTGTTTGGAAGAATATGAAATGAAATCTCAAAATTAGTCCATGGACATATTGAACTGTTCGGTCCATAAGTGCAAGAGTGTCAAGCTATTTAATTTGATGTTCATTAACAAAATCAAATTGAATGATTATGAGAATAAATTTCTTGATTAGTTAGCTTTTGAGCAATTAATCATTATGGTGAATAATGATCAATTGGGATAAGTTTATGCACATTTGAATGGTAACATTGCGTATGACATGACATTAATCATATGTGATTAACTCTATATGAAAGATGCAGTGATAATAAGGACTATTAGATACCTAGTCTTGAAATTGTATGCTTGAGGAGTCAAGAAAATTGAATTTCTTTGAAGGTGCTAATGTCACTACTACAGAAATGACCTATTACAGTGTTTTTTTTTTTTACCTATTACAGCGGTTTTAACCGCTGTAATAGGTACCGCTGTAATAGGGACCAATTACAACGGGTTTTTTTGGAACCGTTGTAATTGGTCAACCTATTATAGCTGTTTTTTGAAAAACCCCTATAATAGGTTAAACCTGTTATAGCGGTTTTTCACAAAATCGCTACAATAGGTTTTACCTATTTTGGCGGTTTTGTGAAAAACCGCTATAATAGGTGTATTTTTAATTTTTTTTCTTGCTGTACTGTACAACTTTTATTGTAACCAGCTTCCCACAAGTTCAAAATTCAACACACTAACACAACAAACCATAAAATCAATTCAACAGAAACAACAAACGTGAAACCCAAAATTAACTTCACCAAATTAAATGATCATCTCTAACAACAAAAACCAACAAATGTATTGTTCCAATTCGCATAATCTCCAACAAATCAAATTTTACGTATAATCTCCAACAACTGATAACGAGTTTACAATCAATTAAATACAATAAATCAAATAAAAATGTACAACAATTTTCAACTTACACCTTACCAAAAGCGCATTGGAAAATGTATTGTGCCAATTCGCCACGTACTTCATCAAGTTGCTCTATAGAGTAAGTGACGTATTGACAATCAGGAAAGTACTGCACGATAGAGTTTGAAAACACAACAAAGGTTTAATAACTTATAAAGGGAAATTAGAATTTGGTGATGAGTATTAATTAGGATTATGCATACCGCTGGTGGGATTGTAGATTCTCCGTGGCTAATAATATCCTTCATGAATTTCATAACAAAGAAGCCACAATCTTTGTAGTTTAACTGCATGGGGCACTACAAAATTGAAATAAAAAATTGTATTAGAACAATAACGTTTATACGAATAATCTCTCGAAAATATAAAATTACACTAACCTTTATAGAAGTCCATTTACAGGCCATTTTTTTGGATTTAGCCTTTTGGGTGTTACGATTTGCACGAGACATCAACACAACACTGTTAAAAACATCAAAAAACAAGGAAAGATGTCAATATCAAGCAAATATACATGTGAAATCTAGGAAGATATATACACTTTAAAATTAATATTAAATATAATGAATACATTGATTGAATGAAAAACTTACTGATGGATTGTTTCTTTCATATCAAGTCGGTTATTCGAATCAACGTGCAAAGAATCCAGATAATAAACGATCTCTTTAATTGGATCAATCACAAGCAACACCCAATATCCCCTAAATTAAAAAGCATTCAAAAGATAAATTCAAAATTAGTTTTGCGTACGTAACAAATTTTAGAAAATAAAGTTGGGTGTTTAGTAACTCACCCGGTGTTGTAAGGTGCAATAAACAACTTCCCATCTGCGCAATCTTTCATGACATTTGTTATATATTGCGCTTGTAAGATACGCTGAGAGGGAGTAATACCTACTCCCGCAGCTATAGTATGTGGGCTAAGGAATCCGAAATATTTGTTTTCTCTTCGGGGACCACGTACTTAGCCCACAAACACCTAAATTGAGCATAAAATAAATTTGAACAAGAAAATAAACATAGTTCAAATTAATGCAGTAAAATAATTTAAAAACTAATTTTTTTTAATTCATATTTAAAAACTTACTTGATGTAAACTGAAATGATAGAGACTCCTATTTGTTCTTTGCGCAAAAAATGACAGATCTCCTCCCGCCCAAGATACTCTTGATAGGGTTCGTTATTATAGATTGCCTCGGGAATGTTTATAGCGATCAATTGTTCAATAGGCATTATTTGCAAGTACCTTTCAAGAGTTACAAGTGGCTGAGGGAGTTGATTAGCTGTTACGTCTGCTGCTCTGTCATCTTCACGTGAAGGGTTGGCCACAGGAGGTGTTCGTTTGACAGCTGAGTGCTTCGTCATCTCTGATTTATGTTTTTCAACTGATGATTTGGATTTTCCAACAGACTATTTAAGCAAAGAAAACCAACGTGAATGTTACAAACCAAAGTATATTTAGTAACCTTAAACAATTATTATAATTTATTAATGGCTAGGTATTAATAATTACGTACCGATGCATCACTGACAGTGACAAGACTCTTAGTCCAAGCAACAATGTATCCCACAACCTCAGAAACTGTGAACACTCCTTCATCAGCGAGAGGGACTGGTAGGGGTGCAATATCTTCCATTGCAATGTCAATCATCACTTTCACAAGGTGGGTGGGTAATGGAAGTGTATGCAGCGTTCTATCATCTGAGGAAGGTTCTTAACTGGATCTGGGTAGCTATCTTTCAAAGAAACCGCCTCATCTTCATGTGGCTGCTGCGACCCAGACGCCTTATGCTCGTCAAACTTGCGTCGCAATGAGGATAGTGATGCAGTGAGCATGTGCACCATGTTTTTCAAGTTATCAATCTCTTTATCTTTAGAAGGCTTTTTGTCAATAAAATAGTGTTTTTGTGATACCCCAAAGCCTACTCCCCTAACGCGACCCGAATGCTCTTTCTTGTTAAGAGCTTTAGCCAATATATCATTCCGGGTCCTCTCGCTTCCACTATTGCTACCCTCCTGTGATAAGCACTCCTGTAATAATACATTTAAAAATTAGTGAACTTTGCTCTTATAAAAAAATTTCAAAAAAAGCATAAAACACATGATATAGCTAAAATTGCAAATAACTCACAATTTCATGCACTACTATTTTAACATTGACATTATCAATGTCATGCTGACTGTCAGAATGTGCAATCCTCCACACGAGTGCTCGTGTCACGTCTGAGGGGTCTGACCCAGCTTCCTTTCTTTTTTCCATATATATTATGATTAAATATATATATATATATATATATATTAACAAGGAATTTTTATTAGAAAACTTGTAATGATTCACTGTTAAACGAACTACATACCTCAATTTGCTCCAGTTGAGCATGTCCAACACGTGATTTCCTATAGGGATATTCAGGGTCCTTTGCACTTTCCTGATTGTCCCTACTTAATTGTTGTTCATTACATAATCAAAGCATTAGTCAATGTTCATATAAACGCAATATGCAACAAATGAAACCGTAAATTAAAATAATTACCAGGAAAGGTTCATTTTTCCGTATATGTAAAAACGCTGTCCAATCTTCTTGAGATATATTATATTTTTGGGGTGGGCTGGAATTAATATTTCCATTATCATCCTCTACCCACACTCTGCTCAAGAAGCTCCTGAAGTTTCGCGCTAGTTTTCCAGTTTCGGCCATGACAAATTTTTGTCTACTCTCTTCAATATCAAAGGCCAACTATGAAAAACAAATAACAAAGTATATATGAAATTATAATTTTGAGAAAATTGAATAAACAAAAAATACATTAACCAATTAATTAGAAACATGATAATAACCAACTTACAGCTATTTCATTCCAAATTGCTGATTTTGTTGCTTCCGAGACTTGTCGCCAATCACTGATGGTAATCGGCACCCTGTCACGAGCTATGACTCCAATGTAACCAACAAATGTTGATTTATTTGGGTCAATTGGTTGGCCATTCCAATTCCAGCCGACTGGTAGCTTTAAGCCTTTACTTTTGACATTTATGACTTTTTTCATTGCAGCGATACCTCTACGTATCTCACTTTCAACACGTTTGTTTGCAGCAGCCCCAGAATTCATCGACCTACAGAAGCCAAAAATATAGAATTTAGATTCATATACCAAATATACAATACCAAGTAACGCCACCATTATTTTAGAAAAAATTCGGCAGAGTAACGACGCAAATTTTTTTACCAAGTTCTCGACTTAATCTTCCCCCAAAATTGCAAATAACAAAACCGATGCATCAATTCTTTCACAAAACGAATCAAATTTCACAAAACCATAAATGCATTAAACGATGTCAACAAAACAACACATATTGATCCAATCACGATACATAATCAAAATACATATCAACAAACACGCTATACTCATGATATGTATTCAAATAATAATACTCGTTATCATATAGAGAGAGCGAGAGAGAAGAAGCTTACGGTGGTGGTCGTGGTAGTGGTGAAGGGGGCGGTGGTGGTCGTAGAGGAGGAGGAGAGAGCGGCGGTGGCTGTGGCGGTGGCGCCGGTATACAATATCGACCTACAAAAGCCAAAAATACAGAAGTTAGTTTCATTATGCAACAACATAAATTTTCAATTCATAAACTAACAAGAGACGCCCTGACTCATACACTAACAAGTGCTTATATGAAGAAAAGTTTAGGAAATAAGTATATCATATAATTATCACATAAGTTCAAATACCTTTCATCGTTTTCTTTTTGTTGTTGACTTAGTAGTCTTTTGCTTCCCCCCAGTACGACCCTTTTGTTTAGTACGTCGACGAACAAATGGATTAATCCATATCCCCTCTTGGTGATCTTGTCGCATATACAATTCATCATCACTGATATCCAAGTCACCATCACTATCAGTGGCTTGTGAATCATGTAAGATAGGATTTTCTCCATCATCATCACTATATGAACTATCATCCTCCATACAAGTATTTTTGTTTGCCGATAAAACAATTGACCACCTCTTATCAATAGGATCGGTGACAAAAAACACTTCCGTAGCTTGTGATGCCAAAATGAAAGGTTCATCTTTGTAACCCACCCTCTCAAGGTCTACTCGAGTGAAGACTATTTCACTATTATCGACACCATTTTTATTGTCAGCCCACCTACACCCAAATACAGGCAACCGAAACCAACTATAATCCAGCTCCCATATATGTTCAATCACCCCATAATATGATAAATGAGCATAGATAGGGTTATTATCTCTCGCACTTGAGATATGCATTGCTTGAGCTACAAGACTCACCCCACTATTCTGCATTGTACTCAGTTCATCTTGGTCTTTTGTATAGAATGTGCGACCATTTATACGATAACCTGAATGACAAAATACAAGTCTGCCCGGTCCCATCGACAACCGTGCCAATTTATCTAAAACTGAAAGTGGATTCTCGTTCTGTTTCTCGTGAATATGCTTTCGGAACCAATCAGAGAAACTCTTATTATGCTCTCTTGAAATCCAACTCTCATTTTTATTTGGATTTAATCTCCTAAGTTGATCCTTGTGCTCTTGAACATATGGCTCAACCTCATCGGTGTTGTGGAGCACATATAGGTGTGCCTGATCCCTTTGTGTGCAAGGAACACTAACTAATTGTTTTCCAAGTACGCTTTCTCCTTATGTTCTCCCTCCCACAACATGAGACTTTGGAAGCTCTGCAACGTTAGAATCTTTCAAATATTCTGTGCAAAATGTAATCGCTTCATCAACTATGTACCGTTCAACAATGCAACCTTCCGGTCGACTACGATTTTTCACGTAGCCTTTTAATACCTTCATATAACGCTCAACCGGATACATAGATCTCATAAAAGCCGGTCCACATAGTTGTGTCTCTCTAACCAAGTGAATAGGTAGATGAGTCATTATATCAAAAAACGCTGGTGGAAAATACATCTCAAGCTCGCACAAAGTGATGGCAATTTGTTTCTGAAGTGTAGGCAATTGTTCAGGATCAAACACCTTGCTCCACATTGCTTTGAAGAAGAAACATAATGAGGTTATAGTTTCTCTCACCTTTTTTGGCAAAATGGCCCGTATAGCAATTGGTAGCAAATGATCCATGATCACATGATAATCGTGAATGTTCATGTGCTTCAGCTCCAAGTCCTTCATTGATACAAGACTGCTAATGTTTGAAGAATACCCTTCTGGAACTTTCACTCCATTAAGAAACTCACATAATGAAATTTTTTCTTTCCTGGATAGAATGTGAGCTGCTGGAGGCAACTAAGTACGTTTTCCCTTATTTGTTGGTGCCAATTTTTCTCTTATCTTCATTTCAACCAAGTCTAACCTTGCCTTTACGCCATCTTTTGTCTTTCCGGGCACATTTAGAAGTGTACCAATGACACTATCAAATACATTTTTCTCAATATGCATAATATCAAGAAAATGTCTAACATGTAAAGACGTCCAATACGGCAACTCAAAGAAAATTGACCTTTTTTTCCACCCAGTTTTTGCAAGCCCACCTGCAAAAGTCTTTCCAAATTTAACCTCCAAGTCTTTTATATTCTCAAACACTTTTTCACCAGTCAAGCACTTAGGAGCTCGGCCTTCTTCAATATTCCCATTGAAAGATTTTTTCCACCGACGATATCTATGGTTTTGATTTAGCCATCTCCGATGCCCTTGGAATGCATATTTCTGAGAGTGTGTCAATCGATATTGATCTGTACTCTTGACACATATGGGGCATCCACATTGGCCATGTACACCATATCCCTCGAGGTTTGCTCTTGCCGGAAAATCATTGATTGTTCCAAATAACATGACTTTGAGATTGAAATTTTCTTCTCTGAACCCGTCATATACTTGAACACCGGTCTCCCACAACACCTTCAAATCCTCAATTAAAGGAGTCAAGTAGACATCTATATCATTTTCAGGTTGTTCCGGCCCAGAAATGAGTATAGGCATCATTATATGTTCTTGATGTGTGTCGTAGCACATCAAAAATATTATTTATACTACCTTGATACCTAATGCAATAGCGGTAAGCAAGGGTCGGACCCAAGAGAGTGTAGATCAATTACAATTGTTAAATGACTTATGAAACTTAAGTAAAAGGGGGTTTGGTTGCAATTGTACGGAATCTAAGCAAATGAAAATTATAAAGAAAGCAATTAAATGGTATAATTGAATCAATAAAGTAAAGCCCGGTCAATTGTAATTACCCATCATCTTCTCAATTTGATCATAGATACGCAAGATTAATTCTAGTTGAGTAGCCAACTAAGAGGAATAATGATAGCATATGAACATCTTGCTCTTTTCTTAAGCGTAATTTATCAACGGATAGCCAATCGATAAATTCTAACTCCTAAAATACATCTAGAGACTAGGCCTTCGATTCATTTATGGAGAAGCATTAATCAAAAAAAGAGAGTTAACATCAATAGTCAATCCACCTAGCATGAATTAAATCTAATGACATTGATTTTCCCCTAAGAACCTAATATCAATCATTCATCAATATTAATCCCTAGTTGCTACTAAGCAAGATTCTAATTGATAGCAATTTAATCTTAACTAGCAATGGATAAATGAAATACAATAACAAAGTGTACATCTAAGCTAAGCATTTCATCAAACACTTGGCATGGAAACAAGAAAATCAATTACTCAACAAAGAAATTATATTAAGAACAATAATCTCACAAATCAAGATGATGATTTCGAATTACAATTGCCCGGATGAGGTTTTTAGCCTCTAAATGTCATCTTCAAAGCTAGAGAATTCTAAAAATGCAAAAATACAAAGAGAACAAGACTTGGGGGAGGCAAAAGATCTATCCAAAATAGGTCAAAACTCCATTTATAGCTCTAGAAATCGGGTAAAATCCGAGAGAATCGCGCTGGAGCGAGCATAATGTCTTGCTCCAGCGCGAGCTTTGAAGCCACGCACTGATGGCGCTGGAGCAAGACATTTTCTTGCTCCAGCGAGAGCTAAGGCCACAAGGGCTCGCGCTGGAGCAAGCATTTTGCTTGCTCCAGCACGAGCTAAGTTGTTTCGCACAACTCGTGCTGGAGCAAGCCTTTTTCTTGCTCCAGCCCGAGCTCTGGTAGCTTGCGGGTACGTTTTTAGGCCTTCTCGCTCATCTTGGTCGTTCTCCAACCTCCTGACTTCATTTGGGGCTCTCAATCTCGACCAATTCCACATCTTTTCTCGTCAAAAGCTCCAACCATCCTACAAGATAAAATCATGACTTTAAACGAGCAATTATAAAAGAATATTGCATAAAAACATTGGAATTAGACGAGATTTCTAGGAGAATAACACACTTATCAAACACCCCCATACTTAGCCAATTGCACGTCCTCGAGCAATGACTAAGATAAGCATAATTTTCTCAAATTCATTAGAATGGAAGATAAATGATAAAAATGACATGAGACAACCACCATGGTCAAACACTAAAAAGATTGGCACACATTATAGCTATTATTCACTTGCAAACTTTATCAAATATTCACAAGATGATCACAATAAGAGTAGAAATATTGGAAAATTAGTAGACTTTCTCACAATCCTCTCCAAACACTCGAGTGTATATGGATAATGTGTTTTTCGCTCAAATCTTTCTATGTAAATGCATTCCCATAGGCTTGCTTATGCACCAAAATCTCCACTACTTTAGAAATGCGCACATAAGAATCAAAAGGTCTTCAATATGGTTGTAACGGGGTTGAGGCTCGGGTAGAAAAACAAAGGATAAGAAAGCTAAGTCTAAGAAACTAGTAGAGCATTGAGATAAACTTGGGTAAATGATATATATAGGACCCAACACCTAACAACAACAAATCCTTTGCTCATGTTTCCATCAAACATTTGTTTTTCATTCATTTGTTTTCATTTTTTTCTTCTTCTTCTTCATTTTCGTCTTTTTTTTTTATATATATATATCGAAAAAGAACTAAAAGCACTCAACCTCTTCTCTCCCACAAATTGCATAACATTCTTTACATTCATCAAAAGTACCCCCACACTATCTCTCAACATGCCAATTTTTTTTTTTTTTACACATGAAATAAATCCTTCTAGCTCTACTCGTTCTTTGGACGGGTAAATCAAGAGAGAACAAAGAAATGGAAAAGCTCATAAATCGGGTCAATCCAACAAAACGGCCAAAAGCTCAAAGGGGTTTACTAGAGATGAAAATGCATAAGGTAGGCTTTTTAGGCTAAGTGGGTTAAAATCCTAAATGCCTTTATCATCTTCAAATATGCACATATCAATGTAATTTTGACGTGGTTCAAAGCAAGTTCTAGCAGTACAAAAACATAGAAGATACACACACTGAAATAAAGAAGAAGATTTCCATCGAAATTTGATAAACATAAAGGCTCAATAGCTCACATGGTTGTCATAGTCTACTAAAAACCCGCAATTCTACTTCATAGTTACATCATTGTATCAATAAAAGCCCAAGAAGCAAGTGATTACAACTATATGTCTATCTCATTCACAATCAAACGGTTCTAACTCATGTCGCTTTTATCTCATGACAATTAACACATCCCAAGGGTGCACGAAAATAATCAAAGCCTATAAAAGACTCAAAACTACAAACTGCCCCTCCACACTGAAAGAAAGCATTGTCCTCAATGAACAACACCATTTTTGTAGGAGCCACGATTGCATTTAGCGTATGCAACAAGCCTTTTAAACCTTTAGGTGCCCCCTAAAGGACGAGTGAAGTCTCGTGAGGGTTTTCAGAGATAAAACCATAAAATCGACAAAAAAAAAGCAAACAAACACAAACACGAACAAGCACAAACACGCACACAACCGAAAACAAAACGAAACATGCTCAAAATGATGAGAAAAAAAATTAAAAACAAAGGAACAAGCAAACTCCCCTAAGAAGTAGGTTGTCTACTCGTTCAAATCCGCGTCATCCGGGGCATGGGACTCAGTCGGTGGTGGAACGGAGTGAAAAGCCGGCATTGGTGGGAAAGGGTCGGGATTTGCACCACTGTGACTAGCAATGAATGATAAACGCCGACCAATCTCCTCAAAGCTTGATGAAACAAATGTGGATAGATGATTAAATTGGCAACTTGATGAGTTTGGAGTTGAACTAAATGGTCCATACGATGCTCGAGATGGCGCATACGTGACCGGACGGAGGCATTACGAGGCAATGGGATATCATCGTTCGCCGGTTCGTTCGCCGGTTCAATGGGGAGCGGGTTATCCGGGTCCGCAAAAGTGAGATACTTTTGATCATCGAGTGGTAGCATGGGCTTTTTACGTTCTTCAAAGTCTTCTACCGGGACCTTTTTGGCCAAACAAAGCTTGGTAATCAATGATGGGAAGAATAACCCCGTAGTATGCGCTCGGCCACATTCTAAGATTTTCTTTTCAACAATTTTAGCCACATTGATGGACTTGTCCGTCCATATGGCATATAACAAGCAAGCACGATCCACCGTGACGGAACTCACGTGGATGGTAGGCATAAGACGAGCAACAATGAAATGAAACCAAAGCTTAAGTTCACTCTTGAACATGTTGTAGGGAAGAGAGTGATAGCGGTTGCTTCGGATGGTCCATTGCGTTTCGGGGGTGCACAAAGTAGTCCGAATAATGTCCCATTCATCGCCTTGGGGTTGCTAATTATGGTAGTCATCATCTGAAAGGTACTCCACCGACAAATGCTTGGCGATGATTATGTCGGAAAAAGGAACGTCAATGCCTCGAACCTTGACTTTATAACCGGAATGATCGGGAATGTTAGCATAGAACTCACGCACAAGTGGAAGAATTGCCGGTTGAGATTGCTCAACGAAGGCCTCCCAATTTCGAGAGGCAATGATGTGAGGGGTACGACCAAGAGTTACGGTCAAACTCTGTTCTCGAAATCTTATGTTTCACGGCATATCTCTTAAGCAATGCTTCAATGGTTCGATTACAAAAGTGAGTGCCTCGGTCACTGATTAAAACACGGGGTATGCCAAACCTAGCAAAAATGTGACATTTGACAAAATCTGCAACCACTTTGGAATCATTAGTCCGGGAGGCTTTGGCTTCCACCCATTTTGACACATAATCAACGGCGAGTAAAATATACAAGTTACCAAAAGAACTCGGGAATGGGCCCATAAAATCAATGTCCCACACATCAAAAATTTCACAAATAAAGATGGACGTTTGTGGCATTTGATCCTTACCGGTAACATTCCCAGTAAATTGACAACGAGTACACACTTTACAAAACATGTATGCATCACAAAAAAAGGAAGGCCAAAAAAATCCACATTCAAGAATTTTTCGAGCGGTTCTATTAGGACCAAAATGGCCTCCACATGCATAAGAGTGACAAAAAGTTAGGATAGATTCACATTCGGTTTCGGGGATGCATCGTCGTATGATTTGATCCGAGCAATGCTTCCAAAGATAAGGGTCATCCTAGATGTAGAAACGAGCATCACTCTTGATCTTGTCCTTCTTGGCCTTGGAGAGCTCTGGTGGTAGCGTTTTGGTGGCCAAGTAGTTGACTAAATCGGCGTACCATGGAGTAACACTAGAAATGCCAAAGAGTTGCTCATCGGGGAAGAAATCTTGCAATGGAAGCGTATCACTCTCCTTGACTACTCGGCTTAGATGGTCGGCAACTAAATTCTCGGCCCCTTTCTTATCCTTGATCTCCAAGTCAAATTCTTGTAAAAGGAGAATCCATCGTATTAGCCTCGGTTTCGTCTCTTTTTTCATCAACAAGTGTCGGAGGGCGGCATGATCGGAGTAGACGATAACCTTAGTGCCCAACAAATAAGACCGAAATTTCTCAAGTGCAAAGACAATGGATAGTAACTCCTTTTCTGTTGTCGAATAATTCCCTTGAGCATCATTTAAAGTTCGGGAGGCATAATAAATCACATGAGCCACTCTCCCGACCCTTTGACCCAAAACAGCGCCCACGGCATAGTTGCTCGCATCACACATGATCTCAAACGGTAATGTCCAATCTGGAGGTCTAATCACTGGGGCGGCTGTAAGGAGTTCTTTGAGCTTGTTAAAGGCCTCTTTGCACATGTCTCCAAATTCAAACGCCACATCTTGCTGTAAGAGTCGACACAACGGCATGGAGATTTTTGAAAAATCCTTGATAAACCGCCTATAAAATCCTGCATGGCCAAGAAAAGAGCGTATCTCCCGCACCGTGGTGGGGTAAGGTAAAGAGGAAATAACATCAATCTTAGCTTTATCAACCTCAATGCCCCTAGAAGATATCACATGGCCTAAAACTATACCTTCATCTACCATAAAATGGCATTTTTCCCAATTTAAAACTAGGTTAGTTTCACTGCATTTCTTAAGAATGAGAGCAAGATTATCTAAACATGTATCAAAGGAGTCTCCATAAACGAAAAAATCGTCCATGAAGACTTCTATGATCTTCTCTACATAATCGGAAAATATACTCATCATACACCTTTGAAAAGTAGCCGGTGCGTTGCATAGACCAAAGGGCATGCGCCTATAGGCAAAAGTACCAAAAGGACATGTAAATGTGGTCTTCTCTTGATCTTCCGGGGCAATCACGATTTGATTGTATCCCGAGTAACCATCAAGGAAACAATATCGTGCTCGAC
Source organism: Buddleja alternifolia (assembly GCA_019426215.1). NCBI lineage: Eukaryota > Viridiplantae > Streptophyta > Magnoliopsida > Lamiales > Scrophulariaceae > Buddleja > Buddleja alternifolia. The sequence continues at coordinate 12,444,597 of CM033391.1, read as the reverse complement.
CCGCTAACCTCTCCAACATTTGATCGATAAATGGAAGAGGAAAGTGATCTTTCCGAGTCGAAGCATTTAACTTCCTATAGTCTATACAAACACGCCAACCATTTTGAACTCTAGTGGGCACAAGTTCATTTTCTTTATTTTTCACAACCGTTATACCCGTTTTCTTAGGAACAACTTGAGTAGGGCTTACATACTTACTATCGGAAATCGGGTAAATGATACCAACATCAAGAAGCTTCACAATTTCCTTCTTTACCACTTCCATCATTGGAGGGTTGAGACGACGTTGTGCTTCCCTAGTCGGTTTGGCACCTTCCTCCAATAGTATGCGATGCATGCATATGGTCGGGCTTATACCCTTGATATCTGCTATAGTCCATCCAATTGCTAATTTGTGATCTCTCAACACCCGTATGAGCTTGTCTTCTTGATCTACTGTCAAATTGTTAGCTATGATTACCGGTAATGTCTCATTATCTCCCAAGTAGACGTACTTGAGATGTGCCGGCAATTGCTTCAACTCAACAACTGGTGCCTGCACCACCGAGGGTAATACTTTTGCGTTAGAAATTGGTAAATCAATGTATGCAAGATTATACCTTCCAGAGAGTGGTGGTAAAGCTTGAAGCATCATCAATGTTTCCTCAAGGATAGTACTTAACACAAATTGATCATGAAAGTTCCCATCTAAGTGGTTGCTCAAGGCTACCATCAATTCATCATCAATGTTAAGCTCAAAAACTTTCTGCGCAAGTGAATCAATCACATCAATAGAAAAAACAGAGTTTATGTCGGATGGATATCGCATAGCTTCATAAATATTGAACCGAACAATCTCACCATCAAATTCTAAAGAGAAAGCACCATCATAACAATCAATTTTTGCTCGAGAAGTCTTTAGAAAAGGTCTACCTAGCAAAATAGGGGTGGGATTGGGAGATGATTCATCTTTTATGTTCAAAATATAAAAATCCGCAGGAAACACCAATTCATTCACTTGAACCAAAACATCCTCAACCACACCCTCCGGATACACATTAGATCTATCGGCTAATTGAATTATCACACCGGTTTCTTTTAAAGGTCCTAGGTTTAAAGATGCATAAATAGAATGTGGCATGACATTAATGGATGCACCTAAATCAAGCATAGCCTTATTGAAACGAGTGTTACCTATTTTGCATGGAATAGTGAATGTACCCGGATCCTTGCATTTTTGAGGCAGTTTCCTTTGAAGAACCGCCGAGACATTTTCCCCCACACTTATCCTTTCATCCCCATTCAACTTGCGTTTTGATGTACAAAGCTCTTTTAAGAATTTAGCATAGCGGGGTACTTGGCGAATTGCATCGATAAGAGGTATATTCACCTCCACCTTTCGAAAAATTTCCAAGATTTCTTTCTCTTTCTCCTCTTTCTTCGATTGTTTAAACCTACTTGGGAAAGGAGGTTTAGTGATAATTGAAATGGGAGGAGGGTTAGAGGTTACCTTTGGAGGAGAGGTGGAGGTGGGAGGACTCTTGGTAGCTTCTTTTTCTTCCTCTTCAAAATCAAACACCGGTGGTGTCTCGAGTGGTACTTCAATTTCCTTCCCACTTCTCAATGTGATTGCACTTGCATTTTATTTAGGATTGATTGTTTGAGAAGGTAACTTTCCCGAACCTTGGGCCTCAATTCGACTCATCGAAGTGGCCAATTGACTCATTTGAGTCTCTAAATGCTTTAAACTTGCCTTTATTTCTTGCTTGAATTGAATTTGGTCTTGAGCAAGAGCCTTTACAATATCTTCTAAAGACAAGTTGGAATTGGAGCTTGAACTAGGAGAAGGGACTTGTGGCTTAGGTGGGAAAGGCGGTGATGGTCCTTGATTATATCCGTGATTGTATCCTTGATTATTCCCGTGATAGTTGGGACCATTTGAATTTCTATAGCTAAAGTTCGGATGATCCCTCCATCCGGCATTGTAAGAGTTAGAGTAAGGGTCATGTTTTCGATGGGGTTGTCCGGGAAATCCTCCAATCGCATTTGCTTGTTTGGTTGGCTCCTCTTGTAGTGTAGGGCACATGTCCGTGGGATGATTCACATTGGCACAAATCCCACAAGCCTTCACTTGTTGAACCTTTTCAACGGCTAATTGGCGAACAAGTGAAGTCAACTCATTAATTTTCAACTCAAGTGAACTAGATGTAACCTCGTTGACTTTACTTGTTGGAGGCTCATGTCGGGAGCTAAATTGTTGAGAATTTGCCGCCATGTTTGCAATCAATAACCGGGCGACTTCGGGAGTTTTATCAACTAAGGCCCCTCCACTAGCGGCATCTATCATAGTCCTCTCGGTGGGAAACAGGCCTTCATAGAAGTATTGTATGAGGAGTTGCTCACTAATTTGATGATGAGGGCAACTCGCACATAGCTTCTTAAATCTTTCCCAGTACTCATAGAGGGTTTCCCCGGATATTTGTCGGATGCCACATATCTCTTTCCGGATATTGGCGGCTTTGGAAGCCGGAAAGTACTTCTCTAAAAATACCCGTTTCATCTCATTCCATGTGTTGATTGATCCGGATGGTAAGTAGTAGAGCCAATATTTTTCCGAGTCCGCTAAAGAAAAGGGGAATGCCCTTAGCTTGATATGTTCCTCGGATATCCCGGCGGGCTTCATAGAAGTGCATACCATGTGAAATTCCTTGAGATGCTTGTGAGGATCATCACCTGTAAAACCACGAAAAGTGGGGAGGAGGTGAATTAAACCGGATTTTAATTCAAAAGCAACATCAAGGGCGGGGTAATCAATGCATAAAGGTTGATAATTGAGATTCGGTGTCGCAAACTCCTTAAGAGTGCGATTGTTTCGATTGTTTGCCATTTCTTCTTCTTTGGTGTTAGCTTGTTGTGCTTCCCTTCTTAGCCTATGAAAGGTCCTCTCGATTTCTGGATCAAATGGTAAATCGTGAGAGAATCGTGACATAAACAGAAAATACCAACAAAAATAAAAATAAAACAAAGACACAAGCTATAAAACAATTAAACTAATCAATACTCCCCGGCAACGGCGCCAAAATTTGATGTGTGTCGTAGCACACCAAAAATATTATTTATACTACCTTGATACCTAATGCAATAGCGGTAAGCAAGGGTCGGACCCAAGAGAGTGTAGATCAATTACAATTGTTAAATGACTTATGAAACTTAAGTAAAAGGGGGGTTTGGTTGCAATTGTACGGAATCTAAGCAAATGAAAATTATAAAGAAAGCAATTAAATGGTATAATTGAATCAATAAAGTAAAGCCCGGTCAATTGTAATTACCCATCATCTTCTCGATTTGATCATAGATACGCAAGATTAATTCTAGTTGAGTAGCCAACTAAGAGGAACAATGATAGCATATGAACATCTTGCTCTTTTCTTAAGCGTAATTTATCAACGGATAGCCAATCGATAAATTCTAACTCCTAAAATACATCTAGAGACTAGGCCTTCGATTCATTTATGGAGAAGCATTAATCACAAAAAGAGAGTTAACATCAATAGTCAATCCACCTAGCATGAATTAAATCTAATGACATTGATTTTCCCCTAAGAACCTAATATCAATCATTCATCAATATTAATCCCTAGTTGCTACTAAGCAAGATCCTAATTGATAGCAATTTAATCTTAACTAGCAATGGATAAATGAAATACAATAACAAAGTGTACATCTAAGCTAAGCATTTCATCAAACACTTGGCATGGAAACAAGAAAATCAATTACTCAACAAAGAAATTATATTAAGAACAATAATCTCACAAATCAAGATGATGATTTCGAATTACAATTGCCCGGATGAGGTTTTTAGCCTCTAAATGTCATCTTCAAAGCTAGAGAATTCCAAAAATGCAAAAATACAAAGAGAACAAGACTTGGGGGAGGCAAAAGATCTATCCAAAATAGGTCAAAACTCCATTTATAGCTCTAGAAATCGGGTAAAATCCGAGAGAATCGCGCTGGAGCGAGCATAATGTCGTGCTCCAGCGCGAGCTTTGAAGCCACGCACTGATGGTGCTGGAGCAAGACATTTTCTTGCTCCAGCGAGAGCTAAGGCCGCAAGGGCTCGCGCTGGAGCAAGCATTTTACTTGCTCCAGCACGAGCTAAGTTGTTTCGCACAACTCGTGTTGGAGCAAGCCTTTTTCTTGCTCCAGCTCGAGCTCTGGTAGCTTGCGGATACGTTTTTAGGCCTTCTCGCTCATCTTGGTCGTTCTCCAACCTCCCGAATTCATTTGGGGCTCTCAATCTCGACCAATTCCACATCTTTTCTCGTCAAAAGCTCCAACCATCCTACAAGATAAAATCATGACTTTAAACGAGCAATTATAAAAGAATATTGCATAAAAACATTGGAATTAGACGAGATTTCTAGGAGAATAACACACTTATCAGTTCTCGCTTCATGCATCACGATGGGGGGAGGTTGTAGATCATCAAAATCACCGGCCATGTACTATGTGAGCTACTTTGCAAGACATGAGGGTTTATGCCATCTGTAGCCAATACAAGGCGAAGGTTTCTTGATTCTTCACCAAATTCAGGGAAATCATCATTGATCTTTTTCCACTGAGGAGAATCTGAGGGTTGTCGAATCTTGTCATCTTCAATCCTTTCTTCAAGCCTTCTATCAGCATGCCATGTCAAGTCCTTGGCCAACTCTTTACTACTGTACATGCGCTTAAATTGTGGTATTATGGGCAAATACCACATGGTTTTGACAGGAGCAGATCCGTTCTTCTTGTACCGCGAGGCGCCGCATTTCGGACAAACCTTCGATGATGCATAGTCAGTTGTAAACAATATGCAATCATTGAGACAGGCATGTATCCTCTCATATCCCATGCCAATTGAGGTTAACATCTTCTTAGCCTCATAAGTACGATTAGGTAACACATTATCCTCGGGTAGCATGTTTTTTAATAGATCAAGTAAGTCTGTGAAACTCTTATCACTCCACCCATTGTTGGCTTTTAACTTGTAGAGGTTTAGGACTGCTTTCAATCTTGTGAATTTACTACCACTATACAGTGGTGTCTTTGAATCACTTGTCAAGTTCTCAAACATCTTGGGACAATTTTGCAAATCCTCCTCAATCACATTTGTCATCTCCTCCAAACGATCAGGCTCACAATCATTCATGTCCAAATCCCGCGATCGATATGATGTACCACCCAAATTATCTGAGGTGACACTGCTCTCACCGTGTCTTGTCCAACGTGTGTAGCTTTTATCAATTCCATTACACACCAAATGATCTTCCAATTCACGTGGACTAATTCTCTTTCCAAAACAACAATGTAAACACGGGCAACTGATTCTAGTTCGATCTGATGCATGCTCAATCGCAAAATTGATGAATTCTTTCACCCCTTTCTCATATTGCTCCGACATACGATCCGCTAATATCCAACTTCGATCCATCTTGATTCTGAATTAATTAAATAATTTTTATTCTAATTTAATTCCCATTATTCTAGAAAAAATTCGGCAGAGTAACGACACAAACGTTTTTACCAAGTTTTCGACTTAATCTTCCCTCGGGTGGCCTGGGTTGCAACCAACAAAACTCGGATCTTACGATCCTCTAAAATTCAATTTCGATACATCCATCTTGATTCTTAATTAGTTAAATTAAATAATTTTAACATCAGTTCAGTTGAATTAATTAAATTATCAAAATTTTAATTTATTTCCCAATATCCTAGAAAAAATTCGGCAGAGTAACAACGCAAAAATTTCTACCAAGTTCTCGACTTAATCTTCCCTCAAACTTGCAACCAACAAAATTCGCATCTTTCACCCACAACAAACCCAACATTCTAATCTTTCACCCACAACAAACCCAAAATGTCCACATTATATAATTCACAAAACCCCCATTTAACATAACATATATATAACAACAATCAAGAAATTAACATATAACCCACATTATATAATTCGCAAAACCCAATTAACATAACATATATATATAACAACAATCAAGAAAGTCACATATAACCCACATTATATAATTCACAAAACCCTAATTAACATAACATGTATATAACAACAATCAAGATATTAACATATAACCCACATTATATAATTCACAAAACCCTAATTAACATAACATGTATATAATAACAATCAAGATATTAACTTAGAACCCACATTATATAATTCACAAAACCCCTAACAACAATCAAAATATTAACATATAACCCTAATTTCATAACATATATAAAATACACACAACATATATAAACATATATATATATATATAAGTATATACCTACAAAGTGAGAGAGAGTCGAGAGAGAGACGAGCGGCGGCGGGCGGCGGCGGCGGTTGCTGCAGCGTCGGGCGGCGGCGGTATATGGTGGGTGTGGTGGTGGTGGGGCTATATGTGGTGTTATATATATATATAGCTAGAGATATAGAGTAGCAGAGAGAGAGAGAATAATTGGGTGGTGGTGGCGGCGGAGGGTGTGGCGGTAGAGGGTGTGGCGGCGGTGGTGGTGGTGGAGGAGGCGAGTGAGATAGAGAGAGATGAGTGTGAGAGAGAGAGAGATGAGTGAGAGAGAGAGGGTCAGCCGATTGGGGGGAAATGTTTTAATTTTTTTTTAAAGCGATTTATTGGAAAACCGCTGTAACAGGTCCGGACCGGTTACAGCGGTTTTCCAATAAACCACTATAATTGATCAGTTACAGCGGTTTATTGGAAAACCGCTATAACAAGTCCGAACCGGTTACAGCGGTTTTTTGAAAAACCGCTATAACAGGTCCCCGGCGAAACCCTATTACAGCTGTTCACCAAAAAACCGCTGTAATAGACCCCTCCGTTCAGCAGTTTTCTAAAAACCGCTGTAATAGGTGCGCTGTAATAGTGTATTTTTGTAGTAGTGTGTTATGGTATTATTATCTCAAGAGATAATAAGTATTACTATTTATTTTATTGAAATTGATTTATAAGTAGTTCACGATACTTAAGATGAAATTGTACCATGACATATTGTAAAAATGAAGAATGCGCATTCGTGGACATAGTTAAACTACACTACGTACAATATCATTAAAAAAATTTACCCCATGATCATATATGAGGATAGATGGGATTATCCTATGAAAGTTTTACAATGAAATATGTTATGTAGGGGCAAATAACTTGGTATAAGTTATGTTTTCCTAGAATATTTTTTAATGCACTTAAATGTGGGGGTAAAGGAGAAATACAACTTCAACATTAAGACCGGTCAAACATTATAAAGTTGTGGAGCAAAACCTGTTTAATTGCTCAAATCATATAAAATTACCAATAGTGGGAACCCAACCTTTTCTCTAACACTACCACTAGTTAAAAGGTTTAAAGAGTAATAACAAACTATTGATAAGTGATTAAGCTAACTCTAGATATATTGAATATTTCTAAAAGTTGTACATAAGGAGGATGAGTTGAAAACTCTTAATGAAGTAAAATTTGATACGTATTAAGGAATGAAAGGACTTCGCCTAAGTGAACACAAGAGGTGGTGCCGCTTCTAATAAAAGTGTGGGAAACTTTTATAAGTGTTCATGATACTAGGGTGAATCGCAAGGCCATGCGTGTGCTTAAATTTTTCGGTGAACTTCTTGAAAGTTAAAAGGTTCATGTGTGCGATATCTCCGGTTTGACTTATGGAATCTTGGTTTAAGCGACTAGCCACCATTGATTTCGTTAAACTTTGAGTTATTTGCACTAAGTGAAAGTTTAATTCGGAAGACACTTCATTTATGTATGTACCTTTTGAGTAAGCGAAATTCAATGTTACATGTTAAGTGACAGACTTTTTAATATGATAATCAAAGTGGGGGATTGTCGGAATATTTGATTATTATATTAAAAATTAATATTAATTAATTAAAGTCATGTCTATTAGTGAGTGATCATATTTAATAGTCACGTCTTTTATGATTGGTGCTATTAAAAGGTTGCAACTCTTTTTACAAGAGTTGTGTCTTTGTGTGGAACAACAAGTTGATTGGAAAAGGTGTCTCAATATCTATAAATACACCAATTTTGATGCCACAAAGATATAGTAAGAAATCTAAAATTCTCCTACGTCTTTTACTTATGTCTCATTGTCGTATCATAGAAGTGATTTGCCATATAAACCCGGTAGCAAACGAGTAGTGGGAACAAATATCACTTTAAAGAAAGTGATTCGTACACGTTTAAAGTGATTCGTACATGTAATTTGAAACCATGTTTAAATTATATTTTCTTCATTCGTTTGTATTTCCCAATCTAAAGAAAAATCCCTAACACCTGAGGGTTAATTGAACATGCAATATCTCAACTGCAGGAGCCCATGAGCTAAAAATCAGTCTTGGTGTGGAGTTATGGTTGGCGTGGGCATGCACGAAATGCCTATTTTCTATCAAGTATAACAAACACTTCGCCACTGCCTTTTAAGAGTAAGAGGGTTGGAATGGACATTCTCAATTGTATGTTTGTGAGAAACTCGTCCAAAAGATCAAGCAATGACATAACTTATCATTTTGTGTGTGTGAAAAAAGTGTGGTTTTCTCCTTAAGACTTAAGAGTGTGAGGGTTAAAAAAGGAGGATAAAATGTGAAAGATTTGTACTAGAAAATAAGATCAAAATCATGTAAAATAGATGAGAACTTTCTGAACTTTACATTCTACGTGAACTGGATTTGAAGCCGTGAAAGAAGTTGAAGAGAAGACCTTGTTGGATGAGGAGTAGAGGAAGCAAAGGCTTGAGAAACAAAGAGAACGTTATGTTCTTGAAGATGAGAAACTTTGAGGTAATGAAACTTTTTTTTTATGTGAAAAGAAATTTAAATGGATGTGATCCCAAAATGTTATGAAATTGACGGTTTTGATTCACTTTCGTGTCTGACCATTGGTGTTAAAGGTGGTTTTTGGCGTTCGACTGAGGTTGATGAATTTGTGCCCACTTTCAATTTTTTGCAAGGATTTCAAGTTATCTTACAATAATGTCCGTTCATACTTCATTGTCTTGCTAAACACCCTCCCCCGCCTCCCCAAAATTTTGGTTATATTAGTATTACTATATAGGGACTTGTTTTTTTTTTTTTACACGTATGAAAAAGGCACCCTAATAGATACAAAAGGGTTATTCAAAGATTCATAATTTATTTTACTTTTTTTAATTTTTTAAAAGTTGAGAATATTTTGGTCATTTAATTTGCATTTTTCTTTAAGGGTCTTTCCGCAGTGTAAGGTTTTGTAATACTCAGGAGGTTCGTTTGGTTTTCATGAAGGGATTGATAGGATAGATAGTATCATAAAGGATTGCATTGTTCACTTCGTTGATAGGATGTGCTAATCAAGAGTTTTGTATCAAGGATTGCATTTAAAATAGTTCATTATCGGTAACCTATCTTCAGTTTGGTGTAAATTGTTGGATTGCATGGGTTGGGTCGTGACCCGTGACCCAAATTGCATCCATATTTAGTTGATAGGACTCTTCTAGAAGGAGTAGAGGTCCTAATAGATTTGGAGACTCATCTATTTAGTTAGATGGATCTCCCCAAATCTCTAATAAGAAAACATACGTAAAAAATCTCCACTCAACAGAAAATATCTGGGTTCTCTCTTCTCTCTCTAAAAACGTTTCATCTCTCCCTCTTAGAGAATCACCATTTTTCCTCCAAGGGTTTAAGGTGTGGGCATATTGTGGGTTGCTCTGGTAGCTAATCCACTACGGAAGCGAAGCCATACACGGAGGTTCGTAGAAGAGTCCGAGGAAAAGAGTATAACAAGTAAATCGACTAGTCCGTTGCGATTACCAAAAGGTATGTACTGTATTTATGATGTGTTATTAAAGTATGTGATCCGACAAATGATACACCATAAGATATGGCAAATTACACATGTACCCTTATCTAGGTATTTATTTTTCACCTACTCAAAATTAATGTGCATTTCACATCTTCCTTCCTCATCTAGACGATCTATTATTAATATATATTGATATATAAGTAAATGTTCAAAGTTGTATTAATATCATATTATTATTAAATATAATCATGATAAATATTAAATATATCATGATATCAGAACATGTATAATTCGTTTGAGTTCGGGTCTCCAGAGAAGCTCGGCTCATTAGACTCCACTCAATCTTGATAAAAACTCGAGTCGAGTTGAGCTCGACTTAATCTGGCTCGTGAGGCTCGCAAGCTGGCTCGACTAGATGTCCACACTGGATATAAATGCAAACTATTGCCACTTGGGTGGTCGATGGAAGCTCCAAGACATCTATGATGTATGCCAAGCCATACACTCAAAGAATTGATAATATAAAGATGCCAATTGGTTACCAACCACCAAAATTCCAGCAATTTGAAGGTCAAGACAATCCGAAGCAACATGTAGCTCATTTTGTTGAGACATGCAATGAAGTTGGAATTTACGACGATCACTTGGTCAAGCAATTTGTCCGATCATTGAAGGACTATGCATTTGATTGGTACACGGACTTAGAGGTTGGCTCAATAGATAATTGGGGCAACTAAAACACGAGTTCCTGAATTGCTTCTATAGCACACGATGAACTGTTAGCATGATTGAACTATCAAATACCCATCAGCAAATGGACGAGTTCGTCATTGATTACATTGATAGATGGGGAAATTTGAGTCTCAATTGCAAAGATCAACTATGTGAAACTTCCTCTATCGAGATGTGCATCCAAGGCATGGAGTGGAGACTTTGTTATATACTTCAAGCGATAAAGCCAAAAAGTTTTGAGCAAATGGCCACAAGCTCGTGACATGGAACTAGCACTTTAACTAGTGGAGAAGATGAAATTCATGTCTATGAAAATAATGAAGAAGATGGGGGCAATTTTTCTTCCTCGCCAAATCGGTAAATGCTCTCTGATACGAGCTTAAACTATCAATAATACTCTTTGATACGAGTATCAAATGTCTACAAGTGCCAAATAAACACAAGTATAGAACTCCTTGATAAGAGTATAAACTATCTACAAATTCAAATGCAAATGAAGACTCCTTGATATGAGTATAAACTGTTTGAAGATTCAAATCAAATTCAAGAACTCTTCACACGAGTATAAACAGTCAACAACAAATTCAAAGCGAAGACTCTTGATGAGAGTATAAACTGTCACAAATCAAATAAACTCAAGAAAGCTCCTTGACTTATGAGCCTAAACTACATGTTAAACTTGATTCGCATGAGTATAAACTGCAATCATAATTTTGAAAAAAAATTCTATTGTTCATGTGGGATGTTAGTTCTCATTATGTTTGTGCAAAAAAAAAAAAAAAAAGAAGAAGAAGAACTCAAGGAAATGGATCGAAGTTCCTCAATTCTCCTTTTACGACATCTAGATGTGCTATTGAAGTCTTCAAATTTTCTGCTGCTTCATCACTCAATGGAAAAACATTCTCAAGAGCAATAAATGCTCCTTGATACAAGCTTAAACTGTCAACAATTCTCCTGGATAAGAGTATAAACTCTCTACAAATTCAAGAACAAATTGAAGAACTCCCTGATATGAGTATAAACTATCTTCAAATTCAAATGAAAACTCCCTGATACGAGTAAAAATATATCTACCGAATTCAAATACTCCTTTGATACGAGTATAAACTATCTACCAAATTGAAGCACTCATTTGATACGAGTATAAATTGTCAACAAATTTGACTAAATCGAAGAACTCTAGACAAGAGTATAAGTTGTCACAAATAAAAATCAACTCAAAAAGACTCCTTAACACGAGTATAAAAGGTTTAGATGTCAAATTCAAATGAAACTCCTTGATACAAACTTATATTATCTATCAAATTGAAGAACTCTTTGATGAGAGTATAAACTATTTAACAAATTAAAGAACTCTTTGATAAGAGTATAAACTATCTAACAAATCGAAAAACTCCTTGATATGAGTATAAACTATCTTCAAACTCAAACAAACTTAAGCCAAGAAATCCTTCTCATATAAAAAAAAAAGAAAAGAAAAGTTCTCTTGATGAATGAAGGAATTTCGAGACATGTTCACTTTTTACATTTATCACACCAATGCAAGTGAACAAGTCTCGAGGAGGCATTTGTAGACACTAAAAATTTACTGTCTTTTACATATTTATTTATATTTTTGAAATTCAAATTAAATTTCAAGATTAAATAAAATACTTATTTGATAGCAAATCAAATATTTGCCATATTTTGTGTTGAAATATCTAAGGCAATCAATTATATCTCAATCTCCAATGTATGGCAATTCAAATCATGTTTTCAAGTGAAGAAAATAAATTGTCAACTAAGTAATTGAGCACTAATCAAATTGCGCCACCTCATCAAATAATTATGCCAAAATTCTCATCCCTACAACTATAAATAGGGGTTCAAATTTAAGAATTCAACACACCAAAAAAATTGAGCAAGGGAGAGATATCAAGAAATGTATTGAAATTCTCTCTACTCAAATTCAAGAAGGCTCAAGGTGATTTGGTGTCAATTAAGGTGACAATCAAGGCAGTTTGGTGTCAATCGAGGAGGTAATCAAGGCAGTTTGGTATTAATTGAGGCGGCAATCAAGGTGTTTTTGGTGGCATTAAAGGAGTTCTTAGTGACCATCAAGAAGTTCAAAACAGCCTTCAAAGCGTTCTTGACAAAACTCATTAAATAATAGTGTTCAATTCGTGATTACGGTGCTAAACTATGATTAACGTTTTTAAAATTCAAGTCAAATTTGGAGGAGATCGAAGAGTCAAATCCACCATCAAAATCCTCCAAATAATAACACTTAATTCGAGATTACGGCGCACCCTCGAATTAACGTTATTAAAGGATCAAATCAAGCTTAAAGGAGATCAAAACGCCAAGCTCCACCTTTCAAATCCCAAAATCACGTTGTCGAAGTGAAGAATCAGAGGAATTAATTAGAGATTGTAACCACTTTTTTTTAATTCAATATATATTTATTTGCGCATCTTTTTCTTTTTGATTAAATTGCAGACATTTAAAATTTGTTGTTCACACTTAGATATTAAAAAGGATGAAATATCTAAGGGTTTAAGGCAAAAAAAGGTGAAAGGTCGCAGGTACATAACATCAGATTTTCTAGGCACGTAGCAGTACTGTAGTTTGAGGGGTTATTTCTTGTCGGATTTGGATGACGACACATTGTAGTTCATTTTGTCTGCTTAAATTTTCATTTTATGTTGCCTAGCTCGATTTATGCAGTTCGAACAGTAGCCTCTGTTTTTGGTATAATTCTGTTTTTGCTTCTCTTGTTTTGTTAAGAGTGATTATTTGCTGTGTTGTTGGGGTTGTGTACCCATTTGGTGATTTATGACTTGTATTTTGTAACCTCTATTGATTATAGTAGAGCTTTGGTTTGAACCATTGTGTCCCGTGGTTTTTACTCTTCAATTTGAAAAGGTTTTCCATGTAAAAATCTAGTGTGTCATGTGTGATTGTTCGTTCTCTATTTCCATACTTGTTATTGCTGCTGTGATTGGTTTAAACCATTTTGTAACCTCTGCTTGTTGCTTCTTCTTAAGTTCATACAAGTGGGGAGAGTGTTTGATTGCATTCTTGTTTGTCGCTTTCGCTACTTGATTTTGTTTTTCTCCCAACAAGTGCTATCAGAGCTTGGTTTGAGGTCTAAGCTTGTTTGAATGATGGAGGCAATTACAAGAAAAATGATTTCCTTGAATGGCTTAAATTATTGAAATTGGAAAGGTAAAAGGACAGATTTGCTATATGTGAAGAATTAGCATAAGCCTGTGTTTGCTGCAATAAACCGGAGTTTAAGTCCAATGAAGATTGGGAGCAAGAAAATATACAAGTGTGCTGTTTCATTCGTCAGTGGGTCGAAGTCTTGAAGATAATATATATAATCACATTTTCAATGAGACAAATGCTAGAACTTTGTGGAAAAAGCTTGAACAGTTGTATGATTCAAAAACTGGCGACAACAAACTTTATTTCCTCAAGCAGATGATGAATTTGAGATACAGGGAAGGGTCTTCCATATTAGATCACTTGAATGATTATCAAGGCATACTAGACTAGTTGTCAGACATTGGTGTCAAGTTTGATGATGAAGTTCAAGCTTTATGGTTGCTCTCACTTATTAGTTCTACCCCAAATGGTGTTGTGTCCATGGAATTTGCTAAAAGTGGAACTCTAAATGAAGAGATCTTCATCACAGTCCGAGTTCTGGTTACAGAAAACAAGGGGAGAAACAAAAATAAGAATCAGAGAGGCAGAGATAGAAGTCACAGCAAGTCAAAGTCTAGATACAAGAATGTTGAGTGTAACTATTGTCGGGGATACAGACCATATCAAAAGGAATTGTTTCCAGCGTAAAAGGGATTTAAAAGAAAACAAAGGAAAAGAAAAGAACTCAGATGGCGAGAATAATAAAGACAGAATTAATGTGAATCATGAAGATCTTCTCTTGCTCCAGGATTATAACACTGTGAATCTTGATCATGATGAGTCTTACTTGGGTAGTTGACATTGGTGCGTCTGTGCATGTTACATTTCAAAGAGATATATTTACATCATATACACCTGGAAATTTTGGAGACGTGAGGACTGCAGATCACGGGGTTGTTAAATGTATTGGTGTTGGGGAGATGTTCTTGGAGTCATCAAATGGGTCTAAAATGGTACTCAAGGATGTAAGGAATATTCCTAGTGTTCGATTGAATCTAATATCAGGTGGCCAACTCTGTGGTGGGAAATATGATATTCTCTTTTCAGGTGATACTTGGAAACTTTGCAAAGGTGCCATGGTTTTGGCTAGAGGCAAACAACACTCCAATTTGTAATTAACACGTGCAAAGGTCATCAGAGATAGTGTAAATGCAGTAGCATCAAATGACATAATAATTGAGTCTGATGACAAGACAGAGTTGTGACACATGAGGCTTAGTCACATCAGCGAGAAGGGGCTTGATTGTCTAGCCAAGAAAAATATGTTACATGGAGTAAAGTGTGCTCATTGCTTTGCTGGGAAACAGAGGAGAGTTTCTTTCTCTAGTGGGCCTTCCAGAAAATTAGATTTCCTATAGTTGGTGCATTCTAATATTTGTGGTCCACTCAAGGTGTGGTCACTTGGTGGTGCACAATACTTTGTGACTTTTGTAGATGACTATTCTAAAAAGTTTTGGGTGTACACTTTAAAGACAAAGGACCAAGTGCTTGATGTGTTCAAGCAATTCCAAGTTTCGGCTGAACGCCACACAAGAAAGAAATTGAAATGTATACATACTGATAATGGTGGTGAATACGCTAGACCTTTTGATAGATATTGCAGAGAGAAAGGAATTGCTCATCAGAAAACACCTACTAAGATACCTCAGTTGAATGGTATAGCTGAAAGGATGAACAGGACATTGATTGAGAGAATCAAATGTTTGCTTTCAGAGGTGAACTTGCCAAGATCATTTTGGGGTGAGGCGTTAAGCATTGCAGTTCGTGTGATTAATCTGTTACCTACTCATTATCTAAATGGTGATGTTCCTGATAAAGTTTGGTTTGACAAGGATGTTTCTTATGATTACTTGAGGGTCTTCGATTGCAAAGCCTTTGTCCATATACCTGCTGATGAGAGGTCCAAGCTCGATGGGAAGACTAAACAGTGTGTTTTTATTCGTTATGGTCAGGATGAATTTATCTATAGGTTTTATCCAAATCCGTGATGTGGTATTCATGGAGGATCAGACTATTGACGACATTACAAAGCCAGAAGTCAGAATCTCAAAGTAATGGTGAATTGGTTCATTGTGATTCAATTCCCTTAACAGATCAAGATAAGAATGTTGTCCAAAATGACTATCAAGATGAGTATGATGATCAGCAAGGTTTAGGTAAACCTAATGATGCTCCCATGAGTGATGTTGTTGATGATCGACAACAAGATACACCTATGGTTGCACCAGAAGCTCCACTAAGAAGATCTACTAGAGACCGACAACTCTCTACGTGGTTCTCTTTAGATGAGTATGTACTCTTGCTGATGGGCGAGAGCCTAAGGCCGATGAAAAATCAATGAGGAGTGACCAAAAACATAAATGGGTTGATGCTATGGAAGATGAAATGAAGTCTTTGCAAGACAATCATACATTGGAGATGGTACATTTACCTAAAGGTAAGAAAGCTTTGAAAAATAGGTGGATTTACAGGTTGAAGTAAGAAGAGAACTATTCGTGTCTACGATTCAACACCAGATTGGTCGTCAAGGGTTTTGGCCAGGGAAAAGGAGTTGATTTTGAAGAAGTATTCTCTCCCATTGTGAAAATGTCTTCAATCGGAGTGGTGTTGGGTTTAGCAGCTAGTCTTGATTTAGAAATTGAGCAAATAGACGTTAAGACAACTTTTCTTCACGGCTATCTGAAGGAGAAAATATACATGGATCAACCCGAAGGTTTTACGGTGAAAAAAAGAAGAAAATTGAGTTTGAAGCGGTAAGCACTCCACTTGTTACACACTTTAAATTGAGTTTAAAGCAATGTCCTTCTGGTGAGTGTGAGAAGAAATACATGGAGAAAGTTCCTTATGCATCAGCGGTAGGTAGCTTGATGTGCGCGATGATTTGCACCAGGCCAGATATTGCTCATGCTGTTAGCACAGTTAGTCGATATCTTTCAAATCCAGAAAGAGAGCATTGGGATGCTTTAAAGTGAATCCTGAGATATCTCCCTAGAACTTCCAACTTGAAGCTTTGGTTTGGAAGTGAAAATTCGGTTCTTGTTGGTTATATAGATTCAGATATGGCTGGAGATGTTGACTCGAGAAAGTCCACTTCAGGGTATTTGATTAACTTTGCAGGGGGAGTAGTGGTCTGGCAATCAAGATTGCAAAACTGTGTTGTGTTATCAACTACTGAGGCAGAATTCATAGCTACAACTGAAGCTAGTAAAGAATTAATTTGGATGCAAAATTTTCTACAAGAACTTGGCTTTACACAAAACAGATATGTGCTTTTATGTGACAATCAAAGTGCAATTCATCTTGGTAAAAATCCAACTTTTGACTATAGGTCCAAACACATCGATGTGAGGTATCATTAATTATGTGGTGCTTTGGATGCTAGGTTACGTGAACTTGAAAAGGTTCATATAGATGATAATGGTGCTGATATGTTGACAAAGTCCTTACCAAGAGGAAAGTTTGAAGCTTGTTGTTTGATTACTGGTTTGGCGAATCCTTCTACATAGTTCGTGAGGGTGAGATTTGTTGGGTTTGGGCTCCCTTCCTATTTGGAAAAAGTCCAATTTTGGGAAGGCCCAATGGTGGCTTTTAAGCCCAAGTGTTTAGCCCTTTACTTAGATATTAAAAAGGATGAAAATATCTAATGGTTTAAGGAGGAAAAAGGCGAAAGGTCGGAGGTATACATCATCAATTTTTCTGGGGGTGAACTATCGTTTGAGGGGACATTTCTGGTCAGATTTTGGCTGAAATTTGGATAGCAAGTTCATGACACATTGTGGTTCATTCTATCCATTCAGATTTTTGTATTATGTTTCCTAGCTCGAGTTATGCAGTTCGAACGGTAGCCTCTGTTTTTGGTGTAATTCTGGTTTTGTTTCTCTTGTTTTGTCAAGAGTGATTATTTGCTGTGTTGTTGGGGTTGTGTACCCATTTGGTGACTTGTGACTTGTATTTTATAACCTCTATTGTTTATAGTAGAGCTTTGGTTGGACTGTTGTGTCCCGTTGTTTTTACTCTTCGATTTGAAGAGGTTTTCCACGTAAAAATCTGGTGTCTCATGTGTGATTGTTTGTTCTCTGTTTCCATACTTGTTATTGCTGCAGCAGTTTGTGTAATCGGTGTGCTTGTTGCTTCCTCTAAAGTTCATATTTGTTTGATTGCAATCTTGTTTGTCTCTTTCGCTGCTTGATTTTCTTTTTCTCCCAACATATCTTAGTTAGGAGTTTTATTTTCTTCCAAAATTGCTCTTCCTTCTGGTCTCTCTAGGTGCTCAACCTCACAAGAAATGAAGAATAGTCCATATGAGAGTTTTTCCGTCCCTTTAAAACATAGAGATTCAGTTCCATATTGAGTACAAGATCCTTTCATTTTCTCAACTGCGTATAAAATTTTTGAACAATTTCGGCTTTGACCAAAATTTGGGATTTTTAAGGGCTTCGAAGAGAAATTCCACTTTCAGTCCAATTTTGCACTATATTAAAGAGAAATTAACAATATAAACCCAAAATTTTCAGAAATTTTTATTGAAACTCGAGATTTTCGTATTTTTGAATATCCTTGACACTTTTGTCTAAAATTTCATTAATTTACTACTCCCATATTTACCTCGACAACGATACATAATCCTTTTCCCACATGTACAAACTGTTCATCATGAATTCTTCATATCTCTTCAAATTGACATAAAGATGCATTGGTGAGGAAACTGTATCTGAATATATGCACCATAAATCCAAGTAATTCCAAAGTATTTCTTAATATTTTGCATATTTTAAAATTTGGTATAAAGTTGCTTACTTTTAAATGTTCATGCCGTCACTACTGTATATATGAACTATTTGAAATAGGTCGGAGGATTGCATCGTTCTTTAATCCCTTCATTTACATCTTTGAACAAAAATTTAGGTGACACAAGTTTATGGTGCTATAAATTTATCCATTTTATTTATGATGTTAATGAGAAAGTTCATTTTGCATATGTTTATTGATGCAAACCATCATTTTATGACGTCTAAAATACAAATCAACAGACATCCAATTGCATTAAATAATGATGGAGATCAAATCATATTGAATATTCATCACAGTCAGGTTTGATCTTATTTCTGGATCAATTTTTTTTCTCTGCAGAACTACATGGAGCAACATGTGCATGTTAGACTGATTTGTGAGCGTAAATATAAAAAAAAGATGCTTGATTGACTTAAACTTTTGGCTTGCAATCTGTTCAATATTGCTTTTTAACGCCATCAAGTGTGTTTGCTACTTATGTTTTTAAAAGGATACGAGGTTGACCTTAAATTTTTAAAATTTGGTTAAGTTCAATCCACTAATGAAAAAGGGAGGGGACCCTGTAGTCTTGGGCCTCGAAAACCTGGATGCTCCTCAACCAATTGTTGGACCAATTATTGATGTGAATGCACCTCCACCACTAATGTTGTCATTGATATTTCATCTAATAGTTATGGTAGCACTATTAGCAAATTTTGGGGAGATGTCTTTAAGGGAGGTACACATCTGACACTCTATCAGGTGTGTTCGTTTCTTCAATGTCCAATAGCAGTGATGGTTTAGAAGGGCCAAATTCTAATGTCTCTAACTCCCCAGGGAGAATTTGATAAAGTCTTTATACAAGGATCGTAGTTGTTTAGGGTATGGTACAGAGGAAGTTCTTCAATGTTTGTGTCTAGTTTGTTTTTAAAATAGCATTATGAATATTTTGTTTAATGTTTATGTCTTAAAGGGGGCCCTATCATTGATCACAAGGTAGAGGAATGGTCTATAATGAATACTCCTTCAATTTTCACAACTGTGAAGAAAGTTCATTTTCAAAGTTTTATATATATGAATATAGTAATGTTAGTAGTATCTTGTCTATCTTAATTATTCCATGGCAAAAAAAAGAAGAAGATTGAGTTAAGAACTAAATTAGACGATCTATTTCGAAAATACTTTGATCATACAGAGATATCAAACTTTATTCAGAAAGATCAAGGTAATTTGGTATGTTTTTCTTACTGGTGGGAGTGAGTAGAAGTTCAATTGAGTTGTAGTAGCATTTTCTGGAAAATCTTGAATTTTGCTTGAATTGGCTCGGAAAAATTACATTCATTTTTTGTTTTTTCAACAATCTGTCTTTACCTTGGTCAAATCTTGATACATCTACTTTCGCCTATCTTTTTTTCAAGGAGCTACACGGAATATAAAGATTGCATCTATACATTCCAAGTAATCCAAGTTAGAAGGAAATATTAAATTCAAATCAAAATCATTACCAATTCAAGAACACTTTATCCAAGAACACCACCAATTATGGTCTATAAAATATGTCCACAATTTAACACTCCACAAAAAGGAATGAGCCATATACTAACTACCCTTCAGTACAAATAGACATAATCTGAAACATTAGAAAAATGAAGGAAAAAATTCATAGTTCAGGCATCCTTAAAAGAACGATATTAAGTTCAATCATCTTCACTTCAAACAAAAGCTAGTATGGGCTACAACTTCTCAAGAATGATACCGGTCTTCCACAATCATCTTCACCATGAAAATCTTGTTAATATCAGTTAGACTAAAGAAAAGTTTGAGGTCCTTGGTATTGTTGAAAATGAACTTTGATACAGAGATCTTCTCTTCAACACCAAGTTCCTTCATTGTGTCAAGTGCGTTGAAGATGGCTTTTCTTTGGTTCGATGCATTATTGTCCCTTTGGCAATGTCACTTATTTCTCACAGTGCACATTGAACAACTCATTGAACCTTTCATCCCCATCATCAATGATCTTCCCATTTTTAGAAGACTTACCCTTCCCACTAGCACGTGATTCTCCTTGGGTCATATACGTAAATCCACGAAAGCCACCACAATCTGCTGGATGGAAATCAGGAATATTGTGTTCATCTTCATCTTTAGATTGTATCTAAGTGTCCTTGTTGAACAACCCTTGAATAACCTCGACAAAATCTTCAGTGTTTTCCACCATCGCATGATGTTTCCCAACAATATCACACCGTTAGGTGTAAAATCGCCATGATTTGAATCTCATCATGCGAGCATTGTTCTTAGTCTGAAAGTAAACAATAATATACATTACAAAAATATGAAAAATAGTTTAAATGTAACAAATATTTGACATTGATAACCATATATTATTTGTATATATAATTTGCAATCTAAATAGTAATGCTAAATATACCTTAACTAAGTTATCCCAAGCTTAATCAAAATCCACCCTAAACTACCATAGTTCTTCTTCCACGCATGACCTCGTTGGAATCATATAAAGACAATTCCTATTTTTTGAGTTTGTGTGGCTCTTGTCGAGTATCTGTCAATGGGAAAGCTTTGAGCATTGCCCGCTCGAGAATGCCGATGTACTCTGTCTTGAATCCATTATTAGCCTTATATCCTTGTGCCACGAGATCTTTTATAGAACTTACTAAGACTTTTTCCTCAGCTATTGACAATACTCTTCTTCTTTTCCTGGTATGCTCACGTACAGGAACTTTTCGTGCTCCGCTAGAGTTAGTAGCCACGGTACTGTAATAAACCAATAACGCACAATGACATAACAAAGTGTATACAAGCCTAATAGAGCAATATGGTAGAGATATAATTAGCACATATCATCAATAACATGTATTCAATATTCATCCAATAGCATAATAAACAACAATGTAATAAGCAAATATTCATCAATAACAGGTACTCAATAATGATATTGAAATAGAGCAATACATAGTAATATGTTTCAAGTTTATAAAACAAAAATTATTATACCAAATGCTAATAGGCCCCTTTCCATTGATCATACATAGATCTAGCACAATTGTCTCTCCAACTGGCCCACACCTGAGAGGTATCAACTTTTTCTATGTATCCGACATGATGGTCGTCAACAGGGTCTACGTACTCAGGAAGTTTTGCTTCTTAAGGATCTATTAACATCTCCATCCGTATGTAATTTTGGGGTGAACAACACCGTAATGATCCGATTATGGATTTTGACTGAATAAAAAGAATGACTCCTTAGACTGGCCCAACGCATTTTCAATAAACCATGAGCGCTAACATTACGTTCCTTTGCATGATTTTTATTGAAAAATTCAATACAGTTTGAGTTGGAAAAGGGCAGGTATCCCAGTCATGTGTATGGTACCGAACACCTCAATACGGTGTTAAAAAACCATTACAATTCATTTAACCACCATTGCATAGATAGTAGTTTCCTGAGACATATTGTATTCAATTAAAATTCATATAAAGTGCAATTTAAATAACTGATAAATTGGAGTGCTAAAGAATTAATTACAAATATCACTCGGAACTTCAACCCATGCGCTCTAGTAATGGCATCTTTAAAACCCTGCTATCAGCAACAGACCCCCACCAACCAGTGAGAATGTATACAAACTTCATGTTATACAAACTTCATGTTTGTATCATAAACCCCTAGGACATTCACAAACATCCTCTTTCCTATTCTTGTCGGGATATGAGTAACGTCTAGTGCACCTAAGCATCACTAATTTGTACAATATTAAACACATGACGAAGATATATGTAAGAACAAAAGTATTTGTTTTAATTAAAATGAATAAGTCTTTAATATGTTACCTTAAACCATTTGCACCTACTCTTTGCCGCATCTTTTGAAACATGCTCTAGGTTGGAAAGAAATGGTGAGTGTAGCTTAATGATTGCATTTAAGACAACGTTGAAGTGTTTGCTTATTGTGTATCCAAATCTTTTAAAGGAATTTTTTAATATGCAATTTTTAGTGTGATGTGCTAACACTAACATGAAATATGCTACTTGTTCAAGTATTTGGACATTCTTTGTACTAACAAGTCCACCTACATTTTCTAGTATGTAGCACAACATGCCAAAGGCATTGTGATCCATTTGGAGGTAATCTACACAAATTTGGTCAGTATAGGATATGATGTCATGCAATATTTCAAGTTATTTGCGCAATCTAGCAGTTCAACTATAAGTACAATGACTGACATGCTCTAAAAGAGATCGTCTACACTTTCGAGCACGATACACCCGATATAAAGATCATAATAAAGTTTGACTATGTGACATAATTTTCTCAAGTAAGATAAAGAGCTCTTCATGCTCTATACATCCATCCATTGATTATGGCAGTGTAATTCAGATGGAAAAATTAGTAACGTAAAAAAGAATAAAAATATAGATGTGTATTTTGAAAGTATCGAATTATGACGTGTAATCCCCACAATTACTTATTTTAACCCTCATGACTAGTGGGTTTTCTTCTTCAATTATTTTTTCAAAAAAACATTATGGAATTCAAGTCAAAGCAATTGAAAATTGAAATCAAAATAAAGACAAAACTTTTCATTTAAATTATATAAGTAAAATAACCTACATATGTATTCATAATTTCTTCAATAAATAACACTTTACACATTTAAAACCGAAACCTTATTTGAATTTACTTTCTGTAACCCTAATTACAAAATATGTATATATATATATACAACAAAAATCAAACCCCCACCTCATTAAATCAAGAACCTGCAAATAAAAGAAAGCTCACCAAAATGCTACACAAACCCATATGAATAATTAGAATTTGGCAAAGTAAAAGAAATTCTTTATTTTTCTTGATTATAAATTGCTATTACAGTCCCCAAAATAATTATATACAAAAAATCTCCCAAGCAAATTTTGGACCATTAAAAGTAAACACGCCTCTTTTACCTTGCAAGTTAACTTGAACATAAGATACTTGCAATTTCATTCACAATATCCTACCTGATAAATCCAAAAATTGGCTTGTTTTAAGAAGCTGCATTTTATGCATCCAAGAAAAATGAACTTGGGTTCCCCTATAAACCCTATCTTTTGATGGCTTTGGCGTTTGTAGGGTTCTGGAGGGGGTGGGGTAGGAGAGGAATTAGGGATTTAGAAATGGAGTGAAGCAACAAAAAATACATAGCAGGATAGTATATAATTCTTACCGTAGGAGGGGGTATGTTCAGCAAATTGTATAGGTTAGTAGGGATATATATGCCACTTATTATTTTCACTTCATGCTTACTTGTGCAAGATAAGTTAATCCGCCCACTGTTCTGATGATAATTTATCAATTGAATCTGGAATAAGGTCACGGCCCCTTGTCAATCATGGGCCCTAGTACCAAACTAGGGATCAACGGGATTAAGTAATCAGTCGTGCCCTATCAACCATACCAAATGAGCCGAGGAGGTACTAATTTATGAGGAAATATGAGTGAATCCGTAATTTAGGCATTCGTCAGCAAGTGTGGATATAATCCACCTTTTATATATATATATATATATTAGTGTGTGTGTGTGTGTTATATGAAAAAAGCCAAGCTGGGTGGAAAAGTAGAAAAAAATCTTTATTTTTATTTATTCATTATAAACTGCTATATACAGTCTCCAAAATAATTATATACAACAAGTCTCCCAAGCAAATTTTGGACCATTAAAAGTAACCCACTACTTTTACCTTGCAAGAGTTTCATGTTAACTTGAACATAAGATACTTGCAATTTCATACACAATATCCTACCTGATAAATTCAAAAATTGGCTTGTCCTAAGAAGCTTCTATTTATGCATCCAAGAAAATGAACTTGGGTAACCCTGGAAAACCAATCTTTTGATAGCTTTGGCATTTGTAGGGTATTGGAGGGGGTGAGGGTAGGGGTGGGGGAAGAATTATGGATCTACAAATGGAGTGAAACGACAAAACATACATAACAGGATAGTATATAATTCTTACCATAGGATGGGGTATTTTTAGCAGATTGTATAGGTTAGCAGGGATACAAATGTCACTTTTTTTTTCACGCTTACTTGTGCAGGTTAAGTTAATCTGTCTACTTTTCTGATGATAATATATCAATTGAATCAGGGATAAGGTCACGGCCCTTTATCAATCATAGGACCTTGTACATTGTACCAAACAAGGGATTAGAGGGATTAAGTAATCAATCGTGCCCTATCAACCATACCAAACGAGCCGAGGGGGTACTAATTTATGAGAAAATAAGAGTCAATCTATAATTTAGGCATTTATCAGGGAGAGTGTATTTAATCTACCTTATATCTATATATATATATATATCTGTGTGTGTGTGTGTATTTGTTACATGAAGGAAGCCAAGCTAGGCTTATGTGTATCACGATAATGCATCCCACCCATCCCAACTAATCTAACTAAGAGAAAGGCCCAGTGAGGATATGAAGTGAAGCGGCCCGGCCCAGCATGGATGGGCTGATTTTTACAGGTTGAACATATCGTCAAGTGTCCTAGGCGGGATTGTCATCTATGGGCTCAATGTCAATGTAGACCTAGAGTCCATCTTTTTTGTCAGTTAATTGTATAAAATTAGGAAACTGGAAATCTTACAAGGAGATCATATA
The DNA here is from genome assembly GCA_019426215.1 of Buddleja alternifolia. Lineage (NCBI taxonomy): Eukaryota > Viridiplantae > Streptophyta > Magnoliopsida > Lamiales > Scrophulariaceae > Buddleja > Buddleja alternifolia. The sequence continues at coordinate 12,419,424 of CM033391.1, read as the reverse complement.
TGATACTCCTTTAAACCTTTAAATTTTCCAAGAAATAATATGGTTTCTTATGTGTTCTAAATATATTATATTATTAGTGTGAATTTTATTCACATCAATCATCATTCGATAGAAAACTAAGTTGATGGATATTCAAAATTGTCGAACCACACTAGTATTGGTCAAAGTTTAAGCAGCAAGAGAAAGGATCTACCTTTTGCTCATTTTTTGCGAGGTACAAAATTGCAAGGCACATTTGACGCTTTCAAAGCATCCTAACTCTTGATAGCGTCTTTCTTTTTTCTATGTAATGCAATCTTGCATTCAAAGAGGATCACGTCTCGGAGTGTTGCAGTAGGATCTTCAACTTTGTACTTTCTCTTCAAACTTTATTAATCGCATATGGAATTCGATTTCATCATTTTGGTTCCCCTTGGTGGAAAAGGATGCAAGACATTAAGTAGACAAAAGGAATAAATAAGAGTGGCGTGCAACTATGATGTAAAAAGAATGAAAGGATGCGATGATGAGCAACATTCAACACTGCTATTATCGTTCTTTGCTTGCGCAAGAAAAAAAATGTAGTTTATTTATGAAAAATAGTAATCGTTACTGAACAAAATTTAGATGATTTGGTTTTAATACAACAAAGAAGTAGGTGGAGAATAATCATTTGTCTCAAATGATTCATGAAAAATGACCAAACACCTCTCAATTTAGGGTTCTGCTAGGAGTTCCCCAACAATAAGACGATTGTTGACACATTTAAAAAATAAGAGAAACATATTTTAGGGATACAAATACTAGGACTACTCTCATGAGATAGTAGATAGCATGATTAGAACACTTATTGCCAAGAAATAAAAAATGGTTGGTAACAAATATACATTTAAATATGAATGTGATTTGATTTTGCCACAATAGGTTTGTCCTTTGTCACTTATGGGGCTAATAAGTCTTATTAGTTTGATTTGTAAATTCTCATTAATGTTGAGTTTCTTTTCATTATTCGGAACATAATTTTGTGGTCTGAGTTGATAAGAGGTCCATCACTCAAAGATGGTGATATCAACTGAGTCAACATACCATTTTTGTATTCTACCAAAGTAATATAGTCATTAAATTTTTTATAGAAATTAACTCGGTCCAATGAGTTTTTACTCTAAAGTGATAGCATCAATTGTCTTTAGGTCAATTGAAGGGAATGCTTTCAAGGCACCGTGCCATACACATTGCTTAAAAATACACCCCTTAAGAATGTCCTCAGAGCTATTGGACTTAATGTTAGAGATAGTTGCTTCATGAGCCAGACTCGACAACAGTTGGGGCTAGGCAAGACAATGAGAGGTGATGAAATTATCATCATACTAGGCTTTCTTTCTATTCTTGTAAGAATAATTTCGTTTATACAGTATATTAATAAAAGACATTTATTCATATTTCTTTTATTGCTTATAATTGTTTGATGAAATTCCTAGATTTCATAAATAGACGCGAGGCTTGATAGCTCATTCGATGGATATCATAAAACAAGTCTCTAAGGTTGTGATGTCTAAACCTTATCCACACCATAAAATTATGAAGATGAGATATTGATAATTCGGAAAGACTTGCGCCTATGATGCAAACTTTTTAGTTGGAGCATGTCTCGTTTCATAAATGTTATAGAATAGGAATGCATATATTTTAGGAGATATTTAAGAAAATTGATTGATTCCCTTCCTTAGTTATGGTACGCTCTATTTGTATAAATATCATGTACATTGGTTGAATAAAACATCATAAATTTTCTCCCATCAAGTTCTACATAGTATCGAGCCAACCTATTAAAAAAATCTATTAGGGTTTCATTTTTTTTTGTTGCCCAAGTTTGCAACATCTCGGGTCACCCTTTAGAGTGATTTTTAGTTCTCACCACCACCGCAAGAGGAGCGCTGCCCCATTTTCGGCCGCCGTTTGATTAGCAAATACGTCTCACGCGCAGCGTAAAGTTTCCAAAAAATTTCACGCGCCGGAAAGTGCGGCCGTCTTTTGATCTCCGACCAATTTTTCTGGCATCACCCCTGCTCTGTTCTGGTTATGTGCCTCACTGCTTAATTTGATCATTAACTGTTTTGGGTTTGCCTTTTTTATTTATGCTGCTCATCTTCCACCATTGCTATTTTCTGTTGTTTGTGTTGCTTTTTTTCTTCTTTGGCGTGAAACTTTTGTTGGGTTTGTTTTTGGTGTGACATTTTGTTGGGTTTGGATTTTGGTGTCGTACAGGTGACAAATGGACAATTGTTACAGTATGTGCAATTGAATTTTCTAAATTTCTTTAGTGCCAAGACATTTTAAAAACAACATCTCATTCTATTAGTGCCATTGCCGAGTCAAATAATCCAACTATGTACCTCCTTTCCTGTTCCTCACAATGGGTCATTCACTTGGGTACTTCTGACCATAGGTTAGGTAATCCAAATTTGTTTACCACATGTACACCACACACCTCATCACCTAAAGTCACTTTAGCAGATGGTTCTACATCTACTGCCCTTGATTCTGGGACTGTTCATCCCATGCCATCAATTTCTTTAGCACATGCCTTTAGTCTCCTTGATTTCTCTTTTAATTTAATGTTTGTGAGCAAAATAACTCGTACTCTCAATTGTTGCATATCATTCTTTATGGATTATTGCTTATGATGAAACAAATTATTTGGTAAAGATCGTGTATTGAGAGGTCTCTACTTATTGGATATTCAGGCACAGATGCCCCGGTCCATTGCTTACTCGGCAGTCTTAACTCCTTTTGAAGCCCATTGTAGGTTAGGACACCCTTCTCTACCAACGTAAAAGAAAATTTGTCCTCAGTTTAACAATGTGTCCTCTTTACATTGCGAGTCGTGTCAGTTTTCCAAACATGATCGGTTGTCTTCTATTCTTGTGTCAATAAAAGAATAAGTTCACATTTTAAATTAGTTCACTCAAACATTAGGGGTCCATGTCTTGTTGTGTCCAATCCTGGATTTTGATTTTTTGTTACATTTGTTGATAATTTTTCTCGCATGACTTGGGTTTTTTTTTAATGAAAAATTAGTTTGAAGTCTTTACCCATTTTACTGCCTTCTGTGCTAAAATTAAATTGCAATTTAATATTTCAGTGAGTACTTTGTGAAGACAATGCCAAAGAATATTTTTCTAATACCTTTCAGACCTATATGGTTAAAAATGGAATTATTCACCAATCCTCTTGTGTTGACACGCCATCTCAGAATGGTGTAGCTCAAAGGAAAAACAAACATTTGCTTGAGACAGCTAGAGCCCTCTTATTCCAAACACATGTGACTAGTTGCTTTTGGGCTGATCCTGTCGCACAGCTTGTTTCTCATTAATCGTATGCCATCTTCTATCCTTCATGGTGAGATCCCTTATAGTATCATTTTTCCTACAAAACCTCTATTTCCTATTGAATCTTGTTTATTTGGTAGTACTTGTTTTGTTCGGAATGTTCAACCTAATGTTACTAAGCTAGATCCCAATCAGTCAAATGTGTTTTTCTGGGTTACTCTAGGTTATAAAAAGGGTATCGGTGTTATCGTCCTAGTCGTGGAAAATATCTTGTGTCTGCTGACTTCACTTTTATGGAACATTGCTACTTCTTTTCGGCCTCTTCTACTCCTACTGACAGTCAGGGGGAGAATGATGTTGGTTTACCACATTACCTATCAGGCACTGATTGTTGCTCCTCCAAAATCACCTACATATCATCCACCTATTCACCATGTTTATTCCGGATGGCGGGATCCTCCTATTACATGTCCAGCACAGGTTTCTACTTCACCTTCGGATTCATCAGCCAATGATCTTGATCTTCCTATTGCCCTTCGTAAAGGTAATGACAATGCACTTATCCCATTTAGTCTTTTGTTTCATATAATCATTTGTCTTCTTGATCATGCTCTTTTGTTGCTTCTCTTAATTCTCTATCTCTTCCTAAGACTGTTCACTAAGCCTTGTCCCATCCTGGCTGGCGTGACGCAATGATAGATGAGATGAATGCTTTAGATGTTAATGGTATTTAGGATCTAGTGAGTTTACTTGCAGGAAAAAGGGCTATAGGTCGTAGGTGGGTTTTGGTTATTAAAGTGAATATTGATGAATTTACTAATCGACTTAAAGCTCGCCTTGTCGCCAAAGGCTATGCCCAGAGTTATGGTATGGATTATTCTGACACTTTCTCACTTGTGGCTAAATTGACCTTCGTTCGGTTATTCATGTCTATGGCTGCCACTCGTGATTGGCCCTTGCATCAGTTAGATATCAAAAATACCTTCTTGCATGGAGACTTATTGGAGAGCAACCACCAAGGTTTGTTGCTCAGGGAGAGTATGGAAAAGTTTGTGACACGCGAAATCCTAGCAAGTATACTAGGTCGTGCAAAGTAATAAAGTGGACTATTTAGCCCGGGGTGTATCGTCTCCACAGGGACAATTGGATTCAATGCTCGTAATTGCTATATTACCTATTTCTAAGCTAAATCAATTTATAAGATGATAGGTGTTTATACTATGAAAATAACTAAAGATAACTAAAATGATTATCAAGGTAATAACTCAAATGGAAAGAGGTGATTGGGTTATGATCCTACTATGTTCTATTCTATGTTCATGAACTCTCAATTATCCGGATTTTTAGAACGCTCTTGTTATGGCGAAACCCCCTAATGTATTTATTATCCAATCTCTTGAAATAACAAGCCTATACTAGTTAACAACTTCCTTTATCTCTATAGTGAAGATTGAATTAACTAACATGCATTCAGGTTCAAAGGAATTCCTTGTTTACGAAGATCCTACATTGAATCGGGTCATCTTATCACAAAAAGTCACACAACGCAATCGATTCTATCTCTAGTCAATTGTTATGTTATGATGTTTGATTTTTCGATCTCCCTTTATCTATCTCCTCTCGGTCTCAAGATAAAGCATTATATCAAACACATGGTGATCATTCATGTGAAAGCATTAAGCATAAAATCAAACATGTAACAAGAATGTAATAAATCCAGAAATTAATCATTCATTAAACACAAAACATCACAAAGTATTCACATAACCCAACCACAAAGATGCTTAGCTCATACTTACAATAACAAATGATTCAACAATTCTATAAGACATAGTTGATAAACTAATCAAAGAGAAAGAGTTGAATTACTCCCTATTACAAGGTGTGAATCCAAGCTTTTGATGATGAAAATGGCTCCTTAAGCTTCCTTGGGTCTTCCTATGGCTTCCCCTAGGTGTTTTAGAACAAGTGTAAGTGTTTTCCAAGAGAAAAGTGTGTTATAAAGGAGGAAAACGGCGGACTTAATTTTAAGGCTTCGGGAGAATTGGACCGCGGCACACATTCTTAACTGACCGCGGTCCGGATGGCAAGTAGTGCCGCGGTCCAATTGGCAAGTATTGCCGTGGTTTGAGCCGAGGTCTAAACAGGGCGCCGAAGGGTCATTCATCAAAAGGCCGCGGCATTGTGCCGCGGTTTCTGGGCGCCGAAGGCCGCGATTCCGTGCCGCGGTCCTATCCGGATTTCTGAGCTTGGCATTGCACCGCAACCGCGGTCTTGCACCGGGTCTAGTGCCGCGGTCCCGTGCCGCGGTCCAGAGTGGCAGTTTCATATTTTTCTTTGCTTTTCCGTCTCTTGTTCGGCCTTCTTACTCGATAATCGATCTATTTGACTTAAATCCCTACACACATGAAATTGAAACAAATCAAAGCACTATACGGAATATTCATTACTAAATTATGACGAAAATACCTAAATCAAAGGGGTAAAAACTCGTAAAATGTGAACTTATCAACTACCCCCCAACTAGGCTTTGATCGTCTCGATCAATAAATGGTGAACAAATACTCATAAGTTCAGATTTTTCGCTGTGATTCGGGATCTTTTAAAGGCTGAATGTTTCAGAACCAAGTACGCACATGAGGCTCAATTTTTGCACTTCCCACAAAAGAGGTGAGTGTCACTCCCTCGAAAATAGTCATGATAAGTTACACGTTGCCTAGAACATCCAACCATTTGAAAACCTCTAAGATATTTTGAATTCCATCTCTTAATTATGAACTCTATATCTATTTTTTTTATGTCGAAAGCACGTTTTAGAACATGATTATGCAAACTCATTAGATAATAAAAACATTGAAGCATTCCAAAACTTTGTTAACTTATCGATGTGTATGAAGTGTGAAAGTCACGATCAAAAGGTATTTTTGGCTTGTAATGTAAGGCTAGGTAATGGCTTGGACGGGAATATATGGGTAAAGTGACTAAACTTAAGAAAGCATACAACTCAATATCATTGAGCTAAACACTCACTCATCAATCGAAATAAATCTCAATATCTTTCCACTTATAGCTTTTTGATTTCTTTTCCCTTTGAACTCAAAACCCCAAACTTGTTTCTTTTGATGCTAGGGGTGAATAATGATTCACAAACCAATTAAATCCCATTGAAGTTCACATCACAGCCTAGTCGAGAGAGCTCACCAATTATATTTTTCGGTAACTTCCGATCTCTCAACTCTTTAGCCAACTCACAATATTTCTTTTTCCTCTCTTAATTCACATAAACTCAAGACCTCAAAATTTCTCAACATCATCACGAACCAACACTACTCTTAACCCATTAATCCATGAGATTCGATACCAAAAACAAAGCGCAAACCCAAATCAAAACCACATGATATGAAGTTATATGCTCTCTTAATTTGGAAGATAAACTTTGTTTTTCTTTCTTTTCGGCTAAAAGGTGGTTGGTGTGGTTTTCGAAAGAAAAGCGAATGGTGGTTTTTAGTGTGCTTAGCACACTCCATTCTTATCTATAAGGCTCAAAATAAGGTCGAGAGATTATGTATTATCGTGAAGGCCAATTGTAAGGTTAAAGAAAATGAAAGATGGCCTAAATCATTTCATGACTTCACACACTCAACACACACTTCAAAATTGACAAAATTGAAAGTTCAATGCTTTAAATCCTCAACAATTCACATAAGCATGGCTAAAAAGGTTTTCACAGAAAAATATGACAAATGATTTCTTCTAAGATGAAGTAGAGATATTCAATGCTCCAAGCAAAAGTATAACAAATCGTGAACATGAAATCAATGACTATCACATTTTTCTAATCCCAAATCAAGCATGAATCTTAACAAATGAGCACAAGTTCCGCCAATTCGCCACATCACAAAAAAAAAAAAAATGGGACGTCTAACCCACCCCCCAACTAAGCTAGCACATTGCCCCCAATGAGCGGACATATATATGTAAAGAAGAAGAAAGAAAGACGTCCCTGAACGTTGAAGGTAAGTGATGTCCAAAAAGCGAAAGAGCAACAAGGCGTAGAGTCTGAAACTAAAGGCGAGCCATCTGTGGAGTGAGAAAAGACAAGAAAAGACAAGAAGCATCATCATAACACTAAGGTCACACACAATGAGAAAAACATAAACACCACAACCAAAAAAAAAAAATGACAATAAACGTAATAATCCAACAATAAAAATGTTCAAAAGGAAGAAAAGAAAAATAAGAAAATGTCTAAGGGGATGTGGGCATAGCGTCATCAGGAGCTTCTGAAGTGTCGGGCTGTGGATGGGGAGGTGAGTCCCAGGCAGGGGGTGAAAGTGGGGCACTGAGTCCGGAGTGGAGGTGCTCGAAACTGCGTATCTGAAAATCCCATAGGCGCTTGTGGCGCCTCTCAGCCCGGTCCAACTGTGTAGTAATCCCATGAAATGTTGTCATCATCGTATCAAAACCCTGATGCATATCCATCCGTAAATCATGTATCTGAGCATCGAGGTGTTCATACCTCGCAGTCTGAGAACGTGGGGCTGGGGGAGGGACAGCGGGAGCCTGCATATCAGGAGGTACATCAGCATCACCGGCATCCGCATAAAGTGGTGGAAGTGGTGCAACAATGCTGGCATTTTCAAGATCTCCCATAGGTCGTGTCGTGGCCTCAGAAGAGTGAATAGGGACACCCGTGCGTATAGCTAATGCAGTGATCAAATGAGGGTGAGCCAGATTCTGTGTAGTGCTCTTCTGAATTGATTCTAACAGGGATTTGTTTAAAATGCGGCCGACCTCAATGCTGCGGCCACTCATAATGGCATAAAGAAGAGTTGCTCGGCTCTTTAGCACCATACTGACCGATGTGGTGGGAAGAAAGCGGGCCGTAATGAATAAATACCAAAGCTTAGCCTGGGGCAGAAAGCATGTGCGGGGAAACTTGACCGAAATACCCCGAGTCGTTATCCAAGTGGACCCGGGGTGGCAAATGGTGTTCATCAACTCCATATAGTCGGACTCAAAGTTCAAAAATTCCTCATTGCCAACGTATGGAAGCTCAAAGAGTCGGTTGATGGTTTTCTTATCAAATTTAACCGACACACCCCGCACTTTAACCCTATTCTTCCGTTTGACTTGATCAAAGTCGTGAGCATTGGCATAAAAATCACGAACCACCGAGAGGACAGCAGGCTGAGGGGTTTTCACAAAGTTAGGCCACCCACGGTTTTGGATTTGAAAGAGAATTTCCTGATTCCGATCTGTAACATTTATTCCACGCTCGGGAACACAATTCTTAGACAGGAAAATCTCAGAGTAGCATGTAGATGCCTCTAAGCTCACAAATTTGGTTCTATCATAAAGTGGAACCTCAGACTCTTCGGGCTCGTGTGGTGGTGGAGCCTGAGAAGAGGAGGCTTCAGTGGCCCGACGTGTGCTAGAACTCATTGCACTTAATCCCAAAGCAAAGACCGACAATGACCCACAATGCAACACCACCACAAATCAATTTTTCTTACCAATCAACACCACAATATTGTCGTCAACAACAAAAACCGAATGCCGATATCCCAACAACTAAACCAAATATACACAAAATAAGCCGACAAGGGTCACGAATAAACGGAAGAGACAAGGGGGAGCGAAAAGCCTTATCCACCGAAAATAATCCCGGAGTTGGCCAAAAGTGCCAACGTGTCGCCAAACAGTCCCAAAGCAATTCGCACTAGCATAAACAGCCCCTGCAAATCTGGAAAAATTCAGAAACAGCCCTGAACTTGTGGAAAGTGTGCAAAAGAACCCCTGAAATTAGTGAAATTTTCAGAATAGGCCCTGAAATTCGAAATGTGAGCACCAATCGACCCCTTAACTCTGAAAATGAAACAAATCGGCCCTTATCTGGTGGAAATGGTAAAAAAAATCGGACCCCAATGCATGAACCCTGGGAGAAAATTTTCGCCCTGTGCATGAACCCTAGGAGAAATCACTCAAAACTCACCTATAATCCGAAAATAATCGGTGGGATAGAGAGGAAATGGCCGGAAATGATATGGGTGGGGGTGATTTTGATGTTGGGAAGTGAATGAAGGCCGGATTGGGCCTGGGGTGATGAACAATGCCGCAGTTTGGTGGGTTGAAGAAAGGAATAGTGGTGAAAATGAGTCAGAAATCAGCCCTTAAGTTGCTGAATTTCCGCGACATGCCGCGGTCCAGTGCCGCGGCACAAACAAAACCGCGGTCCAGGGACGCGGTATGGTGCACTTGTGCACTGGGTAAAGAAGGGGGGGGGGGGAACCGCGGTATGGCTTTGGAAAATCACATTGGCGCCGCGGTCTGATAAGAGGTGTTTTTACGTGTTTTTAAGACCGTAATTCTTATGATTTGGATTCACTTATTGCTTAAATCATGTCACATTTGCATTTAATAGGTGTGTTAAGTGAATACAGGTAATAAATGAGAATACATGAAGAAAAGGGAAGAAAAACGATGTACAAAACAAGTTCAAGCATGTTTTTCAACACCTAGGCGCTTTATGCATCTCCTACCACATTCGAGCGATAATTCCGTACATTTAGAGACCGACTTAGACAAAGTTTCCTTCTACAAAGTTTTAGATGTATGTCTTAGCTTCAAATGGGAACTTGAAACATCTAAATCGGAGGTCTATATAGATAATTGTGAAGGAAATACGATTGCTGCGCCGAACAGAGAAGTACATGTGCGAAGATACGCCCCAACGCCCTCCTAGTCATGCCTAGGCATGGATAGTCCGAATGTTACTCCTTTTCAGCCTAAATTCCAGCATTATATGATGGGTAAGAATCACTTTTGGCCATAATTCAGCACATGTGTTGAGGGGTTGTCATAAGTGTGTTTCTTGGTAGATTTACTTTATGGGCGCCAAATCAGAAATAACCTCCATGTTGAAACGTAATTTAGGTATACTTAGAGACCGAATTGGACAAAATGTCCTTCTACAAAGTTGTAGATCTATGTGTTAGCTTCACATGGGGACTTGAATCATCCAATTTGGAGATCTGTGGAGAATGTTATGAGGAAAATACTAAGACTGCGCTGGAAAGCAAGAAAATGGCAGCATGCATGTGTTTTGTTGAAGTTTTCACATGGTTATGCTTGGTGGAATTCTTAAGGGCCGAAAGTTTAGCATTTTTTTGCTGGTTGGAATCTTAAAATCCAAACTTTAAGCATCACCTTAGGTGGAATTCTCATTGGGGAACTTTAATGGGAATTCTTAATGCATACTTTAGTGGAATTTTGTCGCTGCGCCAAGGCGCCGATTGTCACGCCCAAGTGCCACATTCTGTATCCTCCACAGCTGGCCCTTCAACTCCAACGCATCATCCCATCGAGGTTCGTCTTCCATTTCCAAATGCACAAAAAATGAAAAAGAAGGATATGGATCCGATTTTCCGTAGGATTGTGGCGACTCTTTGTGAGGACCCGGGGAGGCTCACCATTCCGTGCACCATTGGCCTTCTTACTTTTGAAAAGGTTATTTGCGATACGGGAGCAAGTATCAATCTCCTCCCGTATTCTCTCTTCAAGAAGTTGGGCCTTGGAAATCCCAAACCGACATCAATGAGCCTCCAACTCGCCGATGGATCAATTAAGAGACCAAAGGGGATAGTAGAAGATGTTATTGTACAAGTTGACAAATTCTTTTTCCGGGTTGACTTTGTGGTCCTTGATATGGAGGAAGATGTTGAGATGCCCTTGATTCTAGGAAGACCTTTCCTAGTCACTAGCAATGCCAAGATTGACATGGGAAAAGGTAAGTTATCATTGAGGGTAGGAGATGTAAAAGTGATATTTGATGCTTCTAATAACAGGAAACCATCTATGGATGATCTTACTTGTTCCAATATCGATGTTATTAACCCTTCTCTTGATGAGAAATGTGCAAACGGCAAGGCTAAGGGCACACTCGAGTTTGAGGATGAGATTCCCTATGATAAACACAACAAAGAGGGAAAAGAAGATTTATGCATGAAATACATTCCACCCCATCGCCGTGCTCGTAAGATTGAAAAGACTCATCCAACACAAAGGGCTTATTGCAAAATCCCGCAATATGAGTGGAAGCAAGTAGACCATGGAGCTAAAAGGAGGCATGGCAAGGATTTGGTCGTGTTAAATGGACCACCTATTTGAACCTCAAAGAGCACAAAGTCGAGCTACCGACTCTAAACTAGCGCTTCTTGGGAGGCAACCCAAGTTTGTAAGTTTTCTTTTCTTTTTGCTTTCGTTTTTGTTTTGTTTAGTTTGTTTCTTTTTATTGTGTTCAAGCATGCACTTTGGGCATGTATGTTTTTCTTATGCTTGATGGTTTAAAAAGTTGAAGTGTTAGATATGATGCACATTTGGACCCCACCTTTAGAGATTCTTATTTTACTCGATAAGAGGAGAAACTATGTAAGGATGCATTGGAAGCTTAAGGATGTTCTTCAATATCCTTGGTTGTAAGTGTTCTTTTACCTTTGTGTATGCATGTTGTAACAACATTGGGGACAATGTTGGATTTAAGTTTGGGGGTAGAAGAGTATCTATTTTGAATATTGAAAATGCAATCCTAATTTTTAACTTGAATTTGGGGAAAGTTTGTTTGATATCATGTTTATATGCTTCTTTGTTGAGAAAATCAAGCATGAAAAATTTTTAGTCCTTCCAATTGATGCATTGAAATTGATTGACTTGAAAAAATGGCATGAATTCTTGAAATAATTTGAATTTAATGGAATATATATCTTTGAAATTGCTCGTGGAGACCTTAGACTCGAATTGATTCTTTAGATGATTCACAATGCACTTAAATCGAAGGTAGAGGAGTTGAGAGGATAACCATCTTGAGACACTTAAGGAATTATTCCCAGAAATATTAACTTAGATTTCTCATAAAGTTATAAGTTGAGTAGTAATTTTATATGCTAACAATGAATTGAAAAGGTTGAATTTGGTATGACCAAAAGTGGTCAGGCTAATACGTACCGGAGGTGAAAAGTTTCATGCCTATATACTGTACTATTATGCTAATTTGAGCTATGCTCAAGCCAAAAGAAGTTAATTGTTTAAAAGATCTAGTTTTATTTCGTGACCTTTGATACTCGAGTGATTAAATCCTTAGGAGTGTCTCTACACTTAATGCCCCAAAACTATCTAGTTTGGGAGTCATTGGTCTAAAACTTGTTACATGGGTGTCATAGAAAGCCTAATGGAATAAAACATTGCACATGATCTAGCCTTAATGAAGTTTAATGGAAATTCCATATGAATTGAATGTTGAATATTTGAGATAATGAAATTTAAATGGCTATGAGATTTTCTATAATTCTTGTGCCTTGTGTTTGATCAAAAGTTGATAGATATGGGATTAATGTCCAAAATTTGGTAAGGATGCCTCTCGACTATAATACCCTAGATTTATTTTTCACTACACCCTAGGGAGTCGTTTCAAGTATTGGTGTCACATGAGCAAAAGTAGTTGATATGTATATATATATTTGTGAACTTTAAAAGGTTGATTTTATGCCATTCATTCTTGTTGATCATATTGAGATGTGTTGATTCGGTTGGGATTGAAAATTTGCTAGATTTTGTGGGTATATCGTATGCAAACCCTCACGAGACTATAACTCGTCCTTTGAGGTAACTCAAAGGTTTAAAGGCTTGTTGCACCCGTTAAGTGCAATCGTTTACTCCACGAAAGTGAGTTAGTTAGTTGTTTTGTTTTCTCCTATTGAATGATGTTGGTCTTGCCTTATAGCTCTTATTGCTCGAGGTCGAGCAATTGATAAGTTTGGGGGTGTTGATAAGAGGTGTTTTTACGTGTTTTTAAGACCGTAATTCTTATGATTTGGATTCACTTATTGCTTAAATCATGTCACATTTGCATTTAATAGGTGTGTTAAGTGAATACAGGTAATAAATGAGAATACATGAAGAAAAGGGAAGAAAAACGATGTACAAAACAAGTTCAAACATGTTTTTCAACACCTAGGCGCTTTATGCATCTCCTACCACATTCGAGCGATAATTCCGTACATTTAGAGACCGACTTAGACAAAGTTTCCTTCTACAAAGTTTTAGATGTATGTCTTAGCTTCAAATGGGAACTTGAAACATCTAAATCGGAGGTCTATATAGATAATTGTGAAGGAAATACGATTGCTGCGCCGAACAGAGAAGTACATGTGCGAAGATACGCCCCAACGCCCTCCTAGTCATGCCTAGGCATGGATAGTCCGAATGTTACTCCTTTTCAGCCTAAATTCCAGCATTATATGATGGGTAAGAATCACTTTTGGCCATAATTCAGCACATGTGTTGAGGGGTTGTCATAAGTGTGTTTCTTGGTAGATTTACTTTATGGGCGCCAAATCAGAAACAACCTCCATGTTGAAACGTAATTTAGGTATACTTAGAGACCGAATTGGACAAAATGTCCTTCTAAAAAGTTGTAGATCTATGTGTTAGCTTCACATGGGGACTTGAATCATCCAATTTGGAGATCTGTGGAGAATGTTATGAGGAAAATACTAAGACTGCGCTGGAAAGCAAGAAAATGGCAGCATGCATGTGTTTTGTTGAAGTTTTCACATGGTTATGCTTGGTGGAATTCTTAAGGGCCGAAAGTTTAGCATTTTTTTGCTGGTTGGAATCTTAAAATCCAAACTTTAAGCATCACCTTAGGTGGAATTCTCATTGGGGAACTTTAATGGGAATTCTTAATGCATACTTTAGTGGAATTTTGGCTATAAAAGGAGAGCGAACCCATACTCTTCATCATTCACTATCAATTTCAGATTCTTGGAGGAGAGGAGGAGGAGGAATCAGTCCTCAAGCTTCATTCATCACCATTCTTCATCATTCTAAGAGGAGAAAGCTAGGAATTGAAGCTCCAATCAAGGGGCCATCATCTATCACATTAGATGGAGTTTTTATAGCCTTTTCATTTCATTCATGTCTACGAACATGTGTATTTATTCATTATTGTTTTTCATAATATCTATCATGAACTAAATTCATAAGACTAAGGCCATGTAAGGTCAAATTGTGATATATGCTTATAATAGATGATTGTTGAGGTTATACTTATATTGTTATGTGATGTGAATTTGTGTTTTTACCTATCTTGCATATACTTGATCACTATATGTTAGAATCTTATGCCTAGGTTGATATTTCGGGAGAAAATTAACTTAGGGTGCAAGGAATTCACATCATGACCCGCAACTAATGAGGAATTGCCCTAGACATAGGTAAAAATTCCCGGGTGAAGTTGTTCGATTCTAATCGAGTGAACTCTAGTACGTTAATGCATGTTTAGTGGTGAGATTTCCGGATAGGAATATTTGGGAAATCACGATCTAAGCATAGGAGTTTATACGCGAGACATCGGTTATTCTCTACCCTCGGAGCTCTCACCATAACAATATAAGAGTAATTCTACAACAAGAGACTTTATAAGTATATTTGATCAATTTGGACCTAGCATGTGCCTTAGTCTCCCTTTATAATTGGTTTTAATCACTTGTGCAACCTTGTTCTTATCTTACGCGTTTCACACTCATTTTACCTTTATTGTATTGATCTTTGTTGTTATAAAATCGTAAACTAGAATTCAAGTCCTTGTGGTTCGACAATCCGGACTTCTCGTCCACTTTTATTACTACACACGACTAGTGCACTTGCTATTATAGCACGTTAGCTTTTAGCGTGTCACGGTCCCGTGCTGCGGCGCAGAAAGTGCGAAAGATGTTGGCCGAGTTGTCAGGTGTAAGACTGCGGTCTGTTGCCGCGGTTCAGAAAGTGCGTAACTTTTGCCCGTATTTTTTTTAAAGAAGACCGCGGTCCCGTGCCGCGGTACAGTGCTGAGATGTGTTTTTTTTTTCAAAACGCAGTAACCGTAAAGACAGCAAACCCTGAAACAAGAAATCAAAAATAACGCAGCTCAAGAATTAAAACAAAATGAAAAATTAAGAAAACATGAAAAACGTGGGTTGCCTCCCACGAAGCGCTGGTTTATAGTCATTAGCTTGACGTTTCAAGAGGGGGTCACGGGGATGGATCCTGGAGCGGGACGGTGTGCTTGTCCTTGCTCCATCCTTGATGAAAATAATGTTTCAACCGGTGCCCATTTACAGTAAAAGTACCCTTTACCTCGTCTTGAAGCTCAATAGCCCCGGATGAATAAACTTTTGTGATAGTGAAAGGACCTGACCACTTTGAACGGAGTTTGCCCGGAAAAAGTCGTAGGCAAGAGTTGAAAAGAAGTACCATATCACCAACCTGAAATTCTCGAGGTGTGATCCTTTGATCATGCCATTTCTTCGTTCGTTCCTTGTACAACTTGGCATTCTCATATGCCTCATGTCGAAATTCGTCAAGCTCATTAAGTTGGAGTAACCTGTTTTTACCTATAGCTTGCATATCAAAGTTAAGCATTTTAATAGCCCAATATGCTCTATGCTCAAGTTCGACAGGTAGGTGACATGCTTTTCCAAAAACAAGGCGGTAAGGTGACATGCCGATTGGGGTTTTAAACGCGGTTCTATATGCCCAAAGTGCATCATCTAGCTTGAGGGACCAATCCTTCCAAGAGGAACTAACTGTTTTTTCTAAGATGCGTTTAATTTCCCTATTCGACACTTCTACCTGTCCACTCGTTTGAGGGTGATACGGGGTCGAGACCTTATGTGTGACACCATATTTTGTTAAAAGAGCATCAAATTGTTTGTTCCGAAAATGTGTGCCACCATCGCTAATAATTGCTCGAGGAGTGCCAAAACGGGTGAAAATATGCTTCTTTAAAAATCTTAGCACTACTCGAGCATCATTAGTTTGCAATGCTTCCGCCTCAACCCACTTAGACACATAATCAACGGCTACAAGTATGTACTTGTGGGAATGAGAATTAGGGAAGGGTCCCATAAAATCAATTCCCCACACATCAAAAAGTTCACATTCTAGCATATTATTTAAAGGCATCTCATGCTTTCGAGAAATATTGCCAACACGTTGGCATTTATCACACGATGCAACAAAAGCATGTTTATCTTTAAATAAAGTAGGCCAGAAGAAACCCGATTGTAGCACCTTGAGGGCGGTCTTAGTGGGTCCGAAGTGTCCTCCAATGACACCATCGTGACAGTGGCGCAAGATAGACATTGTTTCCTCGAAGGGAACACACCTCCGGATAATACAATCTGCACAAACTTTAAACAAGAAAGGATCATCCCACAAATAGTGCTTAGCTTCAGATAGGAATTTCTTCCTCTGATGATAAGTAAGATTTGGGGGGAGTTCCCTCGTGACAAGATAATTCGCAATATCAGCAAACCAGGGGCGGGGTCCATTAACGATAGCATAAAGATGTTCATCCGGGAACTCTTCTAAAATTGGTGTGGCATCTAAAATATCTACCCGAGAGTCCTCAATTCTAGAAAGATGGTCTACAAAAACATTTTCTACCCCCTTTTTGTCTCTAATTTCTAGGTCATATTCTTGTAACAACAAAATCCACCTAATCAATCTCGGTTTTGCGTCTTTTTTAGAGAGGAGGTATTTAAGAGCGGAGTGGTCGGTGTATACAATGACTTTATTCATGACAAGGTGTGAATGGAATTTATCAAAAGCATATACGATAGCGAGTAACTCTTTTTCAGTAGTTGCATAATTCTGTTGTGCATCATTAAGTGTCTTACTCGCGTAGTAAATCGTTCGAAATACCTTATTCTTGCGTTGACCAAGGACTGCACCTACCGCAAAATTGCTTGCATCACACATTAGCTCAAACGGGAGACTCCAATTGGGTGCCATTATCACGGGAGCCGTGATCAATTTTTCTCGAAGAGTGTGAAATGCCTGTAAACAAGAAGCGTCAAAATCAAATTTTGCATCTTTCATGAGGAGGTTAGATAGAGGTTTCGAAATATCTGAAAAGCTCTTAATAAACCGTCTATAAAACCCGGCATGACCCAAGAAACTTCTCACTCCTTTGACAGATGTGGGAGGGGGGAGTTTCTCAATAACTTCTACTTTAGCAGGATCCACCTCAATACCCTTGTGTGAAATACGATGGCCCAAGACTATGCCTTCTTGTACCATAAAGTGACACTTCTCCCAATTTAAAACAAGGTTAGTATCCTCACATCTCTGTAAAACCAATGATAAATTATGCAAACAAGCATCAAATGAAGAGCCAAAAACAGAGAAGTCATCCATGAATATTTCAATGAAATTTGGAACCATATCATGAAAGATAGCCATCATACAACGCTGAAATGTGGCAGGCGCATTACAAAGGCCAAATGGCATTCGTCTATAAGCAAATGTACCATAAAGACAAGTGAAAGTCGTTTTCTCTTGATCCTCCGGTGAAATAGCAATTTGATTATAACCCGAATAGCCATCTAGAAAACAATAGAATTCATGTCCGGCTAACCTTTCTAGCATTTGGTCAATGAAGGGGAGGGGAAAGTGATCTTTTCTAGTAGCATCATTTAATTTCCTATAGTCAATACAAACACGCCAACCTGTCACGGTGCGAGTTGGGATTAACTCGTTTTTCTCATTTGAGATAACGGTTATTCCTCCTTTCTTTGGCACGACTTGGGTTGGGCTTACCCATGCACTATCTGAAATAGGATATATTATACCTGAGTCAAGAAATTTAATCACTTCCTTTTTTACTACCTCTTGCATCATTGGATTTAATCTCCTTTGAGGTTGGATTGTGGTCTTGTAATTGTCCTCCATTAAGATTTTATGCATGCAGATAGCTGGACTAATTCCTTTGATGTCTGTGATCTTCCAATCGAATGCCCTTTTGTGAGTCCTCAATACTCGTAATAGTTTTTCTTCCATGCTTCCTGTCAAAGATGAAGAAATAATCACAAGTAAAATTTCCGAAGTATCAAGGAAAGCATATTTCAAATGAGATGGTAAAGGTTTGAGTTCGAGTGTCGGAGGTTCTTCTATTGATTGTTTTGGTGGAGTGGTCAATGGGCGATCTAGAGATTCAAATCTTGGTCGATAACTCCGCTTATTAGGCGGATTGGCCTCAAGGCTAGCCAACATCTCTTGTAAGTGCTCCACATCGTTCTCTTTGTCCATAGGGCCAATTAAGCAAGTTTTTAATAAGTCATCATCATTATGAAGCTGAAAGTACTCAATAGAAGCATGATCAACAATATCAATAGCATAACAAGTAGGGGTAGTGGAAGGATGCCTCATTGCTTGATATACATTAAAAGTAACCTGATCTTCACCTACTCTTAGTATGAGCTTACCATTAGCGACATCAATTAAAGCTTTACCTGTATTCAAGAATGGACGACCCAAATAAGTGGCATCTCGACGTCTTCTTCCATGTCCAAAACTACAAAGTCCACCGGAAAGATGAACTTATCAACCTTGACTAGTACATCTTCGACCATCCCTCGTGGGTACTTAATGGATCGATCCGCCAATTGGAGAGAAACGGTGGTTGGCTTTGGTTCTCCGAGCCCCAACTTCCTGAAAAGCGAGAAAAGAAGTAGATTAATACTTGCTCCTAAATCACAAAGAACTTTAGAGAAAATAAGAAAACCAATTGTGCAAGGAATTGAGAAACTCCCTGGGTCTTTAAGCTTAGGGGGAAGCTTATTCTGAAGTATCGCGGAACATTCCTCGGTGAGTGCAACGGTTGCATGTTCTTCAAGCTTGCGTTTGTTCGAAAGAATTTCCTTGAGAAATTTAGCATAGCTTGGCATTTGGAGAATAGCATCTGCAAAAGGAATGTTAATGCGCAATTGTTTAAACATTTCTACAAATTTTAGAAATTGAGCATCAAGTTTCCCCCTTTTTAGTGCCAAAGGAAAAGGTGGTCGTGGCTGTACAGGTTCAGGAGCAGTGCGGGATGCAGATTCGCCGTTATCCGAAACAGGTAACTGTGCCGCGGCATTGGACCGCGGTTCGGTGGTGTGCCGCGGTCCTGTTCGGAAAACTGTTTGTCTGAGATGGTGTGCCGCGGTCCCCTTCTAAAAAATTGGACGCTGGAATTTCAGACCGCGGTTCAAGTCGGATTTTTGGAAATTTTCAGCACCAACGTTTTTACCACTTCTCAATGCGATGGCCTGAACCTGTTCTTTCGGGTTTTTCTCGGTGTCGCTAGGTAGCGATCCTGGTGTTCTACCTGAGAGTTGACTAGCCAATTGTCCCAATTGAGTTTGTATGTTGCTCACATTAATTTCAAGGTTGTGACACCATTCATCATTTTTCTTTATATATTGGAGCATCAATTCCTCAAAACTCGGTTTCTTTTCTTGTGGTTGGTAACCTCCTTGTTTGTGAAATGTGTTGGGTTGAAAACCCCCTTGGCGTTGAAATGGCGGTCTATCACCGTGTGATTGAAACCCGGGAGGTTGCTTCACCACATTGTTGTTGTTACTCCATGAGAAGTTTGGGTGATTTCTCCACCCCGGATTATATTTTTCAGAAAATGGATCGTTTTGTGTCCTATTTGAATTTTGCACATAATTCGCATCTTCAACACATTCGGAATGATAAGATTGACTGCCATGTTGACACTCCGTAATGTGATGATTTCCACCACAATTTTCACACAACGTTTGCACTTAGTTTACCGAGAAATTCATAGCATCCAATTTCTTGTGCAATAGTTCAACTTGATTAGCTAGTGAAGTGGAAGCTTCCACTTCATAAACTCCACTCGCCTTCTTTGGAAGTATTACTCTCTCGGTAGGCCATTGGTAGTTATTTTCCGACATTCTATCGATCATTTCCCAAGCCGCTTGTGGTGGTAAATTCATGAGTGAACCACCCGCAGCTGCGTCTAGATGAGTGCGAAGGCCGGGTCCAAGGCCTTGATAAAAGATGGTCACTTGAGTCCAAACTGCAAAATCATGGTGAGGGCATTTTCGGAGAAGTTCCTTGAATCTTTCAAGTGCTTCATAGAGTGACTCTCCCTCCATTTGTCGAAATCCTTGTATCTCAGCTTTGATAGCGGCTGTTTTCCCCGGTGGAAAATACTTACTCAAAAACTTCTCCACCAACTGGTCCCAAGTATGAATGGATGCCGTTGGCAATGAGTCAAGCCAAGCTCTTGCTTTATCCCTCAATGAGAACGGAAAGAGTCTCATTTTAATAGCATCATCGGTCACTCCATTTTGTCGAAATGTGTTCAAATAGCTAAGGAACTTGGTAATGTGAGCATGTGGTGACTCATCCGCCGTACCCCGATATTGTTCATTGGAAATGAGTTGAAGAATAGCCGGTGATATTGTAAAATTGTTTGCTTCTACCGTGGGTAGTACGATAGCACCAGCGGCTCCATGAACAGTGGGTTGCATATAATCACGTAAAGGACGGGGAGCTTGCTCTTGTCTTTGTGCTAATGTGGCAGCAACAGCGGCTTGAATCATGGCTTGAATTCCCGAGTCCTCTAAATTAACGGGATTGTTCCCTTCCATTGCCTCAAATTGATTCTCGTTTTGGCTTTGTGCTCGTCTTCTTCTATTGAAAGTGCGCTCGATCTCGGAATCAAAATCTTCAAGGTTTCCTTGAGATGTGCGGGTCTTGCAATACTCAAAGAAGTCAACCTAACAATAGAATCAAAAGAACCAAAATTAAAACGTAAAAACAACAAACCAAAACGCAAAAACAGCAACTTTTAACATAAAAACAGCAACTCAAGATGTAAAAACAGCAAACCAAAATAGCAAAAACAGCAACTAAACCATAAAAACAGCAACTAAAACACAAAAACAGCAACTTTAGACGTAAAAACAGTAAATCAAAATGTAAAAACAGCAAACCAAAATGCAAAAACAGCAACTTAGTCTTAGAATAGATAAGTGAATTACAATATTAAATAACGCAATTGTCCCTGGCAACGGCGCCAAAAACTTGACACGCGAAATCCTAGCAAGTATACTAGGTCGTGCAAAGTAATAAAGTGGACTATTTAGCCCGGGGTGTATCGTCTCCACAGGGACAATTGGATTCAATGCTCGTAATTGCTATATTACCTATTTCTAAGCTAAATCAATTTATAAGATGATAGGTGTTTATACTATGAAAATAACTAAAGATAACTAAAATGATTATCAAGGTAATAACTCAAATGGAAAGAGGTGATTGGGTTATGATCCTACTATGTTCTATTCTATGTTCATGAACTCTCAATTATCCGGAATTTTAGAACGCTCTTGTTATGGCGAAACCCCCTAATGTATTTATTATCCAATCTCTTGAAATAACAAGCCTATACTAGTTAACAACTTCCTATATCTCTATAGTGAAGATTGAATTAACTAACATGCATTTAGGTTCAAAGGAATTCCTTGTTTACGAAGATCCTACATTCAATCGGGTCATCTTATCACAAAAAGCCACACAACGCAATCGATTCTATCTCTAGTCAATTGTTACGTTATGATGTTTGATTTTTCGATCTCCCTTTATCTATCTCCTCTCGGTCTCAAGACAAAGCATTATATCAAACACATGGTGATCATTGATGTGAAAGCATTAAGCATAAAATCAAACATGTAACAAGAATGTAATAAATCCGGAAATTAATCATTCATTAAACACAAAACATCACAAAGTATTCACATAACCCAACCACAAAGATGCTTAGCTCATACTTACAATAACAAATGATTCAACAATTCTATAAGACATAGTTGATAAACTAATCAAAGAGAAAGAGTTGAATTACTCCCTATTACAAGGTGTGAATCCAAGCTTTTGATGATGAAAATGACTCCTCAAGCTTCCTTGGGTCTTCCTATGGCTTCCCCTAGGTGTTTTAGAACAAGTGTAAGTGTTTTCCAAGAGAAAAGTGTGTTATAAAGAAGGAAAACGGCGGACTTAATTTTAGGGCTTTGGGAGAATTGGACCGCGGCACACATTCTTAACTGACCGCGGTCCGGATGGCAAGTAGCGCCGCGGCACAGCGCCGCGGTCCAATTGGCAAGTATTACCGCGGTTTGAGCCGAGGTCTAAACAGGGCGCCGAAGGGTCATTCATCAAAGGGCCGCGGCATTGTGCCGCGGTTTCTGGGCGCCGAAGGCCGCGGTTCCGTGCTGCGGTCCTATCCGGATTTCTGAGCTTGGCATCGCACCGCAACCGCGGTCTTACACCGGGTCTAGTGCCGCAGTCCAGAGTGGCAATTTCATATTTTTCTTTGCTTTTCCGTCTCTTGTTCGGCCTTCTTACTCGATAATCGATCTATTTGGCTTAAATCCCTACACACATGAAATTGAAACAAATCAAAGAACTATGCGGAATATTCATTACTAAATTATGACGAAAATACCTAAATCAAAGGGGTAAAAACTCGTAAAATGTGAACTTATCAGTTTGTAATCTTTGATAATCTTTGAAAGTCTCTTTATGGTGTGAAACAGAGCCCCCGTGCTTGGTGTGGCAAATTTAGTCAAGTAATTGAAAAGTTTGGAATGAGCTAGAGGCTGGCCATTCAGTGTCTTATAAATACTCTTCATCTAGTATTATTCTTCTTGTTGTGTATGGAGATTATTATCACTAAAAGTGATGTTATGGGAGTATCATCTCTGAAGTCTTTTTTTCAAAGTCAGTTTCACACTAAGGATTTAAGGTCATTGAAATACTTCTTGGGAGTTGATGCGATAAGGAGTAAGAAGGACATCTTTTTATCTCAAAGGAAAAATGTGTTTGATTTATTAGCTGAGACGCTAAACCATGTAGCAGTCCCCTGCAACCGAATCTACAACTCACAAAGAAGGGTGACTTATTCGAAGATCATGAGAAGTCAGTAACCCACCTGGATATTGCATATGATATTAGTATTGTCAGTCAGTATATGTCTTCTCCAACATTTGATCATCGGGCTGCTTTAGAACATATCTTGTGTTACTTGAAAGGAGCTCCTGGACGAGGCATATTATATAAGAATCATAGTCACATTTGTATAGAGTATTTTTCTGACACAGACTGGGCAGGTTCTAGAATTGACCAAAAATCTATTACAGGTTATAATATTTTCTTTTGAGGAAATTTAGTCTTATGGAAGAGCAAGAAATAAAATTTTGTATCTCGCTCTCCGCATAATCAGAGTATAGAGCTCTGGCGCAGTTTACTTGTAAATTAATACGGATATATCCGTTACTAATTGAAGTTGGTCTTAGAGTCTCAATGCCAGCGAAACTTTGGTATGATAACCAAGCAGCTCTTCATATTGCCTCTAATCCTGTGTTTCACAAACGAACGAAACATATTGAGTTTGACTGTCATTTCGTTCATAAAAAGGTGCAACAAAGTTTGATTTCTACAAGATATGTGAAGACTGAAGACTAACTGGAGATCTGTTTACAAAAGCTCTAAATGGAGTTCAAGTTGATTATCTTTATAACAAGTTGGGCATGATTTACATCTATGCTCCAACTTGAGGGGGAGTGTTATAGAATATGAATGTAAATATTTTAGGAGATATTTAAGTGAATTGATTGATTCCCTTCCTTAGTTAGGGTATGCTCGTGTACATTGGTTGAATAAAACCTCAAAAAATTTCTCTCATCTCTTTCTACAATAGACATTAGTGTATTTGATACAAACACACATAAAGAACAAGTTCACTGATCACCCTAACTAAAACTTCTAAATTGGAATTATTTCTAAATATGATGATTTAGGAGTTCCATAATCACGATAGTGCAAGATTAATACTTTGACTCACAGTAATCGTGTATCTTGACTTAGTGCACTTTGACTTATGTGCCAATTCTTTTATAAGAACAATTATGGACTGGTGATTGGATGTAGTAACTGTTAGACTAAACCAGCTATCTAGCACCCGAAATCATGCCTACACAGTGGAAGCAAATTTCTTAAATTTTAATATCAACGCGTAAAATGGGTAATTTTTACATATCAAACTCGATTTTACAATAATCACATACAATGCTGGTTGTCTAGCCATTATACCTTTTTCGAGTTGTGTCATAAACTAACTCTTGCAGATTCACGCTACCTTTGCATTTACTTCACCTTCAAGCTTTTTCTTGTCTATCTAGATAGAACCTTCAAGCACTCCACATGTCGTGCCTCTAAGTTTATCCATGCTCCAAGTATTTCTTGAAACTCTTTAGTATTACTTCGTGTTGGCTTAATTATACTAAATTTGGCTTATGGGAAATTAGGAAGAAATAAGTGTATAGGCTTATAGAGATGATGAGAGGAGAAAATTTTTATCACAAATTGTTTTTCCAAACACTAATAAAGTGTAGAGGGCAATGGCTTTGAGCCTCTAAATAGGCCTAGTGGCCGCCCTCTCTCTCCCTCCTTAAAAGTCAAACTCATTTGCTTGTTGCAGTTCCTTCCATATATCCAATTCCTAGTATATTTAGGATATCTTTCTACACAAGAAAGATATATAGTACTGATATGCCCGCAATTCCTAACTATGTTAGTGGGCCCCAGGAAAGTATGGGCAACCTATATTATGATGCTTTGAGCTAAGAATGGAACGTAAAGCCCAAAATGAATTAATTTCAGAGAAAGCCCGCAAGACAAATCTACCATGGTCTCAAAAGCTAAGCTAATAGGAGATCTCACAAGTCATCTAATAGGATAATCCACAGGGGATCTAACGGATGGCTGAACAAAACGGTGGAAAGCGTAGCTGACAAAGGATGAGTGTGGATCAAATCAAATCAAATCTCAACAAATATCCCGTAAAAGAAGGGGAAATGATCCCATATCCCCCCATTATTGCCCAAAATCGCTTAACCACTAGAGAGGGGATAGAAAAATCGGCCCTATGGCCTTATTTATAGGAGAAAAGTCATTTTTTGTATTTTACAATCATTGGGAAGAAAAAGATTTGATATCTCTGTAGTTCCTTTGAAGAACACAGTGAAACAATTAAAAAAAAAACTCTCTTTTCATTCGTATTAGGGTAAAATGCATTTTCGACCCCAACATATGTCGGTTGGAGCACTTTGGTACCTAATCTATTGATTTTTACACTCGAGTACCCAACCTTTGTGAATTTTGACACATAAGTCCACCGGAAAAATAATTTGGAATATTTTCTCCGAAAAGTCTGTCACGTACCTTAGGCATGACTCAAATTGTATACCAAAGTATACATATCATCTAATGTATAGGTAGTCGGATGCACTAAATATCATAGGAGAGGGTGCAAAGTACACATATCATGCAATGTATAGGTAGTCGAGTGCACCATGTAAGTTAATTTATCCCTTCGGTGAACTTAAATGACACAATATACAAAGGTTGGATACTCGAGTGTAAAAATTAATAGATTAGGTACCAAAGTGCTCCAACCGACATAGGTTGGGTTCGAAAATTCATTTTACCCTTCGTATTATTTACCTCTTTAGATTCTAGATTTCTTGCATTCATTACACATAAGATACTTAATCTACAATTAATATTAATTAAACTAATCACTTAATCTCTATTCAATTAAGTTTACTAAAGAACTAATTTTAACTACATAGGATTATTTCCCTTTTAATAAATTCCACATAGGAATTAATCTAATGCACTTAGGATTAATTCCACAATTAATTCTACACAAAAACTAACAATTTCCATAAGGAGGTTCATACTCAAGTTATGTGTGTACCTCTTAGGTCCATTTACATGCTAGCAATTGGACCTTCCTCTTAGGCTTAAATAATTGTCGCACAAAAAATTAATTAAGGTCTCGAGTCTTATCACCAAACTCGACTCGAGGCTCCAACCAATCATGATTTGATGTCTAGCAACGTAGTCATGGAGACCTAGATATAAATGATTATCATGAAGGACGTCTCCTGCTTATGATCTTCGTGTGAGCCACTCCTTCCATAATTTTCTTGATCCGAGTCTAGAGTTTGGATATAGTTGAAACTCTAGCTCAGATAACTAGTCTATGTTTGTGTTGTGATCATACTGATCTTCGCCATCTAAGAAGAATCACCAATTCTTCTTAATGACTTAGATACTTTAGCTAGAGATTTTCCACTGGTCATCTATGTCAAGCAACAACATCGGAAATCTTTTGGTATCTGTACCGTGGATGGATCCCTCTTTTGATGTCATCTATTCCATTGTTTAGCCAGACTACACCCAACCTTAGTTGTAATGGAGCAAAGTGACAAGAAGATGTAATAGATTTAAGTGTTAATTTTAAGTATTATAAGTGGTGTTGTAATTTAGGGTTAGTATTATAAGTGTTGTTGTAATTTAGATAAGTTGTTATTTCCTTGTTAAGTTGTTGTTCTCCTTTTAAGTTAAAGTTTCTCTTTTATAGGGCAGTTAGCAGCGTGTGTCAGTTAGAGTTTTTAATTTGTGGGGGCAGTTAGCAACGTTCAAAAGGTGTGTAACTGGTATTACAGAATCATTATCGAAGGAAAAAATATTTCTGGGAACTGGGAAGCCTCTGGCTTTTGGGCAAGAAGTAATTCTTGTGGAAAATCTTCATTCTTGAATTTATTTCTTAACAAATTGGTCCGACCTGCCGGATCCAAACACCACCGGAGATGACGAACACCAGATCAACGTCAAAAAATCGTATTGATAAAATTGAAGAAGTTCTGAGCATGTTGACGGAGGAGCAGACACATATCGGTACACGAATAGGGACGCTGGAAAATTCTATGGCTGAAGTTCTCACAACCTTGCGTGCGATGAAGCCAACCGATGTACCCACTCCAGGCGCTGCTGCTACAGCAACTTCCGCAGCAGCCGAGAGTGCCGCTGTTAGCCCCGAATCAGTGGAAACTGTCGTACCAACCGCACCTTCCACGGCGGTGCAATTACCTACATTCGGTGGAACTGATCCGATTGGTTGGCTAGCCGGGCTGACCAACAATTTGACATCCATAATACGCCACAAGATTAGAAAGTAGTTGTTTCCATGGTTGCAATGGAGCGGTCAGCCTTGCATTGGTTTCGTTGGCTCAAGAATCGCAAACCACACACAACTTGGTTGGAATTTTCGCAAGCCATTACGCTCCGTTTTGACGACTGTTATTCCAACAACCACTATGAGCGGTTAGCGGCGGTAAAGCAGGTTAATTCTGTAGATTACTATGTTTGCTACTTATGTTTTTAAAAGGATACGAGGTTGACCTTAAATTTTTAAAATTTGGTTAAGTTCAATCCACTAATGAAAAAGGGAGGGGACCCTGTCGTCTTGGGCCTCGAAAACCTGGATGCTCCTCAACCAATTGTTGGACCAATTATAGATGTGAATGCACCTCCACCACTAATGTTGTCATTGATATTTCATCTAATAGTTATGGTAGCACTATTAGCAAATTTTGGGGAGATGTCTTTAAGGGAGGTACACATCTGACACTCTATCGGGTGTGTTCGTTTCTTCAATGTCCAATAGCAGTGATGGTTTAGAAGGGCCAAATTCTAATGTCTCTAACTCCCCAGGGAAAATTTGATAAAGTCTTTACACAAGGATCGTAGTTGTTTTTGGTATGGTACGGAGGAAGTTCTTCAATGTTTGTGTCTAGTTTGTTTTTAAAATAGCATTATGAATATTTTGTTTAATGTTTATGTCTTAAAGGGGGCCCTATCATTGATCACAAGGTAGAGGAATGGTCTATAATGAATACTCCTTCAATTTTCACAACTGTGAAGAAAGTTCATTTTCAAAGTTTTATATATATGAATATAGTAATGTTAGTAGTATCTTGTCTATCTTAATTATTCCATGGCTAAAAAAGAAGAAGATTGAGTTAAGAACTAAATTAGACGATCTATTTCGAAAATACTTTGACCATACAGAGATATCAAACTTTATTCAGAAAGATCAAGGTAATTTGGTATGTTTTTCTTACTGGTGGGAGTGAGTAGAAGTTCAATTGAGTTGTAGTAGCATTTTCTGGAAAATCTTGAATTTTGCTTGAATTGGCTCGGAAAAATTACATTCATTTTTGGTTTTTTCAACAATCTGTCTTTACCTTGGTCAAATCTTGATACATCTACTTTCGCCCATCTTTTTTTCAAGGAGCTTCACAGAATATAAAGATTGCATCTATACATTCCAAGTAATCCAAGTTAGAAGGAAATATTAAATTCAAATCAAAATCATTACCAATTCAAGAACACTTTATCCAAGAACACCACCAATTATGGTCTATAAAATATGTCCACAATTTAACACTCCACAAAAAGGAATGAGCCATATACTAACTACCCCTCAGTACAAATAGACATAATCTGAAACATTAGAAAATGAAGGAAAAAATTCATAGTTCAGGCATCCTTAAAAGAACGATATTAAGTTCAATCATCTTCACTTCAAACAAAAGCTAGTATCGGTTACAACTTCTCAAGAATGATACCGGTCTTCCACAATCATCTTCACCATGAAAATCTTGTTAACATCAGTTAGACTAAAGAAAAGTTTGAGGTCCTTGGTATTGTTGAAAAGGAACTTTGATACAGAGATCTTCTCTTCAACACCAAGTTCCTTCATTGTGTCAAGTGCGTTGAAGATGGCTTTTCTTTGGTTCGATGCATTATTGTCCCTTTGGCAATGTCACTTATTTCTCACAGTGCACATTGAACAACTCATTGAACCTTTCATCCCCATCATCAATGATCTTCCCATTTTTAGAAGACTTACCCTTCCCACTAGCACGTGATTCTCCTTGGGTCATATACGTAAATCCACGAAAGCCACCACAATCTGCTGGATGGAAATCAGGAATATTGTGTTCATCTTCATCTTTAGATTGTATCTAAGTGTCCTTGTTGAACAACCCTTGAATAACCTCGACAAAATCTTCAGTGTTTTCCACCATCGCATGATGTTTCCCAAAAATATCACACCATTAGGTGTAAAATCGCCATGATTTGAATCTCATCATGCGAGCATTGTTCTTAGTCTGAAAGTAAACAATAATATACATTACAAAAATATGAAAAATAGTTTAAATGTAACAAATATTTGACATTGATAACCATATATTATTTGTATATATAATTTGCAATCTAAATAGTAATGCTAAATATACCTTAACTAAGTTATCCCAAGCTTAATCAAAATCCACCCTAAACTACCATAGTTCTTCTTCCACGCATGACCTCGTTGGAATCATATAAAGACAATTCCTATTTTTTGAGTTTGTGTGGCTCTTGTCGAGTATCTGTCAATGGGAAAGCTTTGAGCATTGCCCGCTCGAGAATGCCGATGTACTCTGTCTTGAATCCATTATTAGCCTTATATCCTTGTGCCACGAGATCTTTTATAGAACTTACTAAGACTTTTTCCTCAGCTATTGACAATACTCTTCTTCTTTTCCTGGTATGCTCACGTACAGGAACTTTTCGTGCTCCGCTAGAGTTAGTAGCCACGGTACTGTAATAAACCAATAACGCACAATGACATAACAAAGTGTATACAAGCCTAATAGAGCAATATGGTAGAGATATAATTAGCACATATCATCAATAACATGTATTCAATATTCATCCAATAGCATAATAAACAACAATGTAATAAGCAAATATTCATCAATAACAGGTACTCAATAATGATATTGAAATAGAGCAATACATAGTAATATGTTTCAAGTTTATAAAACAAAAATTATTATACCAAATGCTAATAGGCCCCTTTCCATTGATCATACATAGATCTAGCACAATTGTCTCTCCAACTGGCCCACACCTGAGAGGTATCAACTTTTTCTATGTATCCGACATGATGGTCGTCAACAGGGTCTACGTACTCAGGAAGTTTTGCTTCTTAAGGATCTATTAACATCTCCATCCGTATGTAATTTTGGGGTGAACAACACCGTAATGATCCGATTATGGATTTTGACTGAATAAAAAGAATGACTCCTTAGACTGGCCCAACGCATTTTCAATAAACCATGAGCGCTAACATTACGTTCCTTTGCATGATTTTTATTGAAAAATTCAATACAGTTTGAGTTGGAAAAGGGCAGGTATCCCAGTCATGTGTATGGTACCGAACACCTCAATACGGTGTTAAAAAACCATTACAATTCATTTAACCACCATTGCATAGATAGTAGTTTCCTGAGACATATTGTATTCAATTAAAATTCATATAAAGTGCAATTTAAATAACTGATAAATTGGAGTGCTAAAGAATTAATTACAAATATCACTCGGAACTTCAACCCATGCGCTCTAGTAATGGCATCTTTAAAACCCTGCTATCAGCAACAGACCCCCACCAACCAGTGAGAATGTATACAAACTTCATGTTTGTATCATAAACCCCTAGGACATTCACATAAACATCCTCTTTCCTATTCTTGTCGGGATATGAGTAACGTCTAGTGCACCTAAGCATCACTAATTTGTACAATATTAAACACATGACGAAGATATATGTAAGAACAAAAGTATTTGTTTTAATTAAAATGAATAAGTCTTTAATATGTTACCTTAAACCATTTGCACCTACTCTTTGTCGCATCTTTTGAAACATGCTCTAGGTTGGAAAGAAATGGTGAGTGTAGCTTAATGATTGCATTTAAGACAACGTTGAAGTGTTTGCTTATTGTGTATCCAAATCTTTTAAAGGAATTTTTTAATATGCAATTTTTAGTGTGATGTGCTAACACAAACATGAAATATGCTACTTGTTCAAGTATTTGGACATTCTTTGTACTAACAAGTCCACCTACATTTTCTAGTATGTAGCACAACATGCCAAAGGCATTGTGATCCATTTGGAGGTAATCTACACAAATTTGGTCAGTATAGGATATGATGTCATGCAATATTTCAAGTTATTTGCGCAATCTAGCAGTTCAACTATAAGTACAATGACTGACATGCTCTAAAAGAGATCGTCTACACTTTCGAGCACGATACACCCGATATAAAGATCATAATAAAGTTTGACTATGTGACATAATTTTCTCAAGTAAGATATAGAGCTCTTCATGCTCTATACATCCATCCATTGATTATGGCAGTGTAATTCAGATGGAAAAATTAGTAACGTAAAAAAGAATAAAAATATAGATGTGTATTTTGAAAGTATCGAATTATGACGTGTAATCCCCACAATTACTTATTTTAACCCTCATGACTAGTGGGTTTTCTTCTTCAATTATTTTTTAAAAAAAACATTATGGAATTCAAGTCAAAGCAATTGAAAATTGAAATCAAAATAAAGACAAAACTTTTCATTTAAATTATATAAGTAAAATAACCTACATATGTATTCATAATTTCTTCAATAAATAACACTTTACACATTTAAAACTGAAACCTTATTTGAATTTACTTTCTGTAACCCTAATTACAAAATATGTATATATATATACAACAAAAATCAAACCCCCACCTCATTAAATCAAGAACCTGCAAATAAAAGAAAGCTCACCAAAATGCTACACAAACCCATATGAATAATTAGAATTTGGCAAAGTAAAAGAAATTCTTTATTTTTCTTGATTATAAATTGCTATTACAGTCCCCAAAATAATTATATACAAAAAATCTCCCAAGCAAATTTTGGACCATTAAACGTAAACACGCCTCTTTTACCTTGCAAGTTAACTTGAACATAAGATACTTGCAATTTCATTCACAATATCCTACCTGAAAAATCCAAAAATTGGCTTGTTTTAAGAAGCTGCAATTTATGCATCCAAGAAAAATGAACTTGGGTTCCCCTATAAACCCTATCTTTTGATGGCTTTGGCGTTTGTAGGGTTCTGGATGGGGTGGGGTAGGAGAGGAATTAGGGATTTAGAAATGGAGTGAAGCAACAAAAAATACATAGCAGGATAGTATATAATTCTTACCGTAGGAGGGGGTATGTTCAGCAAATTGTATAGGTTAGTAGGGATATATATGCCACTTATTATTTTCACTTCATGCTTACTTGTGCAAGATAAGTTAATCCGCCCACTGTTCTGATGATAATTTATCAATTGAATCTGGAATAAGGTCACGGCCCCCTGTCAATCATGGGCCCTAGTACCAAACTAGGGATCAACGGGATTAAGTAATCAGTCGTGCCCTATCAACCATACCAAATGAGCCGAGGAGGTACTAATTTATGAGGAAATATGAGTGAATCCGTAATTTAGGCATTCGTCAGCAAGTGTGGATATAATCCACCTTTTATATATATATTAGTGTGTGTGTGTGTTATATGAAAAAAGCCAAGCTGGGTGGAAAAGTAGAAAAAATTCTTTATTTTTATTTATTCATTATAAACTGCTATATACAGTCTCCAAAATAATTATATACAACAAGTCTCCCAAGCAAATTTTGGACCATTAAAAGTAACCCACTACTTTTACCTTGCAAGAGTTTCATGTTAACTTGAACATAAGATACTTGCAATTTCATACACAATATCCTACCTGATAAATTCAAAAATTGGCTTGTCCTAAGAAGCTTCTATTTATGCATCCAAGAAAATGAACTTGGGTAACCCTGGAAAACCATATCTTTTGATAGCTTTGGCATTTGTAGGGTATTGGAGGGGGTGAGGGTAGGGGTGGGGGAAGAATTATGGATCTACAAATGGAGTGAAACAACAAAACATATATAACAGGATAGTATATAATTCTTACCATAAGATGGGGTATTTTTAGCAGATTGTATAGGTTAGCAGGGATACAAATGTCACTTTTTTTTTCACGCTTACTTGTGCAGGTTAAGTTAATCTGTCTACTTTTCTGATGATAATATATCAATTGAATCAGGGATAAGGTCACGGCCCTTTATCAATCATAGGACCTTGTACATTGTACCAAACAAGGGATTAGAGGGATTAAGTAATCAATCGTGCCCTATCAACCATACCAAACGAGCCGAGGGGGTACTAATTTATGAGAAAATAAGAGTCAATCTGTAATTTAGGCATTTGTCAGGGAGAGTGTATTTAATCTACCTTATATCTATATATATATATATATCTGTGTGTGTGTGTGTGTGTGTGTATTTGTTACATGAAGGAAGCCAAGCTAGGCTTATGTGTATCATGATAATGCATCCCACCCATCCCAACTAATCTAACTAAGAGAAAGGCCCAGTGAGGATATCAAGTGAAGCGGCCCGGCCCAGCATGGATGGGCTGATTTTTACAGGTTGAACATATCGTCAAGTGTCCTAGGCGGGATTGTCATCTATGGGCTCAATGTCAATGTAGACCTAGAGTCCATCTTTTTTGTCAGTTAATTGTATAAAATTAGGAAACTGGAAATCTTACAAGGAGATCATATATGATACTCCTTTAAACCTTTAAATTTTCCAAGAAATAATATGGTTTCTTTTGTGTTCTAAATATATTATATTATTAGTGTGAATTTTATTCACATCAATCATCATTCGATAGAAAACTAAGTTGATGGATATTCAAAATTGTCGAACCACACTAGTATTGGTCAAAGTTTAAGCAGCAAGAGAAAGGATCTACCTTTTGCTCATTTTTTGTGAGGTACAAAATTGCAATGCACATTTGACGCTTTCAAAGCATCCTAACTCTTGATAGCGTCTTTCTTTTTTCTATGTAATGCAATCTTGCATTCAAGGAGGATCACGTCTCGGAGTGTTGCAGTAGGATCTTCAACTTTGTACTTTCTCTTCAAACTTTATTAATCGCATATGGAATTCGATTTCATCATTTTGGTTCCCCTTGGTGGAAAAGGAGGCAAGACATTAAGTAGACAAAAGGAATAAATAAGAGTGGCGTGCAACTATGATGTAAAAAGAATGAAAGGATGCAATGATGAGCAACATTCAACACTGCTATTATCGTTCTTTGCTTGCGCAAGAAAAAAAATGTAGTTTATTTATGAAAAATAGTAATCGTTACTAAAAAAAATTTAGATGATTTGGTTTTAATACAACAAAGAAGTAGGTGGAGAATAATCATTTGTCTCAAATGATTCATGAAAAATGACCAAACACCTCTCAATTTAGGGTTCTGCTAGGAGTTCCCCAACAATAAGACGATTGTTGACACATTTAAAAAATAAGAGAAACATATTTTAGGGATACAAATACTAGGACTACTCTCATGAGATAGTAGATAGCATGATTAGAACCCTTATTGCCAAGAAATAAAAAATGGTTGGTAACAAATATACATTTAAATATGAATGTGATTTGATTTTGCCACAATAGGTTTGTCCTTTGTCACTTATGGGGCTAATAAGTCTTATTAGTTTGATTTGTAAATTCTCATTAATGTTGAGTTTCTTTTCATTATTCGAAACATAATTTTGTGGTCTGAGTTGATAAGAGGTCCATCACTCAAAGATGGTGATATCAACTGAGTCAACATACCATTTTTGTATCTACCAAAGTAATATAGTCATTAAATTTTTTATAGAAATTAACTCGGTCCAATGAGTTTTTACTCTAAAGTGATAGCATCAATTGTCTTTAGTTCAATTGAAGGGAATGCTTTCAAGGCACCGTGCCATACACATTGCTTAAAAATACACCCCTTAAGAATGTCCTCAGAGCTATTGGACTTAATGTTAGAGATAGATGCTTCATGAGCCAGACTCGACAACAGTTGGGGCTAGGCAAGACAATGAGAGGTGATGAAATTATCATCATACTAGGCTTTCTTTCTATTCTTGTAAGAATAATTTCGTTTATACAGTATATTAATAAAAGACATTTATTCATATTTCTTTTATTGCTTATAATTGTTTGATGAAATTCCTAGATTTCATAAATAGACGCGAGGCTTGATAGCTCATTCGATGGATATCATAAAACAAGTCTCTAAGGTTGTGATGTCTAAACCTTGTCCACACCATAAAATTATGAAGATGAGATATTGATAATTCGGAAAGACTTGCGCCTATGATGCAAACTTTTTAGTTGGAGCATGTCTCGTTTCATAAATGTTATAGAATAGGAATGCATATATTTTAGGAGATATTTAAGAAAATTGATTGATTCCCTTCCTTAGTTATGGTACGCTCTATTTGTATAAATATCATGTACATTGGTTGAATAAAACATTATAAATTTTCTCCCATCAATTTCTACATAGTATCGAGCCAACCTATTAAAAAAATCTATTAGGGTTTCATTTTTTTTTGTTGCCCAAGTTTGCAACATCTCGGGTCACCCTTTAGAGTGATTTTTAGTTCTCACCACCACCGCAGGAGGAGCGCTGCCCCATTTTCGGCCGCCGTTTGATCAGCACATACGTCTCACGCGCAGCGTAAAGTTTCCAAAAAATTTCACGCGCCGGAAAGTGCGGCCGTCTTTTGATCTCCGACCAATTTTTCTGGCATCACCCCTGCTTTGTTCTGGTTATGTGCCTCACTGCTTAATTTGATCATTAACTGTTTTGGGTTTGCCTTTTTTATTTGTGTTGTTCATCTTCCACCATTGCTATTTTCTGCTGTTTGTGTTGCTTTTTTTCTTCTTTGGCGTGAAACTTTTGTTGGGTTTGTTTTTGGTGTGACATTTTGTTGGGTTTGGATTTTGGTGTCGTACAGGTGACAAACGGACAATTGTTACAGTATGTGCAATTGAATTTGCTAAATTTCTTTAGTGCCAAGACATTTTAAAAACAACATCTCATTCTATCAGTGCCATTGCCGAGTCAAATAATCCAACTATGTGCCTCCTTTCTTGTTCCTCACAATGGGTCATTGACTTGGGTACTTCTGACCATAGGTTAGGTAATCCAAATTTGTTTACCACATGTACACCACACACCTCATCACCTAAAGTCACTTTAGCAGATGGTTCTACATCTACTGCCCTTAATTCTGGGACTGTTCATCCCATGCCATCAATTTCTTTAGCACATGCCTTTAGTCTCCCTGATTTCTCTTTTAATTTAATGTCTGTGAGCAAAATAACTCGTACTCTCAATTGTTGCATATCATTCTTTATGGATTATTGCTTATGATGAAACAAATTATTTGGTAAAGATCGTGTATTGAGAGGTCTCTACTTATTGGATATTCAGGCACAGATGCCCCGGTCCATTGCTTACTCGGCAGTCTTAACTCCTTTTGAAGCCCATTGTAGGTTAGGACACCCTTCTCTACCAACGTAAAAGAAAATTTGTCCTCAGTTTAACGATGTGTCCTCTTTACATTGCGAGTCGTGTCAGTTTTCCAAACATGATCGGTTGTCTTCTATTCTTGTGTCAATAAAAGAATAAGTTCACATTTTAAATTAGTTCACTTAAACGTTAGGGGTCCTTGTCTTGTTGTGTCCAATCCTGGATTTTGATTTTTTGTTACATTTGTTGATAATTTTTCTCGCATGACTTGGGTTTTTTTTTAATGAAAAATTGGTCTGAAGTCTTTACCCATTTTACTGCCTTCTGTGCTAAAATTAAATTGCAATTTAATATTTTAGTGAGTACTTTGTGAAGACAATGCCAAAGAATATTTTTCTAATACCTTTCAGACCTATATGGTTAAAAATGGAATTATTCACCAATCCTCTTGTGTTGACACGCCATCTCAGAATGGTGTAGCTCAAAGGAAGAACAAACATTTGTTTGAGACAGCTAGAGCCCTCTTATTCCAAACACATGTGACTAGTTGCTTGTGGGCTGATCCTGTCGCACAGCTTGTTTCTCATTAATCGTATGCCATCTTCTGTCCTTCATGGTGAGATCCCTTATAGTATCATTTTTCCTACAAAACCTCTATTTCCTATTGAATTTTGTTTATTTGGTAGTACTTGTTTTGTTCAAAATGTTCAACCTAATGTTACTAAGCTAGATCCCAATCAGTCAAATGTGTTTTTCTGGGTTACTCTAGGTTATAAAAAGGGTATCGGTGTTATCGTCCTAGTCGTGGAAAATATCTTATCTCTGCTGACTTCACTTTTATGGAACATTGCTCCTTCTTTTCGGCCTCTTCTACTCCTACTGACAGTCAGGGGGAGAATGATGTTGGTTTACCACATTACCTATCAGGCACTGATTGTTGCTCCTCCAAAATCACCTACATATCATCCACCTATTCACCATGTTTATTCCTGATGGCGGGATCCTTCTATTACATGTCCAGCACAGGTTTCTACTTCACCTTCGGATTCATCAGCCAATGATCTTGATCTTCCTATTGCCCTTCGTAAAGGTAATGACAATGCACTTATCCCATTTAGTCTTTTGTTTCATATAATCATTTGTCTTCTTGATCATGCTCTTTTGTTGCTTCTCTTAATTCTCTATCTCTTCCTAAGACTGTTCACTAAGCCTTGTCCCATCCTGGCTGGCGTGAGGCAATGATAGATGAGATGAATGCTTTAGATGTTAATGGTATTTAGGATCTAGTGAGTTTACTTGCAGGAAAAAGGGCTATAGGTCGTAGGTGGGTTTTGGTTATTAAAGTGAATATTGATGAATTTACTAATCGACTTAAAGCTCGCCTTGTCGCCAAAGGCTATGCCCAGACTTATGGTATGGATTATTCTGACACTTTCTCACTTGTGGCTAAATTGACCTTCGTTCGGTTATTCATGTCTATGGCCGCCACTCGTGATTGGCCCTTGCATTAGTTAGATATCAAAAATACCTTCTTGCATGGAGACTTATTGGAGAGCAACCACCAAGGTTTGTTGCTCAGGGAGAGTATGGAAAAGTTTGTAATCTTTGATAATCTTTGAAAGTCTCTTTATGGTTTGAAGCAGAGCCCCCGTGCTTGGTTTGGCAAATTTAGTCAAGTAATTGAAAAGTTTGGAATGAGCTAGAGGCTGGCCATTCAGTGTCTTATAAATACTCTTCATCTAGTATTATTCTTCTTGTTGTGTATGGAGATTATTATCACTAAAAGTGATGTTATGGGAATATCATCTCTGAAGTCTTTTTTTCAAAGTCAGTTTCACACTAAGGATTTAAGGTCATTGAAATACTTCTTGGGAGTTGATGCGATAAGGAGTAAGAAGGACATCTTTTAATCTCAAAGGAAAAATGTGCTTGATTTATTAACTGAGACGCTAAACCATGTAGCAGCCCCCTGCAACCGAATCTACAACTCACAAAGAAGGGTGACTTATTCGAACATCATGAGAAGTCAGTAACCCACCTGGATATTGCATATGATATTAGTATTGTCAGTCAGTATATGTCTTCTCCAACATTT
This sequence comes from Buddleja alternifolia, assembly GCA_019426215.1. NCBI lineage: Eukaryota > Viridiplantae > Streptophyta > Magnoliopsida > Lamiales > Scrophulariaceae > Buddleja > Buddleja alternifolia. The sequence continues at coordinate 12,380,999 of CM033391.1, read as the reverse complement.
GATCATCGGGCTGCTTTAGAACATATCTTGTGTTACTTGAAAGGAGCTCCTGGACGAGGCATATTATATTAGAATCATAGTCACATTTGTATAGAGTATTTTTCTGACACAGACTGGGCAGGTTCTAAAATTGACCAAAAATCTATTACAGGTTATAATATTTTCTTTTGAGGAAATTTAGTCTTATGGAAGAGCAAGAAATAAAATTTTGTATCTCGCTTTCCACATAATCAGAGTATAGAGCTCTGGCGCAGTTTACTTGTAAATTAATACGGATATATCCGTTACTAATTGAAGTTGGTCTTAGAGTCTCAATGCCAGCGAAACTTTGGTATGATAACCAAGCAGCTCTTCATATTGCCTCTAATCCTGTGTTTCACAAACGAACGAAACATATTGAGTTTAACTGTCATTTCGTTCATAAAAAGGTGCAACAAAGTTTGATTTCTACAAGATATGTGAAGACTGAAGACTAACTGGAGATCTGTTTACAAAAGCTCTAAATGGAGTTCAAGTTGATTATCTTTATAACAAGTTGGGCATGATTTACATCTATGCTCCAACTTGAGGGGGAGTGTTATAGAATATGAATGTAAATATTTTAGGAGATATTTAAGTGAATTGATTGATTCCCTTCCTTAGTTAGGGTATGCTCGTGTACATTGGTTGAATAAAACCTCAAAAATTTTCTCTCATCTCTTTCTACAATAGACATTAGTGTATTTGATACAAACACACATAAAGAACAAGTTCACTGATCACCCTAACTAAAACTTCTAAATTGGAATTATTTCTAAATATGATGATTTAGGAGTTCCATAATCACGATAGTGCAAGATTAATACTTTGACTCACAGTAATCGTGTATCTTGACTTAGTGCACTTTGACTTATGTGTCAATTCTTTTATAAGAACAATTATGGACTGGTGATTGGATGTAGTAACTGTTAGACTAAACCAGCTATCTAGCACCCGAAATCATGCCTACACAGTGGAAGCAAATTTCTTAAATTTTAATATCAACGCGTAAAATGGGTAATTTTTACATATCAAACTCGATTTTACAATAATCACATACAATGCTGGTTGTCTAGCCATTATACCTTTTTCGAGTTGTGTCATAAACTAACTCTTGCAGATTCACGCTACCTTTGCATTTACTTCACCTTCAAGCTTTTTCTTGTCTATCTAGATAGAACCTTCAAGCACTCCACATGTCGTGCCTCTAAGTTTATCCATGCTCCAAGTATTTCTTGAAACTCTTTAGTATTACTTCGTGTTGGCTTAATTATACTAAATTTGGCTTATGGGAAATTAGGAAGAAATAAGTGTATAGGCTTATAGAGATGATGAGAGGAGAAAATTTTTATCACAAATTTTTTTTCCAAACACTAATAAAGTGTAGAGGGCAATGGCTTTGAGCCTCTAAATAGGCCTAGTGGCCGCCCTCTCTCTCCCTCCTTAAAAGTCAAACTCATTTGCTTGTTGCAGTTCCTTCCATATATCCAATTCCTAGTATATTTAGGATATCTTTCTACACAAGAAAGATATATAGTACTGATATGCCCGCAATTCCTAACTATGTTAGTGGGCCCCAGGAAAGTATGGGCAACCTATATTATGATGCTTTGAGCTAAGAATGGAACGTAAAGCCCAAAATGAATTAATTTCAGAGGAAGCCCGCAAGACAAATCTACCATGGTCTCAAAAGCTAAGCTAATAGGAGATCTCACAAGTCATCAAATAGGATAATCCACAGGGGATCTAACGGATGGCTGAACAAAACGGTGGAAAGCGTAGCTGACAAAGGATGAGTGTGGGTCAAATCAAATCAAATCTCAACAAATATCCCGTAAAAGAAGGGGAAATGATCCCATATCCCCCCATTATTGCCCAAAATCGCTTAACCACTAGAGAGGGGATAGAAAAATCGGCCCTATGGCCTTATTTATAGGAGAAAAGTCATTTTTTGTATTTTACAATCATTGGGAAGAAAAAGATTTGATATCTCTGTAGTTCCTTTGAAGAACACAGTGAAACAATTAAAAAAAAAAACTCTCTTTTCATTCGTATTAGGGTAAAATGCATTTTCGACCCCAACATATGTCGGTTGGAGCACTTTGGTACCTAATCTATTGATTTTTACACTCGAGTACCCAACCTTTGTGAATTTCGACACATAAGTCCACCGGAAAAATAATTTGGAATATTTTCTCCGAAAAGTCTGCCACGTACCTTAGGCATGACTCAAATTGTATACCAAAGTATACATATCATCTAATGTATAGGTAGTCGGATGCACTAAATATCATAGGAGAGGGTGCAAAGTACACATATCATGCAATGTATAGGTAGTCGAGTGCACCATGTAAGTTAAATTATCCCTTCGGTGAACTTAAATGACACAATATACAAAGGTTGGATACTCAAGTGTAAAAATTAATAGATTAGGTACCAAAGTGCTCCAACCGACATAGGTTGGGTTCGAAAATTCATTTTACCCTTCGTATTATTTACCTCTTTAGATTCTAGATTTCTTGCATTCATTACACATAAGATACTTAATCTACAATTAATATTAATTAAACTAATCACTTAATCTCTATTCAATTAATTTTACTAAAGAACTAATTTTAACTACATAGGATTATTTCCCTTTTAATAAATTCCACATAGGAATTAATCTAATGCACATAGGATTAATTCCACAATTAATTCTACACAAAAACTAACAATTTCCATAAGGAGGTTCATACTCAAGTTATGTGTGTACCTCTTAGGTCCATTTACATGTTGTTCTCCTTTTAAGTTAAAGTTTCTCTTTTATAGGGCAGTTAGCAGCGTGTGTCAGTTAGAGTTTTTAATTTGTGGGGGCAGTTAGCAACGTTCAAAAGGTGTGTAACTGGTATTACAGAATCATTATCGAAGGAAAAAATATTTCTGGGAACTGGGAAGCCTCTGGCTTTTGGGCAAGAAGTAATTCTTGTGGAAAATCTTCATTCTTGAATTTAATTCTTAACAAATTGGTCCGACCTGCCGGATCCAAACACCACCGGAGATGACGAACACCAGATCAACGTCAAAAAATCGTATTGATAAAATTGAAGAAGTTCTGAGCATGTTGACGGAGGAGCAGACACATATCGGTACACGAATAGGGACGCTGGAAAATTCTATGGCTGAAGTTCTCACAACCTTGCGTGCGATGAAGCCAACCGATGTACCCACTCCAGGCGCTGCTGCTACAGCAACTTCCGCAACAGCCGAGAGTGCCGCTGTTAGCCCCGAATCAGTGGAAACTTTCGTACCAACCGCACCTTCCACGGCGGTGCAATTACCTACATTCGGTGGAATTGATCCGATTGGTTGGCTAGCCGGGCTGACCAACAATTTGACATCCATAATACGCCAAAAGATTAGAAAGTAGTTGTTTCCATGGTTGCAATGGAGCGGTCAGCCTTGCATTGGTTTCGTTGGCTCAAGAATCAAAAACCACACACAACTTGGTTGGAATTTTCGCAAGCCATTACGCTCCGTTTTGACGACTGTTATTCCAACAACCACTATGAGCGCTTAGCGGCGGTAAAGCAGGTTAATTCTGTAGATTACTATGTTAATCAATTTATGCAAATTTCAAATCAAATCCCTGGGCTGGCAGACGATCATTATCTCAGGTATTTCATGAATGGTTTAAAGGAAATAATGTGGAGTAAAATACGAATCCTAGGTCCTAAGGAACTTGAATCAGCGATTGAGATGGCTCGTAACATTGAGGCGTATCTTCATCTCCATGGGTACAATCGGGCAGAACGTATGGAACCAACGTCATTTCGTAGTCCTCCCTCAAACTTCCACAACTCGACTTTTAGCCAGCCAAACCTAAGTGTGCCGACAAGTGGAAATTTTAGGCAATCGAAAAGTTCGGCTTCCCCTAGACCAAACCCAACTTGATCAACGTCGTTTGGTCAGTCCACCAGACGAACTCCTTTTCGCCGTTTAACACCTCAAGAGTTCTCTGATTTACGTGCAAAAGGGTTATGTTTTAAATGTAAACAACTATTTTCTCCATTACATGAATGCTCACAGAAACATTTACGGCTCTTGTTAGTTTTGGAAGGTGGACCACCCGATTATGAATTAGCCGAGTTACAGGAATGTTTCGAAAGAATAGAGGCGGATGTCCCGGTTGCAAATGGGCAGCCCGAAATAGCGGCTTTACCTAATCAGCCTTGATGACAAGGCTACTTGTAAGGGAGATGGAGTTGTTATAGAGCAAAGTGACAAGAAGATGTAATAGATTTAAGTGTTAATTTTAAGTATTATAAGTGGTGTTGTAATTTAGGGTTAGTATTATAAGTGTTGTTGTAATTTAGATAAGTTGTTATTTCCTTGTTAAGTTGTTGTTTTCCTTTTCAGTTAGAGTTTCTCTTTTATAGGGCAGTTAGAAGCATGTGTCAGTTAGAGTTTTTAATTTGTGGGGCAGTTAGCAGCGTTCAAAAGGTGTGTAACTGGTATTACAGAATCATTATCGAAAGAAAAAATATTTCTGGGAACCGGGAAGCCTTTGGCTTTTGGGCAAGAAGTAATTCTTGTGGAAAATCTTCATTCTAGAATTTAATTCTTAACATATTCACTCTAGTGATTCTCCTGGAACCCGGAATAAGATCAAAGTGCAGTAGGCCGAACCCATCGCAACCATGACATCTTAGGTCTTAAGGATTATCTCAACTATGTAACCTTAGGATTCCAAATTTGACATCGAATCAACATGAAATCCGGTGGGGTTGTTCTGTTTCAACACTACACAAATGTAGACCCTTTTTACATACATTGATCCTCGATTAATTCCCATGGAACAAGGCACGCCCATTACAGGATGCAGTACGAGCAAGTCTTTGGGAGAATAGGATCTCCCTTTTTCTCATTACTCTATGGCTTGAAATTAGTTTAGGATCATGACCTTTGAGAACATTCCACAATGACCACCTATTTGTGTGTGACCGTTCTCTTAGCCAATCAATGATCCTCTGGACTGTATCAACTATGCATAGATTTATAGATAAAGACAAATGCTATATAATAAAAGGTTTGATATGCAAAACATGACTATACTCAAGTGTTATTACAGGTTTGGTAGTGCCATAAATGGTTAGTCGGGCAGCTAACACTAATAGTAATTCGTATATGGAGGCTGGTGTTGACAACAAAAGATCCACCACTTATTTAGATTCATAGTGGTTTGACTAAATTAGTGATCTGCCAGGGCAAGATAATAATTAATTGAAAAAGAGGTTTCTCGAATTAATGAACCACTAGCCAAATACACTTAAATTGAAAAGATTGAACCCTATAAGGGTCTCAACTAATAAGATTCCAAGATCCTTAGTTCAATTGGGAAATTAATTTATGGAAGAATCTCACTTGCATGGCACACATGATTGAAAATGTTTACTTTGAATCACCTACATCTAGGTATTTAAGATAAGTAGCTAAAAAGTTTTTATTTGATTTGTGGGTATCTTATATTTAATGAGATTAAATAATAAGATGGTCAATTAAAAAGTGTTTAAACAATCGAGACGACTTAATTGTCCAAATTAAATCAAGTTGTGAGCCTACTACTAGTTATTGGTGAACTAAAGGGTCACACACAATACTAGGACAAATCCATTTCTTAACTAAGGGATTTAATTCAAAGTAGATGAATTAAATATATTGATTAGTTAGATTAATCAATTGTTTTTTTTCTTTATTCAATAGTTGGATAAAAATTAAATAAGTTGATTGGATCGATTTAACTAAACCCAAAATAATATTAGGTAAAAGTTTAAAAAATATTTAATTAATTGGAAAACCAATGAATTAGAAGAGACTTTTAATTCATTTAGTATGCTGGATTGATTATTAAAAGACTATTTTATTTTAGGCCTCGGTCAAAAATTAGGATTGAAAATAATTAAAGGGGTTTCATTATTTTCTCTTAGAATGAAATAATTTTTTTTGAGCGAAATGATTCTTGCAATTAGGGTAGTAAGATTTCTACTAGGAAGTACCTTGAGGAATCCTATAAGGAAACTAATTAAAGTGTTTTACTTGGTAACTAATTAGTAGATAATTTCTAGTAGGAAACTTTCTTATTGTAGAAGTCTTACAAGGAAAAGGTTTGCAAGAATCTAACCCTAGTCATATGACTAGGTGGGGGGAATAATCAAGCAATAAACAAACCAAAATTTCGTCTTCTATAGAGCAAGAAAGATATCTTCCTCTCTCTCCACATAGTGTTACTTGAGTTCTTGATTCATCATTAAGAATCTTGAATTTAAGAATACAAATCATATACTTAAGAAGAAATATTAGCTTTCACCTAATCTCGTACACTATCCCTTAGAATTGGAATATTGTTTATAGATAAATTTATATTGATAAAATATATTTATAAGTGAAAAAAAAAACTTAAAAAAAAGCACTAAAAATAATCAAAATGGGTCTTAAAATATGCACAAGCCTATGAAGGTTAATACTATATATTTTATTCCACTATACCACCACAATTGTTGTCAAAAATATAGATTTTTAGAAGGAGATGCAAGAAAAAGAAAATTGTGATGTGATTTGGTAAAATAAAAGGTAGTTATTGGAAAATGTGAAGGTACAAAATGAAAATAAGAGTATTTTTAGTTTGAAATGGTGTAAAGTGTATATTTTTATTTTCAAACGAGAATGAAAATGAAAATAAAAATAGGGCTTTGAAAACACAAGCAAACAAAGCCTTAGGTCTCTGAAGTGAACAATAATCCGAGAGGGGTGGAATTAAAGAAGCTACCAAAATTCCAAGAAGAAATAATCGTCGTGAAGATCACGTTTTCCTTGGAGGAGGTGAAAATTTCAGAACGAAGTAATTTTTTAAGGCATCGATTCATGGAGAAGAATCCACTCTGGTGTAATTATTTTATGTGTTTATACTTGTTTAGTGATGCGCAGTCGTTGATACGTGATGGACCCCATAGGATAAATATATATCGCAGGTTTAAATCCTAGAAAGTAAAATTTTAAATATTCGTTGTGCTTTGTGCTAGTCAGGGATTATTATACGTTTTGCAACACCCACAACACAACAAAGTTTAACAAAATATGGTCACCTCATGACGGGTATAGTTGTGAACATCCAACAAGAGTTAAAAGACATAAATAAGGGTGTATATGTATTTGCTTTTGTTGGAAATTGGATATGGGTCATGGGTCGCCCATGAGGGATTGACCCTACCCATATTAATTTGAAAGAAAGAAAAGGAGGGAGTAATTTTTTGTAGGAAAAAACTACCATCAACTCCCTTTCCCTCTCCTTATTTATCTTATATTCAAAAATAAGATAACACACTTTTAAAAAAAAAAGACAAAATCCGCAGCAAAAATGAGGGGCTAAAAGTGAAGACACAAAGTGTCATTTTGGTGTGATATTGGCAAAGGAAATTCACCATTCGAAGTTCTTGGATTGTGGATAATCGTCTCTCTCCCCGTGACAGAGGTGTGGACCATTTTAGAGCATCAAAACCGTGTGGAAGAAGTGCGAAACAACCAAGTTGAGATCCGCATTTGGTTAGTATTTAATTATGTTGAAATCGCATGTTATATGTGATTAATTTCCGACATTGGTATCAGAGCGAGTTTGGTTGTGTTCCAGAGTTGCTTCCACACGAAAATATGAAAATTATATGCTTTGAAATTATGCTTTACCATGCTTCCCCTTTTTATGTAAGATATGGTTTCATTCATGGTGATTTTGTCAAATGTTCATATTATGCTTTAATTTTCGAAATGTAGCATGCCTAGATTATTTATAAAGATTTTATGAAGTTATATATAAGCATGCTTGACATTTGATGAGAAATTGAGTTTTTATGGTGATTTTTTCAGTACTTTTAGATGCCATTTTGAACCCTTTTCTGTGGTTATAATTGTGTAACTTTTATATGGTTAGAATCCTTGTTTTAAGGGCTTTCCAACCAGATACTGTATGTCCAAAACAAATTAGAAATGAGAGATATATAGCCTCTCAAAGTTGTGGTCGCAAAATTGAAAATTCTGAAAAAAATAAGGAAGATGATGAACAGTAACTATTTCCCGTCCCACTCGCGCGTACGGAGAGTAAAATCCACTCCCTGCCCTAGACTGCTCGGAAAACAAAACGGAGACCACCGTTGGATTCGCCATAGTCGAAAATTGGGGGGAGGGGTAGCCAAATTTTCTAAGCCGAAAAACGAAGGGAAGCGGCGCATGTTTTACACGCGCCACACTAGGTCAGGCGCCCAAGTGCGCGTTGGGGCGCGTGCGTGAACTTCCCGGGGTCTTTTTTGGCAGGAAAAATTTTTTTACGGTCAAAAATCTATTTTGGGAATTTCGGATATTTAAAATATATTTTTCGGAGAGGAAAAATGTTTTTCTTTGATTTTTGAAATTAAAAATGATGAAAAATGATAGAAAAATATAATATTTTTTTTGGGCATGAAAAATTCTGAAATTTTTTGATTGATTTTCTGAAATTATTTCTCATGCCTTGGCTACCAAGATGAAGAGTTTTGAACACTTTTAATATTATGCTCATTTTTTGTTAAATGCATTTGGAATTGTTTTTCCCTAAATTAAAATTGTTGGAGCATAATTATTAATTTTTTATAACGTGTTAAAATCTTCATATCATATAATGTATTATGATTGGCTTCGTGCCCAATCTAATACCAATTTTTCATTTTCATAGATGGCGAGATCCCAATTTACTTTTAACATCCTCCAGAGGGGAGTTAGAGCGAGAAGAACTCGTGTGCGTTTGGCAAAGTTAGAATTTCTGAGGCCTTATAGAATGCGCCCCAAGCATTCTTTGCATGAACATTTTAAGATAATGACAATTAAGTACAAGGAGCTACTTCATTTGGGTCATTATTTTGGTGGTCCGGACCGAGAAAGAGAATTATGGAGAAATTCTCTAACTAAGTTTTGGAGAGGAGAATTTGATAGGATTTACACTGAAAATAAAGACAGAGATCTACGTCTCTTGAGGTCTTTATTGATTAAAGTGTGGAAAGAGAGAGAGCTGGAATGCAAAACGAGGAAAATATTATCTTTGAGGATGAATAATGGTCCTCAACGTCTTTTGAAATTTGCTCCTAAAGATAGACTCTCAACTGGGATGGTTAATATGGTTTCTCGTATGTATAGAAATACTTAGAGCTCGTTATCTCAGTAAATTGCATGTGTATATGTTCTTTGATTTGAAATGTTGTTGACATGTAGCTCATGTGTATATGCTTATGAACGTATATGTTGTTTTCTTTATGATATTGAGCTTTAACGACTTACATACTTATGATAAGATGTGTTATTTTTTCTTATATATCATGATATGCTTTTGATGATGAAATTAAGTGGGAGTTCTAAGGTTGATTCAAGTGATACTTACGTAGAACCTTATGAGATTTTTACTAGGAAATTAAATTTGTGATAATGAACATTTTGACACGGATGATGATTGGGCACTACGTGACCTTTCGAATCTGTACATTATGGTGAATTGTCATAAATGTTAATTTGCTTAGTACGAAATCAGTGTTGTATAGATGGGCATGTATGATATCTCTAGTATGACCATGGCAACCAAAATCTCAAATGAGTATTGAGATTTTAAAATAGTACTAGATGAGTACCAATTAGTAGAAATTGTGACACGTCATGTCATAATTTTTTGGAATATGTAAAATTGAATTAGATGCTCTAGAGGGCAATAACCAAGTCATGTAAGACTTATAGTGAGTCTTCCTACTCAATATAAAAGATCAATGAGTTTATCATAGACAGAAAACAAGGTCTACTGCTTATGGTATCTTTGTGGATTGTATGATATATGATCTCATATGCGAATGAGAAATCATACTATTGATCTATAAGTGGACCAAATGAGTAATACATCCGTAAAATTAAACTGAATTGGGATTGTTGACTTTAGTATTTGATGATTAGAAGCATACCCGGAATAAGAGAACAATGAGTTGCTCTTTTAAGGGTAATGCCAAATAATATTAAAAATTAAAGTCAACATACAATGACTTCTCTTATGAGAAGTGATGAGTTCAAGTTTTGTACAATTTTTTTAATAATAAAGACATCTAAAGGTCAAGTCTTTTATTTGTGAAAAAGACTCTCATAGTCGATGTTAGCCATTTTGTATTTTGTACATAAAAGGCCTATTGCTTCTATGATAATGACTTAGGACCTTGTGGCTGATCTGTTTCAAAGAGAATTTAAGATTCTTACAGTAAACGAGATTAGAACAAAGGAAAAGTCAGGAAAGAGACATATGATGAATCTAGGGAGAGCAAACTTAACCACTAATGTGAATAGAAGTAGACTAAAGGTAAAAGTGCTATATTGATATACTTTTGGTCATTTTACTCGTGTATACCATGAGTTGAAAAAAATTGACATACTGTTGGTCAATTTTACTCGTGTATGCACTGAGTTGAAAACATAGCACTTATAGAAGCTTATAGAGTGCATCTTACATATTAAGCACTAAGATACTAAATCTTGTCCTATGTGGATTTAGGTTTATGGTTATGTGAAATCAATTAAAAAGCGTTTGAAATTCTAAAAAGATCATTGGAAGTTGGTCTTTTGGATTGTTCTCCTGAGATTGTATTACTCTTGGATTTGAGTTTTTTTTTACTTGGTTAGTATCTAAAGAATAGATACAAAAAGTGGTGCTAGATATGTTCTTTCTTGAATGATTTGAGGGTGAATTGTGACCAAAACACATTGATTATTTGATCATAATCAATATTTGTTCATTAAGTAATGTGAATGACTATGTATGCATTCTTTGCATACTTGGTTAAGTCACAATGAATTAAGACACTAAGCTAGTAATAGAAACTCTCTGAATAACCTTCGTAATTAGTTGTCAACCTGTGGTAAATCACATGTGACAATTCGGAGATGAATAAGTTGATCTTTCATTGCAGTTAATTTTTGTTAGACTTCTGTGATTTAATTAATATGGAGGTTGGGAAATGAACCTCCTATTCCATTACTCCTTTATATACATTGATCTTGTCTGTTTTGATTTCTCCTAATATGAAACGTTAGAATGTTTCTTTGAAATTATGAGAGAATCAAACTGATAAATTTTTCTTTAAAATGTTAAATTCAAAGGAACAATGTATCTGTGTCTCGGAGATACGCAAATGATCTAAGGTGTACGTGTTCTAAGTGAACATGATGAGGTGGAAAACTAGTAAATCATAGAATGTCCGGAGAATTTTTTATTTGGATGAAGAATCTTGAAATTGCTAAACCTCAAGTTAGGTTTAATGATTCGTATAGTGGATTTGTACCTTACAGATCACTTAAGAGAATTATGTTCCTGAATTTGAGTGGGAGCATATTTATCAAAGTGATTTAGTAAAACTCGAATCATAATTTTGTGATATTTGCTTAAATTTACTGATTCTAATAGTGGTTATGTACCTTATAGATCACTTATGAGAATCGTGTTCCCGAATTTGAGTGGGAGCAAATTTATCATAGTGATCAAGTTAGTTGAATTCAAATTTTGTGCAAACACAAAATATTCTATGGAAGATTAGATAGAGTCTAATATAGTAAGTCTCCGTATTATTCTATTATCTAAGAAGATTGAATTAACGCAATGAAAGAGTATTTATAGAAATTACTAAATCTATAAACATGTGTGGCACCAATAACTCGTGACAATTGCTGAGGAGGGGATAGTTGTCTGTATGGCAGCAATTGCCCTCGTGGTAAGGTCGTAGCCAAAATGGTATTTCAACTTTCACATGGTTTAAAGGTTTGAGTTGCATAGTTTCTCTTAGTTATAGTGTTATGAGTGTGTTGCAGTCACCTAAATTGCATATAATCAAACTAAGTTTGGATTCTAGTTCAACATTAGACGTGAGGATATTGAGAACTTTATGTGTTCTCGAAATCTACGAAGATGTTGATATTTAGATTTTGAGGTACAAAGCTCACCCAGTAGCAAATGGTATATATATACGTGTGTCGGTGATACTTTTTGGTTCTTATGGACATATGAGATTAGAATTATGTATAAATGGACATGAGATTGAATTTCTTGATAGAGATGTAATTGAAAAGATATACATTGGAATGCCTTAAGGATTCCAGAGACAAAGGTTAGCAAGTAAAGTCTGTGAACTTGTAACCTTGGTGACTGGAATTTGTCTTCAAAATAATGGAGTATGAGATTTTATGAATACATGATCTTATACATGTGTTTTCATCTTTAAAGATGTATACCAGTATTTTGTTGTCTGTGAATCCATTAAGATGCTTGAAATTCTATCTCTTTATTGGTAATGTCTTATTAGCCGAGATGAGAAGGAGTACATTAAGCCATTGAGAATGGTTTTCCTTTAACTTATGAAGTAGAGGACATGATGAGTAAGTATTTGATTTTATGTTAAAATCTATGTAAATCATTAAAGATGAATCTTGCTCAATGACGAGATCTATGTTGGAGTTTTCGATAGTACGATTTCATAATGGATACTTATAAGCTCATTAATACTCCTATAGTATAGAGTTGTAGCCTCGAAATGTGTCCAGAGAGTCCAAAGAGAAATGTCTAGACCACCATATTCCAATAGTTGTTTGTTTTTGGATCTTGAAGTACAATGTGACTTGTACTCGCTCTAATATTTGTTATGCCATGGGTCATAAGGTATTGTCCAATTCTAATATGATGTATTAGACAATAGCTGGTAAACACTGCAGATAATTTCCTTTGTATGGAGGAAAGTTGTCGAAAGAATATACATATGTGGACTTAAGGAGGGGATTTGGATAAGTGTGAGTCTGCCTCTAAATTTGCTTCTATTACAATGCTGACTCAAGAAGTAGCAAGAAGCAAACTTATGTCGCATTTGTACACAAATAAATTTAATTTGTGGCATGTATATTTGCAGTGTGGGATAATATTTGGTTGAATTTGTTTTATAGCATGTGGGAGTTGAAAGCAATTATGTGGGAGTTGTGATTATATATGCGTATATATATTGTGATAAACAGCCAGCTAATGTTTACATAGAGGTCTTATTATTGACCCATTGCTGTAAAGTCAAACATCGACACACAATATAATTTTGTGAGAGATATCATTGTAAACCAATGAGTGGTTTTACAATATGTGTATAAGCATTTAGAAGTGGCTAAAGTTAGTGCTTGGCCTTAGCCTAGAGATATATTTGTTGGTCAAGTTAGATCTCTAGAATTGCGTAGAATGTGATCTCTTTTTGAACTAAAGGATGTTCATAGAGATTTATGCCCATAAATGATCGACATTCGAGTGATGTGCTTTCTAAGCATGTATGTGATGATATGCACTCGATGTCTAAAGGTATGTCTGATAAGTTGAGATTGGCTCTCTCACATGAGCAATCGCCTCTGACATTGAGTAATGTGCAGAGATGAGACATTTTTGATTTTGTGGCACACAAAATCATACGTAGAGATGATGTCGCCTTGATTGATAATCAAGATGAGATTACTATTATGAATTTATGTAATCGAAATGAATTTCCACCATCCATTGACTTATCTAGTAGCCAGATATGAGTTTTCTTGAGGTTGATATTGATAGAGGACGAATAAGAAGAAAAATCAAGTTAAGTATTGAGATACACTTGAACTAAGATCTGTACAGTGTATTTGATTTGAATCATGACATACGCTTCCAAACAGGAAGAAAAACATTGTAGCACGTGTTTCGTACCGCGTGTGCTAATATGACCGTTGGAGTAATGAGAAAAATCCCTGCTTTCTCATTGTGTAAGACTCACGGGTTTATGTAACCTAAATTATACCCATGTGACTTTCAACTGTTTCTTAAAGCTTTATTTTAGTGTTGCTCCTTTAGCATATTACCAATAGCCATGAATGATTCGGCAATGCGGTGTATGTCTAGGAAAGCAGCTATAATATAGTTGAGAGATTCTAGTGGGAAAGGAAGATTATCTTTGTCTGACACGTATTTTGTATTCACAGGCCGGCCAATTATGTCAAACTTAGTGTTTTAAACATAATGGTGAATACATAGAATTGATTGAAAGTCAAGTATGCTCTTGAATATTGTTTGAGGGACAAGAGATATGTTGACTTGTGTAGTAAAAAGATGTCTGGGGTATAGCGAGATGTTGTCCTCATATTATTCGATATTGAGTTGCTATATATCCTTAACCGGTGTATAGCTCGAAGCTCATCATATATGCTTGTTGGTCACACGATCCATTTGCTTGTATGAAATTGTGAATATGTTGTTACAGTTACACCAGATGTATGTCTAGCCCTCATGTGCGAGTGGGAGATGTTGGAAATTGGATATGGGTCATGGGTCGCCCATGAGGGCTTGACCCTACCCATATTAATTTGAAAGAAAGAAAAGGAGGGAGTAGTTTTTTGTAGGAAAAAACTACCATCAACTCCCTTTTCCTCTCCTTATTTATCTTATATTCAAAAATAAGATAACACACTTAAAAAAAAAAAAAAAAATCCGCAGCAAAAATGAGGGGCTAAAAGTGAAGGCATAAGAGTGCATTTTGGTGTGATATTGGCAAAGGAAATTCACCATTCGAAATTCTTGGATTGTGGATAATCGTCTCTCTCCCCGTGACAGAGGTGTGGACCATTTTAGAGCATCAAAACCGTGTGGAAGAAGTGTGAAACAACCAAGTTGAGATCCGCATTTGGTTAGTATTTAATTATGTTGAAATCGTATGTTATATGTGATTAATTTCCGACAGCTTTAATGCTCTAGAGAGGAATGACTTAACAGTTCAGGGGTAAAGCAAATGAAGTACCATGAGCACGATCCCAAGCCAAATCTTGAAGTGTTTGCTTCATGCTCTAGAGAGGAATGAGTTAACAATTCATTTCTCTTTATACGGATAAATGTTACGACAATTTACGAAATAAGAACATAAATATTAAAAACACAAGAATTTACGTAGTTTGACAATTGTCTATGTCCACAGGAGAGGAGAAGAGATGTTTTTACTATTGATGAAAGAGGTACAAATTACAATGAATGTCAAAAGTATTAAACTAAAAACCTAGCCCTTGATTTTTCTTTATAATACACGTGTCCCGTACCATGAGCCTTTTGATAATGGGCCTTCTGCATAATTTTTTGGGCCTAGAAATTTAAAACATATCACAACAATAAAACAAATGAAGTACCATGAGCACGATCAGAGGCCAAATCTTGAAATGAAACTCCAGAACATACAAGCCCGAGAGCCAATTAAAAATCAACCCCAACAAGAAATCTTCGGAAACGGAGATGCATCTCCCAAAGTCGATACTTTAATTAATTAAGATCCCAATCATGATATCTCTATGGGTATTCACACCTCAATGAACTGCACTCGGTAATGACTTATATGCTAGATACGCATCAAAACTACAAGTTTATGTGGAAGGGTCGGAGAATTCATGCTTGGAACATTTCCAAAACTATCTTCTTGGATGAGCAAAATGGAAAAAGGGAAGAAAATGAGTAACGTCCAAGTAGCCACCCCAAATGAGAGTCTTTGTCCCGTGGCCACAATGATCTATTTATAGGATTAGTAGTGGACGCCCATTACCTTCTCTCTCTTCGCCCATATTGTCTTCCACTCCTAGACCCTGGTTATTTAAATGACATTCAAGATCGTGATTCATGTAACACCCAGGCCCCGGTCCTCGTAGGCCATAGTCCTCTATTTATTATGGAATAAATTACACACAGACCCCCTCACTTATTGTGCAATTATCAAGACTCTTTCACACATATTGAAAACTACCAAAACACACCCTCAAAGGGTCTATTTGGAAGGGTTACATGAGTAAAATTGTAAGAATTATTAAACATACATGGGGTGTAACTGTATGAAATCCTTATTATGAGGGGTGTTTTGGTAATTTCTAATAAGTGAGGGGGAGATTTTGGTAATTACACAATAAATGAGGAGGTCTATGTGTAATTTTTCTTTTATTATATCTAGTTCCAACCTAAATAAAATAAAACGTTTGATTCTCTAAAGTACATTAACAATTAATACAATTGCTTAAATGCCTAAAATATTAGGGAAAATTACATACAAACCCCCTTACTTATTGTGTAATTAACAAAAATCTCTCTCATTTATTGGAAATTATCAACACACCTCCTCAAGGGGTCTATTTGTAAGGTTTATAAAGGTAAAATTGTAAGAATTGTTAAACATACATGGGGTGTAATTGTAAGCAATCTTTAACATGAGGGTGTGTGTTGGTAATTTTAAATAAGTAAGGAGGAGTTTTGGTAACTACACAATAAGTAAGGAGATCTTTGTGTAATTTTCCCTATATATTAATTTGAATCCCTGAATCTTTGTTACTCACTAATAATTAATCTTTCCACTATATTAGTTAAAAGCTATGTTGCACGGACACGGACACGTAGACACGGATACTGCACGACACGGACACGAGACACGTCAATTCTTAAAAAATTAGGACACGGACACGGCTCGGACACGTCTGCCCTTTATATATATATATATATATATATAAAATATGTTATAAACTTATGAGTAATTGAACACCTATTAGACAATAATCAACAATTCAACAACTTATTAATAACAACCTATATATATAAATATATATATTCACTATTTGTATATGAGCAACCTATTTTTACACAAAATAACAACTTATTAATGACAATGCTTCTGTAAGCTATAAAACTTCATCTATATATAATTATACATATATATATATAAATACATTTATATTAAAAATATAAAAAAAATGCAAAAAATCAGCCCGAAGTGTTCTGGCCGTGTCCGTGCTGTGTCCGGGCCGTGTCCATGTCGTGTCCTAGTTTTATTTAATTATTTTTAATTCTAGACACACCATTGCCGTGTCCGAGCTTATCCGTGTCCGACGTGTGTCAGACACTGCACGGGGTGATTTTAACGCGTGTCCGTGCATCATAGGTTAAAAGTTTAATTTAATTACATACTCGGTCATCAAGAGTACACATTGATAATTAATTTAATTAAGTAAAAGTTAAAATTATTAATTCAATTTCTGAGCCTCCAAAACTCGTTAACAATTAATCTCTTTACTAGATGAGAATATAGAAGATACCCCCAACCTATGAGGTGATGTGCACTTTGCCCCCAAGCTATTAAAAATTGCACTCAACACCCTAATATATCATATATGTGCACTTAACCCCATCGGTCAGCTTCGGGCAGCACACAGGGGGCAAAGTGCTATAACCGCATAGGTGAGGAGGCAAAGCGCACATCACCTCGGTCAGCTTAGGCAGATTCGGTCAAAAATAGACAATTCTGGAAAAAAAAATCAACTAAATTTCTGAAAAAATCCATAGAAAAATAGAAAAGTAATAAGAGAAAATTTGAAATTTGAAAAATCTAAAAAAAAAAAAATTAGAACGATAAAAAAGGAAATTTTTAGGCCTTTACTAATTTTTTTATTTTTAAATTTTTTATTTTTATACTTTTTTTCATTTATTCAAGAAAAATCCAAATAAATCCCAATATACATGATTTAAATTGAACGATGAATGGGTAAAAATTTTCCCAAAGCTGCCCGATGGGGGTTAAGTTAATATTAAGAATATTTGAATTTTTTTTTAAAAAAAGAGAAAATAGTAGATACCCTTCCCCCCAACCTATGAGGTGATGTGCGCTTTGCCCCTTCACCTATATGGTTTGTAGCACTTTGCCCCTTGTGTGCTGCCCGAAGCTGACCGACGGGGTTAAGTGCACATATATGATAGGTTAGGGTGTTAAGTGCAACTTTTAATAGGTTGGGGGCAAAGCGCACATCACCCCATAGGTTGAGGGTATCTGCTATTTTCTCTTACTAGATTAATTAAAAGTCTAATTTGATTAAATACTCGACCTCCAAGATTCATTAAGATAAGGATAGTCCCTTAATTAGTGGTCATCTGCTTCCCCCATCTCTCTCTCAAAACCCTAACCATATTTCTTCTCTTCTTCTCCGTCGATAATGTTTTGGTTTGGTGAATATGTCGCCTCCATCACTACTGATGTCATTACCATCGTCGGCGGGCTGGGTTGGAGTACCCCCTTAAAGTTGTGTATCCCAACTTTAAATTTGATGAGACAGAGATGGATCTGACGAGGCAGAGATGGATCTGACGAGATGAAGACGGGCGATACATTAGATTTTATATAGCTTTTTAGATATTTTGTTTAGTATTTTGTTTTCTCTCTCGATTGAAAGTTTCTTCTCACTTAAATAAAAGTGTGATCTTTTGCACACGGATTTTTTTATCCTGGTTTGTTAGTTCTTAAGATTTGTTATCTTGAAAAAACTTGGTATTAGGTGATTCAATTGCTATTACTACATCGTTAGAGACAATCTAAGTTATTTTGTTCTTGACGGTGTAAAATTTTTATTGAATTAAATAAAATAATCGCTATTCCCTATCTATTTATTTTTTATTAAGATCAACCCCTCTATAAGATTAATTAAGGTCTAATTAATTAACTCAATCAGTTAACTAATCTCCCATTTTCAATTAACTATCTCCCTAGTTGATTCTCTTAATCCATCCAATGACTAATATATTTCATGAGACTAGTGCATTTAAGAGGGTAAGTGTGTAGTAGAATCACAAACCTGTTATGACTCAACAATTTTCCAATTTTGAGATTAATAGTCCAAGTATTAATCAGGTCTTAGATTAAACAGTTAAAATCAAGGCTTCTAAGAATCATGGCTAATCTAACCACGTACCATAAAGATCTAGACACAAGTGATCAAGGCGAACTACCGATTATGATCCTTTTGTGGGTGATGTGGTCCGAAATTTACACACAAAAAACGTATATTAGGTGTCTCTAGGCGTGCGTGTAGTGTATATATACATACCTATATATATTATATTACATTATGTTATATATATATACTTTCCTTCTTTCTTAATTCTCTTTTTTTTTTTTTTTTTTTTTTTAGAAATCTCAAGGTAAATCTCCGCCATCTCCCCACAGAGCAAACCTGTCCACACGCAATAGCCCACAAACCACGTGTGGAGGTAAGCCGTCTTTGGTTATCCATAGGCGACGGGCTCAATAAACGCAAGGCCCCCCACGACCGGACAGAGGATAATACCCTCCACCAGCATCTCATGAGGTTTCGAACCCGGGTGAATTCTCATGGCATAAAGTCTTGTGACCAACTCGGCCACACCTTTTGCTTTTTCTTAATTCTCTTTCTTAATTAACTAGATCCACTAATTAACTAACTAGATATATATTTTCATATATATTTGAGATCCTCCCAAATATACAATATCTATTGAAATAAGATCTTTACATATAATTTGTTAACTAACCAATTAAATAAATCTTATCAATATATATATGTGTGTGTGTGTGTGTGTGTGCATATTATGTGTAGACGTGGTGAACAATATAAAATCCTTCCACCATACACACATATATACACGCTTATACGTGTACTTATATATATATATATATATACATATATATATTACATTTATTTTCTAGTTCACATATTAATTAATTAGATCACCAATTAATTAATTAGACTTTTTCCAATTTAACATTCTCAGATTAAATCAAGACTAAATGGGCAAAATACACTTTGTACCCCTGAACTATTCACTTTGTCTCATTTAGGTCCCTCAACTATCAAATGTGACAAAATGATCCCTAAACTATCAAACGTAACAAATTAGTCCCTCATTTTCTATGGACATGTTTGGCTACTTTTTAAAATTGATAAATGGTATAATATGAATGTTATTTTTGAATATAAAGTACTTTAAACTTTTTTATATAACTTATTTATTTTTAATTTGGTAATTAAATCATATTTCTTAAAAAAATTTAAAAAGTATATATTTTAATCTTCTTAAAATGAGTCTTTTGTGTACTTATAATTTTGCTATTTTTTTACCATGTGGTTACAATTTTTACTCAATTTTGTGCAGAAAACTATACACTGGTTTTCTACTAATTTTTTAAGAGAAACTTACTAAAACACCATAACTTTATACCCAAAAAAATCTTTTATAATATTTTTCAATCCAAAAAACTCTTTTCACCAACTTGTCTTTCCACAAAATTCAACGTTCAGGCTAATAAAATTATGGATTTAATTGTCCTTAACCTTCTAAAGAAAAAAAGAATCAGTTGTAGCTTTATCTAAAAAATTATTTATATAGAAATTTTATATCGATAATTGAAACTAATTTTGATTTTGACTTTACATTTTTTTTAATTTTTTAATCTTCTTAAAAATTTAAAACAATATATTTTAAATAATTACCAAATTAAAAATAACATAAATTATATAAAAAAGTTTAAAGTACTTAATATTCAAAAATAACATTCATATTATACCATTTATCAATTTTTAAAAGTAGCCAAACATGTCCATAAAAAATGAGGGACTAATTTATTACGTTTGATAGTTCAGAGATCATTTTGTTACATTTGATAGTTCAGCGACTTAAATGAGACAAAATTAATAGTTCAGGGGTACAAAGTGTATTTTTCCCTATTATTAATTAAGACCACTTAATTACTTTATTCATTTTCCCCGATTAACTAATATATTCTAATTAATTAACCTCTCCATTAATTTACAAAGAATTAACTTAGCCAATAGGTACTATACTAAGTTATGTGTGACCCCTTAAGCTCATTAAAAAGCTAGCAATAGGTCCTATCCAAAAGGTTAAATTAATTATCCAAATAATTAATTAGGTCTTGGATTAGTTTCACCAAATTAATCCAAGGCACCTATTGGTCATGATTCGATGTCTAGCAACGCCAAACGATGAAAAGCAAACCTATCCAAGTTACAATTTTCATGTGAGTCGAATCCTTCCATCTTTTTCTTGTCTAAGATCTAGGGTTTGGCGACAGTCAAAACTCTAATAACCTTGGAAACTATGACTTTGTTGGAAACACTAATGATCCCGTCTTTAAGCGAGGATCACCAATCCCTCTTATAAGACTACGATATGGCCAGAGACTTTTATTGATCATTCAACTTTACACGACAACATAAGAAATATCAGGCTACAAGCCCAGGATGGATCCCATATCTAATATCACCTAATCGTCTATACTACCAGATTACACGGAACATACACCGTCGTATGATTCTCCTAGAATGCACATGTATATCACAGTATAGTGGGTAGTACCCTTCCCAGACGTGACATCTCAGGTCAGAAGACTATCTCAGACTATAAAACCTAAGGACTTCAAGTTCGACACTACCAATGAGAAATTCTTGTGGAGTCGTTCAATCGCATACTCACCTAAGTATGTATCTTTGTGCATGCACTAACCCAACTGGTCACTGCCCATGGAACAAGACACACTCTTTTGAGAATGACATACACAAACAAGTCTTGGCAAGGTCTTGATATCCTACATCTCACAGCCTTTATGACTTGGAACATATTTTGGGATTACGGCCTTTGAGAGCGTTCTATAGACATCAAAACTGCTCCCCCAGCCTTAGTGTAATCCATGGAATCTCTATCTGACTAATCAATACGTATAGGATAAAGAATATGCCAACAGATTTGATATGATATTAAAGATAAGATTGTAATAGTGTTTATGATCTAGTGATTAAACCAAAGATAGCTCACCGGGCATACAACACTATCATAGAGACAATACCGCAAGGCAATATTTAAAGTGGAAGGCAAAAAAAAAAAAAAGAAGAAATGCGGGGAGGAAAAATCGTCTCTTAGGTTAATTTGGCCGAAAAGCAAGCCCTGGGGTTGGCTTGCGAGTTAGCCTGCATCATAGCTCGGATCCTGCAATTTGCTCACTAATTATACTCTCGAGACCTTGAACTTTGACACGCAAAAATCTAGCAAGTGTACTTGGTCGTGCAAGTAATATAGTGGATGTAAGTCCAGATTATCGTACCCTAGAGACAATTTTATTTAAGTACTGAAACTACTATGTTATCTAATTCTAAGTTAAATCAGTGGATAACGGTGTGAATTATGAATTAAAATACTAAACAAGAATTATCAACTAATGAGAGCGATCAACTTTGAATTCAATCAGAAAAGTGACTAAGGCACGTGATTCAACCAATTATTTCGTTTGACTACTAATTCTATCTTATGGATTTTTAGATTGTTTAGGAAGGCACATGATTCAACCAATTATTTCGTTTGACTAGTAATTCTATCTTATGGATTATTAGACTGTTTAGGCTAAGGCGAAATCCCCTAAATTATTCACTATCCAATCTCTTGGCATAAAAATTCTATTTTCATTAACAATTTCTATATCTCTATATGAAATTCGAATTAATGAAAATGCATGATAAAGATTCATGGAATTTCCCGTTTTCACGGAAAGCACACACAAGGAAATCAAATCTATCTCTAGTCAATTTTACATTGTAGTGTTTAATACCTATATGCATCCCTAGTTTATCTCCTCTCGGTCTCAAAACTAAGCACAAATTCATACGATTGGTAGCTAAGCAATCATAGGCATTAAGAACAAGTATTAAACACATGACCCAAAAATTTAATCCGGAAAATTAATACTCATAAATCAAACATAGCAATTGGATTTCACATGACTTCAATCAAAAGGAAATTAAGTTATAATAGTAAAAGAAAATTAACAATTTATCTTGACAGACATGTTCAATGAAAACAAATCTAAAAGCATGAATTAAAACTCCCTAATAAAATTTCATGATAGATCTTGCTTCAATTCTCCGTCTTCGTAGACAAAGATGGAGTTTCCTTGTGTTCCTCTTCTTCCCCACACTTCTCTCAACCCTCTTGGTGTGTTTCAAAGTGTCAAAACCCTCAAAAGTGGGCAAAAGTCCCGAATTTGACCTAATAACTACATGTTTATAGTTGCTGAAAATAGCTCGTGGCCGCGGCTAAAAAGTCGGTAGCCACAGCTAAAATCCATTTTTCATGGTTTGTGCCTATTTTACCCTTGGTGACTTCATATCTTCAAAGCAAGAAGGTTCCTTCATGATCACCGTGGCTAAGGGTCATTATAGTCGTGGCTAAAGGTGTATTTTGAGAAATTGTTTGATCTTTTCACTCATTTTTGCTCCAGTTCTCAAATAACCTATAGAAACACAACCAATCAAAAAATCAAAGCTTATGTGTCACAGATAAACTCATGAACGCATCAAAATACAAGAAAGAGGCGCCTAAAATTAAAGACGTAAAATATGAGCTTATCAACACCCTCAAACTTGAATTTGATAGTCCTCGAGCAAAGAAAGTAAAGCAAACACATAAGCTCGAAACTTTACAACTAACACACAAAGGCAAGATATACACCTTAGAACAAGACTTAGGAAGAATCACTTATTCATCAAAAACATTCAAATTCATATGCCTCAAAATTTTTGCAACACTATCCCAATTCATGAATACCCACGTCTCCTCATATGTCTAGAATCCACATTAGGCAAGATTATGCAAACAAATCAAGCTCATTAACGCAAACCAACTTCGAAAATGTAAAACTTGTTTGAATTCACAATACGCGATAACCATGATCAAAAGGTCTTTTCGGCTTGTAATGTAAAGCTCGAGTGTTGGCTTGGTACAGAAATATATGGAAGAAAGTGACTAAAGGTTTAGAGAGCTCAAAACTCGATATCCTCAAGCTACACTCACTAACTAAGAATCATACTCAAAATTCTCGCCACTGTCCTTTTTTTTTCTGGGAACTCACAACCCCCAAACTTATTTCTTGTTGAAATTGTGTTGTGTATGAGTTACAAAACCTAACCAATAATCATCGAAGCATCACATATATAGCCTAGTCGAGATTTTTTTCTCTTTTTTTTTCTTCGACTATTTCGGCTCACCTTTATTCAAGTGCTCTCACATCCTTATCTTTCATCTAGTATATCTAAAAACCTTCGTCAATTCTCAACATAAACCAACATCAACCTCCTTACTCTTATGTGCACAAAACAACAAAATACACACCCAAATATAGCTAAAAGATACCAAATTCTACGCTCTCATAACCGGGTGATTATCTTTGTTTTTCTTTTAGGCTAACGGGTAGTTGATGTGGTATATGAACGAAAATCGAATGGTGGTCTATGGTGTGCTTAGCACACACCATTCTTATCAATACGGCTCAAATAAAGGTTCTACAGACAATGCATATACTGCAAGCTAACATAAGGATGAAGACAAATCAAAAATGGCCTAAATCATATCATGGTCATGCAATATCAATGCATTCTTCAAAATTAAACATACGTAGAAATTTCATGTCTCGAGTGCTCTAAATTTTATATAAGCTTGACTAAAAAGGATATCAAGACGCATAAAAAGCATGTTGATCACAGAAAAGAGAATAAGAAGCAAAAAACAGAATGAGATGGCAAAATTATCGAGCTTCATCAGAAAAAATGACAATTCATAATAATTATTCAAGGTGTTTCACTTGCACATCTGTGTATATATTGTAAAAACTTTGGGCACAAAAACATAAAACATACGAAACACGTATCCACCCCAAACTCAGCACGCTCGTTGCTCTCAATGAGCCAATGGATAGAAAAGAAAAATAAAAGGGGGAAAAATACTGCCCTGATCAGTAAAAGAGGTCACGCAATCCATGTAGAGTTTCGGGAAGAGTATGTTGACTATGGCAAAAGATAATCACAAGTGAAGCTGTAGGTTAGGCACGGCCTAAACTCATAAACAAAAGAAATCATCAATCAAACATCGACGGTAGTAATCAGGGAATTAGAATGCATTACAGGTCTAACAAGATAAAACTAAAAAAAAACACAAAAACGAAGGACTAACAAAATGTCTCAGAAAAGGATAACGATAAAACGAGAACAAAATAAGCATATCTTGAAAATTATTAACATAAGTTCCAAAGAAATCATTAGGATCATATCCCTAATTCTCAGGTGATTGGTAGTGATTTGGATGTGTCGCGGAGGTTTTGGGGGTTTTAGGGAATTATGGATTGTAGGTTGGGAAAATTTAGGATTTAAAAACCTACTTTTATGCGTTTATGGGGAAAAAACGAAGCTTAGACACGGCTAAAGCTGTGGTAGTCGCGGCTACTGAGACAGAAACAGTTTTCGATGGATTGGACTACTTAGCCATGGCTAAAATTATTGGTAGCCATGGCTAAAATACCTGGGAGTAAAAAAATTGCAAAACTTTGTAGTTCTTAGCCGTGACTAAAAGACCTAGAGTCAAAATGTGAACCTTTGTATTGCTAAGCCGTGACTAAAATCCATAATTGCTAGGGCTAAAATGACTGACACCATAACGAAATTTGTTTTCTGCTTTCAAGTAAGTGATGCCGCTTGTCTAGAATTTCTCGCTTGAACGTACTGCTACACCTGAGACATGAAACAAACTATAAGAAACAAAAAGACTCAACTAACTCAAAACAAAAGACAAGAAAGAAAACAATAAACATGGGTTGCTTCCCAAGAAGTGCTTGTTTTAAGTCATTAACTCGATTCCCTTGCACTGCTCATGGTGGATCATAAGGAGCAATGCCAACTTTGTATGGACGAGCTTTTTGTGCTTTTTCTAGTTGCGTAAAGGTTTCTCCCCTCCAATCTCTATCACACAACCTAAAAGAATTATAATTGAACATAAGGTCTCTTTCAAAAATACATAATTGAAGTGTAAAGATGAAAATTTGATTGGAAGAGAGAAAGGATCTTCAATGGATGATTTCAACTCATATTTGGCTACCCCAAACTCCCCTAGCCTTAGTTTTGACAACTCAAATGGTGGTGCATCCAAATGATTTTTATATCGTCTAATTCTTTCATTCTCGACCGTAGTTTCACTTGGGTTATTAGTGTATTTTCCGAACGGGTCACTAGAGTTGTAAACCTTAACTTCAACCTCCTCCATTTTATCTCTCTGATGATTGATACACTTGTGTAAGAATTCGACAGATATGGTGATAGGTGGTGTTGGGTTCTTGAAGATTGCCAACGTCCATTCATGGTCATGTGATGGAGTGGATTTTGGAATCTTTGTGCTGAATTGAAGGTGCTCCGGTGATGTTGTCTCTACTTCACCACACATAGATTCTGAAGGTAGTGCTAGTGTAGCAATAGGTTGCAGACACTGTGGTGCCGAATCAACAACTTGTTCAACTTCTGTACTAAGTACCTCATCATTCTCTTCTGTACTAAGTACTTTGCAAAGTGTCTGATGATCTCTCTACCAATAAGTTGGAAAGTTAATTGATCTGTGTTTGCAATGAAATCATAGATGCTTCGATATTCTGAGATCGCCCATCATTCATCTTCATTCATTGGATTATCAACTCTTCAAAGCTCGAGTTCCTATCACGTTGTTGTTGATAATCCCCTTGGTTCTGAAAGTCAATCGGTTTAAATTCTTCTTGCATTATACTATCATGTTGCAGGTATGCGGGTGAAGATCTCTTAACATAGTAACTCAATGAAAAATCTTGATGACTCATTCTCCCGTGTTGGCATTAATCGCTATGATGACGCATCCACACCATGAACACAAATCTTGCACATGGCTCCCATAACCTCCAACACTCCATCCTTCTCGTGACCAAGAAAAGTTAATGTCCTTCATCTCTTCAAGAAAAAAAAAAAATAAAAAAAAGACTTAATCTTAGAACAAATAAGAGAATCTCAATATTAAATTAAACAATTGTCCACGACAACGGCGTCAAAAACATGACACGCAAAAACCTAGCAAGTGTACTAGGTCGTGCAAGTAATAGGGTGGATGTAAATCCAGATTGTCGTACCCTAGAGACAATTGCATTTAAGTACTGAAATTACTGTGTTATCTAATTCTAAATTAAATCAATTGATAACGGTGTGAATTATGAATTAAAATACTAAACAAGAATTACCAACTAATGAGAGCGATCAACTTTGAATTTAAATCAATGAGAAAAGTGACTATGGCACATGATTTAACCAATTATTTCGTTTGACTACTAATTCTATCTTATAAATTATTAGATTGTTTAGGCTAAGGCGAAATTCCCTAAATTATTCACAACTCAATCTCTTGGCATAACAATTCTATGTTCATAACAATTTCTCTATCTCTATATGAAATTCGAATTAATGAAAACGCATTACAAAGATTCATGGAATTTCCCGCTTTCACGGAAAGTACACACAAGAAAATCAAATCTATCTCTAGTCAATTTTATGTTGTGGTGTTTAATACCTATATGCATCCCTAGTTTATCTCCTCTCGGTCTCAAAACTAAGCACAAATTCATACGTTTGGTAGCTAAACAATCATAGGCATTAAGAACAAGTATTAAACACATGACCCAAAATAAATTTAATCCGGAAAAATAATACTCATAAATCAAACATAGTAATTGGATTTCACATGACCTCAATCAAATGGAAATTAAGTCATAATCGTAAAAAACAATCAATAATTTATCTTGAAAGACATGTTCAATGAAAACAAATCTAAAAGCATGAATTAAAACTCCCTAATAACATTCTTGATGGATCTTGCTTGAATTCTCCGTCTTTGTAGACAAAGACGGAGTTTCCTTGTGTTCTTCTTCTTCCCTAGACTTCTCTCAACCCTCTTGGTGTGTTTCAAAGTGTCAAAATCCTTAAAAGTGGGCAAAAGTCCCGAATTTGACCTAATAACTGCGTATTTATAGTTGCTGAAAATAGCCCGTAGCTGTGGCTAAAAAGTCAGTAGTCACTATTAGGAATCCATCGAAGTAAAAAAGCAGCGGAATAAAAAGTTCGAATTTAACGGGATTCAATGATTTTAATAGTTTTCCAAAAACTAAACGAAATTGATTTACCTTATCGATTTCGTAATTAATCTTCGCGTAACAGCAACTCCTTGAGCTCCTGTCTCTAAAGATGCACGCGAAACGAATCTTCCAAAGATCTCCGAAAAATTCCCTCTTCACAGGTGGTGGAATGCTCGGGTGAATTTTTGGAGTAGGATTCTTCACATCTTTTTGTGTGTTATGCAATTAGGGTTACTTGTGACTTGTAAGTGTTGGAGTTATCTTATAACTCTATGACTTAACAAACAAGTCGGATTCCCCTAGGACTCCTTAAGTGGCCGTTCCCTAAGGCTCCACATGGACGTGAGTGGGCTTTAAGTTGGCCAATTCAACTTAGCCCACCTTTTAATATGTATTTAATTTAAATCCTATTTAAATTCAATACATATTAATTAATTAACTCCATTTAATTAATTCTCCAATTAAATAATTTAATATAATCTAATTAAATTAAATATTTAATTCATTGATTTAACCAATAAATCAATGCGTCCAATTAATTTTATATTTCTAAGAGATTAACACAAAATGACATCCTGTTCGTTTCTTATAGCACGACTCTTTAGGTTCGTCTCAATTGGCAATGGGAGGAATTACCAAAGGATGTAAGTGTCACCTAACCAGTCCCGTGGACTCACATTGTAACCTAATTAAGTACGAAATGAACGATTCATTTACGAACCTCTGGACCATAAATACCATGTGAGTATAAGCCCTTCACTGACGTATCCCGATCAAGTGAGAGTCATGGTTTATGTCAAACTCACTAAACTTGATACTGTGCATGTAATCATATCATGATGAAATTACCAAACTACCTTCCATGTCCCACATGAGTTAGTTTCATTGCTTTGGCCAAAAATTTATAATTTCATATGCATATGATTACGCGGGATACTTTCTCGTTTACTATCGAGGCAGTAAATCCCATCTTGGCGATCATTTTACAACTGCTACTTGACTTATTAAGATCGCACTTCGAGGTCGGCCCCACCAAAGGGTGAATTGGGCCTAACTACTCTAGTAACAGATTCAATAGTACAAGCACATTGATCATGAGCCCTCAGGTCTACGGCTCACGCATACTATTATAGTCAGTAATCCAATCATTGACAGTCATCGAGTAAATACCCATATGATCGGATTACTGCGAGCCGTGTTCAAATATATCAATTCCATTGATATATCTATGCCACGTGTTTTCACTATCCCATAGTGTTCGACTGGCACTCCTTGTCAGAGCATGTGCCATACAAGTCGAATCTTAATGCCCAATTAAGATTCCTTGAATTGCGAACCCTTTTGAGTGATCAGGAATAAGACTCTCCCCGTGCCACATCTTTATTCCATAAAGAGCGAAGAGTCAACCTCAATACACAATGACTGTTTGTTCAATACTTATTGATGCCTCAAAGTTTTACATGAACAAAATAATAATTGCCTTTATTAATTATCAGTTTGTACAACATCATTGAATACCCTATACAATCTATTTATCCTCGTTGGCATCTAGGGCATATATCTAACAGCTACGGCTAAAATCCATTTTTCACGATTTTTGCCTATTTTACCTTGGTGACTTCATATTTTCAAAGCACGAAGGTTCCTTCATGATCACCATGGCTAAGGGTCATTATAGTCGTGGTTAAAGGTGTATTTTGAGAAATTGTTTGATCCTTTCACTCATTTTTGCTCCAATTCTCAAATAACCTATAGAAACCCAACCAATCAAAAAATCAAAGCATATGTGGCATAGATAAACTCAATAACGCATCAAAATATAAGAAAAGAGGCGTCAAAAAGGCGTAAAATACGAGCTTATCAAACTTCCTTCAAACTTTCAAAAGTAGGGGGACTTATGATACGGTCGAAAATGTCATTTCTCTAATTGGTCTTAGAC
This sequence comes from Buddleja alternifolia, assembly GCA_019426215.1. Taxonomy (NCBI): domain Eukaryota; kingdom Viridiplantae; phylum Streptophyta; class Magnoliopsida; order Lamiales; family Scrophulariaceae; genus Buddleja; species Buddleja alternifolia. The sequence continues at coordinate 12,351,170 of CM033391.1, read as the reverse complement.
TAAATAGGCCATGATGATATGCAACGAATTGGCTGAAAGGCAAAGATGGATCAAAGTGAAAACGTTTAAGGATGCTCATGACGTAAGCAAGACGTAAGCTCATTTATCAAGCTCGTGGATAAACTCATGGTTCACCTAAGGGAGCAAGTGAGGAAAAAGATGGCAAATAGCTGGATGGGAAACTCGTAAGCATAGCTGACGAAAAGATAAGGATGGACCAAGTCAACAACCACCCACTATCTCCTACAAGGGGGATCCCCCCTCCCCCAAAAAAAATAAAAAATTACAGCAAACACCCTCCCTTAGCTAGAGAAGGGGAGGGGGGCGGCCACTAGGCCATATAAAAGCCTAGAATTTGTTCTTTGTACATTACATTCACTTATTTCGCAAGAAAAGTCTATCTTTTTGTATTCACTCTCAAGAAAAAATCAATAAAAGCTCTCTTTACATTCCCTTTACATTTTAGTGTTCTTTAATTATTTAGAATTCTATTTCTAGTGATTCGAAGCATAAATCATGTTTACGTTGCACGATTTTCTTTGTGCAAATTTCGAACCGTATCAATATAAAAAAAATCCAAGGGTATGTTTATAGACTATAGCTAGGTTGCTAGGGGATGTACATGTAATTACGTCTATAAATAATTGTATTGCATTAGTTTTCATCATTTTGACGTAACAACATAATTAATAGGGAGGATTATACTTTTGGTCCCTCAACTTTAGCCCTAAGACAAAAATGGTCCTAAATGTTCTAATTTTAAACAGATTTAGTCTATGTCGTTAACTTTTCATCCAAAAACTAAAACAATGGCCACACATGAGCTCAAATTGGGGAAAATTAGTTGATTTGAGCGCTGAAAACCTCAATGTGCTCAATCTACCTCTATTGTTATCAAATTAAAGGAAAACATTCGTAATTAAGGTTTATAAAAGTTGAAGTTGTAAAAATAAACTTTTATCCCATTTTCCCACTCACCAAAAGAAATAAACTTCTTAAATGTGTTCAAATTTAATTTCTAAATTAGTAAACATGATGCTATTTTGAGGGGGTTAAATGCATACGACCTCCCGTGATAAGTCTAATTATCTACCCGTCCCCTATGAAACCAAAAAAAAAATTATATTTTTTAGAATATACTTACTGCCTCCCCTAGGCATTTTTTGTTGCAAACTTTTGTGTAAGGACCAAAATACCCTTATTCTTTTAATATATTTACACTGCATTTTTTCCTTTTATTTTCTGTTTTATTAATTATTAATTATTTCCTATAAAGATTTTTTATTTAATTAATTAATTTATTTATTTTCCTTTTTCATCTTCTTCCCCCAAAATCAAGACCCTAACCCTAATAGAATTTTTACCAATTCCAATCCAAACACTTAACACTATAGCCACCATCTCTCCACCTCCCAAACATCTTCTTCCTCACCTCCACCACCGCTCGGAGCCCCCCGCCACCACCAGCACAGCCCCTGGTTCGCCTCCTGTCCATCCCCAAGCATGCTGCCGAGGCCACCCACCCCATGACTGCCGTCACCACCGTTAGCTTCTCCTCTGCCTCCACTACCACCGTCGCCCCTCGTTGCATCCCACCACCCGTCCACAAGCCCCCGCCACTGTTGCTACGTCCTCATGAAAATAATGTCAGGCCACCACCTCAACTCTACAGATCCAGCCACCACTACCTCCCCTCCCCCAAACCTATCGTCGCCGCTGCCGCCGCTTTCTTTAATATCAGGCCCCAATTTTTATTTTGCTTTTCTTCTTCTATACTTTGATGCACATCTCTAAAATGGCTCTACAATTTTTAAAAACTTTTTTGTTTGTAATGAGTACATGTTTGATAAAATGAATTGCAAATGTATTTTTGTTAGAGTTATTGCTTCTACAATGGTGGTTGGTATTCAACGGTGGTTATCGACGTTGGCGGACACGGAGGCGTCCGACGGTGGTGGCGGTTCATCTAGGACGTGGGGGTGATTTATAAGTTGCATGCATACATATATATATATATATATATATACACACACAACACACAGAGACACATAGTAATTATAAAGTAACATTTATATAATTTGTTTTATAATTTTAAAATCATAAGAATAAATGTATATATATACACTATAAATATAAGATATTTAATATGCACTGTTGATTTGTTTCGAGATCTATAGATCTAATAAATGGATTTAATATATATATTAATGTTTAATGTGAATTGTTGATTTTAGCTCATATGATTTAATGGTTGTTAGATTAAGGGCAAAATTATCCAAAAGAGTCAAACAAATTATAATCACTCTATGTAAAGTGGCGCGCGTGGGAGGCTAAATTACTTCTTTGTTTTTTTCTTGGGAGGTCGGATGTATTTAATTTTAGCCCTATTTTGAGGACTCAAGGAGATTTTCTTATAATTGAACACGTTACGGCGCTTAAGCTTTTTCTTTGTAAATGGTCCCCCCCCTACCACTACACAAAGCGCTTATCACCAAAACATTTATCATCCACCCCCATTCACAATCCTTATCACAAACGTTTTCTTTAACGGAATCCGTCACCGTTTGTTTTCACTTTAATCTCAATCCCTGTACCTCTTTCTCCTCACATTCATAGATTGTTGCAGACAAATGCTTGACAAGATCTTCAATTTGCAAACCAAAAGGTAATTCATTCTCTGAGTTTCTTATCTCTCGTTAGGCTCCCCTTTTTCCTTTTCGATTTTCATTTCTTGTAAGCCCTAATTTTGACTGTACAGATTTTTTTTCAGAATTCATAGATTTGATCTTCCCGACTGTCCCTTGTTTCAATTGATAAATTTCATCAGTTCCCTTATCGATTTTGAGTGTTTCTGTGAGAATATGGGTCCTGCGATATTTTTATAGGGGTTTCTTGCTTATGGGACTTCTGTAAAGGTGCCATTTTTATTTTTCTTGATTGTTTTGGGGTGTTGGAGTTGAATATAGGACTTACTGTGTTCCTGAATATAAACCTATAATTGTTAGAAGAGGATAAAGTAAATGAAAATGGGGGAAGATTTGTTTACAAGCCTAAGTATTGAGAATTATCACCCATCAACGTTCTTGTCTATGGATTCAATTACTACCTGTCATGAGGAACCGGGCCGCGATATGAGTAGGCAACTCCTTCGACCGGGCCCTCCGGATATTAATCTTCCGTTGTCTGTGGAGCGAAGTCCTCCCCCTCAGTCATGGAACCATGACTCTTTTGATATGCTTGAGGTTGGGCTTCCTCACCAGATTAATGACTCGGACAAACTTGTTGATCTGCCTAAGGTTGGGCGAAAATGCGCCAAGAGATTGGATAGTGTGTGGGGCGCTTGGTTCTTCTTTAGCTTCTATTTCAAGCCTGTTTTGAAAGAAAAATCAAAGTGCAACTTAGTTCTGGATGGTAATGGTGTTTCTGGATTTGATAAGTCTGATCTTCAACTGGATGTGTTCCTCGTGCAACACGATATGGAGAATTTGTATATGTGGGTTTTTAAGGAGAGGCCCGAGAATGCATTGGGTAAGATGCAGTTGAGAAGTTACATGAACGGCCATTCTCGCCAGGGTCAACGTCCATTTCCTTTTAGTGCTGATAAGGGTTTTGTGAGATCTCACAAAATGCAGCGAAAGCAATATAGAGGACTCTCTAATCCACAGTGTTTGCATGGAATTGAACTCGTCCCGTCCCCCAATCTCACGAACCTCGAAGAGGAAGAACAGAAAAGGTGGGTGGAATTGACCGGTAGAGATCTAAAATTTTGTATTCCACCCGAGGCAAAAGAATTTAGTTCATGGAGAACCCTTCCAAACACGGATTTTGAGCTTGAAAGACCACTTCCTTCATTGAAGAGCGCCCCGACAAAGAAATTGCTTAATGGCTCGGGTTTACATTTATCAACTCACGCATCAAATCATGTAAATGGCAACGGAATAGATCTCTCGTCCCTTTGCAACAAAAAAAGAAAGGATCTTTTCTCAAATGGAAATGACGAAGATTGCATTTTACCTAACAATCTAAATAATGATAGACATCAAGATAGAGATATCCATCCTATTGAGCCTCCTTGGCTGAATGAGTTTAGTGGGGTGATGAGAAATGTGTATGGCCCTGTCACAGCAGCTAAAACTCTTTATGAAGATGAAGAAGGATACTTATTGCTTGTTACTTTACCATTTGCTGATCCTGAAAGGGTTAAAGTCCATTGGTGGAACACTCTCACGCATGGGGTGGTGAAGATATCATCTTGGAGTACTTCATGCATGCCATTTATTCAGAGAAGTGATCGCACGTTCAAGCTCACTGATCCAGCTCCAGAGCATTGCCCACCTGGAGAATTCGTAAGAGAAATATCTCTGCCAACTAGGATCCCTGATGATGCGAAGCTTGAAGCATACTTTGACAAGAGTGGAACAGTTCTGGAGATCAACGTGCCTAAGCATCGTGTGGGACCTGAGGAGCATGAGGTTCTTGTTTGCCTTCGCCCTCCCAATGAATTTGCATTGTCTTGAATGTGGTATTTTGACTAGACCCAACTATTGAGGGCTGGTATACTTATTAGTAGATCCTAGCTTAAGTTATACACAGATTATACTGATTTTCAGCTTAGCTGAAGCTGTTCCGGTTTTTCCTTCTTTTTTTTAAATTATTTTCCTGAATATTGATAGATGTAGTCTGGGATTTTCTGAACTTAGATTCCTGAGTATGGTTCAAGGATAAAATTCTTGCAGCCTGACTTCAGGCTTTAGTTGTTAGATTTTAGAATTAGCTTAATCTCTTATTTGTCTGATGATTAACCAGGTTTTCGGGAATATAAATCCTTATTATTATTTAAGATATGTTGCATGAAGCATCTTTTTTTGTGATTTCTCTTTGATGAACTAGCGATAGTTATGATGATGTGACGAATGTGAGGATATTTATCAGTTTAGCATTCTGTTTTTCATTATAATACCTTTGGGCATTGATCTCCAGTGTAATCAGTCCTTTATTGTAAGTGTTAAGACTTGGTGTTTTTGTAATGAGCTCTGACAACCTTGAAACTTTGATTATTTTTCAAAAAATAACTCTCTTGTTAAATTTGAAGGATAAACGTGATTATGTCAAAAGTAATTATTCGCTTCATCCAAAAATAGGAGCAGCAGTGATTCAGTATTTAATCAGAACGAGGTGGCTTTGTAGTAGCTTTCCTTTATCTTGCCTTTCGTTGTCTTTGATTTGATCTGTGTGATTTGCATGTTTTTTGCTATGATGCACGTGTACTTCTAACGATCCTGTGTGGTATCTGTATATTTTCTGCGTACGGATATAATGTGGATAAATGTCGAATGTATTTTCTTGGCGTATTTCAAATTTAAAGAAAAAATACAACTTAGTATGTTATCGATATGAAACTAGAAGTGTGTTGTACGTTCTGGGTGTGAAATTTGCAGCGTGCTGTATGTTGTGGATATGGTAAGGTTCTTTTGATATTTTGCGATTAAATTAGTGGAAAATAAAGAAAAAAGTTCCAAAAAAGTTTAAGATTAATTTTGTTAACTTTTTAAACCCTTTATCGTCCATCATATTTTTATTATGGCAAAATTCCTTTTTTAATCCAGTAAGGCGCGAGGTAGGGGTCTTGAGGGAAATTCTATGCTGTCTCGATCCAGCGAGAGCCGTTGGATCCCCCACATGGGGGGGTTAAATTGCTAAATGACCCCCTCCTCCCTATTGGGGGATCCAACGGCAGAGCTGGGCCGAGACCAATGGTTTCGGCCCAGCATAGAATAGCCCGGGTCTTGACATAATATGTGTCATATTTTTTTCAAAAAGCACATCTAGTCCTGTAAGTTAACAAAATTCAACTCATTGAGCCTTCTATGTTTGAATAAATACATTTCATTCTGCAACTATAGATAAAATTCGGTTTTGGTCCCAAATTGACTCGCCTCTCATTTAGCCCAAAATTAGTGTTTGTTTGATTTGAGAATTTGGGGTTAAATTATGGGGAGTCTTAATTTTAGTTTCTAAATGTTTGAAGAGATGAAAATTTGAAGCTATTGACGAAGGAATTATGGTGCAATGGTTGAGGAATCGATTTGGAAGACAGAAAATTATGATTTATGCAATCGCCAATAAAAACGACGTACCATTAACTTTGATAAAGTCAATTTTCTAAGAACTACGTGGAATAACAAGTCAGAATATTGAAATTCCAATACAATCTAATAAATTAAATGAGGCACATCTTAAACGTGATTCTAACTAATTGTGTCAGTGTGTAATAAACTATATAAAAGCATAGGATGGTTAAACAACAAATTTCCGATTAGGAGACTTGTCAGTGGGTAAAACGTCTAAGAATAGGTTTGTAATTGTCGGAAAGATTGCTTTAGCAATAGTTTATTTTACTGATATTTTTTAGGGACATTTACGAAAATCCCTTAATTTATAGGCGGTGTACAGAGACCCTCTCAAATTTGGATAATTATAAACACCCCGTAAATAACTTATTAGAAAAACACTGCTTCTTGCGCTGAGACAATCTAAAAGTAATTCTGATTTGATTTGTGAAACGCATTTGAAAATTAAGCAAATCAAAGTTCTTGCATGTGGTTTACCCAATATGACGAAATACTTGAACAAGAAGCATTGTAAAATTCTCAAAGTATAAAGGTATATTTTGAGTAACTTACAAAGGCATAGACTCGGTATAAATTTTGGTCGAAATATCGAAATTTCCAGTTTTCTAGAGTTTTGAAGCGAAATCTCACTTTCGATCCAATTTTGCAGAATATTCATCAAAATTTCAACCGAAACGTGCCCAAAATTTTCACCGAAACCCAACTTTTCGAAATTATAAAATAATATTAAATTATTTATATTTAATTTAAATATTTTATGTTTAATGATAATATGTAAAAATTACTTTTAAATATTTTTTTTCTTTCTTTGAGCCCACAATTATCGAGTATGAAAAGTTAATGTGAAATGACATATATGATTTTGTTCTCCTTGAAATTTCATAGGATTTTGAATGATATACTTTCTGGAAATTGTGTATTTTTCTTCAGTGAAGTTTCAAAAATATTTAGTCACTAATATACTTTCAAATCCTACTTATTTTAAATTTCCATACACACTTTACTCATATAATCAACAAAACTCACTATATATACGTCATACATGCAATATTGTTAATGTAAAAATAACCATGTAAATTAAAGATTTCCAAAATTTAATTTGAAATTTTCAATTATTTTTATAAAGTTCCCTTATTTCTCTATAATCGAAATCGAAATTATGAATATCCTCAAAATTTCTGCAAAATTTTCATAAATTTAATATCCTAAAATCTACAATGATACCAATGTATAATACATTGGGTATAGTCCAACATATTGGGATTATCGGATTACATAAGGGTGTGTTTGAGTTTGAATTTGAATTTGAATTGATGGATTTGAAGTTGAGGAAGAATTTCAAATGACTTCAAATTATTGTGTCATTTGAAATCCACCGTGATTATTGAAGACACAGCTTCAAATGAGACTCAATGGATTTGAAATTTATTGGAACTTGAAATCATTAAAACCACTAGAAAGAATGGGGGGTCATTCAAGCTCATAAATTTGTTGATGAATGGTTTTCAAATCATTCAATCTAAAATTCTAAACACACCCTAATTGATTGTTTCTCTGAAATTAAGAAGAAACACGAAATAGGATTGACCAAACCACCTTACTCAAACCACGAAATTATGCTAAAACTCGGTGAAATTAATATAATCATTTTCCAATGGGGTAATGACATTTTCCCATCTAAACTATTCGAGTTTTTACACTTTTGTAAACAAAGTGTTTTTTTGCACTTATTTATTTTAACTAAACAGGTTTTATATTATTTTATCTAAACTTGTTTATTTTTTACACTTATCTGAACTACACGTATTTTTACAAAATTTTATACTTTTAACATTCTTTGGCAAAATATTTGCCGAAATTTCATTGCATATATTGCATATGACCCTTTTAAGGGTAAAAATGACATTTAATGGAACTAGCAGTTCACTATTTTTACCCTTTTAAGTTGAAAGGATACTTTGAATATTAGAATTCAATGTCGCGAAACCACAACAAATTATTGTTTCAATTGATAAAATTTTATAATTATCTTAAACAAAATCACATATAATATATGATGGAGCCTCGGCAAAACACTCTCGCAATTTCGCCGAAAAATGCTAAAATATAAAATTTTGTAAAAATCAATGTAGTTCGGATAAGAAAGTCGAAAATGCTAAAATATAAAATTTTGTAAAAATCAATGTAGTTCGGATAAGAAAGTGCAAAAAAAATAAAATTTGTTTACAAAAGTGCACAAACCCGAATAATTTCGATGTGAAAATGCCATTACCCCTTTTCCACTAAACCCGTAAATAAATAACTAAAGTTTATAACTTGGGCATTACATATGACAAGCTTACCATAAGTTTTACTCAAAGAGAAATCTTACGATATATAGTTGACACAATGATCACTGCATAGACTCCAACACAAAGTCTATCATGGATGCAATCATGAGCTCCAAGAAGTCAACTCACAATGAGAACAAAACTCAAATTCTCCCCTCCACTATCCAAATCAGACAAAAGTATCGCAACCACCTTTTTATTAAACATTCTATGTTTTCAAGGCTTGTTATGATTATAGCAGAATTCACAGATCAGTTAAAAGTACTTAAGATATACCCACATAGTTTGCTCCCATCTTTTCTCCTATTCACTTCATCTTTAGCTTAAACATGAAAACAATACAGGTTTCATTCTATCTGCTCTTCATATTGGTTGCAATTCAGCAACATTATACTCTTGGTTCCCTTACTCAGGAAACGAATTCAGGTAAGTTTCCTAACATTCCATCTGCAGACAGACACACACACACAGCCCTCGGTTTACCCTCACCGAGAGGAAGAAAGTGAAAAATAGAATTTTAAGACAATTTTTTCAGTTATTAACAATACCAGTTTCTGAATATTTTGTAACAGTGAACTTCAATATCAACACTGCAGCGTATAACTCAAGAATTACTGGTGGAGACAGTCGCAAAACTTTGGTAAGCACATAAGCAACACTCTGGCACTATTTTATTATGTCGTCTGTTGGAGTTGATGAAATGATTATAAACGCACTCATTTTCTTCAAACAGAGAAACATGATGGAGCTAAACGAGAAGAAGGTTCGCAAGACACCATCTGGACCAAGCCCGGTTGGGAATCATCGCCCGCCATCCAGGGCTTGAATGAATGCAGAAGTAATGCATGTAGAATGAAGTATTTCTTCCTAGTTATTCAGTTTAAGTCTTATGCTCAGGGTACTTTGTACAATAGTTTGTATTCTCAGATTCAATTTAGCTTTTCCAAAAATGAGGTTAAAACAAAATATTTTACTACATAAAGCATTGGTAAATTACTCTTTAAAATAATAAACCCAAGTCATAGCTATGAAATTCAAATTCTCAAAAGCACCAAAAGTTGGTGGAAACCTGTTATTTTCCTCCGAGATTTAGTGTCCAGATGACACAGACCAATATAAAAAAGTTTTACATGGTCAGTTTCTAAAATGTCCTGAAGCAAAGGGTCAAATGGAATTCAATGCAACTCAATTTGCTGTGATTGCATATTTTATCATATGCAATTGAAAATGTGTTTGTAGCATAAATTAGCAGAAAACTTCAAACTAGAGTCACGGAGTATGAGCAGAGAACATATTCGAGCTGCTTCAAGTTTTCAAGAATAAGTGAGATGAAAGAACGCATTGTATCTATTCATTATGGAATCCAAGGTGTCAAAGTGTGGTTTCTTTTTAGTCCAGGGGAAAAGAATGAAATATCCATGTTTCTATGTCAAATTGTAACTTTTGAACTATAATTTTTATACGAACGAGGTATACTTGGCAAAGTGAACAATCAGTTCAAACAGCAAGTATACGCATTCTCAACCTAAGAAATAAATGATTTGGATGATATTGAAGTACATTAACTGATGACCGGCATGAAAAATGGCCACTATATATCAATTGAATGCAATTTTTAACAAATATACAAGGTTCAAGATAACTACAAAAATTACTAAATAAGTCATACCGCACGCTTCCGCTTCGACCGCTTACTTCTTTTAGGGCCAGAATAATTAGGAACTTGTTTGCTACCACTAGAAGCATATGCCTCTTCAAGAGCTTCCTTATCCTGCTGGGAACACCAGATTACACTTCCAGATCAGCTCAAATAGATCAGAAAAATAATATGCATAATATTATAAAATGGCACCAAAGTAACCAAAAATAAATAAACACATTAAAAGAAAATGACACCAGAAAATTATCATTTTCATACTGGACTAATTTGATCCTATACTCACAGAAAAATCAAATAAGCAATAGAACTTGACTAAAAGGGCACCTAACCAACTGTGAATTTATCCTAAGCTATGTGTAGGCCATGGTAGATTGCAGACAAATGATATAACCAAGTGAAGGAAATCCCTAACCCTTATATGGCACAATCAAATTGATCTCAACAGTATCCCAACTTTGACCAGAAAATTTTCCATCCATCCCTGATTGACGGTCTTGGTTTGAATTGGAATGATATTTTACATAAGAGATGAAAAGGATGAACTTTTTCCTAAATCTTTAGAGTCTTCCACTCAAGAAGTAGTAATTTGAAACGAATGGCAGTTACCTTCGTTACTTTATAATGATGGCAACTTTGAAATAAGTTGCTCCTTTTTGCATGCTTAATGTGAAAATCCATTAAAGGAAAATGTGCAAGAACATTTTACCATTACTTTCAAACTTTCATAATAACATGTTACTCTCGTCCCCACGGAGCTGTATCACGTTACTTTCCATGCATTTGTGCATGAAAATCATCGCTTTTTACTTGATTCAACCTCATGAAACAAACATTATGTGTGCAATTTTGGGGAGAAGAAAGATGGTTAAAGGTACGTTAAACTCCAAAACCAAAGTCCAAAAGCATGCAACAAATAAACAAAGTATCATTGATGGTCCCACTATTATATGATTGTTAGGTGCTCTGGTAAAACACTGGATCAAAGATTTCAGTTGAATCATAAAATCAAGTTACAGAACACACCTAGAAAGATAATTGACACAGAAATTTTTTTAGCACATAATTTATATGTGCTAAATGAACTGATGTTTACCTTGGATTCAACTTCATTGTCCGAGTCATATTCAGACTCATCATCAGATGCAGCTGAAGTCTGGACATCATCTGAAGGCAATGCCTTACTCTTTTTCTTTTTCTCTACTTCTTTCAATTGTTTAAATCTGTTTCAGAAATAATTCTTCTCAGCAAGGGACATTCTGAAACACCAAAGAACAAAAAGATTTCCAAAAGTCAAGCCCACCTTTCACCCGCCTGTTCCGGCTGAGAACCTGATCGTTTTGCACGTCCAGCACTGATTATCCCACCAGCATTCTCACTCACAATAGGTTTTGCACCTCCCAGTTTACGTAACCACACCTGCTGTGCTGTGCTAAGCACATTATTTGTGAACCTGAAAACCAAAGAAAATAGATATTAGTCAAAATACATAGTTAAAACTCAAGGCTCGATTCTTTTGTAATAGGAAGATCACTATATCTAATCGCTTCTTGTGATATTCACGATCAAATATGAACAAATTTTAGAGTGATTTCTTTCATTTAATATTTTTTCACATATGTACTTCATCTATATAAAAAGGTTGTCATTGTAATTTCACACCAAGAAAGAATAAATGTCTCATACCCTTTTGGGTATTTCTCCTGTGCATATAGGTCAAATGGTCGAACCACGTATCCCTTTGTAATTTTCTTCTTTCTCTCTATACTTTGTAAATCAAACCTAACATGTTATCAGATAACGCTGATTGTTCTAGCTTTGTGTCGCTTGTATGATTGCATGATGTTCATTATGTACATTCTTTTAAAGCCGGTTGATCCTATTTAAATCGCACATGTAAGAATGTTGGTGATTAAAGACTTGAAGAAAAAATTGATATCCATTGCTCAAATAGAGACTCCAATCAAGATCTCGATGTTCACTTGAGGGGGAGTGTTAAGAATTAAGGCTTGATTTTTTGATATAATTGGAAGATCACAATAAAATTTAATTCATTGTTGTGGAATTTTTTATTTTATATGATTAACTTTATAGTGATTTTATTTATTTCGTAACATGTATAATTCATCTATATAAATAGATAGTCATATATCAACTTAAGAGAGAACAAATGTCTCATAGCCCTTTTCTGTATTTCTCCCATGGATTTACAGCCAAATGACCGAACCACATAAGTCTTCTATTCTCTTCTCTCTTCACTTTGTTGATCAAATTTAACAACCATATAGGTCGATTTTCGTATTTAAAAGGCTTATACATATACCAGTTTAGAATATGCATCTGCCTCAATGCTGCGAATATTTGTCCATAAGACGCGTACGTCATATCCAAGATTGTGGGCAAGTAAGAAGATTGACTGTTGTGATTTTCACACATCTTAAACTATGCCTAAGACAAGCATTATTCGTTCAACGAGTAAATTCTCTGACGCTTTGGTTGGTTCCAGGATTTTGGTGAGGAAAGGACAATACTAGGGAAAAGACAATTAAATCTAAGAAATCCAAAATTCCCATATTTGTTTGGTTGTTTATGGATAGAAAGAAACAAAATTGTGAAGAAGTCATGGTGGGCAGGCGGTTTTGGGGTGGGATTGGGCAGGAGCTAGAGTGGAAATTGATTGGTTCGTTAGCACTTAGCATTGGGGACAGATCTATAAAAGTAACATGGTCGACTGCTCTTTTATTGGCGTTTTCTCAGTTTTCCTCACCATTTTGCAAGGATACTGACTTTCCCAATTGCATCTCCACTTTTCTATTACACACTATTTTCGTTAGCAACCAAACAGTGCAAGGCTTATTGAAAATATGATTACGGACCAACAGGATAGGCTTTAGAAAAAAGACTTGCAATTGAATCTAATAGGTTTTGGGGTCTTATTTTTTCTGAATTAGTGTTGCTCCTTGTCGTCCCCTTTCAGAGGTATGTTGTTGTAAGACGTAAGTTCAAAGAAGGTATGATCAAGAGAGATGATTCAATCATTGAAATTTTTGAAGAGACGATTCAATCACTGAAAATTTTGAAGAGACGATTCAATCACTGAAAATTTTGAAGAAACTATGTTCCAAAGTTCAAAGACAATTTCTTTTACAGATTTGAAGTTCAGGATTTTCGCTTCCTTGTAACTATAATAAAAAGGCAATGGAGAAGGCAAGGGAAAATGGAAAACCATTACGATTTTTCAATGTAAAGAACATGGAATAGATGTTTATGCAAACAGTAATTATAGTATGCCAGAAGAAGATTATTTATTGCCAGTTGAACGTTAGAATTCAAGTAACATCATGAAGTTTGTTGTTTTCTTATCTCATTCAAGTCAGTCCTGTTCTCCCATGCTGCTCTACAGATAACCAGATTTGCAACTAAACACAGAGACTTGTATCCTCTTATAACCTCATTAAGTATAATTTGAGATAGATCTTCCACCAATTAATACCACAAAGTGAGCTAAAGTACCTAAATCAAGTCAATTAATATTATATCAACTATTTCCAGAAGAAATAACACTTTGAAATACACTTAGATTCAAAGCATATTAGAGATTTCCTTCCTTATAGTGTCAAAGATAGAACATTAAAGCAAAAAGGGAGACCAAACCACTCCTCAAGGAGAAGAATAAAATAGTTATAATCAATGTTCAGTTACTTCACATATTGAAAAATAAATCAAGTAATGCAACATATATCAGGACAAGGCAAAACTTGATGCTTAGTGGACGAAGCGCACTTCAAATATGGATATAGCTCAACTGCCCCCCACGCCCAGAAAAATAATAAAGTAAATTTAAAAATTAATAAACTATCCCATACTTTTCTGGACTTGGCTAAATAAATTATTTCTTCTACTCCATAAAAAATCCGTTAAATTGCCTTGTACCACTTGATTTTTAGTTGTCTCATCCTCTTGATTAACCTTCTTTACCACTTTTTCTAATGCCAACATATAGTTGCTTCTACCAGATATGCTTAAAACTACCTGAATCAGTTTTTATATATCACTTCCGCGTAAGACCTCTATCAAAGGTCATGTTCCGACTTCCGGTTCTTCTTTTTCCTTTTGACTTTCTTGCGGAACTGACTTATCATAGGCTGCCCTTCCTCCTCCACAGCCCCTTGGTTCACGATCCAGGAAAGCTACATTAATTTGCCTTATCCATCTCACTGGTATTCTCATTATTCTAACTGTTATAATCATTCATTAATCGATTTACTTTAGTTTAACTGTTTATCCATCTTTTAAATTTGAAAGTTGAAATATAGAAGGAACATACTATAAAGTAAGTGTATGTATACAAAACAAAATAAATACATAAATGGTGGCACTTATAACATGCATCAAGCAGATAATGAAATAGCACGTGTAGATACACATCAAGTGACATAGATCTTTATCTACTGCTTTGACATGGTTTACATGTATCAATGCACTAGTAAAATCCAACTTTACTTCCTCATCATTACACCTATAGATTTTGCAGAAGTTGCTTTACATGTTCACAACAAAGTCACATATTTTCATACCATAACAAGTTCAATGTTGTAATACTGTCAAAGTTCTAATTCATCCTTGGGCAGTGAGTGTAGATTTGACCTGATCATTAATTATATACTGAGTCATCTGTTCATCATTGTTTGTTGTATACAGACTGAATACTCACTAACAAGGTAAAATGTCATTTAACCCGTGAAGATGCTTCTTCAGGGTCAGGATATTAAAGACAATAACATTTTCTCCTCTGCTAAAGCAAACTATGTAATATCAAATATCTGAATAACCAAGCAGGCCAACTGATAATTCTTATCAGGGCATGTGTAAAACAATTAATCTGACAATCTTGACCTGTACCTGGACCTAGTTGCTTCAGAAAGACAATGCTAGAAGAAATACTGACAGATCTTAGCATATAAGCAGAGTGCACCACGCGCATGCCAACTCAAAATATTTTTATTTTAGGCATACTTCTGTAGAATTGCAGTAGATGAGATAAGGATGGGTAAATGATCAAAATTACCAGTATATTGATAATCCAGATGGAACAGACAAAGAAAAGTAGCCAATCATGAGCGGGAGAAACTTAAATACAAGAAGCGTGTTCTTTTGAGCTGGATCATCTGTCTACCAGAACACAAAAAAACATCAGTGCAACATGGCCAAAAGCAAACAATTTAAAAAAAAATGGAGATTAAACCTTAATAGGACTTACTTGGGGAGGTTTCATTATTTCCATCGACACATATTGTGATAGAACTAAAAGAACAGGTAAAACAAGGTATGCTGCAGTGTCATGCCAACCAAGTGGTGGATGCCCATCCTGCAAAATAAAAAACCCAGGATATATATTTTCAATAAAATAAAACTCAGGAATAATGCATATCATTAATTGATATTGATATCTTCCAGGTATAAGAATAAGAAATGACAAAAGAACAGGATGAGAGATTCAATGACAAACAGAGCGCTGGTTAAAGAAGAAACCCAAGTTATATAGATCTGGAAACTGTAGGGAATATTAAATTTCAATTACCACAAACGGGAATAGCCAGGAAATTCCTGATCCACTTTGCCGAGCAGCAATTGATGTTGGGCCTCCCAAAGAAGGAATCCAAAAAAATCCTTCAGTTAGCAGTCCCTGTTTAATAATTTAGATAAAAGGATCAAAAACACTATCATAACTAGTCCGCCTATGATGAATCAGGTAATCATAAATATATCAATAAATTAACCAGAATCATATTTACCTCGTTTGCCACATTTGAAAGAGCTTGATATAAGCCTATAAAGACTGGTATTGTCGCCAAAGTTGGGAAACATCCTGTTGATCCATTTAAGTGATAAAACAGAATAACTTGGTCAAAATGATATTTATTGGACAAACCAGATAGCAGTAGTGAAATTTATTGTCATAAGGACTTTCCTGCTCATCATCGTATGGCAATTAATTACATTCTAGAAATGATAAACATTGCATAATACTTGTTTAAACCATAAACAATTAATTTTAGTTAGAATGTGATCTTAAACATACTATGAAATATCACCAGTACAAAACTTTGATTTCACAATCCCAGAATATCTTAGACACCTAGGGTTACAAACGCATACAGCACAATGGTAAGCGGGATAAAGATTCTCTCCAATGAAGTCGTTACTTCTAGTCTTGATTTGTGAAAATTGTCCATCTGGCAGATTTCAAATGGTTCTTCGGTCTTTCATGCAAAAAGTCAAAGATGAAAGCCATCTGAGTTATTATATAGTGATGTCTGGGACTCGACATAAATCTTGCTCTTTTCAAGTATATGGATAGTACTGTGCAAGGATGATCATTAGAAACATTTAGCAGAAGTTAGACTCAAATTTTCTTAGTGTTTTCAGTAGCTTGACAAGAAACTCCAAACCAAAAAGGTTACTGAATCATTTCTTTATTTTCTAAAAGGGCTTGAGAATATGTAAAAGTCTTTATCCTATTGTGAATTAAATGGAATTTTGCGCAATCCCAATTCAGTCCGATTTGGGCATATACCCAAAACTAAAAGGGGTCACTGAAGAGAAAAACAAACATGTAATTTAGTATTCAGGAGTCAAGATAATAAAAACTCAACCTCAAATGTAAGTTCACAAGGAAAATTGAACTGACAATTAGAAACATTCTCAGACCATTGGAGGAGCAATACTCTAGTATTCTGACCACCAAATGTTACCGTATAAATGGATCCACAAATTTTTTCGTTTATTTGATTTATGCAAAATTTTACCTACCATGAAAAGGCTAGTGCTTAAGCTGCTAAATACATGGGCGTATTGTATCATAAAAAGGATATAACTTGAGAAATGGTCTTTCCGCTCCAGGCCTCCAATATTCATCTTGTATAAAACTTTATTTGATTCAGTAACAGTAAAAATCAAACAGACGGAGTTTTCTAATCATCCGTCGATCTGTCTGCTGCACGTTGCTTCTTGTCATGTTAAAGCAGATTGAGTTCAATTTGTTATAAAATATTTTTATGTTTTCCTTCTTTTTTTAGGGTGGGTGGGGGTGGGGTATTGAGTGGTCTAGTTCAATTAACTAGAAGGCAAAAGTCAAACCTACCTGTTTGTATGCAAAATAGTATATTATTGGGTATTATTGTCATATATGCCACATTTTACAATAGGCAAACAAAATAACTCAAGATGTCAAAATTTAGTCCAGGTGATGGAAATAGAAGGAAATGCAAATTGATAGATTAATATGTTACCTGCTAGAGGATTGACCCCAGCCTGTTTGTACAAACGGGAAGTTTCAAGCTGTATTCTTTCCTGTAAGATAATATAGATAATATTAGTTAACTTGGCCAATGTGGAAAATACGAGACAACATTTATACCAAAGATTTTATCTCAATATAACACGTCTCGAAAGCAACGGAATTTATAGGAAGATTAACAGCAAGACCTATAGCTCTAACCCAACCTCATCCCCAGTTTCCCACCCATCTTTGAGTTGATTTTGAAGGTCTGGTCTAAAGTCCAGGATCTTTGTCTGACTTGCATTAATAAATTATTTAATGGATTCAACATCAGTATGGAGCAAAGGCAAACCTAAAATCGCATGCAGATTTCTATTTTTTATTTCTTTTGCCATGTCCAGGGGCACCTCAGTGAATTTACCAAGCCAAGGTGTCTTCCCAGGCCACAAATACTGGATAAGTTTATTAGTATTAAAAAATAGACCTAATGCAGGCTCTACAGAACTTTGTGGCAGTTTTCCATCTCAAAGATACATTGACTACAGAAATCAAACTTCTTTCAATCTATTCTATCACATTTTATTTGTGTTTCTATTCTTCCTTGCCATCACAATAATAATGATTATCCAAGATCTCAAACACTTAACTTGTGGTTAATTATGTTAGTTCAGTCTCAGGAAACTCATAGAACGCTGCTCAAGCATTAACAACAAGAATAAAATGTAGCAATTGCGTGACAGAAAATCAGCAAAATTACTCACTTGATTTCCGGCATATCTTTGTTGGATAGCTTTGATCTTTGGTTGAAGATTCTGCATTGCTAGCGTTGACTCAACCTTATATCAAAGAGAACATACATTACTCTGTAGATATTATCCAGCTATATAGTGTTATTTACTGGAAGAAAACAAGCTTACATAAAGAAAAATGCTAGAACAGGTGATAAATCATAGATAAAAGTTACCAAATTCACCCTCAAAGAGAAGCATAAATTAGACTAGAGCAGACATGTTTACATGTGTAACAGGTGCAGCAGCAAAAGCTTACCTGTTGCTTAGTCAAAGGGAATGTGGCAACTTTTACAAGAACCGTGAGCAATATTATTGCAAATCCATAAGCATATGGGACATGAACAGTTGAAAGTCCATCCTTAAGTACCTGAAAAAAGTAAAGGCAATGCTCATCAGACCTCTTATGTCGAGGACTCGGCTATAAAAGAAGTTCAAATGCCCCATAACTTTATGCAGGGTACTTGCGTCTTCATCTATGTTTTGACTGCAATTCATTATTTTAAAGGTCTTGAACCGTCACAGAACAGTTAATCTTCTTCAAATGCTTTATTATTGATGTTTACGTGACATTACAAAATTGACCTTTCGACCACCACCATATCATGTTTGGTGTTTGCTCACTTCCCGCTCCGCAAAGACTCTGGGGGACAATGAAGCATTTACCCTGAGGGAAAATCCTGAAGCTTGGAGAATATAACAGAAGGTACAATTATCAAGTTTCTTTAATCTTGGTTTTAGGACTTGCACAATGAGTTAGTACGTGTGTGAACAAGCATTTTCACCATTACAGTAAATAAATGAAAATCCTCCATCTGACTTGAGTTAAATATAGTGTGACCACATAGATCTCGTGTGCAGTAGCCTTCGTTTTCTAAATTGCTTTTTAAATTGACGTGTTAATTCAAAATGGATGTTGTATTTTCTCATCACTTCAATAGGCCTAGCAAGAGGTATACGGACAATTATGGCTTAGTGTGAAGTTTTAGCTTGGTCATGTGCTATAGTTTCAGTCTAGGGTCTCAATGGAGCAAAAGCAACATACTCTATTACTGAAAAAAAAATTCCCCTGACTAGATTTGTTGCAACTATTGACTATGACAAAACTCTATGCTGAGGAATCATTCCTTTCAATAACCAATCCAATCCCAAATCATAAGTCAAGAGCTGCTAGCACAACTTAAGTAAGTACAGCACCATTCATCTGCAACATTTTGCATTTTTTTTTTCCAACAACTAAGCCACAATAAAGATGGCATAAATCTTCAATTAACCATTTAGAACATAGCACCAAGCAAGAATATCAAGCAGCATCTCTAACCATGAAGAATACCCAGTCACCAATATTTCACCAAATCAAACCTAAGGTCCGAATTCCAGGACTGCATCACCAGCTTAATCTTCTAAATTGCAAGTTGCAAAATTTGATCGGGAATCAAGGGAAAAAACAATGCACATTATCAAATAGGCAAACTATAACTCTAAAATTAACTAGCCGCACATGTCCATGATCAATATCATAACAATGAACTCTGAAAACCAACACAAAAGTTTGTTTTATACTTGTGGAGACCTATGAATTAGGTGACTTTTGCTTAAACTCAAACTTTGCGAGTTTCTTCGTCTTAGAAAGATTATCAACAGAAATGCAATTTTACTATACTTAGTTAAGATTAGCTGTTGCTTCTACAGAATTTCGATTTCCTATCATTTTACGAATAAGTAACCCTGAAATACGCAAATAAACTTAGTTTAAAATTAGAGGGTAGTTATTTGTCCTAAATGGCTATTTAAAACTATTAGTGCACAAACTTAGTATTAGGCAGGAATGTTTTCAAATTTACACTTTATGGCAATAACCCTAGTGGAATACTCCATCTGAAACAGTAATATACAGTTGTGATTGCTCTTTTGAAATGAAAAACAGAATGATAATATCAAATATGATAGATCGGAAGAAGCCCATAGTTACAGGATCAAATGTGTAATTTTCCTAAAATGTTGAGACAATAACAAAACTGGGATATCGCAGTAAGATGGCCTGGTCTGGCAACAAGATCAAACGTTACCTACAGATATGTGACCTCTCAGCCAAACTGTATGAGGCAATAGGAAAAACGAGGAATATATTTTAGGTATCCTAGTGAAAGTTTTAAAGACGCTTCGAGAAATACCACATGGCCCCCTGAGAAAGTCGAAGTTAATGAAAACATAGATAAGTCATCGCATGTTGATGGTCATAGAAGGAGATTATAAAGATCATTGCTCAAGATCCCATTTGAATAATGACACATGATCAAACTCAAAACTGGAGGCAACAATGAGATGCAATGAAAATACATCATCCATAGAACGTACT
Source organism: Buddleja alternifolia (assembly GCA_019426215.1). Lineage (NCBI taxonomy): Eukaryota > Viridiplantae > Streptophyta > Magnoliopsida > Lamiales > Scrophulariaceae > Buddleja > Buddleja alternifolia. The sequence goes on along the minus strand of CM033391.1, from coordinate 12,330,623 downwards.
TGATAGAATTAGAACATGAGAAATAAACTAAATTCGTCTATTGACCCTATGCTCTATGTATAAGTTGCATATATCAATTACAAGAAATATACCAGAATGTACAATGGTTAGCTAACGGAGCGTATAGATACACTAACTGAAGATTAGGATCTATCCTGTTCTCATTCTTTCATGACAAGGGTTTCATAGTCGTGAACAGCCTATCGAGATTTATAGACCATTCTCTGTTTAGCCACTGCATATAGTACGCATATCCTGCGAAGATTACCCAAGAATATTACTGCAACCTCATCCAAAGAACTCATGAATCACTCCCTTCATCTAGGACTTCTGTATCAGAGCATCATTTCTACATAGCCTTAGCGCATAGTCCAGCCTCCAGAAGGGAAAATTTGTTCACCTGTTCATGCTTATGAAGCCGTTTTGTAATTCCAAGAACAACTCTTTAATAGTGATGTCTTAAGACATTTTATATTTTACCTTCAAGATAATTTAGTTCACAAGCAACACTAAATTACTAACTAACTGCCAACAGACTAATTTAAGTCGATATGCACAAAAATCAGAACAAAACATAATAAAACTTCTCTTAAATCCAAACCAAAACAAGAGACTTCCTGAAATGAATACTTACTTTCAAGACAACTTCCATGGAGTCGGAAATAAACCCGAACCAACCTCCGCCCTTGGCAGCGGCAGCAGCAGGGTCGGAGGCCGTGCCGGCATCAGCAGCCACGGCAGCATCGGCGAGCGTGTAGAGTAAGCTCTCAGTTCTCTGAATAATCGCGCTGAAATCAATCGAATTATCCAAGGAATGAATCGGTGGGAGCTGGTGGAAGCTGAATTCGACTCTCGTGGTGATGCGCCTGCCCTGAGGCATGAAGGCATGGCGGGAGAGAGAAGGAAGAGGAGTACCCAAGAAAGAGGGAGAGGAAATTAGCGTCCTCGCCATGGAAGGAAGAGAATTCAATCAATTCTCCAAAGAAGAAGTTTTCTGTGGAGAAGTGTGAAGAAATGAGAGTTGCTGATGAGTGGATATTATTTGACAAAAAGAAATAATTGTGGAGGATGAATGGGGTGTCGTGGATTATCCGTATATTTTCGTTCCGGAATTGCCAAATGGATACGGAGGAGAGGGGCTTTATGTCTTTTCAACTATGTGTGATGAAAGAATCTCAAGGGATCAAAGTGTCAACTGACAGGGCTTAGTTTGCTGAATGGCAACGGAGCGGGTATGAGCCGAATATTGCACAATTTGAGACCTGTCTCGTTAAAAAAATTTAATACCCGGCCCCCTCGGACCCAGTAGGTACCCAGCGAGTTCGGGTCCTACCTGATAAACCAGGTCAATTATTAATTTTGAATTTTTTTTATCTATTTTGTTCTCACAAATGCATTCAAAATAAATGAAATAACATTGGATCAATTATTTAATGTAAAAACATTCAAAAATACAAGTCATCTGGTAATTAAATATATATACATTCAAAATAAGTATAAATTTCAAAAACTAAAGTCATTTTCGTACTCGAATTCATATCAACTTTTTTTGAACTAACAACTAGTTAAGCTGAGTTAAGTTGTTATTTGAAATAGCACTTTTTGTGGTTAAAATTTATTAATACTTATAAATGCTAAATAATAATTAGATATATAAAATAAAAAAATAACACATTAATAACCAGGTCCGTGTCCAGGGCGGGTATCTGTTGGGCTCGTTACCAGCCCCGGATCAGGCCAAGTCTTGAATTTTGATATCCGGACTCGAACCCGACCCCATTTAATCGGACTCATCCCCCCCCCCAACAAATGGACGGGTCCGGGGATGGGTACTCGCTCTACCCGGATTCATTGTCATCCCTAAGTTTGGGGTAATTTTATATCGGGATAATTGTATATAATCCCTCTGTGATATGCGAAATCTGCACCAAACTACTGTACGTTAAGTTTATTGCGTAGAATCCCTATGTTCTAGTAAACTCTGCATACTCTCCCTTCTTAGAATTTTTTTTTTTTTTTTGGTGTTTTTTTATCATATTCAATATTCTAGATCCTACCCAAATTAAATTATTTATTTATTATAAACATGTAAGAGGCAAATATGCATATGGACTGACATTTATGATTGGAAAAAAAAACCAAAAAAGGGAGACTATGCAGAGTTTATTGGAACATGGGGGGTACTACGCAATAAACTTAACATATGATAGTTTGGCGTAGATTTCGGATATCACAGGGGGAGCATATGCAATATTCCCTTGTATATCATATCCAACATAATGGTTGGAATGTGCATTATGTGTTATCTCTTTCATACAAGTGTATGTGTGGACTGCACACAGTATATTATACTGTGTGAGAGATATAAAAACTATGAACATTGGACTTGATCTAGCATAAATTTTTCCCTTAGTTCAGTAGGTTCAATATGTTTATTAATTATGATTTTTTATTTTAGTGAATTGGCTCTATCATACATGATTCAAATTATGAATATCACATAGAATATGTTTACAACCAACTGGTAACTATTACAATTAATTAAGAACATTATATCAAAGTAGAGAAAAATTTGCATACCTGTTGTTGGGAGTAGAAAATAATACTCTAGTATCTTGAGTATTCAGTTTCACTAATAGAGCTAAGGCTAGATCCGCTTAAGAATTATGAATTATGATGCACAAAAAGCATATACTGCCTCCAACTTTTTGACACAATTCTTGGTAATTTATAACTCTAGGTTTAAGAATGTGTCTTTGTTGTTATTTTGTTTTAAATTTCAGTTTTTCTTAAACTCCAGTAATTATATAAGTGATATTTTTCATCCAAAATAATAGAGTTTTTAGGCTAGTAATGTAAAATAGAACTCTGTGTATATTATGGTGAATGAATACAATGTTATATTAAATGTGTATGTATAAATAAAATTATAGCACTAACTATACAAATGGGACAGACTAGAGTTATACTATAGATACCTTAACACACACACACACACACACACACACACTCCCCCAGTACAATCTGAGTAGTGGAATCAATGCGAAGATTGGCCCGCAAATGTGAGAATGTAGGAGCAGGTAAAGCTTTGGTAAATATATCAGCAATCTAATCTGAAGTGGGGACATACTTACCGAAACATCTCCAGCGACAACCTTCTCACAAATAAAATGATAGTCAATCTCAATGTGTTTCGTACGAGCATGAAACACGGGATTGAGAACAAGATAGATAGCACTAATGTTGTCATAGTAGACCTGAACCGGGTGTGGTAAAAAAATACCAAGATCACAAAGTATGTAACGAAGCCAACAAATCTCAGCAGAAGCATGGGCGATGCTCAGACTATGTATTAGAGCGAGAACTGTAGCTTGTTTCTTGGCGGACCAAGATATAAGGTTATCACCAAGATACACTACTGAACCAGTAGTGGGACGATGGCTGTCAGGACAGTTTGCCCAATCAAAATCAGCATAGATGGTAAGCAAATCCAGTGAGGAGGGGCTAATGAGAAGCCCAAAATCAAGAGTACCCCAAACATACCGAACAATCTGCTTCATCATCTGAAAATGAACCTCTCGAGGTGAATGTATATACTGACTAACCAGGTTAATGGCAATATGCATGAGATATTGAAGGCCCCCAACAATACTACGATATAGTTTTGGAATAGAGAAGAGATCATTCTGAAAAGCAGAAGGAGTGGATTTCATCAAAAGAGAATAGGCGACATGCTTCAAGCTCATCATGTCAAAGCGCTGAAGAAGCTCGATTGCATACTTTTTCTACCAAAGAAAGAGTCCAAGAGAGTCCCGCATAGCATGAATGCCCAGAAAATAATGGAGATATCTCCTATCTTTCATAGAAAAGTCCTGAGAAAGACTTGAGATAAGAGAAGTGACATCCTATGCATCATTCCCAGTCAATATAATATCATCCACATAAAGTAGAGAACTAAGGTAACGGAGCCGAAGTTGTAGAAAAACATGAACATGTTAGCATTGTGAACATGTTAGCGTTGCTACTAATGAACCCATGGCGCAGAAGATTAGAACCAAACTTCTGAAACTAAGCGCGAGGAGCTTGTTTTAGACCATAGAGTGTCTTCTATAACTGACAAACACGAGAAGGATACTAGAGGTGAACAAAACCATGGGACTGAGCCATATGTATTGTCCCTGTGAGGTCACCAAGAAGAAAAGCATTATTCACATCGAGCTGGCGAATGATGTTACGATTATGCCCTCAGATGCCATAAGGGATAGAATGATAGGGCATCTCACTTGTAACAAACTTATTCTCTTTTAATAATAAAAGGTATTGTTTTGTTTTCACTTAAATCTTATCTACATTTATAAGTAGTGTAAAATATTTTGTCCATGTTATCAGTGCAATCTCTCTACTTCCTATGGAATAGGAAGATTGGCACTAGAGAGATTGATCTTGATTACTTAAACACGTTCACAAGTGACATGAAGTCTTTGATGGACAAATAAAGACTAGAAATACTTGTACAATCTGCGCTTTGACATTGGAGTGCCAGTCGAACACCATGTGATGGTGGGAGCTTAAGGTTGTAGGGACATCAGTGAAGCTGATATGTTCGAACACGACTCACACGGGTTTTGTCACATGGGTTTTCATTCTGTGATTGTTAATGACAGAATTGATTATTCATAATAAGTATAAGTGAACTTATGACCTGAAGTATCAAGCTGAAGATACACTTGTGACGTCAAGTCTGTCACTAGAGTAGTTATACCCAATTCACCTGTTGGTGGGGTTGACCTCAAAATGCGGCTTGATGGGCAAGTGCTAGTCTTAGCTGATAACTAATATGGGAATTGTTCTCTCATAAGTGAATGAAAAAGTGTCCTATGTGATTATAGAGAATAGAGATCAAAGTCTTTTGCCAAAGCAATAGAGACGATTGTGCGAGGCACTAAATCGAACACAAAGATCTCGTGTTATTATAATTAATACATGTGGTCAAGTACACTGAGTTCAACATCATCGTGACTCTCACTTGACTGGAATGTGTGAACAAAGGGTTTATAAGTATACGGTATTTACGATTGGAAGGTTGTAGAATGATCCATTCATTCGAATTCGTTTGGTATTTACGTTTGGTATTTACCCACTTCTTTTGGATTCCCCTCATTGTCAAATGAAATGAACCTAGAGAGTCGCGTTAAAGGATTGATAAAGAAAAGTAAAAGGATTTTTCTATTTGAAACTAGGAGATTTAATTTATGGGATAAATTCAATATGATTAATTAATTGCTCATTAGATGAGATAATTAATTATAAAGATAAGATTAATTATTAATTAATTTCTCAAAGAAATAAATTAAGGAATTAATTTATCTAATTAATTCAGCAAATTAATTAATTTATTGAATATAATAAATAATTAATTAAATAATAGAAAATTAATTAAAACAAGAGACGAGTCGCTCTAAATAAAGAGGTCCATTTGGAAGCCTCCTATGGCCAAGTTGGGCGTCCACTTGGATGCCCAACATGGGCTCTTGACTCTTGTCATGGTCAACAAGTCAAGTGATATTAAATACATCACTTAAAATTTTTGACCTAGATGAATTAATAATTCACACAACTCTCCTAGAAAGAAAAAGAAAAACTCATCCCTCTCTCCAAAACACCCTAGTCGTCAGTCAACAAAGAAGAAAAGGGAAAACAATTCGTCAATCAATTTGCTTGATAATTTAGAGACAACGTGTGTTTGTTGTTCGGATCAAACTTGAAGAAAACCTCAAGGAATTCGAAAAGAGTGGATCGCACGAGGATTGAAGACTTCGAGACTTCAACAAATCAAAATTAGGAGGACGGATCGAATTTTCCAACCACTTCGCTTCAACGGGTAAGTTTTAGCGAGTTTTATGATTCATGTATGCAAATCGAGATGACACAATGGGTTATTTAATTTCCGCTGCCCAATTTTTCCTCTAAACCCAACAATGGTATCAGAGCCAATCTTTGATCTGCATATTTGATCTATGTTCTATGATTTTTGATATGCATATTATGTGTTTTTGAAGCATGTGTTAATGCGTTCTTAAACTTGCGTCTTTATGGCTTTTAGCCTAGAATTTGATTTTTTATGTTTATTGTAAATCTGAGTAATTTTATGATATGAGAAAAAAATCAAGGAGTAAAAGCGGGGCTTGAAAGCCTCAAAAGAACTACGCACAGCGCTGTGCACGTGCTTAGGCGCACGGCGACTGGCTGTGTGGCCTGGCCGCGCCCCTGCCACACGGCCTGATCAGGTCGTGTGTTTGACACACTGCCCGCTGAAATGGGTCATGGACCCGGGTCTGAAAGTCGGGTTGTGAATTGGGTCAAATTAAGTATTCAGATTTTGGGTAAATTTAATTATCCGGGTGGAACAAAAGGATGATGACCTGGAATAATTCAAATTAAATTCAATTAGAATTACTTAAATTTTGACTTGTTAATTGGTTTGGATTTAATTTAATTTTTTCCAAATAGACCAAAGGGTTGGTGATTTGGATTTAAATTAAAAATAGCCCAATAGAAATTAATAGCATTTGAATTATTTTCTAATTAATTAATTTTAGGCCCATTAAATTAAATCCGAGTGGACCAAAATGATGGTGACACGGGTTTGATAAAATCGAGCCCAAATAAAATTAATTGGCTTTAATATATTTAATTAGATTAATTAATTATTTTCCTGGAGAGTAATAATTAATTTATGGATTAAATGTTATTATTTTTTCTCATCTTGAAAAATACTTAAATAATTGAATAAGGAATATAAATTATTTTTCTTAGATAATTACTAATTAATTCTTTAATCAAATAAAACTTTTTTCATTCGATAGTGGCTTTAAATCATAATGAGATAAGATTCAGTATTTTATGTATTCATTTTAGTTGGACTAATATTATTTTAATTAAAGGTAGATATACTTAATTTATAATTTTGTATATCTAAGTCATCTAGTAGGACTAGATTGATTTTAATTGAAATAAATAATATATAAAGTTGGAAATTTCATAAAGGACTTTTTAGTTGAACTAAAATTTTAAATAATCAGCATAAGTGTCTTAATAATGCGAGCATGTATTAAATGTTGCGGGCATGTCTTATGTGATGTTGACATCAATCATGAGCTTAGGTTTTATTCGATGTATCTTTCTTTCTATGGGTTGTAAAGCCGGAATTTAGCCTATTTATTGCTTTCTTAGAAATAATGTACAGGTTGTTTTTAAAACATTGTAATAAAATAGTTCAAGATTGGTGGAGACAAGGAGCGCACAAAGATTAGATGGGTTCGTTCTTTACCTTTTTGTGATCGCCCGTTGGCTCGGGCCCTCTAGTAAAAATCCATGATCGAGTGTGGTGATTTTATTTATTTAATTCCATTTTTATATATATTGATAGGCATGTTTATTAGTGGTAGCATGTTCAATATAATAATTGCGCTATGTAAATTGACTAATGTGCTAAGTGAGATCAAACTTTTGACAATCTCAATTCTCCCAAATAAATAATACCGAGTTAGTAAAGGATGTGGGACATCCTCGCCCTCCACTAAGTTTATTAAAATTAAAATTACTACGAATGTGTAATGCTTCCCAGTTATGGGGGGTTATGCATTTGGAAATAATTTGAAATTTTATTAAGTGCGTGAGATGCCTTAGTCGAAACATATTTTACCCCAGAAATCGGTTAGATTGCAAGGTGAAATTCAAATGTTAGATTAAAAGAGTTAGTGGGAATAAGCTCAGATAGTTCACAAGCTTAGAAATTGGTTAGGTTGCAGCTTGGTGAATTTTGGGAAAAGGTATTAAAACATTTATTGGATAAATTGATGTAAGACATCCCTTCAAATAATTAATGGGCCAGAAGTCGGTTAGGTTGCAACTCATTTAATTAATTGAAGACCTCAATACCCATTGTGGAATCGATGCCAATGATGATTCCCGATTTCTACATAGGAGTGTAAGATTCGAAAAATCCAGTGGGAGTCAATATAAATTTTAAAGTCCTTAATTTTTCTTGGTTAAGTCAATTACAAGTAATCTAATTAAATTTGGTTTATTTCTGTAGTTATTTTCTTATTTATCTCTCTCAAAAATAACAAACGCACTTTCAATTCTACTAAAAAAGAATACCCTCAATGGACCCAATTATGTGGACTGGCTTAGAAATTTAAGGATTTTCCTCAATATAGAATCTTTGGGATACATGTTGGAGGCTGATATCCCAGCGGCTCTAGCTAGGACACATGCTAGTGAAGAAGAAGTCCACGCCCATGAAAAATGGGTCAAGGACGACGTCCAAGTTAGGGGATACATGCTAGGATCTATGACCAATGAACTTCAAAGGTCACATGATAAGATGCCCACTGCAAGAGCTATCCTAGCACACCTGGTTGAGCTCTATGGTGAGGACAGTCGAACTGCACCATATGAGATATCGAAAGAGCTCTTCGGAGCCAAGATGAAAGAAAGTGAGAAGATTGGTGATCATGTCCTCAAAATGATATAGAGGATTGAGAGATTGGAAGCTCTCGACTTCACCATGAATGCCACCCTTCAAACTAACCCAATCTTGTAGTCTCTTCCTAATTCCTTCTCCCAATTTGTGGTTAACTTTAACTACAACAAGATATAGTGCAATTTAGCAGGGCTAATGAACAAGTTGGTAACTGCACAATCTCAAATGAAATCGAATGGAAATGAAACTGTCTTAGTCATCTCTTCTGGACCTAAAAAGTCTAAGTCTAAGAAGAAGAAGGCAAATAAAAGACAGACTGGTGAGCTAGGAGCAAAAGGGAGAGTTCAAAAGGGTAAGGGAAAGGCTCAAGGGTTTTATAAGAGCAAAGGACCTAAAAAGACTGATAGATGTCTCGAGTGCAGTGAGTTTGGCCACTAGAAGAGGAGCTCTCCTAAGTTGAGCAAAGACGCAAATTGTATGGAACTTTTCGTTTATGAAACTGATTGTTTTATGACCATTTTTTCTACTTCATGGATTTTGGACTCAAGGGCTAGTGCTCATGTGTGTTGTATGGATCAGGATCTGGAGACCAGTAGAAAGCTGGGTCAAAAAGAAGTGCTGATCCAAGTAGGCAGTAGGGAAAGCGTCGCAACTACTAGGATTGGATCTACTTCTTTAATTTTGAATTTTGGACATTTATTGTTTTGAAATGATTTGGTTTTTCCTAAGGGGCTTAAGAACATTGTTTCCATTCCTATATTGGTTAAGACTGGTTATACATTCCGTTTTTCTGATTTGAACTACGATATTTATTATGGTAATAAAGAAGTTGGCAATGCATCTTTAGTTAATGGTTTGTATTATTTGAATGTCCAAAATTCTTCTGTTGTGAATGTTGTAAAACATAAACGTGGTAGGTAAGAAGCTAATCTAAGAATTAAATAGCATCTTAGACTAGGCCATGCTGGAGAGCACAAGATTCACAAAATGGAGAAAGATGGGCATGTGAATCATGTCTCTTAGGCAAGATGGCTAGATCTCCCTTCACCGGGACTTTTGAAAGAGCCACTCAAATCCTAGGATTAGTGCATACCAACATTTGTAGACCATTTGGAGAAATGGCTCATGGAGGTTTCTACTACTTCATCACTTTCACTTATGATCATTCAAGATATGATCTAGTGTATCTAATAAAGCAAAAGTCTGAATCCTTTGAAAGGTTTAAAGAATTCGAAGCTTTAGTAGAAAATCAAATTGGCCAAATTATAAAGACTCTATGTTCAGATCGTGGAGAAGAATATATGAGAGCCAAGTTTGATGAGTTCCTTAGGGAACAAGGAATAATGTTACAACTAACACCCCCAGCAACTCCTCAATTAAATGGAGTAGCCGAGCGTAGAAACCGAACATTGTTGGACATGGATCATTCCATGCTTAGCTACACTGATTTACCCATTTCACTATGGGGACATGCGTTCCTTACTGCTGCTTATATATTGAACAGATGTCCCTCCAAATCCATTCCTAAGACTCCACATGGAATGTGGAATAATAGAAAACCAAGTTTTAATCACATCAAGATTTGGGGATGTCCTGCTTATGTCAAAAAGACTAAAGTAGAGAAATTGGAGACAAAATCCCTAATGGGACGTTTCATTGGATATCCCAAAGATTCCATGGGACTCTTCTTTTACCTACATGATGATCAAAGGATCATTGTGGCCCCACAAGCCCACTTCCTTGAGGATGAGTTCATCTTGGAAGGGGACAAAGGTAGAAAGATTGTTCTAGAAGAATAAAATAAAACTCCCACTAAGATATCTGTCCAAGAACGAAGAGTTGATCCAATAATAGCACAACCACCACATAGATCTGGTAGAATACCGCATGAACCTGAGAGGTATGGACATCTGCTGCAGAGAGAGCTAGAACTCCACATTGTAGTAGAGGAAGATCAAGGAGATGATCCCTCTACCTATGATCAAGAGATGGTGGATGTCGACGCTTCAAGATGGCGAGAAGTAATGGAAACATAGATGGATTCTATACAATCGAACCAAGTCTGGACCTTGGTAGATCATCCTGAAGGTATTATACCTATAGGGTGCAAATGGATCTACAAAAGAAAGATTGGTAGCGATGGCAGGGTTGACAACTGTAAAGCCAGGCTCGTAGCGAAAGGATATAGTCAAAGAGAAAGAATTGACTACCAAGAGATCTTTTCGCCCATGGCAATGATAAAATTCATCTAAATACTGTTATCCAGAGCTGCATACTTGGACTATGAGATATGGCAGATGGATTTCAAAATTGCTTTCCTAAATGGATTCTTAGAAGAGGACATCTATATGAAACAGCCAAAAGGTTTTGTATCCGAGACCAATATCCATAAGCTATGTAAACTTAAGAGGTCCATATATGTTCTCAAGCCAGCATCTAGAAGCTGGAATCTTCATTATGATGAAGTAGTAAAGGGATATGGCTTCATCAAGAACGAAGATAAACCCTGTGTCTACAAGAAGACTAGTGGGAGCAAGATCTAGGTCTTAGTACTATATGTAGATAACATCCTACTTATAGGAAATGACGTGGGAATGCTATCCACTTTCAAGAAATGGCTTTCGAGTACGTTTTCCATGAAAGACCTGGGAGAAGCAACATAAATTTTAGGAATTCATATCTATATGGATAGAACGAATAGAATGATCGGTCTTTCCCAAGCCCTTTACTTAGATAAGGTCCAAAAGAGATTTAGGATGGATAAATCTAAGAAATAATTATTTCCCATGAGACATGGAGTACACCTATCTAGGTTTATGTGTCCTCAAAATGAGGAAGATAGAAAGGAGATGAGTAATGTACCCTGTGCTTCTACAGTTGGTATCCTGATGTATGCAATGTTGTGTACAAGAACTGACATTACTTATGCAGTAAGCGTGGTGAGTCGATTTCAAGCAAACCCGGAAAAGGAACATTGGATAGTTGTGAAGAATATCCTAAAGTATCTTAAAAGAACTATGGATATGATTCTCATCTATGGAGGTGGAGATCTGAAGATGAAAGGTTACACTAATACAAACTTTCAAGTCTGATGTGGATGAGCCAAAATTCAGTTCGTAGTTTGTATTCATGCTTAATAGTGGGGTGGTATCTTGGAAAAGTTTCAAGCAAAGCACAACCGCTGATTCCACCACTGAAGCAAAATATGTGGCAGCCTCATAAGTAGCCAAAGAAGTTGTTTGGATAAGGAGATTTCTAGGAGAACTTCAAGTGATTCCTAGTGCAGAGCTCCCATTACCACTTTATTGTGACAACAATGGAGCGATAGCATAAGATAAGGAACCAAGGTCTCATAATAAGTCTAAACACATTGAGAGAAGATTTCACATCATCAGGAAGATCGTTGGCAGAGGAGATATAGCAATGCAGAAAATAGCCTCAGCTGACAATACAGGTGACCAGTTCACCAAACCACTACCTCAGGTTGTTCTGGACTGACACCTGGAAAGGATGGGTGTAAGATACCACAAAGAATGGCATTGAGTGCAAGTGGGAGATTGTTAGGATTATGACCTCAGATGCCATAGAGGATAGAATAATAGGGCATCTCACTTGTAACAAACTTATTCTCTTTTAATAATAAAAGGAATTGTTTTGTTTTCACTTAAATCTTATCTGCATCTATAAGTAATGTAAAACGTCTTGTCCATGTTTTTCAGTGCAATCGCTCTACTTCCTATGGGATGGGAAGATTGGCACTAGAGAGATTGATCTTGATTACTTAAACACGTTCGCAAGTGATATGAAGTCTTTGATGGACAAATAAAGACTAAGAATACTTGTACAATCTGAGTTTTGACATAGGAGTGCCAGTCGAACACCATGTGATTGTGGGAGCTTAAGGTTGTAGGCACATCAGTGGAACTGATATGCTCGAACATGACTCGCATCAGTTCTATCACATGGGTTTTCACTCAGTGACTGTAAATGACAGAACTGAATATTTAGAATAGGTATAAGTGAACCTATGACCTGAAGTATCAGGTTGAAGATACACTTGTGATGTCAAGTCTGTCACTAGAGTAGTTAGACCCAATTCACTCGTTGGTGGGGCCAACCTCGTAATGCGGATTGATGGGCAAGTGATAGTATTAGCTGATAACTAATATGGGATTTGTTCTCTCATAAGTTAATGAGAAAGTGTCCTATGTGATTATAGATAATAGAGATCAAAGTGTTTTGCCAAAGCAATAGAGACAATTGTGTGAGGCATTAAATCAAACTCAATGATCTCGTGTTAATATAATTATACATATGGTCAAGTTCAGTGAGTTTGACATCACTGTGACTCTCACTTGACTGGGATACATGAACAAAGGGTTTATACGTATACGGTATCTACGATTAGAAGGTTGTGGAATGATCTATTTCGCTTGGGCTACGAAATGGGCCATGTGACTGACTAGGTGTTACCCACTTCCTTTGGATTTCCCTCATTGCCAAATGAAACGAACCTAAAGAGTCGCGCTAAAGGATTGATAAAGAAAAATAAAAGGATTTTTCTATTTTAAACTAAGAGATTTAATTTTTGAGATAAATTAAATATGATTAATTAATTGCTCATTAGATGAGATAATTAATTATAAAGATAAGATTAATTATTAATTAATTGCTCATTAGATGAGATAATTAATTATAAAGATAAGATTAATTATTAATTAATTTCTCAAGGAAATAAAATAATAAACTAATTATCTAATTAATTTGGATATTTAATTAATTTATTTATTTATTGGATGTAATAAATAATTAATTAAATAATAGAGAATTAATTAAAATAAGATACGAGTCAGGCCAAATAAAGAAGGTCCATTTGGACACCTTCAATGGCCGAGTGGGGCGTCCAATTGGATGCTCTTGACTCTTGTCTTGGTCAACAAGTCAAATAATATTAAATACATCACTTAAAAACTTTTGACCTAGATGAATTAATAATTCACACAACTCTCCTAGAAAGAAAAAGAAAAACTCCTCTCTCTCTCTCTCTCCAAATCGCCCTAGCCGCCGGTCAACAAAGAAGAAAAGGGGAAAAAAAATCGCCAATCAATTCGCATGATAATTTAGAGACAACGTGTGTTCGTTGTTCGGATCAAACTTTAAGAAAACCTTAAGGAATTCGAGAAGAGTCGATCTCATAAGGATTGAAGACTTCAAGACTTCTACAAATCTAAATTTGGAGAAAGGATCGAATTCTCTAATCACTTCGCTTCAATAGGTAAGTTTTAGCGAGTTTTATGATTCATTTATGCAAATTGAGATGACACTGTCGGTTATTTAATTTCCACTGCACATTTTTTTGCTAAACCCAACAAATGACCCAGTGTGGAGATGTGGCGATAGAAAGAACAGTGCTAATCGTAGTCAGTTTGACCACCGGACTGAAAGTCTCACGACAATCAATCCCAACATGTTGCTTAAACCCCTAAGCTACTAGGCAGGTCTTATATCGCTCAACTGAACTATCAAACTTCCATTTCACCATGTACACCCATTTGGAACCTATAAGATTTTGAGAAAGACGTGGCGGCACAAGGATCCATATGTGATTGGCTTGAAGAGCGTCAAACTCATTAGCTATGGCAGTACACAAGAGAGGATCCTTGGCAGCCTGTGTATAGCATGTCGGCTCAATGGGGTGGGAAAATAGAAGTCAAGGAGAAACGAATATGTGGATTACGAGTACCAGCACGCAAGTCAGCAATCATCGGATGACGAGACTATTGAGATGAGACAACAGAAGATGAGTGAGGTGAGGGAGTGATCAAAGAGGATTCAGGGATAGGGAAGGGGAAAACATGGATGGAGGGGACTCATGAGAGGATGACGGTAAGAGAGATACATCAAAAGATGTAGTTGGGCTACAGAGTAAAGGAGGAGAGACAATAGGAGTAACGGAAGAAAGGGAGGGGGGTGTTAGGATTATGCCCTCTATGCCATCAAGGAATTAGGTTGTTTAGGGCATTTAGCTTTATGTTGTACAAGGTATCTTTAAATTAATGAAAAGGCATTTGTTTTGTTCATGTCAGTCTTAATGGAATTAATAAAGTATGAACAAATAAGTCTCGAGTGATCAAGAGAAATCTTCTACTCATCATGGTTTGAGGAGTCGACACTAGAAGTGTCGATTCTTGATTTCTTAAAAAGGGTTCGCAAGTCAAAGAGTCTTAATTGGGCATTATAACCAAATTTGTATGATGCAAGTTTTGACAAGAAGTGTCAGTTGGTCACTATAGAATAGTGGGAACTTGTGCAATAAATATATCAATGGAATTGATATATTCGAACACGGTTGGCCGTAATTCAATCACATGGGTAATTACTTGGTGACTGTCAATGAATGAGTTATAGGCCACAGTAGTGTGTGTGAGTCTTAGACCTGAGGATTCACGAAGATTATACTTGTAACACTGAATGAGTTATTAGAGTAGTTAGATTCAATTCACCCGTAGGTGGAATCAACCTCGAAGTGCAGTTTAGATAGACAAGTAGCAATTATTTGGTGATTGCGAATATGTGATTCACTGTCTCGAGTAGTAAAAGAGTTAATGTCCTATGCGATCATAGGTAAATGAAATTATAAGTCTTTGGCCAAAGCAGGCATACAAAGGATAGTTTGGTAATTTCATCTTACTATGATTTATTGAGCACATCATCGAGTCCTGTGAGTTTGACACAAACCATGACTCTCACTCAATCGGGATGTTACAATGAAGGACTTATACTCACATGGTATCTGTGATCAAAAGGTTCGTATTGATCTAATAGATTTGGTTTCAGTTAGGTTTCGATGTGAGTCCACGTGACTGGCTAGGTGTTATTCATATCCTTGGTTTTCTCCCAATGCCAATTGAGACGAATCTAGAGAGTCGCGCTTTCAAGGAATTAAGCGTAGAAATTTTTTCATTGTCAAATAACATAAATTAGGTAATTTTCATTTGATGGACAAATCAATTTATTTGATTAATTAGATTAATGAAAATAAATTAATAATAAATAATTATATTTATTTATTATATTCAACATATCCTAAATTAATTATTAGATTAATTAATTTAGTGATTATTAATTAATATCACATTTTAATTAGATTAAAGTATGTTGGAATTAATTAATAATTGAACTAAGTTAAAAGTCAACTTAGCCTATTAGGATTGAAGCTAGGAGTGTATTATGGGATTAATGGGCTCAAGGAATTAATTAATTACAAGCCCATCATCCCATATAAATACACAATATCTAGTTGGAAAAACCTAAGACTCTTATAAAAAACTTGACAGCAAAGAAAAAAAGAGAAAAACTCTTTTCCCCTTCCTCACCTAGTCGTCAGCCTGGAGAATTTTTCTTCAAGTCTTTTTTCGCCATGATATCTAGAGGTAGGGATCTAGGATTGCTGCTACCCTGTAGATCAAGACTTCAAATTCTACATAAAGGTTAATAAATCGATGAAATTCGATTTCATCATTTTATTTTATAAAATCATTAAAATCCAAAAGTGATCTATTTGTGAATCCGGATACCTTTTTTTTTTTTTTTTGTGCATGAATCAGGGTTCACAACAGGGAACACAACGGAACCAGTAACTGAAGGAGATGAGACGGGTGTGGGACCGAGATAGGGAGGATGAGGAATGGATGCCGGTAAGGAGGGAAAAACGGGCGATACGGAATCAGAGGTGGCAAAAGCGGAAGATAAGGTAGGGTGAGAGAGAGGGAATTTGAGTTGACTGATAGTGTGTTAGGATTGCATGGTAGATAAATTTGGTAAGGTGTCGTAGGGTTTGTAGCAAGATAATTTTGGTAGACTGTAGTAGGTTTGTTTTAGGATAAGTTTGTTAAGTGATGTGATTATGAGGAAGATTAGAGATACATGTTTGGGCAGAAATATCACCTTCAAGAGAAGATGTAGCGGCGGTAGATTGTTGAGGTAACACTGAGATGGGTGATTGTTGAGATAGGAGAAGAGAAATTTCTTGTGGTTGAAGATTGAGAGGGGGCGAGAGTAGCTCTTGTATGAAAGGAAGAGTTGGAAGAATATTGGAGTTATTTAGGGGTCGTAATTTGGGTTCAAACATATATTTCCAACCCAACCCCCCAACCCAACTAGGTTTTAGTTGGGTTGAGTCCTAAATTTTTTCTCTTTGGTTCCAACTGGGTTGGTTCTCACTTATTTTTATTAATATATAGGTCCTATTGGGTTTTAAGTTAGGCCCAATATGAGTCCAAATTAAGTCTAACTTAGTTTGAAATTCAATACACACACAACACACAATTTACACAAACACTTGAACACATTTACACACATAACATACTTTTTACACACATTATACACACACTACACACTTTTTCACACACAATGCACACTTTTTACACACACTGCATAATTTTTTTCACACAATACATATTTTTTACACACACTACACATATTTTCACACACAATGCACATTTACACACAAACAACACGAGTTTTCGATCACAATGCACACTTTTTACACACACTACACACTTTTTCACACACAATGCACACTTTTTTACACACAGTACACGCTTTTCACACACAATGCATATTTTTTACACACAAAGCACACTTTTTATACAAACTACACTTTTTCACACACACTACACATTTTTTACATACACTACACACTTTTTCACGCACACACTACACATATTATACACATTTATACACACATGGGTCCAATATAGGTCCAAATTGGGTCTAGCTTAGTTTGAAATTTAACACACACCCAACACACATTTACACAAACACTTGAACACATTTACACACACAACACACTTTTTACACACACTACACACATTTTACACACACTTCACACATTTACACACACAATACACTTTTACACACACTACACACATTTTACACACACTGCACACTCTTACACATAATACACACTTTTTACATACGGTGCACATTTTTACACACAAACAACACGCTTATATTTTTTACACACACTACATATTTTTTACTCACACTACACACTTTTACACACACACTATACACTTTTACACATTGTATACTTTTTACACACACTACACACTTTTACACATACACTGCACACATTTTTTACATACGCTACATATATTTTACACACACTGCACACTTTTGCACATACACTACACACTTTTTGCACACATTTTACATACATTGCACATATTTACACACACACACACTGCATACTTTTACACACATAACACACTTTTTACACACAATATACATTTTTTACATGCACTACACATTTTTACACACACACACTACATACTTTACACAGACACTATACATATTTACACACACACAACACACTTACACTTTTTACACAATATATATTTTTCACACACACTACACACTGTTTACACACACATTTACACACATACTATACACTTTTACACACACTGCACACTTTTTAAACATAATACACTCTTTTACACACACACTACACACATTTACACATACACTATACACTTTTTACACACACTACACATATTTACACACACACTGCATACTTTTTACACACGCTGCATACTTTTAAACACACGCTGCATACTTTTTACTCACACTACACACTTTTACACACACAACACACTTTTACACATACTATACACTTTTAAACACAAACCACACATTTACACACACACAGCACACTTTTACACACACTGTCCACTATTTACATACATTGCACACTTTTACACACACACTACACACTTTTTCTACACACCAAACACTTTTACACACACATAACACACTTATACACACAATGCAAATTTTTTACACACACTACATTTTTAAACACAAACTACACATACATTTACACAGACAACACACTTTTGCACATACTACACATTTTTTACACACACTACACACATTTACACACACAACACACTTTTACACACACACTACACACTTTTAACACACACGTCATACTTTTACACACGCACAACACACTTTTACACATAATCGACACTTTTTAAACACCCTAATGTGTGTAAAAAATGTGTAGTGTACGTAAAAAGTGTTCAGTATATGTAAAAAGTGTGCATTGTGATTGAAAAAAATAGGTTGTGTGTGTAATACATATGTGTAGTGGGTGTAAAAAATGTGCATTGTGATTGAAAACGTGTATTGTGTGTGTGTAAATGTGTATTGTGTATGAAAATATGTGCAGCGTGTGTAAAAAGTGTGTTATGTGTGTGTAAATGTGTATAATGTGTGTACTGTGTGCGAAAAAATGTGTAGTGTGTGTAAAAAATATGTAGTATGCGTGCGTGCATTGTGTATGAAAATGTGTGTAATGAGTGTAAAAAGTGTGCATTGTGTGTGAAAATGTGTGTAGTATGTGTAAAAA
This sequence comes from Buddleja alternifolia, assembly GCA_019426215.1. Lineage (NCBI taxonomy): Eukaryota > Viridiplantae > Streptophyta > Magnoliopsida > Lamiales > Scrophulariaceae > Buddleja > Buddleja alternifolia. The sequence continues at coordinate 12,311,718 of CM033391.1, read as the reverse complement.
AGTGTGCATTGTGTGTGAAAAAGTGTGTAGTGTGTATTGTGTGTCAAAAAGTGTGTAGTGTGTGTAAAAAATGTGCATTGTGATTGAAACGTGTTGTGTGTGTGTAAATGTGCATTGTGTGTGAAAATGTGTGTAAAAAGTGTACATTATGTATGAAAATGTGTGTAAAAAATGTGCCTTGTGTGTGAAAAAAATGTGTAGTGTATGTAAAAAGTGTGCATTATGTGTGAAAATATGTGTAATATGTGTAAAAAAAATGTGCATTGTCTATGAAAATGTGTGTAGTGTGTGTAAAAAGTGTGCATTGTGTGTGAAAATATGTGATGTGTGTGAAAATATGTGGTGTGTGTAAAAAAAGTGCATTGTGTGTGAAAAAATGTGCAGTGTGTGTAAAAAGTGTGCATTGTGTGTGAAAATATGTGTAGTGTGTGTAAAAAATGTGCATTGTGTGTGAAAAAGTGTGTAGTGTATGTAAAAAATGTGCATTGTGTGTGTAAAAAGTGTAATGTGTGTAAAAAGTGTGTAGTGTGTGTAAAAAGTGTGCATTGTGTGTGAAAATGTGTGTAGTGTGTGTAAAAATATGTGTAGTGTGTGTAAAAATATGCATTGTGTGTGAAAAAGTGTGTAGTGTGTGTAAAAAGTGTGTAATGTATGTGAAAAAGTGTAATGTGCATAAAAAGTGTGTAGTGTGTGTAAAAAGTGTGCATTGTGTGCGAAAATGTGTGTAGTGTGTGTAAAAAATGTGCATTGCGTGTATGGAAAAATGTGTTGTGTGTGTAGTGTGCGTAAAAAGTGTGTAGTGTGTAAAAAGTGTGCATTGTGTGTGAAAATGTGTGTAGTTTGTATAAAAAATGTGCACTGTGTGTGAAAAAATGTGTAGTGCGTGTAAAAAGTGTTTAGTGTGTGTGAAAAAGTGTAGTATGTGTAAAAAGTGTATAGTGTGTATAAAAAGTGTGTAGTGTGTGTAAAAAGTATGTATTGTGTGTAAAAAGTGTGCATTGTATGTGAAAATGTGTGTAGTGTGTGTAAAAAATGTGTATTGCATGTGAAAAAATGTGTAGTGTGTGTAAAAAATGTGCACTGTGTGAAAATGTTTGTAGCGTGTGTAAAAAGTGTGTTGTGTGTGTGAAAATGTGTGTGGTGTGTGTAAAAAGGGTGTTTGACTAAACTTGTTTGAAACATCTTATAATGCAATTTTGGATCCTTATTAGGATCTAGTTGAGTCTTTATTGGGTCTACTTTGGGTCCTAATTGGGTTTTTATTGGGTCCTAGTTGGATCCTCATTGGGTCTTATTTGTAATACAATATTTTTAGCATAAGATCTAAGTTGGACCCGACCCAAACCAGACCCGATCCACCCAATTGCCACCTCTAAGAGACATCGTCGGTAGCATATTAAGAGGCATCGATAGTGCTGAAATTTCAGCAGCCATGGACGGTGGGAGAGAGGCATGAATCGAAGAGCGAGGAGTATAGGTAGATAGAAAGAGAGGGGCCATGGTGGGGGCGGAGGACGTGGCGGCGGTAAGAGTGCCATAAGAGGGAGGTGTCTTGGTGGCAGCTTGAGATGCCGTGAGGGCGGTAGGCAAAGTCGCATTATGGTGAGGGCGATAGAGTTCTTAGGCTAGTAATTTAAAAAAGAACTCTATGTATATTATGGTGAATGAATACAATGTTATATTACACGTGTATCTATTTATATATATATAGATAGATAAAACTATAGCCTAACTATACAAATGGGCCAGACTAGGGATATACTATAGATACACTAGCACAAAAGAAAATGAATAGCATGGATACATATTATATAGTGAGAGTGGGATACGAAAAATGTGCAACAGAATATAATGTGGTTAAGCCGCATAACCTTGATTGTATAATCTCATTTTACTAATTAACAAAGTAAACTCATATTTCAATTGGTAAACAATGCACACTACAAGAAAATGCAACATTTGCAATGAAATATTGGCAATGGTTTGAAAGCCATGGTGGAAAACAAATATCCACCTCGGCTACAACAAGTGAGGTGGATATTCTACATCCACCACCGCTAACTACAGGGGAGGTAAATGTAGCAATATCCGCCACCGTGGTGTGATATAGCCATCTGGGATGTTTTTTTTTTATTATTATTTAATTTAATTTAATTAATATGTAATTGTGTATTACAGTTGTTCTCCACATTGAAACCCTAAAAATTTGACACGTTTCTTTCCTTAAGCAAAATAAAAGAGAAACTCTTCGCCACTTCTCTCTCCCAACGACGGTGTTGTTCCGCAGATGCCGGAACTGAATCGCCGCCTCCACAGCCTCCACCAACTCTTCGCCGCTTCTCTCCCCCAACGACGGTGTTGTTCCGCAAATTCCGGAACTGAATCGCCGCCTCCACGATTCTCTCTCTCAATCGCTCTCATTCGCGAATCTCCGCCGCTGCAATCTCTCCTGCGCCGATGTTATTCCACAGCTCGAAAGCCATTGCCGGAACTAGATATGCGCCTCTCGAAGTTGTAATCTCTCATATTAGTCTCCAATGATCTCTACGGTTCGTTTTGATTTGAAGCTTCATTTTCTAGAGCAAAATTCATTTATCTTCGCTTTATGTTTCAAAATCAACTTTTCTTATGATTTTGCCGATCCAAAGCATAATTGAGGTTTGATTTTAGGATTACAGGAACATTTCATGTTTTTGTGAGAAGATTCAAACCAACGTTTCAATAGAGTTATGATTGTCATTTTGAGCTCAGATGTATGTATTGTGATTACACTTCAATTTTATTTGTTTTTTATTCATTCTTCTTTAAATAATGTGTAATTTGGAGGATTCTTGTTTTTGAGCAGTGCAGGAAACACACACTAACACCAACACTATGTGTCAATCAGATGAGGCTTACTGTGATTCTTAATCAAACTAAAGGTACATGATGATTAAATTTGTTCTTAAATTCATGAAGTTCAAGGTTTTGAGGCCTTTGAAATATTTTAAATTCGAAGATTGAGACCGGTTTTTTAATAGAATTATGAGTGTAATTTTAAGTTCAGATGTATGTACGTATGTGATTACTATAATTTCTTTGTTTTATATTCATTCTTTATATAATAATGCGTAACTTACAGGATTTTTATTTTTGAATAGTGCAGGGAACACACATTAGCACCAACACTATGCCTCAGTCAAGTGAGGCTTACTGTAAGTCTAAACCAAACTAAATGTACATGATCATTGAATTTGTTCTTAAATTCATGATGTTCAAGGTTTTGAGACCTTCGAATTATTGAAATTTGAATTGTCCTTGGGATTTAGGGATATATTTTTTTCACAACAAGATGATATTTGAAATTTATTGGAAAGTTGTTTTACTTGCGCAACTTAGATTATTCTAACTATCTTTTCCTGTTCGAGTGTAGCAGAGCACTCTGTGATGAAAATTGTGATTTTGCATGATATTGGTTGTTACTCATGCAGATTACACAAAAAGAGTTGTTGGTTATCCTTTGATCAAGAAGCTATAATCCTTCACAACAAGGTATTAATTGAACTTCAGTTTGCTATGAGATATGGATAGAGTGCTTGTAATTATAGGCATTATACTTACAACTTCAACTTTGTTACTTATAGTCTTATACACAATACTCAATTATCTAAACCATGTACTGACAAAAACAAAAGTATGATCAGCCACTTTGCCATTGTGGAAATTAGATTATTGATCAATATAAAAATAAAGATGAAAATAATGATAGAGATAACATATTAAAGTTGATTCTTCTTCTCCCAGTTGGATGAAAAGGGGTTTGGAATCTAGGAATGAAGGAAAAGAAATTTTAGTGCCTTTTCCATCTTAATAAACTATTAACGGTATAGGATCCTGAATTTTATTTCTTCTCCACCTTGCATCTCTCACATTGAACCTTGAAGACTTAGTTCATTCTAATAAAACTATATCTTTGGAGTCCTTTGATTTTAAGGGGTGTATCTTCTCTTTGACCTCATTTGGAAATAACACGTCCAATAAATAGTCTGATGGTTTATATGACAATGTGATGCAGGTTTGTAGAATAAAGGGTAATATCTTGTCTGAAATCTTGAAAGAATACCTCCAATAAATAATCTGATAGTATATATGACCATGTGATGCAGGTTTTTGCATTTGAATTTGCATCTGATAGTATATAATTACATTTGAAAATGGGTAGTTATACAAGTAAGGTAAGAGTTCTCTCTTCAGTTATTCTTTTTCTTATTTATTTGTCTTCCCTCTATTTGGATTTTGATTTTGATTTTGATTTTCAATTTTAATTTATTTCTTCTTTCTCTACTGTCTTTCTCATATAGTGAATGAGTGTCGATTGTGTGAGTATGCGCATTTGTTTCTCTCTTGTTTTATACCGATCAAATGCTTAGCTCCACAACACAGATCATTGGTTTAGTGATTGAAGATTATAGCAGTGGCAGAGGTAAAGTTAGTTCTTGTATTGTTATGCTGTATTAATTCCAGATTTCTAAATTTATTTCTGGTGTCTTTATGTAATGCATGAATGATTTGCTTCAATTCAATTTTTTTACTTATTCGACATCGTAATTCTCTATATAGAAAAGCATTGACGAACAAATAAAATAAAGCATGGATATGGAAAATCTTGAAGGAACCACCTTGCGCTTGAGATAATTTCATGGAAATGTGGTAAAAAATTATATTTCGACCATTTCAATTGATGTAAAATTATAATATGGATCTCATAATGTTTGATAATAAAATTTAATTAGATGAATAACACGTATCTCAAATGTCATTAGTGCCTTAGAGACTTAGAATGCTAGTTGCAAATTGGAAGGTCATTCCTATCTTTTTGTTGGATTCTGGTTGAAACAAAAAAGACATGTATGAGATCGAGGATTGAAAGGTATTATCACTCAGAGGGGCTCAATTCTTTGGTTTGTTTATTGAAAGTTCTTGAATAAGTTTCTTTATAGTCTTCAAGATTATATGGAAGAAATTTGACATTAATTTCTACATTATTCATTTGAATTTTTCATACAAAGGTGCACAAACTTTTTCTCTAGCTTCTTATGAATGTTCTCTAAATACTTTGTAATTAGAAAAGACTCGGTAGAAGTTAGTTTTTGCGTATTTTCTTTTTTATGGTGTTCAATTTTTGTGAATTGATCTTGTTTACTTGTATAATTATTTATTGCTTTGATCGCTTTATTTCAGGTGCAGAATAGAAGATCAATAACAACAAATCATCTAAAGAAACTTAAGGAGCTTAGTCGATAGGGTTTAATATATTGTTTTCTGAAAACAAATTTATAATGTATTGGATATTAATAATGGTTATTTGATTATATAAAAATACAATTAAATATTTTGAGTAATTTAGCTAGAGTTTTGTTGCTGAAGGTTTGATAATTCATTTGCCCTTTTGATTGGGGCTCACGGTAATAACCCAAATAGAAGATTTTGGCAGGGAAAAGAAAGTAAAAAAAAATAAAATAAAAAAGAGCAACAACCATTCACCACGGGAAGTATGGCATGGTGGAAATTTACACTATTTTGGCACATTCACCATGGTGTGAAATGCAATGACCTTTGTCATAGCCAATACATTGATTACCGCTAAAAGCAATGGTCAATGTATTCGCCTCCCTTGCAGATAAAACGGTTGTTTGGCCGTGGTAGAGTGGTGGTCAATAACAATTGGCCATGAGAATTGGCTTTTTGTCATGGTTTTGAGCCATGGTGAATAGTGAAATTTCTTGTAGTGGCAAGATAAACATTAAAATATATTTAGAAAATAAGTAAAAATTTAAAAGGTCTTCCTAAAATTTTATTTAACCTAAAACTTTTGCAAAACATCAAAACATATTCATTCACATCCAAAACCCTGATGTCTCATTCTCATGTCTGATAATGTGTCTATATTTTTTTTTAATACTAATATTTCAAAGAATTTATCAAACGTACATACACCTGAATCCTACACTGATTGTGGCTGAGGAGTTTCTGATACCGGACATGATTCTTTTTAGAAGTATTCATACACCTTTGGGTTTGTTTTTACATTATTTTTAAGAGAGCTTGCTTCCTGTTCCGATTTTGATATTTTATGAAATTGAGAAGTCGATTGTATTGTTTGGCTGGCGAAAATTTTGTGTACAAATAATGCATTATTTTTCTTACCGAGGCTCATATATCGTGTGTAATGCTAATATGTCAACGAGAGCAATATTTGTTCACTTACCAAAAAAAAAAGGCCAGATTGATAATGACTTTGTTGTACCTCTCCCACCTTTATGGTAGAAGGTCTTACACTCTGGTCCAAGTTATCTCTTGATGTAGGCACAAACCCCGAACTCCAAAAAAGGAAAAGAAAAGAGAAAACAAAGGCTCTGGTTATGTTTTCTAAATTAAATTCTGAGTTTTTTTTGGAAAATGTGTATTATAAAAATTCGTGTGAAAATATTGACTTTTGTTGTTTGTTTGGATGTGTTTTTAGAAAATAGTTGGAAGTGGTGTTTGATGTGACATAAAATTGAATTTTATTGGGATTTGATATATGAAATGATTGAATTAATTATGAATGTTCGTGTATATATATATAGATGAATGATTTGATATAAAGTATGTGTGTGTGTATATATATATATACATATATATTTAGTTATTATAAATGATGAAGTAAGAAAGATAATTAGTTGAAAAGTGGGATGGTGTAATTAATGATGAAAGATTGTGAATTGATTGAAAGGGTGAAATGATTAGTTGTTGTATAGGGGAATGTGTAGTAGGATTTAAAATTTGAGTATTTTCTGTAGAATTTATCTAAAAGTGTGCATTTTCATTTTCTGGTAATTCAGAAAATGAAAATGCAATTCTGAAAACATAATCATGCGCAGCCAAAGAAATTGAATAAATCAAATTCAAAAATAGTCTCCCGAAAAATGAATAAACTGACTTATTACGTATAATCTTGACGACAATCGAACATCATTGGATATTTTGTACAATAATATGCAATTTACGGATAAATTCACGACATCAATAATACAATCTGAATCATCAAATATTATGGTCATAGGTATCTCTTGATTAGTGGGAATTGTGCTAGTAAGAACCAGTTCATTAACACTTCGTTTTGCAAATAAAATATGAACCAAATTCAAATAATCATCATCGAGATTATTGGCAGAAGTCGTAGAACAGAGTACATGGTCATATACCATGTGTTCGCTTAGATACATTCACTTCGCTTTCCATTTTCCTATCTTCTCCATCAGGTTAATCATAACAATCTTTCATAAAAGATAGGTTACGGCAAATAGCCATGCAAACCAAATAATAAATAGTAAAAATTACACATAGACCCTCTCACTTATTGTGTAATCAACGACAGCCCCCCACTTTTTGAAAAATTATCAACACATCCCTTTAAGTGGTCTTTACATGTAACATTGTAGAATTCTTAAATACACAGGCGGTGTAATTATAAGAATGTCTTAACATGATGGGTACTCTATATAATTTCCAAAAAAAATAAAAAAATTGAGGAAGTTTTCGATAATAACACAATAGGTGAGAGAGTTGCGTGTAATTTTCTACACTTGGATCTCAGATATGAGTAGAGGCATCAACCCCAAAATTGTGTCAGGATGACCTAGTTTTAGCTCATTACTTGGAATAATTCAAGACAAGCAAAGAAGCGGATTCTCACTTACTACAGTGTGGAGAGAAAAGATTGAGAAAGAAGCGCATCTTTATTTAAGATAATTGCACAAAACACAAGCTATAGCCAGAGTTAGTTGAGGTAATTAGATATTGTTAGTGTTAACTTTAAATTCATACAGTTAGAGTCACTTTATCGCATTAGAATTTATGTAGCATCCTACACTACAAAGAGATGCAATTGATGCTTGTACAGCACTTTGGAAAATATCTGAAAATATATGTTACACCTTTTTCTCCTCATTATTATTATGGAGCGTTTTACTCGTTTCTTCTGCTAGATAAGAAGATGTGCATCTGCAGTAAATTGTGATTAGAGGTGAATGCAACAATTATCGTTGTGCAAAAGATAATGAGAATTACGTTATGACATTGTTTATTTTGCAACTAATATTGCATAAATAGGCATAACGTATCTTTAATCCATAGTCATTTATAGTTATTAAACAATTTAATGGGTTACTTTCATCGATTTAAGATCCGTAATTCTGAAATGCCTCAATTCAAATGCACTTTTAAAGTTTCAAACCAATGTCCGAAACAACAATTTTCAAGTATGTACTAGTTTAGTATTACAGGTACATATTGTACATAATACAACTCTTTTGACCATAGAACAGATGGCCCTAAAATCACTGCATAATTAACAAACAGAGGAACAAACCTTCCACACAAATTTCCTAACAAAATTAAAACCATACACATCTAAACTATGATCTTTTCGGGTTTCTGAGCTTTTCCCAACTAGAAAAAAACAATCTCAAGAGAGAATATAACACAGCTTGTATACAAGAAATTACAAAGTTCCAACAAGATGAGGGCCAGTACCATGGATAAAGCAATCGGAAAAAGAGACTTATAAGATGCCGAGGATATCTCCCTACCTGCAAAATAGAAGCTGCATTATATTACAAAAGGGCTAGATATGCATTTTCAGCAAATAAAAGAGAATGGTCCCAGGCCGTGAAAAGTTAAAGTCACCATTGCCTCATTGAACAATATCTTAGTCCTTGAGTAAATAATCCCAACCCCGACCCACAATATCTTGCAATTTATATAGCAGTCTCACTTTGCTCTCTCTCAGATTATAATAGATATTTAGGAAAAGACATTATTAACACAGTTGAGAGACAAAACATGCGCTTAAGATCACCAATCACCATTATGCCTCCCCAAGGCTTCAGATCAACACTGTATAAATTTAACCAGTTGAACATATTCCACCCAAATTTATATCCTTAAAGCAACGCAGAAGTCAGAGAGTTAGAACTCAAATTCTAGTAGGAAATGGAAACTCAACTTCCATGACAGGCCTCATTCTAATATCATGCCACAGAAAATGGAAAAAAAAAAAACAGGTCGCAGCACATCAAGCAATTGGTTTGTATCCACCCAGGCATGGTTTAAGGGATAAGTTCTCCTTAAGTAGTTGTTTGCTAAGCGTACTGAAAACGAATTTTGAAACTGAAGTACATATCTATATATATTCACCCTTTTGACGGTATATTTGATAGAAAATGCAAAAGCTAAAGAATGGTCGATCACTCATAGTTTTATCAACTAGAACAAAATTAACACTTTCTTTGCAGCCAAGTGGTACTCCTGAAGTGGTTCAGAGGGCCTCATGACAGACTCGGGCTAACCTACAGATGCCACAGCTCAAATGGTTCCTAATCATCACATGGACCCAGGACACCCATCCTTTTATTTTGTCTAAAACAACCTGGGCTGAAAATGCGTAGCACGTTACTAATGTATGTAGTTGCTAATTTGCATACTGGATATTTTCTATTCTGCCATATCTTCACCCACCTTACTTCATGGGCATGGCTCATTATTGATCTTCGTACAACTACATTTTATGCTGATATTGGTTTCTAGACTTCTTTAAAATAAAGATAATTGCAGCTACATATAAGGGACAACATACTACAATAAACGTAGGCATTATACTGAAAGCAGAACAAAGATATACAGAGTAAGAAGTTTATGAAAGGGATTTCTGCAATATGATGGCATCAAGACCCCGTTCTATAGCCTCAACTATGAACAGAGAATAATACTGGATACGATGTTATTTAAAGGAATAGAGATAACTGGGATAAATGGAGGCATTTTGAGTTGCATATTTGCCAAAAAGGAAAGAAAATTATACATGATCGCCTAAGACTTAGAATGTGGGTTAGGACAGAATATCGGGCCACCAAGAGATGTCTAAAAATTGAATCTAGCTCAGAACAGAAACCTTAGGTATGTTGTAAAATGAAATGTGATGCAGCAAAGAAGTTGTGAGACAACCAAAGGCAGCCGCATGCTCGGTTGGAGAAATTAAATGAATCACATTTCAAGATGAAACTAACGCAAGAGGAAGACCTACAACCATATGGCGTAAAAGTACGAGCGAGGTACCAAAGCTATTGTGGTTTTACCTGGGAGCTGGCTCATATAAGAGTGTAGTACAGTATAAGAAGAGGATCCACGAGGACATCTTAGATCAACATGTGATAAAATTTTAATCCTTAATTTGCCCTTACCTCAATTAACCTCAAAAAGCTGCTTTTTCTCACTCACCCCTTCCCCCCAAGAAAAAACATCGAGAAGATATCACTAGTTGGGCCTGGAGTCATAAGGCTCCTTTATTGCCAGAGATGGTACCAAATCATTAAAATAGGCTCTCTGCATGCAGGGGTTGGGCGACATACATAACCCTCCTAGATCATGCATTAGCAGAATCCTCTGCCATTTAATCAATGAAATCTCCCTGAATCATTCTATATGTTAAGATCTTAACTAATCCAACTATTTGTCTTAAGACAAGCTCACTCTAGGGACACTGATCAGGGGGTTTTGCAATCCAAGACAATGATAATAGCATTAATATAAAAGCCTAATGATCCCAATCTTAACCGTATGTTAGCTGCTGTCCAGGATAATCTGTTTCACTAGTAAACATGGGTGATGATATCAAAATTCCAGATTGAAAAAAGTTTTCCTATGTCAAAGTTGCTGCATACTCAAAGAGAGGTGAATGATTATGCACCACAGGGTCTGCAAGCTATGATTAGCACAAATATGTATAGGCCAAAGTTCGAATTACTCACAGGAAAAAGAAAGTCCAAAGCTTCCCATGCTGCATGACGAACAGCTCTCGTTGGGTACATTGGACCACCAGGAGATGTGAAGCTATACAAACACGTTTTGATTCTTGTACTTGTTGCCATTCTAAGTTCTAGGCCTGTTGATAATATAAAACAGTTTTAACAATCAGTAAATGTGATTTTATCATATCTAAAGGATCCCAAAAAATCTTTGATTGATTTACACGTGGCATCAACAGTTAAAAACAAAGTAAGTACCTTGGAGAACTTTTATCTGAGAAAGGTAATGCAGAAGTACTGGTTCCACTTTCAATTTTTGAAGCTGATAACACAAAAATAAATTTAAGATGAAATGTTATGGATATATATATATAGAAATGATGATTTGCAGGTTAGTATCATGCAATATAACAGTGAAAATGTCAATCAAGGGCCTATCTTCTGCTTTGCCTCGCCTTTCGTCAAAAAAACCTTCAACTTAGTAATATTATCTATTACCTGATCAGCTACTTCTGTAACAAATATGTCTGAGGAGCCACCAATCAAGAAAGCATTTGGAAAATCAGGAAAATGCTTCAAAAAGCTCTCAAGCTTGTCAACTGTAGAAAAAGCAATCAAGTCTTGTTAATAAGTGAAATGAAACATACAATCACATGACGGAGGTAAACATATACGTTTATTAAGAGATTGATCAACCTGAGTCATAGAAAAACATGAATCTTGAAAGGAGAAGAAAGAGGTCTCGCTGAGCCTAATAAACAATCAGAACATCACAAGTTACCTCTAGAGTACAATTCCATAAACGAAGACAATCTTATAGTCCAAGAAAATAAAAATCTGATGATTGTGGACAAAATAAATGTAGACCTGTGAGGGTATCTTCTTTAATCTCTCAGAATCTAGAGCAACTTCCTCTAGCAGATACTACAACCATTGAAAAGGTTATGGGTCAAACGTTTACATCCAACACAGAACTGAAAATTTATTAGCAATGAAAAAGTTATCTTGTCAGCAAACATCTCACCTGAAAGAGACTTTGGAAACGCCTTGTATTTGTTTGGATGTCAATCCTGCATGTAAACATATACTTAATGAGACAGCTTCCTAAATCCACTTTCTAAGGGGCAAAACCGAAAACAATATTCTAGTCACTTCTTCCCCTTGGGGGTTGGGGTGGGGGGTTCACATCCTTAAGCAGAAGATAAGGATTCATCTGATATAGAAATTATACAATCAAAATAATCTTGCTGATTGTCGCTTTTTTTCTCTTCTTCTTTTAGGGGGTGGGGGGTGGCAGGGGTGTTTCATTTGATAGACTATTCTACTCTGTATTGGACACCATGTATCAAGCTTCTTATGCAGATAAATCCAGGACAATTGTCACTTTTCCCATGAGTAATAATACTGCAAAAATTCAGTTTACCCATTCCTTAAGTAGCAGCCAAGGGTTAAAATAGTAGTACAGAAATGACTGCTGTTGTGACTCTCTTCGCCCCACTCCAATAACCCCTCCAAGCACTCCAAACCCTTTGTCTGTCTTTGTGCCTCAAGACTTGTAATTTACAAGGAAACAGAAAAAGCAATCTTATTAGTTCATTATTGCTTTTTTACCATTGTTCTTATCAAATAATCACGTGTCTCGCGCTTGCTGGATTTTTTATATATGTAGCATGTCTAACATCCTTAACTTACGGGTTAGAGTCCATAATTTATTTGATTAAGAGAACTCGTGAATCAAGAAACCCAATTTCAAGCTACACAAGGTCATAGTAATTCGCACTATATCCCGGTTGCTCCTTAACAAACACACATCTTTAGGGAGGGGAAATAGGGTCACCGACTTTTTCACTAACGAGGCCTGCTCTTCTCTTCTTTCGCAAACTTTCTTTCCCCATCAGATTCCCGGTGTGGGCAAGTTAGAGTGGACAAAATTAACTTACCTTCTTTTAGGTTCTTTTCGTAATTGTAAAGGGAGTAGTACTCCTAATTTCTTTGATGCGCATATTGGAATTAGTGGTCCTACTTGTATGCTCTCTTGTATATATTTTTGGTTGATAATATTGATATGGGAGGGGAACCCCAAAAATCCCCCCACCGTTACATTGGTGGTTTCTAACTGAAAAAAATTAAAAAGAATAAACACCTCATGAGAAAATATATTCGCTAGATTGTGGAAGAAGTCCATCGCAGTAGTTGTCGATACCCATCTTACAGCCATAGGCCCAGACATGCAGCAAGAACTGAGGAGGCTCAACAGAAAAAGAAGGCCAGGACTTTGCATAGCACACCACCACTAAAGAAGCGATTTCCTCTCCTTGTTTTGTCTTTATGGTGAGCTAAAGGAAGACATTTTGGTGTTCAATCGTATTCATACAAAAGCATCATTCAGAGATTCCGAGAGATATTCATCAATTTACACAAGTGACAGAAATGTGGGGCTGACAGGTATATAAGTAAATATTAGCACTCCATTACTTGAAAAAAAAAAAAGGAGACTTGACTTAAATGGCTAGATGGCTTGAGCTGTATGATCTACTTAATATACGTAATTTCAGTTTTTGGGTTGACCCCCCTAATTTCTCATACAAATTATGGGTAAAACTTCGTACCAAAAAACATTTGTAGCACCTTGGACAAGAGCAGATGAGTAACGGAGTAGGACTTCATGATTATCAAGTTGAAACTCGAACAGCTGCAAAATTGAAGTACATGTTAAAAGACTGGTAAGATGGGATAAAAGTACTCAACTGAACAAGAAGACTCGTTAACATACTGGAAATCGGCACATGAAGCTGGCGATAACAAAAAGAGAAAGGAAAATTAAAGAAGAAAATGTAAATTGATAAAATTCCGTGCGAAAGGATGAAATGTTAAGGAAAACCTCCATATTAACGTTCAGACATACCCACTTGTGGAACAAGAGAGAAAAAATATTAGATGCAAATGACTGGCTCCAGAGTTGTACAATCAGATCAAGGATTGATTTCCCATTCTGAGGCATGCGAACAAAATGATCAGCAAGCACACTGTAAAAGCATATAGGGCCCCCATACCCATCATCTGCGACAGAAATTACATCTTCCTCGCCAAAAATAATATCTGTTCCAATAAACACCAGATCAGTAGCATTACATGATAGAACCCACAGCAGCACTAAGTATTATAAAGCAAAAACCAGCTTGCCTCTTGAACCAAAAGATTATGCAAAGGATATTTTAACACACATATGGTACCCATATCATCAAGTCTTTTTTCGCTTGTTTTGTTTGATACATACACCATAGATACTGAGAAACTCACCACAGCAAGGAGTACAGTAACCGTTTGCGATGTTGTAAAACTCAGGATAAAAGAAAAATAGCATAGACGAGTTTATACAAAGTTTCTGTATTCTGTTTCCAGACTACGTCGAGATATCTCTCTACCGTAGCTTCAAGTTGAACCTCAATGGGATAGAGAATGTGCACGAAATGCTTCTTCACAAATAGGCATTCCTTGAATGAGAAATTGTGCCAGATATTTCACACCAGCACATGAAAACGAAATGATAATCACCATAAACCCCCTCAGTTGCATCAGCATTCCAAGGATCAATCACCAATTCCACCTCTTCAATGATTGAACCAACGTATATCTATATTTTTTACCCTTTGATAGCTGACTACTGGAAAATTGAGTAGTAAAACAAGAGGGATAATTCTTTGAAAATAAACAATTGTATTAAGAATTGCAAAAGGAATGGGTTTAAAAACTCGTCATATGGCAAGCTCCTCAGGTTCTGCTATTGGGAGAAAAAGAAGTTATCAACCATTTCTAGTTTAGGAATTCTAGATGCGGAAAAGATTTTTGTACTTTGTAGAGTATCGATATGAACACATTTAATTCCTTAGGAAGGGCTATAACTTGAGGAGGGGCGTTGGTCAACACTTTTGCTTTCCCTGAATTTCAAATATAAATGATGTAGCCCACATTTAGAAGTATAGGAGCTGAGGTAGGAAGTAATACACAATGATGACTAAAGATAATTTCCGTTTCCAACCAACATCACGCGGACCAATAATATATTCTAAAATAACTTTGGTAGAACTAACATAGTGATGGCTAATAACATATGATGCTTTGAAGATGTTTTCATACTAAGATATTAACACACACGTAGGTCAAAGCCCAAGAAAGCAAGTTAGAAACACAAACAAGATGTAGATTTCAGGTCAAACCAAAGGACTAATGGTGAAGCTATATAAGAGGTAAAAATATGTGCAGGCATATATTTTCATGCCAAACTTGTTCAGAGCAAAATTGCCAGCATACTCATGTGTATCAGAACTTATCCATTTCTTCAGATGGACCAAATCCAACTTTTCCTCGGTCAACAGAGTGATTCCAAGTGAGAGTAAAGTTCAATAATCTCTATGTGAATGGATGACTCAACAAGCGCGCAGAAAATTAAGCAAAAGTATGTACTTGCTTAAGTCGATCAGAAACAAATGCACACATCTATAATGCATACAGAAATAAACATAAACACTTACCATGGGCAAACAGTCATATACACCACAATGGGGAGGAATCAAAATTCAATTTCACTTCCAATAATATCCTATAGTTCTTAAGAATAGAACTTAGAAGAAACTTGAAACAAAATATTAATATGGGCGCAAGTAAAGATACATACAGACACCAACTGCATTCAGAAAGCAACAGAATCAATTCAATTCCAGAATGTTAGCTACCAGAAATTCCCTCTCTAGTTTTACTTCTGCACTATTTATGCATCTTTAAAAGTGAAATTAGCGCAAAATGATATAGCCCAAAGAATTCCTGGAATTACCTTTGGCACGATCATCTACTTCCAAAGCTATGTCCGCGAACAACTCTTGCAACAAATTTCTCCTCTGTGATGCTGAAGCTAACGCCTAATGGAATTAAAAAAAAGAAGCAATTAACATCAATTCATCAACAAATCGGCAAATACAATAAAAATAAGTAACTAAAATTAAAAAAGAAAAGGACATTCTCAGAAAATCCACACAAATCTCATATGCATTTCTGAGAGAGAGAGAGAAAGAGAGTGTGTACATACACGTTGAAGCTTCTTCTCAATCTCAAGAGTGAGAGCGGTGAGATAAGCGGAGCCGCGAATGGTTGACGCCGGTGGCATTCTGATCGAATCGTATGTGGATCATTTGAAACGGAGAAACAACTGTCCGACGTATAAATACATATATATATATATATAGATATATAAATAGATAGAGATATATATTGATTATACGTATTTTACAGCGGTGTCAAGTCAATTTGTTTGCCGATTTGAAAAGATTGCCCAAAATGGGATGTGAAGGCAGGCAGTTTAGTTTGGTTGCTTGTTACCGACGGATACATGAATTTCTTTTTCACAAAGTAAAAGATAATAATAATTTGGGTTCATATGGTGAGTCAGCAAAGTGGATTTGCCTATGAATGGGGATGAAGAATAGAATTTGGGTCATATATATATAGCAATTATTCATTAGATAGGTGGCGTGACTAGATGGCTATGCTGCTTCGTGTCCGTGTCTCCTTCTCTAGATTTTGAGTAAACCATACTTAATACACTAAATTATTTTAAACGCGTGCAAGTTTCTATATCAAAGAAATAATTAAACATTTTTTGATTTTAAAGAAAATAAATCTCTTCCAATCGTTTATCATGAAAATTTCAGGAGCATAGGCTATGCATGTTTATGTTTTTTTCCGGCAACTTTAGATGATATCATGCTGAACGAATCTTCTATCTCATAATGGTATACTAAAATAGTATCACATTATTGTGGAATTGACAAGTGTCCATTTAATTTAAATTATTATTAGCAATTTTTTTAAAATGAACACTTGTCAATCCCACAATAATGTGATACCATTGTGATACATCATTGTGAGATATAAAATTCGGTCTGGATATCATGTCCCTTTCAATCCATATATAATGGTGGGTGAAAATATATTCTCACTCAACCCACTGTAATTGCAAACGTGTTAAAGGTTTATGAACCGCACAGAGCACTAAATCCATTATTTACTTAAAGAAAAACTTGATCACTTTTTAACAGTGCTGGGTATCATTTTGTTAAAAGAGATCTAAGCGTATATTAGAGAAAATCTCATGGGGAACTTTAGTGATATATAATATATATAGATACAAAATTTAGGGGTGGCAAATGGGCAGGTCGGGCCGGGTTTGGGTCGGGTCCAATTGGGTTGGGTCCATGAAGGGTTGGATCCAATATGGGTTGGGTCCAGATTGGATTGGGTTGGCTCCAACTAAATTTTATATAAAGACCCAGAGTGGACCCAATTTGGACACAACCAAGACCCGGAGTTGACCTAACCAGGACTCAGAGTAGACCCAAAATGGAATCAAGTCAAATAGAGTTTAGCACACATTTATACATACTTTCTACACACAGAATATATTTTTTTACACACAGAATACACTTTTTACCCATATTAAACATTTTTGACACATACGCAACACACTTTTACACACACAACACATATTTTACACACACTACACATATTTTCACACACACTACATATTTTACACATACTACACATATTTTCACACATTTTACACACATCACACATTTTACACGCACTACATCACACATTTTACACACACTACACATATTTTTCACACATTTTACACACACTACACATATTTTCACACACATCACACATTTTACACGCACTACACATATTTTCACACACACATCACACATTTTACACACACTACACATATTTTCACACACACTACACACATATTTTACACATATTTTCATATGTGTGTACACATATTTTACACACATGTATGAAAATATGTGTAAAATATGTGTGTAGTGTGTGTGAAAATATGTGTAGTGCGTGTAAAATGTGTGATGTGTGTGTGAAAATATGTGTAGTGCGTGTAAAATGTGTGATGTGTGTGAAAATATGTGTAGTGTGTGTAAAATGTGTGAAAAATATGTAATGTGTGTGTGAAAATATGTGTGGTATGTGTAAAATATGTGTAGTGTGTGTAAAATATGTGATGTGTGTGTAAAAATATGTGTAGTGTGTGAAAATGTGTGATGTGTGTGTAAAATGTGTGATGTGTGTGAAAATATGTGTAGTATGTGTGAAAATATGTGCGTAGTGTGTGTAAAATATGTGATGTGTGTAAAAATATGTGTAGTGTGTGTGAAAATATGTGTAATGTGTGTAAAATGTGTGTAGTATGTGTAAAATGTGTGTAGTGTGTGTTAAATGTGTGTAGTGTATGTGAAAATGTGTGTAGTGTGTGAAAAATATATAATGTGTGTGTGAAAATATGTGTAGTGTGTGAAAAATATGTGTAGTGTGTGTGAAAATATGTGTAATGCGTGTAAAATATGTGTAGTGTGTGTAAAATATGTGTAATATGTGTAAAATGTGTGATGTGCGTGTGAAAATGTGTGTAGTGTGTGAAAATGTGTGTAGTATGTGTAAAATGTGTGATGTGTGTGTGAAAATATGTATAGTGTGTATAAAATGTGTAGTGTGGGCCTCAATAGGCGTGTGTTTGGTGGGCTTAAGTTGGAGGATTTATTTAATCCTCCAACAAAAGCTCTAGAGACAAGATAATTGATAACTCAGTTCCTCCACCAGAAAATACAATACAGAGAAAATAAATTCTCTTCCACTCTCTCTCACCTAGCCTCCCCGGAGAAAAGAGATGGAGATTTTTGGAGTCAATTCCGACGTGACAATCTAGAGATGGGACACGTGAACAGTTAAACGAAGATTTGAAAATTCGCGAAGATTGCTTGAATACGCGAAAACATAAGTTTTCGCATTCATCTTTTTAATTAAAATCAACGAAACAAAACGAATTGATATTGGCTTTGGGAATTCGGATATGAATTTTAAATTTTCGCTGTGCATGATACCAGGATTCCCAACAGGACTCGGGAGCCTCGGCTCATATTACGTCTTCAAAAGGTACACTTTCTTCTCTATACCCTTGTGAATTTTCGAAATCTATTATAGTTGGAAATGGTGTTGTTGTTCCCGTTTCACATATCGGACATTCTTCTATTTCCACACCTTTATCGTCTCTTGAATTAAAGAATATTCTTGTCTCTCCTCATATTTTTAAAAATTTTATTTCCGTCCATCAACTTACTCGTGATAACCAATGTTCAAAGGAATTTGATCCTTTCGGTTTTTCTGTGAAGGACCTTAAATCCGGGAGTCTTCTCCACCGCAGTGACAGCAATGCTAGTCTCTATCCATTCCATTCCCCTCGTACTCCATGGTCCTCATTCGTCGTTAGCTTTGCTGCCACCGTCTCCCCTCATATATGGCACCGTCGTCTTGGGCATCCGGGAAAATATGTTTTTAATTTCTTAAATTCTAGAAAGTTTATTAAGTCATCTAGTCTGTTTAGTTCTTTATGTCATGCCTGTCAGTTAGGTAAACATCGTCGTTTTCCGTTTAGTAGTTCTATTTCTAAAACGTCTCGTACTTTTGATATTATTCATTCTGATTTGTGGACTTCCCCTATTGTGAGTATGAATGGATTTAAATATATACTATGTTCTTTTTCTCGATAATTTTTCGCATTTTGATGGGTCTTTCCAATTCGTCACAAATTGGAAGTATTTAACATTTTCACTAATTTTTATACTTATGTTAAAAATCAATTTAATACGGAAATAAAAGCTTTTCAATGTGATCACGGCCGTGAATTTGACAATGATAATTTTCATAATTTTTTTAAAACCGTGGCATTACTTTTTGTTTTCTTGTCCATATACCTCGCAACAAAATGGAAAAGCCGAACATACTATTTAATCTATTAACAATATTGTTCGTTCTCTCCATTTCCAAGTTCACTTACCCTCATCTTTTTGGGTCGAAACTTTATATATGTCCACTCATATTCTTAATCTTCTCCCCACTACTTCTCTCTTTTTCCTTTTCCCTTTCGAGCTTCTTTATAATACTTTTCCCACGTATGACCACTTACGCGTTTTCAGGTGTCTCTGTTATCCTAATCTAACTGCTAGTGCGCCACATAAGCTCTCGCCTCGTTCCACCCCTTGTCTTTTTCTTGGCTATCCCTCAAACCATCGTGACTATCGTTGCTTCGATCTTACTAATAACAAAATAATAATCTCCCAGCATGTAACTGTCGACGAAGACATCTTTCCCTATCCCTCGTTCTATCCACTTCCTCCCTCGGAAAATTATCATTTTTTGACTATCAATGATGATCCTCCTCCTCTTCTTCCCAACTCTGTTCTTCCTAGTCCCTCTGTAGCGTCATCTCCACCACCTTTAGCGACCCCGCCAACCCCGACGTCTTCCACTCTTGACTCTACCCCTCCTTCTCCCGTCGCACCCTCCGGCCATCATATGACCACTCGGTCCAAGGATGGGATCTTTCGCCCTCGTCAATTTCTTAACCTCTCTGTTTTTTCTGATCTCTCTTCCATTCTTCGTTCACATGCACAAGCCATTTGTGACCCCAATTAGAAGGCCGCAATGTATGATGAGTTGTCCACCCTCCATAAACAATACATGGGAACTCATGCCTCCTCCTCCTAATGTCAATCTCATAGGTTCTAAGTGGATTTTCCTGCATAAATTTTACTCTGATCGTACTCTTGAGCGTTACAAAGCTCGTCTTATTGATCAAGGTTTTTCACAGCAGCTTGGTTTCAATTATGATGAAACTTTTAGCCCTGTTTTCAAACCCGCAACTATTCGCACAGTCCTCAGTCTTGCCGTCTCTCGTTCTTGGCCCATTCATCAACTCGATGTTAAAACGTTTTTTTAAATGGTCATCTCTCTGAAGTCGTCTTTATGAAACAACCTCCAAGTTTTGTCAATCCTCAGTTTCCTAATCATGTTTGTCGTCTCAAGAAGGCCCTTTATGGTCTTAAACAAGCTCCTCGTGCTTGGTACCAGTGTTTTGCGTCCTTCCTTACGTCTCTCGGTTTTCACGACAATAAAGCCGACACCTCTCATTTTATTCTTCGTCAAGGCACTCACACTACGTATCTCCTGCTTTATGTTGACAACATTGTTCTCACGGCTTCCTCGTCTTCCTTACTATCATCTCTCACGCGTTCTCTGTCTTCTGAGTTTGCTATGACTTCTCAGTATTTCTGTCACCCAATCTCTCTCTAGTCTCTTTCATTCTCAGTCAAAATTTGCTACTGAAATCCTTGAACGCGCGGCCGTGACTAACTGTAATCCTAGTGCCATCCCTGTTGATACTAAAGCCAAACTTCCCTCGTCTGGTTCATCTGTCTCTGATCCCACTCTCTATCGTAGTTTAGCCGGTGCTTTGCAATATCTTACCATTACTCATCCTAATATTTCTTATGTTGTGCAACAAATTTGTTTGTATATGCATGATCCTCGTGAACCCCATTTCCACGCTCTTAAACGCATTCTTCGTTACCTCAAAGGATCTCTTTCTCTCGGTCTCTATCTTCATCCTTCTAGTATAGATCGTCTCATTGCTTACTCTAATGCGGATTGGGCGGGTTGTCCGGATACGTGTCGTTCCACATCCGGTTATTGTGTAATTTTTGGTGATAATCTCATTTCTTGATCTTCTAAGCGTCAGCCTGTCGTTTCTCACTCCAGTATTGAAGCTGAATATCGTGGCGTTGCAAATGCAGTTGTCGAGGCTTTCTGGCTTCGCAATCTTTTTCTTGAATTACATGGTCCTCTTTCTTTTGCCACTGTCGTCTATTGTGACAATATAAGTTCTGTATATCTTTCATCTAATCCCATACAGCACCAGCAGACCAAACATATAGAAATTGATATTCACTTTGTATGAGAAAAAGTTGCTTTGGGACACGTACGTGTTCTTCATGTACCATCTGCGCATTAGTTCGCGGACATTTTTACTAAAGGCTTACCGTCTCAATTATTTTTTGAATTTCGATCCAGTCTGTGCATTCGGGATCCTCCTGCTTCAACTGCGGGGGAGTGTTCAATAGGAATATTTCCTTAGTTATTTGTTTGTATTAGGTTTCCTTGTATATTTTGCCTTGTTGACTAAGTTAGATTTTTCTATTGTATTATCTCTGGTAACTATAAATATATTGAGTAGCAATACAATTTTCCGTTCAGGGTTTTACCACTCTTAACATAACAGACTGCATAAACTTTGAAAGAATGGGATGGTTGACAGTGCACTCAGTTTCGTGAAATCAGACGGGCGTGCGGCGGAAATGTGGAGAAGAAGAGAGTATAGTATTTTCAGAGACAAATATTTTAATTAAGTGTACATTATTCAATTTGCTCTGGCAAGAGGAGACTTGCTCTGGCTGTATCACTGACCTTATATTATTCATGTTATAAACCGAATTTATACCATACCAAATCCAAAACAGGGAGACTTGTTTGGATTTCTTACCAAACTAGAAGCAGATAACCCGAATGAGACCGTAAACTAAACCGAGAACAACCGTTCGCCAACCGGCATCCAAAATTCAACATTTGAAGTCCAGTGCAATAACACAACTCAGAACAATAGTTCCACAAAAGGGCACATGTATCGTCTCTATAATAACAAGCATAACAATGACATACCAAACCTATGCATATTAATGTAATCCAGCCAGAAATCAACAACTGTATTAGGCCATCTATGTGCTATTCTTAGCCAGACCTGTTGGTCCAACGACGCCATGGTCACGATAATGTGTGGGGCCCATGATTATTGGTTGTCCCAAGAAAGAAACCCGACCGACCAGCCAAAAGAGACATCCAGTCTTCACTCTTTTTTCATGGGTAACATTGGACATACCCAGATCGACGCCGCTTGTACGCTAAAAGTGATGTCGTGCAAAGACCAGGTGAAGATATAGAGGAAGCTCACCAGCCCATCAGTGTTCTAATAACCTTGTCCACAACCTGATTTCTAGCAACCGCACTTGATAACTGAAAACAGCAATTTTCATCAAGAAGGAATCTGTAGACCTCCCATTCACGATCTGCTGCTGAGTGCCTTCCAATTTCAGCCTACAAATCCAGACGATCGAATGAGTATTCATCAACATCTAGAATTTAGAACAGCTTAGTTACTAAACATCCACTTTACAGATGCGGATAAGCTCTTGATGGAAAAACGTCCATGCCTTCAGATTTTGAATTGGGGTTCACTCTATCATTCTAAAAGCTTTGAGTTTGATTCGATATGGTATAGCAAATGAGCAAGGACCGAGCCAGAGGCGCCAGTGGGGACCCACACCCCCGTCAATTATTTGTAATACGATTTCAATATGTAATCTTGTGAAAATTCATATTTTTGGCCCGCCATGAAAATACTACAAAAATACAATATCTACACCCTCTGATGAATGCTGTAATTACAGATTTCCCCCCTACTTTTTTTTTAATTACTCACACCCCTCACGATTGCAAACGTTTACATCTCTTAAGAGTCCGTTAGAGTCCCTTAAGGTTCCGTTAAAAAATTATGTAATCTGACTAGAATACCCTTCTCATTAATATTATTGAATTTTCTTTAATTCTAAAATTCACATTTGAAAAAAGTAAAGGAAAAAATATATAAATATTAAAATTATTATAAAAGCATTAAAATATATCTGAAAAATATTGAAACTATTACACAAATATTAAAAAATGAAAAAAAAAGTACCAAATAAATATTAAAATTATTATAAAGAATTAAAAAATAGAGAAAATATCAAATAATTTTTAATGTAGTCCTTAAAACATCAAAAAGTATCTAAAAATATATAAAAAAAACATCAAATAAATATTAAAATTGTTATAAAAACATTATCTAAAGAAGACTAAGAAATTAGCAAATATTAAAATTATTAGATTGAATAAAATAATTTTCATTAATGAAAAATTAAATATTTTAACATTTAAATCATAGATTAAAATATTTCTGAATTTTCAAAATTTAAAATAAAATTTTAAAGAAGAAAGGCAAAATTTAAGAAAAACAGGCCACCGCCAACCACCATCTCCAACTCCCCCACCACCGCCAGCCACCCCGCCACCTCATCGCCCAAAGTCCGAAATCGATTCGAATCGATTAGATGGAACTCAATTGAAATTGATTTGGCTCGACTTCGAAACAACGATACCGTTTCAGCGGAGGAGGACGTAGAGGGCAGCCCAGTGGTGGGAAGCAGCGATGGGCGGAAAGGGAGAAGACGACCTATTTCATTTTCCTTTTTTTATATATATTTTCTGATTTTTCTTCTTTTTTTTTTCTTTAGAGGGTTTAGTCGAGGGCATTTTGGACTAATTGACGATTCCGTTAGGAAAATTTCCTCCGTGAAAGGTTTTGCAAACATGAGCGGGTGTGATTAATTAAGAAAAGTAAGGGGAAACTTTGTAATTACAACATTCGTGAGGGGTTGTACATGTAATTTGCCAACAACATGTAATTTGCCCTAATAGATAATATTTTGCAGCCAAAAGTATATATTTTGTCCACTCAATCTTTGTTCTAAAGTATTTTTTCACTCAAATTAGGTACTTCTCAAACATTTATTTTCCTTCTTAAACACTAAGTATCCTTTTGTTTCTTTTTAATTTTTCATATTTAATTTCTATTATGCTATTGATGGAATATAACAATGATCAATATTAAATTTTAAAGATTAGAGTTGAAGTTACTCTTAGTTTCAGATCATATTTCATAAACCTTTTTTATCTTGTTTTCCATTCAATATCAGGATCACTTTTCATTTTGCTTTAGAAGCTAATTTTGTTAGATTAGTTATAATAATATTTCACATTCATTCATTTATATTTAATTAGTAAATACTTAAAAAGTAAGAGATACTATATTTATATTACATTTAAGCATTGATAACTTTTCGGATTGAAGGAAAAAAACACAATACGGAAAAATATCAGGAAATGAAAAATATATAGCAAAATATTATGTTACTTTCAGCCTAATTTGACAATTTAAAATTTATTACGAGAGTTCCTTTAGAATTCTTAGTTACGAGTAGATTATTCCTAGTTTAGTGTTATATGGTGTAGTTTGTTCGACATCATTCAATGAAGAAGAATACACTAGCAGATCATCTAAAGCACAGTCTTAACCTATGAATGCGTACTTACCAAGAATATGCAGATACCTAGACTCTTTAGAGCAAAAGTGACATCATAGAAAACTCTTGGTCTCCCCTTTCCAGATAACTCCACTGGATTAGCTACCAAAAGCTCCGTGTCTGGACCACGACTTGTGATAAGGACACGTAGCGGGTGAAGCAATTCCAACTGTAAGCGAGAGCAGAGCGCATCTTGCTTTTCGGGATCCACTATCTTTTTCCCATCTAACTGCCGAGTAAACAGGTCTAGTTCTCGACGACCCTTATTAGCAGGCGAAAATCGACCATACGCTATCTATTTAGAGCAAAACAAACAGAAAGTATCAGCAATATAACTTAATGTACTTGTACATTTTTTTATTCTATGCAAACCATGATCTAATGCAGCTAAGCTTGATTTTTGGACAACAACAGCAATATTTGGACAAGTATGTAAAATAGCACAAAAAGTAAAATGTACATGCTAAAGGCACCAAATAATTGTTGAAACTAATCCAAAATGCAAGGCCAATTCACAGACTTTCAAATTAATGGGCATGAGAGTGCCAATTTATCAATACCACAGAAAGCAATTACATACAATATAGAAACAAGATTGAATAGGGCATACACAAAGACTACTATACACACAGATGTATATAAGCAAAGAATCAGCTGTGTTCCTAGCATACTTGAAGTCATAGATATACCCAAACATGTTTCATAAATAAAAGGCGTAATCTTTAGCAAACTGATCTAATTGGGGAATGCGAATTAGTAGAAAAATTAAGAAAATAAGGAAACATCCAGTTATGCATCTCAAATGTAAGAAGCATTGTGGCTGAAGAACGTTAGGAACGAGTCAAACAGTACAAGTGGAAGAACATTGCAGGTTAAATCAAACAAACAAACAAAAGACAGAATTTACATGGTTCAGCAAAGAATTGCCTATGTTCAAGCCGGACACACTAGAGAACTTTATTGATATTAGAGTCACAAATTACAAGAAACATGCCCTCTATTTATAACTGAAGTCCAAAATTACAACATACAGTCAAATGACCAAGAATACTCGATTTTGATGACCGTATTACAGTACATTTTTTTATCAGACTCTAGGATACCATCATCCCATCAGAAAGACTGAAAACTAATCGCAGTTTAAACGAACAAAATTAAGTTACATACAGGTAAACTATTAAAAGAATTTGACAGACAAAGCATCAATGAAGGACGGAAAAATTAAGAAGAAAATTGAACATTTCAAGGAAAAAGCGGAACTTATACCTGGATGTTGCTGTCTTTCAATGTTCGCATGATGTCATAGAGGAAACCCTTATGATCTACACAGTTGATCTGAAGTAATGTATGAGTTGGGCTCAGGGAATTGTCAGTTTTTACTCTACCCCTTTTCAACTCCATGACATATGGGCTTAGAGCCTGTGAGCGAGGTTCCTTGTCAGATAGTGCTCTAAATAATTCTTCAGAAACAGTTGGAGAGAGATGGATGCTCTGAAGGTCATCATATTGGGGGCCTGCTAACTTAAGTTCACAACTAATACACGATTCACCTAGAACATCGTACAACTGCTCACATGTTTCATCTTGCCTAGCTTTTGTGTGTAAGAGCTCCCTGGACACTCAGAAAAAGGTTGTAATCACATTAATGATTAAGAACTAGCCTGACAAAATAACGACGAGCAGAAAATATCAAGTACATATTGCGCTAAATAGTAAAAACCTACGCTATCATTGCGTTAAAGGGGCAAAACTGTAAATGTACAAGGGGAGGTATAATATTGAACTTGTAAAAGTTCACTCAGAAAATACATTCATTTGCATACTAGAGAGCATCAAAGGTCATCAGAGCACACTTCTAAAACTGAGATGTTGAAGTATGAAAATGTTATGATTTTATACAAGTCCAGCTAGCTCCTCTGCATACAACGATATATTTTGCAAAGGTAATTTCATTCATAAGTGCAAGACTGCAAGTACACTTGCAGAGTAGTGTTAAACCATATATGCTGCAATCTAACAAGTCATGATCCTTCTTAACTTCTTATACAAAAATAAAACCTTACAAATTATCCTTTATGAAGAAAAGGTCCAGAACACATCCATCAGGTGTTGTAGACACTTTTACTCTCTGAATTGAAAGCTCAAGCTCATCAAGGACTTGAGTCACATCTGGAGACATGTAGGAAACATTATTATACCAGCATAAAATAGTTGTAATTGAATCACGCTAACAATATGAACAATTTTTGCTACCGTGTAATAGTCCCCTCCGATCAAGACTACAGAACTTCAGCAAGTAAACAGGGGACGATGAAGCACATGGGGGCGACTGGTATAGGTAAAATGAAGGTCTAGATGATGGGCATATAGATAGAAGCCGCTCTTTTAGATTCATCCATCTCACAACAGGTGAGCTGGGATGAGGAATCACCCACAACACTACATAACACCATTTACCATCTGTGGAAACATCTGAAGATCATAACTTCACAGTGTTAGTAATGATTCCACTGGCAAAGCAAAAAATTACTTCAGCCACCATCTCGAAAAAAGACAATAGAAAACAATAGTAATAAATATGTGGGGGTTCAAAAACATTTGAAAACGAATAAATTGAAAAGCAAAGGCTTATTTCATTCAAGAAGTAGTGCTTTTGTTGGTCAGCAAACACAGAACATGGTCGATATTCACTTGACAAGTTAAAACCTAGTTTCTGCCTTTTTTCCGACGTTGTAGGCTTCATGCACTCATTCTTAAGTTTTAGGTTTCTATTTCCACTTAGAAAGTAAGTGGTAATTTTTCATAGGCTGGTTCTAGAAATGGGTGGAGGTCGGACAACGATAGAATCCAGCAAAAAGTCTTGATTCATGAGTAAACAAAACATAGCTGCCCTATGTTCTATTAGATCTGCATAATACAAGTTCAAGTGCATTAGGCAGCATGCAATCAGGGCCCTGGTTTTTATTTTGGAAATGTATGATCTTCTATTCAAATTTAGAACTCCTATTCCAAGTAATGCATATATAAATGCCTCCGCGATTGGAACGAAACGACTTTTAGCAATAACTCAATTAATAACGACCAACCAACCATCGAATGTAAAACTTGAACGATATATGAAAGACGAACATTGTAAAAACAAAAAAAATACAAAAGATCCTCTTCTGGAACAATTAAAACACCAATAACAATTCTACCTGCAGGTTAAAGATACAAAATTAAACTTCGCAGAGAAATTTCATCAAACTAGATTATTAAGAAACTCAATAAGCATCAGCAATTGCAAACAGAGCTAATAATAATCAAATCATGCAAAACCTATATATATATATAGATATGAAAACGAAAAGGATAGGATAAACAAAACAAAAAAAGGAGGAGAAATAGACCTCCTTTGGTAAGATAGAGTCCGAATTCAAGAATAGTATGGCAAATGTCGCAGCCGAGGCCCGTCTTGTCTGGGCAATTCACCGTTATCACGTACGGCTCACCCGCTTTCTTCCCTTTCTCGATCAACACGGCGTCGTCACATAGCAATCCCATATTATATATATATATGTGTGTGTGTGTGTGTGTGTGTGTGTATATATATATATATATATTATATATATATATATATATATTGTTCTTTTAATTAACAAATACGAAAATTTATCTATTTCTAAATCTATCTATGTATATATATGTGTGAGTCTAGACCTACAGGCGGAATGGCGGCGAATTGGGGAAGCAAGTGCAGAATCTAGAGAGAGAGAGAGAGAGAGAGGGTCGCTGGAAGTGAGTGGAAAGCCACATCAGCAAGTATGGTATGGGGGAGTCGGTTATGGTGGTTACATGTGGCGGGAGAAAAATATGGTCCATTCACTGCATTTCTCTGCTTTTCAGCCTCTATTTTTTATTTCATTTTTCGTATTTTCTAATATCGGACATGTGTATTACTTATTTTCTTTCAACATAAACACATAATTTCACGGAGGTTGCACTTGCACACATAAGTTTGACAAACACCCGAGTTGGACCGGAAAATTCTTTGGTGCATCGAGTGTATCATACATCAAATGGTGTAAATTATATCGAGAAAGATGCAAAACTAGTCATGTAACTATAGGGTGCTGGCAAAATTGGTCCCGTATTATTTGAATTGGCAAAATTGGTCCTGTAACTATCAAAAATTCGCAATTTGAGGACAAATTTGACTGAAAAATCCTAATTTGGCCGGAATTCGGTCATGTGACATGCACATGACCAATTCAATTTGGGGATTTTTGATTTTTAGGTCAAATTGGCTTAGGTGAATTCCAAAGTTGCCAACTCCATGTCAGCATCTTTTAAATAATTGAAAATTAAAAAAATGCCACATGGCAAATTCAGCCAAAAAAAAAAAACCAAATTGAACGCCACATGGCAAGCTCCGGCCAAATTAGGGCTTTCCGGTCAAATTTGTCCTCAAATTGCAAATTTTTGATAGCTACACAACCCATTTTGCCAATTCAAATAATACAGGACCAATTTTGCCAGCTCTCTATAATTATAGGACTAATTTTGCATTTTTCTCAAGTTATATCAGATCAACATATGTTGATGTGGTATAATACAATCACTTGTTGTTCAACACTCAATAAACAAAAGAATTTTTCGAGTTTACCCTAACACAATTAATATATCCTAATGTCTTCTAAAAACATGAATATTCATAACAGGCGCACTCGATGTGCCAAAAAAAATTTCGAGTTAACCTTAACACAATGTATCCTAATGTTTTCTAAAAAAACTTGGGTATTCATAACACGCCCTAAAACTAATTTATTTTTGCATTCTCCGCACACTTTGGTCACAATTCTAACAATTTGGCATAACATGAAGGAATTAAACATGATGTTAACTAAACATCAACCAATTACTAATTAATATTGATTTTTTTTTAATGCTTATTTGATTGGCAGGACCCTCAACTAGTTATGCAAATCATGATCCATATTAGTCAGATTCTATGGAAGAAGTTGGACGAAGTTTACTCCGTTTGTTTGCCAGTAATGGAATCTAAATTGGGAATTAGATTCTCAATTATTTAATTTTATAATAGTGTTTGGTTGTGTCTAGAAAATAGAATAAAGATCTTCTTAATGTTTAGTTTATACACTTTTTTTTTGAGAAGAAGTAAGCTTAATTCATGCACATTTCATAAGAAATGAAATTCCCATTTGAAAACTTTCATTAAATTAACCTTATTTTAAAGTTAATTTATTTGTATACGTTGTATCACCTAAACTTGTGAAATTTTTATATTAAAAAAGTTAATATATTTTGATACTCACTGTAATATTGTACGCATAATTAATATTTAAATTCTAACTATTAAAACAATAAATTAATTTGATTATCACACGTCAAAATAATTAATGGGTCCAAAATATGAAGTACGAACAATAGATTACTGAATATATATATATATATATATATATATATATAAAATTACACACACACACATATATATATATGTTATATTATGCAAAATAAATAAAAAATTAAACTAAAGTATATGATTATATATATGCATTATATGAAATATATATACACACACGCATATAATATATATATATATATGTGTGTGTGTGTGTGTGTGTGTGTGTGCATACATATGTGTCTGTATACATATATATATATATATATATATATATATAAATACACTCATATATAAATATATATATATATATATATATATTATCATGTAAATATATATTCAAATATAAAAGTTATATATATAAAATGTATATATACAAATATACATATGTATTAATTTAAATAATATATTTCCTTATATGATGAAATATAATAATTATATTTTTATTGATATATATATATATATAAAAAAATATTGATAGAAAAAAGACATAATATGGATAATAAAAATGTCAAGCAAGTTATATATTCAGATTCCCCTGAAAAAGGAAATAAGAAACTCTCAAAGAAATAGGGATTTAGATTCCTTATTTTGGGATGTAGGATTCCCTGTTTTGAGGAATTTGATTCCTTTCTTATAATTTAAGTTACCAAACACAGTAATCTGATGCTAGGGAATCAGATTCCCAATTTTGATTCCATTCCTTGGCAAACAAACGGAGCCAGCTTTTTTTTTATAGGGAGGTTAACAACGCAAGCAAAATTGTCAATAATCCCATGGATAGGACCAAGATGTTCCATTTTTTTCGTTTTTCTTCTCATCAAAAGTAGGGGAAGCGACAATTATAACAAGATGTGATGATAGTTCTCCATGCTGAGATATATGTAGATTGAGCAATGGTTACTATTTGATGTGTGTGGAAATAATTCATTGGGCCAATCTGACAAGTCCACACAAAAGTAGGCCCAATAAGCCTAATAAATAATGAAAAGTCAAGCCCAAACCCACCATGACGCGGCTGGAGGTGCCAGCTGTACGCGGAGCTGGTCTAGGTGCCTATAAAAGGAAAAGAAGACTTTTTAGAGACAAGATCAAATCAATATATAATTAGAGGCCAATCAAGTTATTAATGAAGATCCATTAGAGATATCAATCAATGACTTACCAAAGCAAGCCGATATGATCAAATCAAATCAAGGCCTATTCTCGGAAGGATCCAGCATAATCTTTTGACCTCAAGACTTGACTAAAATAGTCGGATCTGCAGAAGATAAATAAGGAAGGATGTCAGCCTGATTTTACTTACCTTATTTAACCCGATGCCATTCAACTTGTATAAATACGCACATTTGATGATGAATAAGGCACTTACGTTTTCATGCCATATTATCTCTTACGCTTTACGGAATATTATCTTTACATTTTCACATTATTATAATTATTATGCTCGATTTCTCATATTAATATATAAACATTATTGTTGTGAATCGGACACGCATAAATTGGCACTTATGTCTGTGGAAAATTGAGTTCAAGACATGAGGTAAATTTTAATTATTGATATTTTCGTAATTTTCTTTTAACAAGTTTAATGGAAGAACAAGAAATGGGTGAAATGCGAGAAACCTTGGAGAACGAAGGTAAGAAAAAAGTAACATTTGATGCAAATTGAGGAATGCTCCCGAGACGCCAGCCACCATGGTTAGACTACTGATTGACGATCTGGGAGAATCACTTATAGACGAGGAGGTTAAAATCCCGGCGGGACAAAAGGAAATTTCCTTACAGCCAGAAGGGCAAGTTATCCGAAGGGATACCCCCCTGCCAATCACCCTGGCGTACCACCTGACGGCTGGACAATTGCAAAAAACCATAGATGATGCCGTCAAAACAGCGATGAAGCGTCCGGATCCGTGAGATCTAGCAAATGGTGAAATGAATCTTATGACACCCACACCTGAAAAAGTGTGTATTGTAGGAAATGGAGGTCACCATGGAGGTTTGGAGATCACCCCTGAAGTCGGCCCTGGAAAAAGGGCTAAAAGGATGGAGTTCCTGGAATAAGAAGAAAATCAGGAGGAAAAAGAGCCTCGCAGGAAGTATCCTGCCCCAGAAGGACTACAGATGCGTTGATCTGAATTCCACACAAAAGTAGGCCCAATAAGCCTAATAAATAATGAAAAGTCAAGCCCAAACCCACCATGACGCGGCTGGAGATGCCAACTGTACGCGGAGCTGGTCTAGGTACCTATAAAAGGAATGGAAGACTTTTTAGAGACAAGATCAAATCAATATATAATTAGAGGCCAATCAAGTTATTAATGAAGATCCATTATAGATATCAGTCAATGACTTACCAAAGCAAGCCGATATGATCAAATCAAATCAAGGCCTATTCTCGGAAGGATCCAACATAATCTTTTGACCTCAAGACTTGACTAAAATAGTCGGATCTGCAGAAGATAAATAAGGAAGGATGTCAGCCCGATTTTACTTACCTTAGTTAGCCCGATGCCATTCAACTTGTATAAATACGCACGTTTGATGATGAATAAGGCACTTACGTTTTCATGCCATATTATCTCTTATGCTTTACGGAATATTATCTTTACATTTACGCATTTATTATAATTATTATGCTCGATTTCTCATATTAATATATAAATATTATTGGTGTGAATCGAACACGCATCAATTGGCACTTATGTATGTGGAAAACTGAGTTCAAGACAATTAGGAAGGTTGGGTCTCACGGCCTCAACCCCCTCAGAAAAAATTCCTGGAGGAAAAGATGCCCCTAAGGCAGGAGGATAAATATCCACGGGAAGAAGCCTCGATGAATGGTGATCGTCGTCGGCACCTTTAGCAATACAGAAAAGATGAAGGCAATCGCCTTAATGTAAAAGCTAGCAATTATGAATCTGCTCATTCCCTATGGGGAAATCCAGGAAGACGTGCTAAAAACAAGGCTGCCTAAGATAAATTGGAGCTCATGTCCAAGGAATAGAAAAAATGGAAAGGCGAATGGCAGGAGGAAAGAGGCAAGTAGAAAGAGGAATCCCATTCACTGAATCCATTATGATGGAGGACCTGCCACAGGACTTCAAGATTCATTCCATTGCTCCTTATGATGGTACATCTGATCCCGAGGATCATTTGTACACTTTTAGAAAGTACGCCTTGCTGCACAGATACTCGGATCCCATCAAGTGTAGAGTTTTTTTAACGACGCTGACCAAGTCAGCCTAATTGTGGTTCAACCAACTGCCTGAAGGATGCATCGGATCCTTCCAGGAATTCAGTTTTTGATTCTTGCACCAATTTGCCAGCAACAAAAGACACGAGAAAATGTCATTGAGCCTGTTTAACATAAAACAAAGAGGAGATGAGACCCTCCGATCCTACGTGAAATGCTTTAACCCAGCCACCCTAGAAGTTCCATTGGTGACGGCTAAGCTGAAATCCAGCGCCTTCACCCAGGGGCTAAGTCATGGTGATTTATTCAAATCACTGACCAAGAAACCTGCTGAAGACTTCAATGACCTGCTTAGCAAGGCTGAGAAGTACATTAACATGAAAGATGCCCAGCTAGTGAGGCGATCTGAGCAAAAGAAAGATAAGAAAGAAGAAGAGAGTCGGAACGGGCAGCATCACGACGGACGAGGCAGGTGACATATGCCAGCACCTATTCCAGCCCGAATTCTAGAGCGATCCCATTATCACCCGCAGCGAGTAGGGTTGCAAAAATAACTAATAGAGGTGGAGAACAAGAATATAATACAATGGCCAGTCAGTTCTGGGAAGTAGACCTAGGGCGGCCCATGGGGTCCTTACTGTCGATTCCATAGAGAACGGAGGCACCATACAAACGACTCAAAGAACTAGCAGAAGAGATTGAATGTCTCATTAAATCAGGAGACATGAAGGAGTCCACACCTAACAATAATTACTAGGCAGAAGGTCCTTTTGGAGTTTTCTCATTTCGAGGGAGGGGAATTCCCTAGAACAGAGGACGAGGTGGCCCAGGCCGATGGGCTGGAAGAGCAGCAGGACGAGCCGAACCCACAGGAAGAGGACATTTTCCCCAGCAGTTGGGAGATGAACCTCAACCTGTAGGAGAAAATCAAGCTGACTAGCGACTCTCGTAGCTAATGATCCCAGTAAGGGGGTCATACATATGATATCCGGAGGATTGACCCCTGGGCTCTCGAAAACGAGCTTGAAGAGATAAATCCGAAAGCTCGATCAGGCACCTACATTCTTCCTTAATGTTAGCCAGAGTTGCCCAAAGAAGAGGTTCGCTTTGGGCCGGAGGATGCTAAAATAGTGATGACACCCCACAATGATGCACTGGTCATCACGACCATCGTCGCCAATTATAAGGTACAATGGGTATTCATCGATAGTGGTAGTTCGGTAGATATCCTACTTTACCAGCTCTATAAGCAAATGGATCTCGGAGCAGCTAGATTAAAGGCGGCGCGTACCCCTTTATATGGTTTCGCGGGAGAATCGGTTCAACCTATTGGACAAATCACGCTGTCAATGTCCCTAGGAAATCCACCTAATCTCAAGACCAAGCTGGGGAAATTCCTGGTGGTAGATACGCCATCAGCATACAACAAAATAATCGGAAGAACAACCCTAGTACTGTTTGAGACGGTAATTTCCATCCCGCACATGAAGATCAAGTTTTCTACACTTGAAGGAGTAGGAGAGGTAGCAGGGGATCAAATCATGTCCCAGAAGTGCTACGTGGCCTCACTGGGAAAAGACGACAAAATGATAGAAGAAAATAAACGTAAAATAGACAAAGCCGGCCTCAAAGAAGGAGGCTAAGATAAGAGAGAAGTCGCCCATGTAGAGCTAGTGGGAGAACTCATGAGCGTGGAAGTAATACCTGGAGATGCAAAAAAATAAGTCAGGATCGGTTCCCACCTAGAAGCAGAGTTGAGGAACGGGTTGATAAAGGTGCTGCAGGAGCATGCTGATGTCTTCTCTTGGTCAGCTGATGACCTACTTGAATCGACCCTTCCGTGATTCAACATCACCACAATGTGTATCCTGAAGCTCAACCAGTAGTCTAGAAGAAAAGGCATTTTTGTCCTGAGAAGGACGCTGTCATGAAGGCCGAGCTGGAAAAGTTGCTGAAGGCAGGCCATATCGCGGAGATACAATTTTCGGAGTGGGTGTCTAATGTGGTTTTGGTACCAAAAGGAGGGGCCAAGTGGAAAATGTGCATCGACTTCCGAGATCTCAACCTGGCCTGTCCTAAAGACCATTATCCCATACCAAGAATCGACCAGCTAGTTGATTCAACGGCTGGATTTGAACTGCTAAGTACCATGAACGCACAAAGTGGATACCATCAAATACCTCTAGATGAGGAGGACCAAAAGAAAGTAGTTTTATAACCTCGTTTGGCACTTACTGCTATGTGGTTATGCGATTCAGACTTAAAAACGCATGAGCCACATACCAGCATCTAGTCGATATGATGTTTCGTGACCAGATCAGCAAGAATATTGAGGTATACGTGGATGACATGGTTGTAAAAATCAGTGTCACGAACGATCACATAGAAGATCTGCGACAAACCTTCGAGACTCTAAGGAGATACAGGATGAAGCTAAACCCAACAAAATGTGCATTTGGAATCAAAAGAGGAAAATTCCTCAATTACATGGTCACCGAGAGAGGAATAGAGGTCAATCCCGAGAAAATAAAAGCCATCCAAGACATGAAGGAGCCACGAGATGTCAATGAAGTCCAACGACTGAATGGACGCATCACGGCTTTAAGCCACTTCATATCGAGATCAGCAAAAAGAAGTCTGCCATTCTTCAAGGTATTGAGGAAGACAGAAGGTTTCAATTGGACGGAGGACTGCCAGCGCGTTTTCAAGGAGCTGAAGGAGTACCTAAACCAGGTGCCTTTGCTAACCAAGCCAGTAGTGGGAGAGCCGCTGATAGTATATATCTCGGTAGCTGAGCGAGCTGTTAGCATGGTGCTAGTCAAAGAAGAAAAAAAGACGGAGAAGCCGGTGTACTATGTCAGCAAGGTGCTCAGTGATACGGAATCAAGGTACTCGGAGATCGAGAAAGTCGCCTTTGTAGTAGTGATTACAGCAAAACGATTGAAGCCATATTTCCTAACCTACAAGATCACAGTAAGGACCAACCAACCGCTAAAAATCGTGCTAGGAAAGACGGGTACTTCAGGACGGTTAGTAAAGTGGGCTGTAGAGTTGGGAGAATTTGACATCGAGTACACCTCCCGAACATCCATCAAAGCACAAGTTCTAGCTGACTTCATCACGGAGATGACAAGACCCAATCAAAAAAAGGAAAAAAAAGAAAAAGTATGCCTATTGCACGTAGACGGATCAGCCACTCACACTGGAAGCGGAGCTGGAATCGTGCTAACAACCTCTGAAGGAGATCAACTCGGATACGCAATAAAATTTGAGTTTAAGGCCAGCAATAACTAGGCTGAATATGAAGCCTTCATAATCGAGGTCAAAATGGAGATAAAAGGTGGAGCGAAGAACCTGATAGTGAACTCAGATTCCCAGCTAGTGACCAAGCAAGTAGAAGGTGTCTATGAAGCAAAAAAAGAAAGAATGGCAAACTACCTAAAAATAATTGAGGCATTGAAGAAAAGTTTGGATAAATTTGAAGTACACCAGATCCCTCAAGCCGAGAACACCAAGGTGGACTATCTATCTAAGCTAGGCAGTTCCATAGCCGACTGTGATACCAGACAGATTACTATACAAAGCATAGCCAGAGCCAACACGGAGAAGGAAATATTCACTTAGAAGAAGGAAGAGATTGGAGGACGGATATTATCGAATATCTTACAAAGGGAGTACTACCTACGGACAAATATAATAGACAAAGGATGCTCATTCGTGCTGAACTTTTTGCCATGATAGACGGGCTACTATACAAGAGAGGCTTTGTCCAACCTTATCTCAAACGCATATCCATTGAAGAGGGGAAGTATATCCTAAGGGAGATCCACGAAGGATGTTGCGGCAGCCATATCGCAAAAGGGGCTCTAGCCGGCAAGACATTGAGAGCCAAGTATTTTTGGCCCAGCTTGAGAGGAGACGCCAACGAGTGAATAAGGAGTTGTGAGCAATGCCAAAAGCATACTAATCTTATACACAAACCCGCGGAATATCTGCACTCCTTAAGCGTTCCATGTCCTTTTACCCGATGGCAAATGGACATTGTAGGACTATTTCCAGTAGCAAAAGGCCATAAGAAGTTCCTACTAGTGGTGGTGGATTATTTCAGCAAATGGGTAGAGGTAGAGGTAGAGGCAGAGGCGGTAGCCCGAATCACAGAGGCGGAGGTAATAAAATTCCTTTGGAAGAATAAAATATGTCATTTCGGTATACCGAGGGAGATTATAGCCGACAATGGGAGACAATTCAGCGGGGCCAGGCTGAAAGAGTGGTGTAAGGAGATGGGAATCCAGCAACGTTTCAGCTTGATGGCACACCCACAAACCAATGGGCAAGTGGAAGTCACCAATCGCATACTAGTCCTGGGGCTAAAAAAACCGGTTGGAGGAAGCAGGAGACAGCTGGGTGGACGAGCTGCAATCCGTGCTATGGTCCTATAGGACCACTCCAAAGACTACTACGGGAGAAAGTCCATTCCTACTAGTCTATGGAACTGAAGCGGTAATAGCACCTGAGATACGGGTGCCAACCCTTACAATTCAAAACTTCGACGCCAACCAAAATGAAGCCAGGATGAGAGAGTAGTTAGACATGATTGAGGAAGGCCGAGAGATAGCATATCTCTGGGTAGAGGTATACAAACAACGTATCGCAAGATCACAGGCAACAAAGGTGAAAACAAGGTCACTCCAAGTGGCTGATCTTGTGTAGAAAAGAGTAGACGCTACACATGTAGTGAAGAAGTTAGGACCCAATTGGGACGGACCATACAAGGTGACTAAGGTGCTAAGAGGAGAAGCTTACGAGCTAAAAAACAGTGATGGAAAGAAATTACCCAGGCCTTGGAATGTACAAAATCTGAAGAAATTTTGTGTCTAGACATTGTAATTTCAAGTAGCTGTTTCAGCAAGAATGTGAGCCTACTCCGCAGACAATAAAATGTGGAGCCAAATAAGTATCAATAAAATTTATTTTTTTGTCTTTGTGTCTTTCTTTATGTGCGCTTTTTTTTAAATATGGTGATACTCTCATGAACAATAACATGCATACACATATTGCATTTATATGGGAGTAAAGGGGGAGTCGATGGATGAGCAGGTAGCCGGAGGATAGGAACATAAAGATGGGATAAACCTGGATTGACATTTAGGCGAAAAATTCGAATGCAATCCAAGGCCCCCATACCATGAAGTTTGAGGAGGGTCTCCGGACCCATAAATGAAGATATGAGGATACTTCTTGGAGCGATAAGGCTAAGGATAGGATAGATAACGATCTATTCTGACTCCTGATGTAATAAGGAAGGAGGGTGTGACTTCGGTCCACTTCTCAGGCTAGGATGAGACTAAGATCCATTCCGACACCATGAAGAAATAAGGAGGAAAAAACGAGATAAATGGAAGAA
Organism: Buddleja alternifolia; assembly: GCA_019426215.1. Classification (NCBI taxonomy): domain Eukaryota; kingdom Viridiplantae; phylum Streptophyta; class Magnoliopsida; order Lamiales; family Scrophulariaceae; genus Buddleja; species Buddleja alternifolia. Next base: position 12,272,759 of record CM033391.1, on the reverse strand, counting down.
TAAGGAAGGATCCACGGTAGCATACTGGCCAGATGTGAGCCCGTGATGAAAATATATGTGGAACAGATAGAAGATAAAGAGAGTCACAAGGTCTGAAAAAGTATCTAACATGTAAGTATAAACACTTGCATGCATATGACGTCATTTATATGTCTTGTTGTTGCTTAAAATTACACCTTTATTGTAATAGATACATGACATCAATAACATATTCAGCCCCTTTCTCAGGACCTGTACCAGTAAAGTCCTTAGCAAGATAAAGGAGGCACTTAATAAAAATATGATTCCATCAAAATGCACATAATTGTTCAAAATTATGCAATTTAATTCTACGATGTTTTATATGATGAATATGTTGAGCCGATCCCAAAATGCAGCAAAACGATATGATCAAAATTTCAAAGAAGTATGAAGGACCACGAGAAAATCTAGCTCGTAGGTCAGCCAGTAAACATCATGCTTGCCCAAAACGAGATAGAGGCTATCTATAAAGACCATCTATTGGAATAATACACAAGCATCTCCCAAAAGCAAGTATGGCAAGAATAGAAGAAAAAGGTGATTCATAGAAGGCATCTAAAAGTCCTAAAAGAAGCATGAAGTAACATAGTTCATCTGCCACAAAGGGCAGGCCAAAAATCAGCAAAATAAAAGCATTGTTCAAAGGGCTATATTGCCCACAAAAACTAACTTAAACACTTAAAAGATCCTACTCTACATCAGTGGGGGAATTTGCCACGGTGGCAGAAGGATTGTTTTCAGTAGTTTAGGAGTTAACTGGATCCTCAGCAGCCTGAGCAACAAAAGTAATTTCTTCTGTAGCAGCGGAAATAGCAGCCCCAATTTCACCTGCCTAAGGAGTCACTGGTGGCACTCCTGAAAGTGGCGGCATGCCTTTGGCAGCAAATTGGGCTCTGCATCCCTCAAATCCCTTGTAGAAATAGTCCAAGGATTTATCATCAACTAAGTCCTGGAATTTATTGGAGAACAAGAAATCAGCCTTGCTCTTAGCCAGAAGAGCCATGCCTTCTGAAGAACTTGGGGAAGATTCTATCCAAGTCTCGCACTCTCTCTGCAGGGTGCCCTGCATCTCAAGATCTTGTTACTCCAGAACAAAGGAGAGGCGTTCCTCCAGGGTCCTGACTCTGTTGGAAAGGGCCACAGCTCGAGACTCTTACTCCTAAATGTCCAGCAAAGCCTTCTCTTTTACCCTCTGCCACAACTTCTCGGAAGCTACGTAAGCTTCTATGCGTTTCTGGGCTTTGGCCAAATCCCTCTTCAAGTCAGAAACTTCGCCAGTACGATTGGCATCCACCAAGGCTTTACCACAAATCAGGAAGAACTGCAGGACAAATTTCAGACGAAATATCAACAATTGAAAGGCGAAGGAATAAAAACCAATTGAAACAAAGGGAATACCTTTGGAGCCATTTCCAGGGCCAAAATCCATGGCATCCTTAGCAATCATAGAGTCCAACAAAGGGCGATCCTCTGAATTTGCCATATTTTTCAGAAAGCTTCTCAAAACCACTTGCTCGCGGCTCCTCAGCTCCGAATAACTAGGGGTGTCTTGAGCACGAAAATGAGTCCGGTGGGCAGGTGTGTCTGGAGTAGAAAAATGCATTGGAGGAACAACATAACATCTCGGATTTGAATCCCTCCAGTGTTAGGGCGTTTTGGAGAAGGTGCATCAGAAGAAACCTCAGCCAGCTTTTTCACCTCCGCAATCTCTCTAGCCCGTGTTGGATCATGGGCTGACCTTGCCTGATCTCTAGGGGCAGAGGCGTGGGGAGATGTAGCAGATTGTCGAGCCGTTTGGGAAGGCGAATAGCCTGGAGGATTCCCAACAGGAGATGGAGGCAGTGTAGGTGGAGCTGGACTAGGAGGTCTAGCCCTACGACGCCTGGCCTCTGCAAGCCTTGCATTTTCCATCACTTCAGCTGCAAAACAGTGAGATAAGTGGCCACCACATTAGAACAATTTGCAGCCAAATAACCAGAAGTAAACCTGCAAAAATAGAAGAATTAAACAAATTTTGCTACCTGTTGTTTCACCCCGCATATCAACATCAATAGGACTCAATTCATAATGATGCAACAAACGAGGATCAACCAATTTACCAACATCATATTCGGTCAAGTTCAAGTAAGTCAACAAGCTTTGATGATAAGGAAACCTAGAAGGGTAAGGGTAGAGATTGTGACCCTTTAACTCTTGAAAAAAATCCCGAGGGAAATCCCATATGACTTCCTCGAGTGGAGCAATAAAAAAGAAGTTTTTATCCCAATCACGTTCTGAAGGATGATAGCCAGTGAGAAATTTGGCATCCCCTCGAGAAGTGAGGTAAAACACACCTTTATCTCCCCCTGAACGACGAGGTAGATAAAGGGAGTAAAAGAAGTCTACAGTCAGACGATGGCCCAAACTTTACAACAAAACAGAAAAGCTAACTATGATACGCATGGCATTCGGAGCCATTTGGTTCAAGGAAAATTTAAAGCGTCTAGCAATAGAAATATACAGAGGAGGGATCAAAAAACGTAAACCAGCCCTAAGATGAGCCACATAAAAACAAACAAAAGCCGAAGGAGGAAGGTGAGCCCTACCCTCGGCAGTTGGCGCAATTATGGGATAAGAAGGAGGAATCCCATAGTTTGCTCGGATTATTTGCTCCTGTTGGTGGGTGAAACGAGATCGAAAAATGTTTCATTATTGTGCACCTGGAGCAGCCATCAAAATCCTCTCGTGATTGCTCAAGGCAGTTTCGGTGGCCTCATCCAAAGCCTCCGGATCCAGTTGGTCCAGGCCCTCATCATCTGAGGGGGCCCAGCCGGACCCGCATCTGAAGCAGTACGATAAAAAGACGTAAAACCATAAATATGAGGACCTTGAGAAGGAGAATCCACGTGTACGAAATCACGAGATTGTGTAGCACTATGGGAGTCCCATAAGGAGAAAGAAGGAGAAGGAGGATTTTTGGACCTATTTTCAGGAGGCGGAGCTATCGGCGGGTTCGGCGGAGGAGGAATTATCTCAACATTGTCATCGAAGGATATAGAATTCGGGTGGGTGACATGAGACATTTTTCAGAAAGTACACGGAAGAAAGAGCCACACACAACAAATTATATACAAAAAATGAAGAGAAGAGAGAGAAGTACCTAGGAGATTTTTGAGCGGAAAACGTGGGTAGATGGAAGTTGAAACCTCCGAAAGTGGATGAAGACTGTAATGGCAGAAGGGAACGAGAGGAATTGAAGGAGTTTTTAAACAAGAATGAAGGAACTAAAGAAGAAAAGGGCAAAAATTATCCAAACAAGGCAGTTGGGGATTTTTGAAATTCAAACAAGGAAGTTGGATGGAAGATCTCCTAACCACCAAGAAGGCGGGCTTGGTTAACAAGACGTGCAGGTGGCCGACTTTCCCGGAGCCCTAGGGCAGTTATGGCAGCATAACTTTTCAACCACAATGATGAGGTACTTTGACCTAGGTGAACTAGCGCCAAGTCCAGAGCATGGGGAAGGCCAAACGTCCTTGACTTGTTTATCAAGTCACGTCAATTATTTAGGGTTTCAGGAGAACTTTCCAGAAGCCCACGTGACCTGGGGCCTCCCGAATAGCGAGGAGCTCAAGGCAAGTCTCTAGCACAATGATCAGAAGGACTTTCAGCCCAATTTCTAGCCCAGATAAAATGTTCGAAAAATTCAAGAAGGGTTCCAAATTTTGTCAGCTTGGGCCTCATTCTTTTTTCACAACTCTCACAGCTTGACTTTGTCAAATTTCAGAGTTGGGGGGACTATTGATGTGTGTGGAAATAATTCATTGGGCCAAGCTGATAAATCCACACAAAAGTAGGCCCAATAAGCTTAATAAATCATGAAAAGTCAAGCCCAAACCCACCATGACGCGGTTGGAGGTGCCTACAAAAGGAAAGAAAGACTTTTTAGAGACAAGATCTAATCAAGATATAATTAGAGGCCAATCAAGATATTAATGAAGATCCATTAGAGATATCAGTCAATGACTTACCAAAGCAAGCCGATATGATCAAATCAAATCAAGGCCTATTCTTGGAAGGATCCAGCATAATCTTTTGACCTCAAGACTTGCCTAAAATAGCCGGATCTACAGAAGATAAATAATGAAGGATGTCAGCCCAATTTTACTTACCTTATTTAGCCCGATGCCATTCAACTTGTATAAATACGCACGTTTGATGATAAATAAGGCACTTATGTTTTCATGCCATATTATCTCTTACGCTTTACGCAATATTATCTTCACATTTACGCATTTATTATAATTATTATGCTCGATTTCTTATATTAATATATAATTATTATTGGTGTGAATCGGACACGCATCACTGTTTATTGTATAAGTTCGTCAATTTTTCATTTCATTTAAATGTATAAGTATTAAAGAAGAGAAATGTTTAGGCTCCGTATGGTTGTGTTTTCGGAAATGAATTCTGAGTTTTTTTTGGGGAATGTGTATTACAGAAATTCGTATGAAAATGTTGACTTAATTTGTTTGTTTGGATGTATTTTTAGAATTTAATTGAAAGTAGTGTGGATGTGATATAAAGTTGATTTTTATTAGGATTTGATATATGAAATGATTGAGTTGGTTATGAATGTGATGATGATGGGGGAAAAGATATTAAAATAATATTTTTTTTAATAATATTATGAGTTGGTAATAAAGGAATATGTATATATATATATATATATATACACATATACACACACATAATATAATATATAGAGCAATTACCGTTAATCATCCCCCATGTCACGCAAAAGTGTCACTTTAGTCCCTCTTGTGAAAAATTATCACTTTCATCCCTCATATCCATAATTTGTACCCAGTTGGTCCTTTTTTCGACATTCAGACCAGATCTTCCTTTTTAGTTTTTTTTTTTGGTCACCTGTTCATTTCTTTTTAGCTTTAGATTTTTATTCTTTTCCATTTCATATTTTCTTTTCGATTTTATATTTTAAAAGTTCAAGAAAATTGAATCTTGCTCGTCTATATTTATAATAGTTAGTGTAATTATACGGTTCGCATTGGACAAATATAAAAATAGAATGTGGTCCATATATGCAATATGTTATCAAATGTGTAAATATGATTGGAGCATAAGTAGTTCTATATTTCTTTTTCCATTTACATATAATATTTTATTTTCAATTTGATTGAGACAAATTTATTTCCATCTTCTTATAATAAGATACTATGATGTTACAAAAAATCTTTGCTCAAGCTCGAGCCAAGAAATTTGGTGAGACTCGGCTCGAGCTCGGCTCGTGGGCAACCCTATTAAATACCACGTTAGTACCAAAATAAAATAATCGAGATCCAGTCAGTATTTATTTGAATATTGAGAAGCTAAAAAAGTATAATTTAAAATTCAATAAACAGCAAACAAAATTATTAAAATGAAATTATAAATCACACAATATTGTATATACTTTTGGTAAAAGCATGGTCAATTAAGTCTTAATTCAAGTACACATATTATTAAATATATATGAAATATTAAATATTAAATCACACAATATATTTTTTTCAAATTATATATTAATATTATTTAATTATAATAATTGAAATATTTGAAAAATTGAATAAGAATTTTTATTATATAAAATATGAAAAAGTAACAAAGATAATTAGTTGGATAGTGGGATAATGTAATTAATGATAAAATATTGTGAAAAGATTGAAATAATTGGTTGCTATATAGGAGAATGTGTAGTGTATTTAAAATTTGACCATTTTCTGTTGAATTTGGCTTGAACTGTGTATTTTCATTTTTTGATGATCTAAAAAATAAAAATATTTTCAGAATTTACAACCATACATAGCCTTAGTATTTAGTATTTCTGCCACGCCCCTTACGTGCATATGGTAATACTTAGCCGGAACATGGAACATGGAACTCTTTTTTAATAAATAGATGGCGGTAGAATTTGAATTTTGGACTTTTTAATTGTCTTATCTCTATCTCTGATACCATATTAAATAATCTCTCAAAAAAAACTCAAGTCATTATGGATGAGAATTGAGAAGACATTTAATAATTAATCTCTCTAATAAATGTTTATGTTGAACAATAGTCACCGACCAATCGAATGAATCAATCATATCAATCAATCCCAATAGAGTGAGCATAAATTTAAATTCAGTCATTATAAATCAAGGACAATGACTTTGATGGTTATTTTTTACACAATAAAATATATCATGTAAAATAAATAGACACATAATATATATTCGGGCTATTGAATTCGTTCCGTAATAAAATTACCCCCAATTACCAATTATATATGGGGCGAACATTATCCTTGTCAATGGTGACTGGATTGCCATCCATTGGTGGGACAAGATATATTATGTTATTATGGTGAAACATCTGATCATATACGAGTTGAATGTTCTTTGTCGCTTTTTTAATTATTTGCAATAATGGGTCGTGCAATGAAGTAGATAGATAATGTTAATATAGTGTTTCGTTTCTCATTCAAGATATAATTGTTTAGATGTTTGAAAAAGTTATATGAAAATTGGAATAATCCCTTTATCCCAAAGTATATGTCTATTGATTTATTAAATCATTACTTAACAAAAGAATATCTCAATTAAACCCTTTTTTTAAGAGAGAAGAAATTACATGAGACATGTCATGTATATCAAAACCAATAAACTGCATTCAATCAATTGACAACAATTAAAACAAGCTAAAAAACTCCTTTACAAATAGATAAAAGTCCACACACTGTGGACGGGAATAGAATCCAAGACCATTAATATTTTGGGGCCTCATTTTCGCCACTAGCGGCTCTATTAAACCACTTAAGAAAGAAAACAATAAAAAATTCTGGCATTTTGAAATGTGAAACACAAATCCATTGAATAGTTTCCATCCGGAATGAGCAAAGGTCACGTTTAGCATCCGGAATGAGCAAAGATCACGTTTAACAGCCTGCATCCGGAATGAGCAAAGATCACGTTTAACAGCCTGCATTCGGAATGAGCAAAGATTTGACTCAAAAACTTGAAGGAGTTACGGATTTTAAGAACACAACCCCAGCAAATGGTATTAGAATTTGATGCACATATATGATATCAGTAAGTACTTCAATGTTCTTGCCAAATCACAAACTGCATAAAATTACTTTTTTGTATTTGTATAAAGATTTCCTTTCTGTGAATATATAAAGTTTCTATTTACAACAGTGTCTTCAAAAGAATTTCAACTGATCTGTGTGAATAAATGCTTCAGATGAGAGATAACAATTACCACGACGAGTCTTGGAAATTCAAAAGCAAGAGTGTACCACATGCGATCCATGATTATAAGAATGCTCTGATATATTTCTCATATCTTTCAAGACATACTTCACCCAATCTATTTTTTTCCTGAAAATGAGGCATAAGGTGCTTTACTTTCTTTAACAAAACAAAGTAAAATAGATCATGTTGCAAAAAATCGGAGGGTGTTTATGTGTGTGCACAAGACAGAGAGTCCAAAATACTGTACATGCAAGAGCATAAAAAATACACAAGACAAAGTGGAAGCAGTCAAGATCGAATAATTAGGAAGTCTTGACACTGAGAAACGGAATTTGGAGACCAATAAGGAAGAAGGGACTTTCTCTAGAATAATTGAAGGCATGTTATCATCAGCCCATATAGAAAACATGAATACAATCTCTCTAAGTTAAACAGACAAGACTTTCAAACAAACAGTCAATAGGCTATTGGTTTGATGTGTTCAAACAGTTCGCTTGGCATGAAGCAAACATGACTTCATAAGACACGGCACTTCATGTTTTTGAAAAAACATTTGTAAATATTGTCGAGCAAAAAAGAGAAATAAGTCCATAATGATGAGGAAACAAAGAATTTACTCAATCATGTCCCTTTTTTTTCAAAATTATTTCCTCACAGATGAAAAATTCATCACATAAAATCACAAAACCAAAAGTTAGTCTTTATAGAAATCTTTAGCAATCATCGTCACCAGCTAGCACACACACTCAACATCTTCCTAACTCCCTTTCTCCAAGGTTCACCTCCTAGAATTCCTATGCAATTGAACAGCAGCTACCATAGTCCAAACCCAGGACATTCCCGTACGTCCCCTGTAAAAAATAGACATACTGAACATGTCTCTGATTGAAGAGTATTGCTAGATATACTCTTAGATGCTACTCTCCTTTGTTCCTCCACTTCTAAAAGGTTAAAGGCAAAAGGATAATTGTAACACTCCATAGAAAATCGAGCAGACATACATCATACAAAGATATCACTTGCTTAAGTTACATTACCCTAATCAACGATTTGTCACTTAGCATTCCATTACAGGCTCAAGACATGACCTAGCACAGGAGTACCAAAAAGAAAAAAGGGTCTTTCAGAATATCACTGAATTACAAGACAAGCGTTGGTCAGTCTAAGTCCTGTTTTCATTTAAATTGTAAGTATTAAATAACAGTCAAGAATGCATTTTTGAGATATAGAAAACAACATAACTGTGGTCTAGCCCGCACAATCCACATAACAAATTCCACACTCCAAAAAAAATGCAAAATAAGACCAAAATCACAGAATCTGTTCTAGATAAGACATTACTAGGATGAAGGTTCGATAATAGAGGAATATTATAATAGTTTAGCCACATACCAATAGCTTCACAAACTACTGTGTACATATATTGCTGCATCTCAAGAGAGGCTTAACTGGCACGAGTTTTGTAGACGTCATGAACCCATGTCAGTTAAGATCAGTTCCTTGCGGCTCTACCTGAATTATATCTGATTCCCTCTTGAACCTGTCCTTGGAGCTCGCATACATCATTTTGCTCTTCACCTTAGCAGTTTCACCGGACCTTACCACAGAATATTTACACATAACAGGTCAGCTAGACAACACGATGTAAGAAAACCCAGGCAACTACATCGTTTTATGTTTACCAGGAAGAAAAAATACGACGGAGACGGAGAAAATCTTGCTCTTTGTGACATTTTCTTGAGTCACAAAGTGAAAAAACGAATACTGTGTATCTGCATTTCTCAGCAGGGAGGCATTTACTGAAGTCGTTGTAAACTTCTGTTGATTCGCCAAGCTTTTCTACAACAACCTGCTTTTGCTTTTCCTCAAATTTGTATACTATGAATCAGTGCGTCTGTTTAGTTTTCAACTCCATAAACTTCAGTTTGCAATCATCATGCATTGTCATTCTCAATGCTGCATTAGCCTGTACATATGAAACAAATCGAAATTTATGAATGAAAACATTGTATTTCAAAGTACGAAAAACCCAAGTCGCCATTATAATTTAATGAGGATTTGTAAATTTGATACAGATACACAAAAAAAAATGTACAATAAGATAGAAAAACACAGAATATGATTTTGTTCTAGATAAGGCATGGCTAGGGAATATAACTTCGATAGCAGAGAAATACGAATATCATAATCTCAGTTGGGCTTGGAGAAAAGTCCACTCAGTGAAGAATAAAATTAAAGATGGCTTTGCTCAGAATAGGTGAAAGCACACAAAATCAGGGATATACTCCATAAAAAGTGCTTATGAGTGAATCCAAGGAACAAGGGCAGAGTTTGCTGGGGCTGTAATAGCATGGAAAAGACTGAATATACCTAAGCATGCTTTCATTGTATGGCTGACATTACACAGGAGGCTACTCACACGGGAAAGACTGGGTAAGTTTGTGATATTGGATGATTGCAATTGTCTGTTATGTGGTAATGTTTATGAAACAGTGGAGCATCTATTTTTTGGCTGTGACTAGGTAAAACCTTTAACTCTGGATATTATGCAATGGCTGAGTGTCCAGCACTTTCCTGATCAGTTTGAGAGGTGGATAAGGTGGTTGAAATATGCATTCAACAGATGGAAGTTCAAGAAGAAGGTGATAATTGCAGGAGTGTTGGGGACAATATATAAAGTATGGGAAGAAAGAAATACAAGAATGGCTACTCAGATTGAAAGGCCGCGGAATATAGTTGCAGAAAATTTGAAGAACGAGTTAAGTATAAGGATTCAAGGCTGTAGATTGCAGAAACTTACTACTAGAGAGAGTTTATACAAAGACCTTATATTGCATAGATAGATGAGATATTAAATTCACTGATTTGAGCACACAAGCATACAAACAGATGTGTCTTGCTGTGTAGTGACAAGTTTTTGTACATGTTGCTTGTTTGGTAATATAATCTTACGTTACACCAAAAAAAAAAAGAATATCATAATCGCTTAGCAAGGTACCACAGTTCCACAAACTATCAATAATTCTCTCAAGAGTAAAGCAAAGAGCTTATATCATACTTGGCTGCAATTCTAGAGAGAGACTTAATTGGCACCACTTCTGAAGAAATCAAGACCTTTATCAGTTGGATCAGTTGCTTGCGGCTATACCTCATGCAATTCCCTCTTGAACCTGCCTTCAAAGCTGTCATAGATCATTTTGCTCACCTTTGCAGTGTCAGGGGACCTTAGCACTATATTAACAAAGAAAGTTATAGTTAGATAACAGAACGTAAAAATGCCTGGGGATTTACATTCATTATGTTTACCAGGAGGAAAAATTACCATGCCCTGATGAAAATCCTGTTCTTCTGGACATATTCTTCATGGATCCTGTTCTTCTGGACATAATTTCACAATTTGACTATGTGGTAGGCGTCTGAAGGGATCCTGGTAAAGTCTGGTTCATAAGATAAGCATAGGTCGCCCGAGTTAGCTTGAGACCTCTTTTTACCATTTTATTGTACAGTTCGAAAGCCTTGCCAAATTCTCCAGATGCACAACACCTATATATCAAAAAATTATAAGCAACTAAATCAGGCTTCACATCCCCATTTAGCATGGAATTCCATAACCTCAAGGCTCCTTCCAAATTTCCCCTCCTACAATATTCACACATAATAGTCGAATAACTTATACAATCTGGGAATATATCATTATCTATCATCTCAACAAGGATTTGAGCAGCTTCCTGAATATGGCCCAACTTACAGAAACCCCGAATTAACATATTGTATGTAACAGTGTTAGCAATAAACCCTTTAAGCATGCTCTTATGAAGCTTTATAGCTTCTTCCATGTTCCCTATGCTAGTGAGATGATCAAGAATGCATCCATAGGTCATCTCATTAGGAACTATGCCACTAATCAGCATTTCCTTGCATAGAATCTCTGCCTTCTCTAAATATCCGGCCTTACATAAGCTATTTATCATCACTGTGTATGTTACAACATTTGGGGAAAACCCTTCGTCGACCATAATATCCCAATGCCCCATAGCCATCTTAAAATTTCCCGCCTTGCCATACTTGTCAATGATGCTAGTATAGACAACACTATCAGGCTTCAATCCCCTGTTATGAATCTCCTTCAAAATATTTAGTAATTGTTTTGTGTCCTGCTTTCCGAGAGTCCCATCAATAAGTATAGCATAGCATACAAGATCCAAGTCAATACCTCTTTCCCTCATCTCATCACAAGCAACCAATGCATCCTTCAGTCTTCCTTCATTGCAATAACCACGTAAAAGTGCAGAATAGCACAACTCATTCAACTTGTGATGTTTCTTCTGCAGGTCATCCATGAATTCTTTGGCTTCAGATATCCTACCCATAGAACAAAGCCCAGTTATTAGAGGTCTGAATGTATATGTATCAGGTACAAGACCATTCTTCACCATCTCATTAAACAACTCGAAGGCTCTTGCTATATTACCTACTTTACAGTTTCCTTCTATCAAAACATTATATGTTACCTCATTAGGAGCAACATTCATTTCCGCCATCGTGTTGAACATATTACACGCTTCAGCCATCATATTTGCATGACAAAGACCATAGATGAGAGCCGTGAATGTATGAACATTAGGTGCAATCCCTTTCCCCGTCATCTCATGATATAGCCGGAATGCCTTATCCGTTTCTGTTTGCTTACAGTAGCCATCAATCAATGATGTATACGTCACAACAGTTGGTATTAACCCTTTTTCATTCAATTCAACAAACAGTGTCTCGGCAGCACTCAATTTTCCCAATTTGCATTGCCCACTAATTAACATATTATATGGGTAAATTGTTGGTTTTATTCCAGCACTGAGCATTTTACCAAGCATAATATAGGCTTCATCGAGTTTTCCTCTTTTGCAGAATGAATCGATAATGATGTTATAAGTTATATCATTTATGAGCAACCTTTTTTCCTCCATCTTTACGAAAAGTAACTCCACTTCTTCCAATTTATCATCTTTACACAAAGAGTGTAACATAGCATTACAAACATATAGATTAGGCATTTTTCCAAGTCTCCCCACCTTATCAATCAAAGCATAAGCATTGCCAACTTCCCCTTTTTCCTCATCCCATCAACAACACTCGATAAAGCCTCCTCACTTGGAGCAATACCATACTCAACCATCTCATCCACCAAATCCCGCGCCAATCCAAACTCATCCACTCGGCACAACCCGAGAATCATCGTACAATACGTGACAACATCAGCTCTCAAATCCCTAAACACTAACATCTTCTTGATCTCAACGGCCTCTAAGGCTCTCCCACACTTACACAGCCCATGAATTAAAACATTATACATAACCACATTCAATTTGCACACCCCATTTTTTTCAACCCAACTCACCATTTTCTTAGCTCTGTCATACTCCTTCAATTCACAATAGCTCCTAACGACAGCAGTATAAGCATACGCATCGGGACGTAGCCCCGAATTTGCAAACATCTCATCAAACAAGCCAAGCACCATATCAAATCTCCTAATCCTAATCAACCCATTCAACACGGCACTTATAGTCCTCACTTCCGGAAACAAACCACATTCCTTCATCAACTTCACAACCAAAACACTATCCAAAACTCTCCTACTATGAACATAGCTCTGGACCAGCAAATCAAACCCATAACCCGAACCAAAACCCAATCTTCGAAAACAATCAAACAAATGCTGAAAAATAGAACTTGGGTTTTCCTTCCTCTCCAAAAGGGTCTGCAAAAGTGACAACGCCGGCCAGTAAAGTTTGGACTGGACCAAGGAGTGAACCAGCAAGCAAAACGACGTCGTGGAATGGTGGAAGTTCTTGTGAAGACCGAGAAAATTGAAGAAGCGGAGAGCTAACCTGGAATCATGGAGGTTTTGGAGGATGAATCTCTCGATGTGAAGAGGGTTGAGGCGAGAGGAAATGGAGGGGTCGGCGAGAGTTACTGACCAGCTCTGCCTGCTCCTAACGACACCGTTTAGCATTGCCAGGAAGTTTTCGTCATCATCATTTGGGCGGCGAGTGTGGGCGATGATGGGTCTCAGTTTAGAGATGGGAATCGGAGGAGTTCTAATGGGCGGCTTCATTGTTTGTTGTGAAATTCAACACTACAAGTAGATGATGATTTTTGAGGAAAATCTGAGTGAGTGATTACAAACTAGGCGAAAAACCCAATTGCCATCGCCATACCTCTTCCATAAAGGGATGGACCGGAAGTTGTCGACGAACCAGAGGTAACGCTAGGAAGCAAGGCTAAGTTCGTAATTCTTTTGTTGGAGTAAGGTATTATAAATCTCCTTAGCGGTCTGGTCTCGAAATCGAGCATTAAATTTACGAAAATTTTGATTGAAAGTTTGAGAATTTTCAAAATTTTGCTTTTGATTTTAAAGAAATTATAAAAATTTATAAAAATATTTAAAAATTTACAAAAAAACTTTACGTAACTTTAAATATTATAATTATGTATTTTTTATATTAATAATATTTCATATATAATATATATAATGAATCTTGTTAATTAAAATGACTAAGGCTATGTTTGGTTATGTTTTCAAGCCCATTTTTGTCCGAATTTTTGGCCAAGTTATGTTTGGATCACACAATTTTTCATCAAGAAAGTTGTCAATTTTTTGTCCAAAAAAAAATAATGATTGTGCTCCCTGTTTCTCTGACACACTCTCTCTCCTCTTTTTCTCTTACTCTCTCACTCTATCTGACACGTTCTCTCTTCTCTCACTCTCACTTTCTCTCTCTTACACACACTAGATATATATATATATATATATATATATATATATATATTTATTTTCTTTTAACATAAATATAAAATGTCGTCTTCACTGTGCATGAATAAAAAAAAATTAAAGACGACATTTGAAATGTCGTCTTCAATTTTCTTTTTTTTTTAATTTTCGTAAATTAAATATAATTTTTTATATATATAATTAGAAGATGACATATAAAATGTCTTCTTCATAATTAAAAAAATAAATAAAAATGAACAGTGAAGACGACATGTGCCATGTCGTCTTCACTGTTCATAAATTAAAAAAAAAAAAAAAAATTGAACGTCTTCAATTTTCATTTTTCTTTTTTATAATTTTCGTAAATTAAATATAATTTTGTAATTAAATATAATTTTTTCTATATATATATATATATATTTATTTATATAATTAGAAGACAACATATCATAAATAAAAAAATAAAAATGAAAAAATTGAAGACGACATTTGAAATGTTGTCTTCAATTTTTTTTTAATTTTCGTAAATTAAATATAATTTTGTAATTAAATATATATATATATGTATATATATAAACTTTTCTTTTAAGTATATATATCAACTACTATTACTTACATATATACATATATATTTATCTCTATAATAATTATTACAATCTCAATATTATATATACTACTATTACCTACATATATACATATATATTTGTACATATATACATATATATTTATCTATATAATAATTATTACAATCTCAATATTATATTATAACTTTTAATTATTGACAGACAAAAACTTACACGATTTGACAGCTACAGTAATTTATGTTCCCTTTGAAAACAAAACCAAACACTATATCACCAAAAAATCACTCAAAAAACAACTCCCAAAACATAACCAAACATAATCTCATCAAAATTGCACGTGTCCCCATAAAATTTTCACCAATAATTCTCACCAAAATACCATCCCAAAACATAACCAAACATAGCCTAAAATTTGCTGTGAAAAATATGAAATAATAATAGTAAAATATTAATTAAATATCATAAGAATTTTATTAAAATAAAGTGTACCACATTTTTGTAAAAATCATTATTCAAAACCACATCAATCTTCTAAGAGAATTTTTATGAGATCTTATTTAAATAATTTTTATGTTCAGACCCAAATTTTTATTAACTTATTGTCTAGTATCACTTTCAGATTCTTATTTAAATTTATTACTTATTGGTTTACATAATTGGTCATTTATTATCTTTTCTTTTAATATAAATGATTGTTTGCCTCTAATTTTTAACTATAAAATATTTAAAAAAATAATAAAAATATTTTATTTTAAATTTCTGGAATTTTCAGGTTTCAATGAAAATTTCGGGTTTCGGTCAAAATTTAGATGGATAATTAGCAAAATATTATTTTAAATTTCGAAAAATTTCGGATTTCGACAAAAATTTTGAATTTCCGTCGAAATTTCGGAAAATACCAAATTGGATCAAAAATTCAATTTTTGTTTGAGACCCCCGAAAACCCACAATTTCAACCAAAATTTTGAAGTTTTAGGCGAAATTTAAGACCCTGGTTGGAGTGAGGATTTGGGTATAGGGCAAATTGCATATGACCCCATGATATGCCCACTTATGGCATTTAACCCCTATTGAAAAAAATTATCATCAAACCTCCTTTACGAAAAAAAAAAAAAAATATATATATATATATAAGCAACCCCCACGAGCGCTAAGAGCGCATTTTGCAAGTTGTTATGATTTTTTTACCTTTATTACTGAAAGTTTTACCCTTGATAAAAATCATCGGTTATAATTAAGCACATGTATATTTATTTAATCAAATTTGTCATATCCATAAATTTAGATGAGATCAATGGTTCATATTAAATATTTTTATATTTATATAAATACAATACTCTTATAATTTAAATTAATATATTAATAATATATAGGGATAATTACATATACTGCCCTTGAGGTTTGGCTTAATTACAAAAAATATCTGATTTTTCATAAATAACATCTACTATCTTTTTTATTCATTTAATGATGTAAGGTTGGACGGAAAATGTAAAATGACCACTATGTCATTGCGGAATTCTTTAAAAAGAAAAAAATATTAAATAGTACGAGAATTGAGTGACCAACTTGACCCTTTGCATCTCCAAAATTGCTCCTACCCACTCTCCAAAATTAAAACTAAATAAAGGAACAACCAAATAGGGGTTTCCAATGGAGCTAGAAATTGAGTGGCAATCGGCAATTCGCAACGGTAAACGGGGCAGTGGTTAGGGGTGGATGTTCGGTTCAGGTTGTCGAGTTCGGGTTTTGATCTGTAAGTTTTGTTGCCCAACACCAAACCATTTTACTTGATTTAATCAATTTCGGATATATATCGGGTTTGTATACCCAATCGAGTCGGATCTAATTTTTTGTCATTATTAAAAAAAATGGACTGAATTTTTGGGCCTCTAAATATAGAGGCTTAGAGGCCCAAACTCTGATGTTCAGCGTCAGTAATAAACATTTGTTATTATTTTATTAGCTGGGGTTCCAGCTAATTCCAATTCCAACTGGCACTCAGTTGAAAAATAGGGTTATTCAATTATTTTATTATTATTTTTGTTTGCTAAAGTTTTTGTTCGGTTCTACTTCTACATCATTTACTCACTTTCGAATACAGAAATTTATAAAATCATATAAGAGAGTTGAAGCACAAATTAAATATTACATAATTGTTTTTTTATTATTTTGTTCAAGCTATTTCAGGTAATGCCCATGTAATTTTCATAATTTTTTTAATAGATGTTCATTTCATAATTAAAATAGTTATAAATATAAATTATTTGAAATTCTATGCAATTTTCTATTGGTATTTTGAACATTTGTTTTTCAAATATATTTTTTTGAATATTTATTTTAAATTTGTATAATAATTTAAATATTAAATAGTTCGATTTTTACCAATAAAATAATTTAATATTTTTTTCAACTTTTCAGATATTTTTTAAAACATTTTAAGATACTTTTTCCATCTAGTATTTTACATAAATAAAATTTAAAGGAAATAGGCAAATTATCCCTCCACCATATTGTCTATATGGCATCAAATATCAAATGTGGCACACTCCATAGTCCACGTAAGCAATAATTGCTGGAAAATCAAAATCCCGAAACTGGGGGTCATGTGCGTGGCATGTGACTAACTTTCGGCCAAATTAAAATTCTTCAGTCAAAATTGGACTAAATTCACGAGTTTTTCAAATTTTTTGTCCCTAAATTGCCAGTGACAAAAATAACGGGACTATTTTTGCCACACCCCTTCTCGAGCAAAGAATATAAATGCATTGTAATTGACTTTTTTTCTAGGTCTTGCCGTAGTACAACAAAAAAGTTTAACATGGGCTTTTGCTCTCTAAATTATCAGATGGGCCATCAAGGAGGAATTTACTGCAAAATGGGCCATTAGATGGGCTATTTATTTTGTTTTGAATGGTTATATAGTTTAATGAGTAATAATGAATAAAATGATATATATATATATATGGGTTTTTTAATAAAATAATACAACTATTATAAAAGTTTCTCAAAATAATACACTTTGACATCAATTATTAAACTAGTACAAAACGTCATTTAATATGTCGTCTTTGTTCAATTCCACTATTTGGACTTTAGTCCCTTACTTCTTTATATTATCAATCAAACCCCTAAACAATTTGATGCCTGAAATTTTTTATCCCTTATGATAAATCTTATTGCATTAGGTTTTGTTTTAATCAGAAGATTTCAATTCATGAAGAACGATAAAATCAGGCCCAACATGCTTCCGAAATAAAATTAACGTTTCATAGATTTATACCTTCTTTTGACCAAGATATCATGGGGTATTCTGAGTTCTTGGTTTTACGGCAAGCCGGTACAAGCGACTCTAGACCAACCACACAATCGCAACCGGTGGTTCGCAGTACTCAGCTCCTTCAGCAATACTCAGCACAACCCCCTTCGTTTCCTTCCCGAGGGCGTAAAAGATATAAATGGATAAATTTATAATTTGGATTTTGGACAACAAGTTGGACAAAAGCCTTCTTTTATTGATGAGATACAAAATTAAAATTACATAATACTATTCTACTCCGCTATTGGAGGAGAAAACCTTTTAGCCTCTCATCAGAGGTCTTACTATTGGGGAATCCCCCATACACTCGTATATTAAAACTATAAAAGAAAGATTACAAATTTGCTGTTTTGCTTAGTTTTGTAAATTTGAAGAGTTGAAGAAAATGTTTGATGATCTTCATCTGCTTCTGAGCTCTCCTTTTATAGCCTCAGACCTCGGACTCCAAATGCGGATTCCAAACTTGTACAATTTTCTTGACATCATTGCTTTGCTGTCAAGATTCCTTTACATGCGTGTAGACCCTAGTGTTTGCCACTTTGTCTGCCACTCCTTGACTTTAACAGCTGTTTGGTTCAGCTGTTCTCCACCAACCAATCACATGATTGATTCCTTTCTTGGTGCGCCTAATTATTCAGGTCGCCTTTGTCTTTTACATGGTTTTACCTGGTTTGTGAAAACCTTTTGGGTAAAACGTCTTCCTTTTTCCCTTGTCCTTTTCTGACTCGAGTTTAGTCTTGGTAACCCGTATCCGTGTCCCGAATAGGGGTTTCTCTTGAAACTCGCAACTTGAGCATTCCCGGTTCTGCCATTGATCAACATGCATCATGTTGCAGGCCTTCTTCCTGGTTGCATCCGTTGCTGGTAACTTATTTTCCCAGATTAGCGTCCTCTTTTGTTCAAAGAGCTTTTCTGCGAAATCAGTACTTTTCCCTGTCATGGAGTTTAACAGGAATGATCCATTCGCTGAATTTGTGAATATTTTGAATGGATACTTGACCTTGTCCATCTCTGTAAGACAGACCCACATTCCTCATGCTCTTCTGGTGGAAATGTCATCTTCGTTGATAGCGCTGACCAACGGAGCTTCCTCTGTTGCTGCCTTAATTCGTGTATAGGCTGCCATGTCTGGTCTCTGTAACTTAATAAAATGAAAAGCCGGATGAGACCCTTTTCCTGCCATTTCTGGTGCTGCTGATATGAACTTTAGCTCCAGAATATCACCTCGTTTGAGGTGTTGGTTGTTTTGCCATGAATCATACACGGCACTTGAAATCCAGTCCGGTAATTTGGAGATTTCCGGAAAGTTAGGTGACATCGTATGAACTGAAGCAAGTGCCCCAAAATCATACCATTCGCGGACCTCCTCTGGCTTGGATCCGTCCTTCATCCAAACCCTAGGATATTTCCCTGATATTTCTACCAAGGATTTATTCCTTTTCTTGAGATCAGTTTTTCCCAAGAACGCTGATAACCCTGCCACTGTAAATTAATCGGGTTAGTATTAATCTTAGAAGTGCCCGTCGTTTGTGGCCTAAGATTAATCTCTTCCTCTTTAACCGCAGAGGTGTTGGGTTGACTTGAACTAGTAGAAGCTTGCGCTTTCTTTTGTTCAACCTTTTCCGTTTTCTCAGAATCAAAGAATGGACTTGTGCAAGTGGTATTTGAATCCACCGCTCCGGGTATAGAGCCCCTCTCTAAACGCAAGTGTAGAGTCCTGCTCTCTCAACTCCCTAGCCATCACCGATGGTGAAGCCTTGTGAATTGGCGCATGTAGAGTATTCCATAACGAAGTCATGACATACATTGTCTCGTTGATTTGATTCTGAACAGTGTTCAGATCAGCTCGTTGTACTTGGCCTGCTACTTCAGCGTTAACTGGTAGCTTGCCAAAACTCTTGTCAAGCTCCTCAAGGTTTTCCCTGAGATGCCTGTACCTCTTGATGATGGAGTTAGCTTCCGATACTTCCATCTCTTGTTAAGAAATCTGCAAGAACATTTTCATGAGATTTCACAATAATAATGTCAAAACAATAATATTGACATTCAGCTTGCCATCTGAGAATACGAGCCCTTTCTATTTTAGATTCAAGTTTATTTTTCAAAAAGGCTTTGACATTCGTATTATCAACTTTTAATGTAAATTCTTTTGCTAAGAGAAATAATGGCCATTTTTTAAATGCTCTCCATACAACAAAGAATTTTTTCTCGTTTATATGCCACAGATTGGCTTGTTGTTCTATGAACAATCCTCCTGCATATCTACAAGGTTCTTCCCCTGTAGTCGTCCGCTTCATGAGCACTGCTGCCCATCTGTAGTCATTGGCATCTGTATAGACTACCAAATCATCCTTGTCCTGTGGTATTGCGAGTTTAGGCAAGTTATTACAGACTTGTTTCAACTCACGAATCCGTTGAGTGTGAATTTCTTCCCACTTCCATTTTGAGCTTTCCGTTTCCTTTAAGAGGGGTCGGAAATCCTTTCTATACCTTGCTAGATCTTTAATGAAGATACCTGCAAAGTTAACAACTCCCAAAAAGCTTTGAAGCTGTTTCTTATCTTTTAAAACATCCGAAAAATTGCGTATTTTTTCCACAATGTGTTCCTGGAGTTTAATACCTGTTTCGTCAATAAGAATACCAAGAAATTCTATCTTATTAACTCCAATTATTGCTTTCTTTTCTGAAAGCACTAATCCTTCGTTAAAACATGCATTAGAAAATATCTCGAGGTGTTTAATATGTTCCTTCATATTTCTAGATGCAATTAAGACGTCGTCAATATAGACGAACATGAACTCGAAATAATCTTTAAATAGATTATCCATTTTCCTTTGATATATCTGGGGTGCATTTGCTAATCCCATTGGAAGAACGTTCCAGATATACTGACCTTGCGGAGTAGAAAATGCAGTATATTTTCTGGACTCCTTTTCCATCTTGATCTGATAGAAACCAGATTTACAATCGAATTTTGAAAACACTTTAGCGTCTCTAATACATTCGATTAAGTGTTCTCGGCTTGGGATATAGTAACCATCAAATTCCAGTATCTTATTGATACCTTGATAGTTGATTACTAGTCTTGCCTTTCCCCGTTTTACCTCGCTATGGTTTCTAACTAGAAATCCAGGGCTACTGTAAGCGGAGACTCCAGGTTCTATGAGGTTAAGATTGATATGCTCTTTTATGATTGTTTGCATATCCTTCTTATCTTCCATATTCATCTGGATATGCTTGTATCGAACATACTCGTACTTGCATTGTTCTTTTACTTTCAGAGTAGCTTCAATCTTGTTTTTCTCCCACCAAGCCAAAGGATCCTCATTAAAGTTCCTTTGAATTAGCCGTTTAACATTTTCAAGGGAAAGCAGACTTTCCTCGTTAATGTTATCCATAGAGTTGCTTTGTAACTCTTTCTTAAGAAGGTGAAGTTCTTCTTCAGAATCTCCTTCTCGTTCGATTAGCCCAAATCGTCTATAAGACAATAGAGCTTTTCCAAATTTCCTTTTATCCTTCATTTGGGGATGGGTTAATTTGGAATCAGGATTAAAATCACCACGTTTGCTGCGAAAAGTAATTGGCAGGAGGCGATTAAAGGCCTGGGGGCGGCGCAAAACTTGTATTTCATTACCACAAGGAGTAGTGAAAATCAACAACTTGTTGTTGTTATCTTGCACATATTTTGCAAATGTCTGGAGAAAATTATTTCCAAGCAAAATATCGGCGCCGGTATCATGAAAGTATATTGGGGGCATTTTGACCTTGAACCAAGGCGTACCAAATGCTCCTCCGATCATGATATGGGTTTCCCTTATTCCCTTGTTGAGGAGGAGGATTTTCTGAGAGAAATCCTTTCCCGCAATAAGGGGTAAAGTTTCCATAGCATTGCTAGGAAACACACCAGGTTTTGATGTACAAATCCCTGATCCTGAATCAATATAAGCTGCAAAATATTCTGACTTATATTGTTCATATAACATACCAACCGATATGTATATAGAAAAGGGGCTAGTCATTTATTCCACTTGAATAACATGTCCGTCCAAGTTAAATTCCATGCCTTTTCCTTTTCTTCCCCAAGGTTTGTGTTCCTCAAGGAAGCTCAATCCCAGAATAACCATTCCAGGTTCTCGTCCTGCACTGCCTGTGACAAATACTTTGTGGCCTGCTATATCTAGCATACCCTCGTATTGGTTTACAGTGGCTTGCTGCAAGTGATATAGATCATCACAGGGAAAGTAATTATCTTTCTCCGTAATGTCAAATATAACTTGTATGTCCTTCCATCCTTCGGGGCATTTAATTTTGACATTATCTACCCGAATAGCCTGAGGAATTGGAACTAGGTTTTCAACTAATTCTTTTCCTTTTAGACTCCTAATCCTTTCTTCCGAAAAGGATATTCTGCTATAATCTGTTCTAGAACTCATTGATCGTTCTAAAACTGGATGATCTCGGATTAAGATATCTACACCTCCAATTTTTGGTATTTTAATTGGATCTGGTGCCATTACCTTAGCGAATTCCTTGAAAATCATAGGAATTTCAATATATTCTTTCCTGACAAACAAATCAGAATGATGTGTATTGGAAAGTGCATATGCTATTCTATATGTAATAGAATAGGGTCTATTCCCTTCTTTCATCAGATCCGTTCTTTTGAAGTCCTGATGAAGGGTTAGAACTCGATCAAAATCTTGGTCGGCTAGGTTATATGCAATTCGTGGATGAATGTCAAACATTAGTTTGCCTGCATATAAATTTCCTACCATTGTACCAAGACAACCATCTCTCAGGTTGTTGATCCTTTTATCCATTATGGATAAATGTAAAGGTGAATCAACTCCTTCCTTGAAAGTGGATTTGATTAATACTTCAATGGTTCCTATATGGATCCATTTCATCGTAATCGCTTCTTCCTCTTTCATTTTGCTTAATTCCTCTAGAATTTCCTCTTTTGGAATAAGCTGCATATCCATCACGTTACCAGTTAATTCCATAGGAATTGCGAATTCCCCAGTATTAACTTTGTACTTGATGTTATGCTTGCGCTGTTTCAATCCTATTTGATTTAGGATTCTGCTCATGCCGCTAACTCTAAACCCATCGTATTTACGAATGTTAGAGTCTTGCCTCATGATCTGTTCCATGGTCTTTTCTGAAATAGACGCTTTGGAAAAGAAACCAGCTAGGCTATCCGTTGTTTGGAGCCTATCTCCCTCATTGGATTTATCCATTGGGAGGATCGTTTCGTTCTCTAAATGTAGAACGATTATATCTGATCATATTTCCAATATGATCTTCAAGATCACGAACATGTTTTGACCAAACCTCAATTTTATGTTTATGTTGTCTGATCTTCATTAAGCGAAGAGGAGTTTCGCCTAATAATTGGATAGTAGTCTCATAACTATGAATCATGATTCTACTTCCCTCAATTTTTTCTTTGAAATCGGAGACAACAGTTCTAAGCTGTTGAACCGTGTAAATAGGAATTCCAGGCATGAAATTACTATTCTGATTCAGTTGATGTTTCTTCTGAATCACTATAGATTTCCTCCTCATAAACACTTTCGTCTGAGGGGATATTCTCGAATTGGTAGATTGGTACCAAGTTGCCATAGTATACTGCATCTAGGATGTCGTTAGTGGCTTCGAACTTTTTTACGTCACCACCCTTTTGCGGACAATCTGGGGAAATGTGGCCACGAGCTCTACACGTCCAGCAGTTACAATCCTTGAAACTTTCATTTGTTCGGGTGCGCGCCCGTTTGAAAGTTCGTCTTGTTACGTTCCTTCCGTCGGATTTTCGAGATCCTTGAGAAGACGCCTTTGATGGTCCTGCTCTTTGGCCAGATTTATAAGATCGGGCTTTAGATTTTAACCACCAAGACTTTCGCCTGAAAGGAGAACGCTTCTTATAACCCTGATTGACATCAGAGCTTTTGAACGACTTGTTCTTCTTTCTTGGCTCGCATGATTCGCCTATGATTAATGGAAAATCATTGTTATCACATCGAAGAGGGGTTTTCTTCATTTTTCCTCTAAGCCTCTTCATGTTTTTTTGAAGGGATGCTTGATAACACCAGTCCTTCAGTTTGTCTTTTAAGAAAGACATACGTCTGGCTACTGAATCAAGTTGTCCTTCCGGTACCTTGTAGGAATGTGTTAACATTTCTCTCCAAGGGCTGCAAATTTTTGCAAAGAACATTGGTGCTGCAATCTGCGTATCAACGTCACTCTGAAAGAAATACTTCCTATACCAATAGATGTATTCATCTATTGCACAGATATTTCTTAACTCAATACCATAAAGAGCTTGGGTATACTCTCTGGTTTTCTCAGCATTACTTTGATCGAAGTAGCCATCTCCGACAAAATGCATTTTAAGAAGTCTTCCGAATCGTTCGGCAATCATGCTTTTAGATTCGCCTTCTAAGACTCCCTGTTTGGTAATTTCGGGGGTATGATTCCATCCGATTTTTACCGAACCTTCCAAACTTAACTCTATTAATCTGACAAAGTTTTCTTTATCAAGATCTAGAGCTGTTGCCGCTATTTTCATAGCCGCTACCCATTCATCGATTAGTTTTTCCATGTTTCTAAAGTCGATGATGTCCAAATTCAGGATAGTACCATATGGGTGCAAGGGTTGAGACATAGTCCTTCCCCATGGTGTATTTTCTGGTACCCTGTTTGGATTTCTGGAAGGATTTGCTCTATACGTTGTACCCACAAGAGGGGGTCCTGCGTTAGTATGCAAATCTCCTTGTTCTCTCATCGTAACCTCTGGTGTTGGAGGAATAACCTCTGGTAGGGGGTTATTAGATGCAGAACTTTCACCCGGAAATCCCAATGCTAAGGGATTCGTTTCATGGGCTTTTACGTTGACCAAGTCGACAAAAGCTAGTTGAGAAAAAGACTCAGCTAACTCTTGTGGATCAGATGGATCTATTCTTGAGACATCCATTATTTAATACTTCTAAGGATCTCAAGCATTAGTTCCTCCTGAGTTTTTGGCTTAGGTATTTCCTTAGCCTTTCCCTTCTGATGCAGAAGAGGTACTTGACCCAGTGAATCACGGATTCTTTCTTGTTTTTGTTTAGAAGAACCTGCGATTCCTAGTCTTTCTTTGAGATCTAAAACATCTGTTTTTAGATCTGAGACAGATCTATCCAGATCTGGAATAATCTTGAGGAGTTTTTCAAGATTATGGTTCAAGTTTTCGATTTTCATAGGTAGATGTTCTAACCTATGTCCGTAATTTTGAACGATCTTTTGGATTTCTCTAAGATCTTTAGAAATCTTAGATGTATCCGGTTCAATTTCTTTCCAATTCATTAATTAAATGAAAGGGTTACCTCTTTTGCTTCTTGTAAGGCAATCTTGGTCCTTTGTCCATTTGCCTTCGATTTGTGCAAGTTGAAATTTCCTTGCCACATTGCCCTCGAAGTGACCATCCATATCAAACTTCCGTTGATAATATCTGATCGAATCTTGGAGCTCAGCTTGGAGTGGAACTTCCTTTGCTAATTCCTTCTTGATTCCGGCTGATATCCGGAGTACGTTTCGGATATAACGATCAAACCGTTTTTCCTTCTGTCTTTCCTGAATCTGGAAATACTCTTGATTTTCTTCGTAAATCGAACTATTGTTCGGTTCCATTTCTTGTTTCATTTCTCCTCACTTAGGGATTTAGAATAAATCTTGTAAAATTATTTAAGTATTTCATCAATAAACCTAGGCTCTGATACCATTTTTTCTGTGGATCGGTCTCATCATGAATCGCTCGTTACAAGCTAAATTTTCCCAACCTTTTGCTCTAAAACCTAATCATTTTGGGGTTTAAAATTATCATTTTTCTTAAATTGGGGTCATAATGTATAATATAGTAAAGCTTAAGGACTAATAACGCAAAATTTGGAACAGGGAAGATGTCATGCTAAATGCCGTCTTGTGTTGTTTTCATAAAGTCTCTCAAATAGTATTAGTTTCAGAAATTTATTATAATTTTATATTATTTTAATAAAAAGCCCATATATATATATATGTTTGTGTGTATATATATTTAAATATATATTGAAAAGTCATGTCGGAGGCGTATCGTGTCTTTAATTTTTTATGAATTGTTCTATATCCGTGCATCATAGACTCACACTCAAATCATCATGTGATGCAATTCGATTAGGATTGATATATGTCATAAATGCATAAATATGGCTTATAAATTGTGATTTGAAATAAGTTCATTCACCTAGATTGTTTAGAAAACATGTGACTAAACTAAGTTGTACTTTGGACATCTTTCGATAACTGGTAAAGAGATAAGCTCCTTTTCATGGACCTCCAATATCCTGGGACTATCTATTCGAAAGAGCTTGAGCTTGAAGGAAGACCTCCTCCCCATAATGAGAGTAGAATGGGGATTAGATCCACCCTAAAGAAAACATGACCAAATAGAGAGGGCATCTAGGGAATGGGTTCGCCTCTCAACTCCTACTATGATGAGATAGGCCTTTAGTGAAAATACAGATAGTTAGGAGAAACTTCGGAGAGATCATACAAATAGGCTCCTTCTGCGTGTTGACTAGTATCCTCGGCACCCACTTAGTCAAAGAAAATGAATTGATAGAGGAAAATGAATGTGCAATTCGCAAAGAAGAGGGTCAGGCGACCGGCTCCGGAGAAGGTAGAAAAGAGAAACATTGAAAGGGCAAGATGATCAAACACTCCCGAGAATTCTTCGGGATCTGCAACTCAATAAAAAAGAAAGTGCTTATTACAAGAGTAGTAAAGAAATTAATGATGGCCTAATATGAGAATATGATAACTGACATAAATTCTTGCAGTACAAACATTTATCAAGAACTTAAAAGGTAAAAATACATGACAAAATTTAGCATACTCGGAACTTATTATAACAAATAGTAATTATCATAAAAGTGTCAAATTTTTTTACGCTCTTCAATTAATGAGAACCAAAATATGAAGCAATGTGACCGTTCATATGTCACTCAAAATTACAATATTTGGAGGAAAAAAGTAAGCGGTATTGTAATTATTTAGTAACTAAATGATTGCATTAAAGGGAAAACAAATGTCAAGAAGCTCAATCAAGCCAATGCAGGAAAAACTAAATTGGCATCAACTAATCCATTAAACTTTATTTTGACTCGTTATGTCTTACTAAATCTCTACAATGAGATGTAATATAAGGTAAATGAGATTTTGTGTACTTTTTAGGCATTAAATCGCTTCTTTACTTTCTCTCTAAGAGTGTATAGTGACTTCTAGGGTTTTTTCTTATTTCCTACTGTCGCCGCCATCCCAACTTATAGACATCATGTCTGTCATTTATAAATTTCCATCTTTCCATCTTTCCATCTTTTTCTATGCACTATATCATAAATTTGGATCGTTTCCGTTTCGTCGTCAGAGTTTCCTCTTGGCAATTCCTATCGTCTCACGCCAAGATCCTTTGGATCTGGTTGCATCCCCCACACCTGCAATGCAACCACTGTTGTCCCAAACTAAAACCCCTCATCACTCATTTTCGTCCGCCCCTCCACCACCGTTTCCTTGCACCACCATTCTCTCGTAGCCTGTTCCTCTCTTATCTGCCGATCTATTGAATCCCACCTTCTACAATTTCAATCCATGCCTTGCTTGCTCCTTAGCCTGGTCGTTGGCCTCAGGGAACCTAATTACGCTTACTTAGAGGCTACATCTTTTGCCTCCCAGACTCTCTAGTTGCCACAACCTAGCAAATGTCTCTTGCCTACCCTTCTATTGGGTTGATAGCGCAGATGGTGACTAAGGACTTGGTCAATCTTTGGATCGAATTTTAGACTCACCATGATTTGTTTAATTTATTTTGCTACTATGGTGCCTGAATTTTGTTAATTTATGCATTTAATTTTTCCTTGTCTTTTGCAATGTTTATTTTCAATTTAACCTTTTTTTGATGTTTTTGTGTTTTGCTTTGTGTTGAAGGTGTTATATTGGAGCACTTGAGGAAATCGATAGTGATGATCTTATTCGGCATGATATTCATTAAAAGAAATATACACCAAGGATGTAAGTGTGGTTGGTATTTGTTCTCTTCAGCTCCTCGGAGACGAAATTAGACATGGTTTGTTCATTGCACCCTTTTTGGAGCATTCAAGCTTTTTCGAAAAAAATTCCTCCCTGCACAAATTGGAGTAAGTTACTTTTCTGTCTTTTTTTGGTTTTCGTCAATATTCTGTACCAAGTTTGACAGATATCGTGCTAGAGTAGATGTTTCTTTCATTAATATCTAACAGAACTAATTATAAAAAATGCAATATAAAAGGGAAAAAAATGTATACCGTATCACAATAAAACTTACATCTCATAAAGTTCACGAGGTCATAAAAATTTATAAAACGAGTAAACACATTTTAGACCGTAGTAAATTTTTCATTACTTATTTATTTTCTCCTATTTGTTCATAAACAAACTAAGGCCTTGTTTGTTTATGTTTTCAAATTTCATTTTCAATATCTTGGATCACAAAATTCCAAAAATTCATAACACAAGCTATTTTCATCTAAATTCTACTTTTTTCAACTTAACTTTTTCAATTCCCCATATAACTACATATCACTCACTATATCAATCATTTCACACATTTATCAATCAACATCATTTCCTCCAATCATTACTTTTTTATTCAATCTTCCACTTTTACTATATATTAATAATAAATTTCAAATTCAAATTTCAAATTTCAAAATATATTAATATTAAATTAACTTTATATATCTATCTATCTTATTCTATTATTTATTTATTCACATAATCATTACACAAATAACTAACTCAATTATTTAACTCATCATACATCAACCAATTATTATTGATTTGACACATTCTACAAATCTCAACCACTATTTAAAAATATAAACAAACACAACACACATCACATCAATTCTCACACGAATCCATGTAGTACGTATTTCCCAAATTTTTTTCAGAATTTTATCTCAAAAATATAAACAATCAGAGCCTAAACATCTCCGATGAAAAAAAAAATGTTTGGACTTGCCAAAAAAGGAAACAATTTGAAAAGCAAAAATGAATTGGCAGCGCGGGAGAAAGCGAACCAAATTCATTCCCCAAAAAATTCAAATTCACAACTTCCTTCCCATTGGCTCATTTCATATGACGCGGATCGGTACCCCACATCCCACGACGTCAATTAAATCCAGATCCAACGGCTACCATTACCGACCCCTCGAGGCCAATGCCACTACCACCACCACTATATAAACGCAACCCCGTTCATCATTCCCGAATCATCCGTTGTGACAGATAGATACATAGATACACTCTCTCATTTTTCCGTAGCAATTACAATACTTTCTCTCTCTAAACTCATCAATGGAGGCTGCCGGTAAAATCAAGAAGGGCGCTGGAGGCAGGAAGGGCGGCGGCCCGAAGAAGAAGTCGGTTACGAAGTCCGTCAGAGCCGGCCTTCAATTTCCGGTCGGAAGAATCGCCCGTTTCCTGAAGAAAGGCCGCTACGCACAGCGTGTTGGCACCGGAGCTCCGATTTACATGGCGGCGGTTTTGGAGTATTTAGCTGCTGAGGTAAATAAAATAAATAGCACTATTCATCGTTAGATCTGTTGTTATCGAAGGCAATTAATTGTTTTTTTGCGTGTGTTTTGGTTGAATTTAGGTTTTGGAATTGGCTGGAAATGCGGCGAGAGACAACAAGAAGAGCAGGATTATACCGAGGCATGTGCTTTTGGCTGTGAGGAATGATGAGGAGCTAGGGAAATTGTTGCAAGGAGTGACGATTGCTCATGGTGGTGTGTTGCCAAACATTAACCCGGTGCTGTTGCCGAAGAAGACTGGCGGAGATAAGGCTGCGAAGGAGCCTAAGTCGCCGACGAAGGCTGCGAAGTCGCCGAAGAAGGCTGCTGCTTGATTTGGTTGATTAGGTTTTAATCTCATGTATGTAATTTTGGGCTAAGATGAACTTTTGTTAGGAGAATTTGAAAGGAAAAAAATATGGATGGTTGTAGTAATTCTATAGTTAATTGTTGTTTAGAGCCCGTTTTTATTATGAATTTAAGTGAATGAAACTACATTTTCGGATCTTATGCTTACTGTTTGGTGTTTGTGTGTGTGTGTGTGTGTGTGTTTTCCTGCTTATATTTTGGGTGTTTTAGATGCAAAATGGTGAAAATAGGGTTTGTTTTGATGCAAAAGGTAGATGCCCCCATATAAATGAATTTCATTATATGTTCATCTCTAATTTTGATATTGCTTTATTCCTTTGTTTTTTTCCTTTGCTTCTGAGAATGATTAATGGGAAACAATAAATTGTGCTAATTATGTGTCCATATGCAATTTTACATGTTGATTTATAATGTCTAGTCAGATAAGATTCATGTGCAACACCAGATTAGGTGGGGCTAATAAATTGAATAGTCTGTTTTTATTAACGCCTATGAAATCCTTGCATAAGTACTCATTAGTGTTCGTTTTTCTTGATTGTTGAAGGAAGTTGATCCAATCGTCGTCACTTTCAATTTTAAAAGGGATTGGTGACTGGGAGCTGTAGATGCATTGCCTGAATAGAGTTGTTCCTGCCTTTACGTCTTCCCCCCATAGATGGCTCACACTGCGGAATTCTTGCACCCAACTGTTTGTTGGAGGTCTCTCTCTCTATATCTATATGTATATATATATATATATATGTATGTGTGTATGTTCGCTTGTAAATATGCTTAATTGGTGTCTGGAACTACAAGGCGTTCGACCATAAAGCACATGAAAGAAAATTGTCTGTTTTTATTATATCTTAATCTCTCACCTGTTTGATAAAATGCCCTAGCGAGAGAAAAGCTCTGTCATTTTTCGAACAAAACACTAATGCATGTTAGAATTAGTGCATATGTTGATTATTTGTTCAAGCGTTTTCATCCATAAAGTTTTCGGTATTGTCTAAGATTTTTCTTGACGTTTGACTTAACTAAGTTTCGCAGCTTGATAAGCTGAATTTTTTGATTACGGATTGCAAGTAATTTACATTCCTCAGGACTCAGAAGACAGGTACCATGTATGTTAATGGCAGGATTGGATTTCTTTAATTCTTCAGCAGCTCATTGCATATTCTAAATTTGATCTGCAATGTCAGAGTAGCTCTTAGAATTGGACGTTTTTAAGATTAAGATAGAAATATGTTGTAAATAATTTTAAGCTTGACGACACGATAATGAACAATAATTAGTGGTTGAGGTACTCTTTTCGTCTTTATGAGAGACCAACTTTATTCCACTGTAATTTAGAAAAGATATGGCTTTTGAATCTCTTTTGCCTTTCCTATCTTTTCTATGAAGCTGCTATGCTTTTATGTGACTGTTGTGCTGACATTATTCTTCATATCGGTCCCCTCTCCTTCACTTTATGTGATTCTACTTCTCGCTTTTCAATTACAGAAATTGGTGGAAAATGATCAAAGGATTTTGACGCTACTACGTTGAATTGCTAACTTCATTAACTTTTGACCTTTACCTCATCTCCTCATCTTCACCATCATAAATGTGCTTTCATAATAACCATAATTCACATCAACTATCGTGATATACTTTAATTAGTTCAGCACCCAAATTATTTTCTCTGAACCGAAATGGTGAACCAAATGGAACTGTTTTTGTTTCTAGGACTTTCTTATGATACCAACGAAAGTATTTTGAAGGATGCGTTTGAGGAATATGGTGAAGTAGTTGAAGGTATGTTAGTGGGTGTATTATGAATTTTTTAATTTATTCGACATTATTTTTTCGGAAAGTGACTTTCCATTATTAGCAGTTAAGGTAATATGTGACCGAGTAAGTGGCAAATCAAGAGGATACGGATTTGTGAATTACTCCTCTGAGACAGCAGCAAGCAAAGCTTTAAAGGAAATGGATGGTCAGGTATTTTAGAATATTGATGTTCTTACGTGCCTGAATGTAAATTCTTCAGTAACATCATCAGGTGTTCTCTTCATGTAGTTACTGGATGGCAGAAATATCCGCATTCATTATGCCCACAGAGGGAGAAGGCAAGGAAGTCAGGTTTGACATTCTCAAGCTGTTTAATTGTTTTCCTATCATACTTTTCTGCTTTGCCTATTTGTTCTTTGTTGACCTTTAATGTTGCTCTGCATGAGTTTTGACAATGGGCCCTTCATGAGTTACTTTTTCATGGTCCTGTGTCTCTTTCTTAATATGCAAATTCCGATGCTCTTCCCTTGGGAACTTTGAGATTATAGAATCTACATGAAAATATTCATTAGAAGTTATTCAAGCACTGGTGATCCTATCAATAATTAGTCGGAAGTCTTGACCCACTCGGTCATTCCCTCTTTCCATGTTATCATTTGAAGTTCAAGTATTTGTCGCTTCCACTTGAAGATAATTCACTTGAAGGGAATCCCTTTATTCCTTAGAAGTCGTGCACATCGAATAATATCATCATAAAATCTCTTTTTCATTCCCCCCCAAGACACAATTCTTGTGATCATTATTCCTTTTCAATATCTTGTGATTTATCGGGGTTGCTTCTTCAAATGGAGTGTCAATTAGAGCAACTTAACAATAGCCTTTAATTATTGTAGAAAGAATTCCTTCATTCTCCGTCATCACACTTTCTTCTTCAAATATTGCAATATGAGGACAAGAAAGCGAAAAGTTCAGCTGAGTGAAGCCATAAAGCAGAATTATCTTCAAATTGACATAAAAAGACGACAAAATGAATAAATAGTTATAAAGGTTTAGAGACCTAGAAGTATTTTTTGTAGATAGTTGAAGCATTTCGAAGAATGATAAGCAACACATTCTGTGAAATTATGCTAAGTCCAGAATCAATCTGCGTGCTGCAGAATATTGCTCTTCCTCTTTAAGCTTTCTAATCATATCCAGTTGGCCATACATCTCAGATATTTTTAGTTCATATATATATATATAATTATATATATATATATATATACACACACACACCCACACACCCACACACACACACATGTTTTTGTTTGTCTTCCTTTTTTCTGTTTATTGTTGATAGTCTCAATTGAATCACTTATGGTTGATATTATATTCCTCCGAAAAACTCATAGAGCCCACTTGAGCCAGTTCGTTCATGACATTAAGAGAAGAAATTGGTTTACATGAATCAATAATGATTGAATTTGTTCTGTTCAGATTCATCAACAGTTAATAAATGAAATATTCAATTACAAATATGATCTCACTTTTAGAGTATTGTATAAATTTGGAAATCATTTTCTAACATCTTACTGGCGGTTGTAATCTGCTCCTATAATCTCATGCTTCCCTTTGGGCTGGTTCATC
Organism: Buddleja alternifolia; assembly: GCA_019426215.1. Classification (NCBI taxonomy): domain Eukaryota; kingdom Viridiplantae; phylum Streptophyta; class Magnoliopsida; order Lamiales; family Scrophulariaceae; genus Buddleja; species Buddleja alternifolia. The sequence continues at coordinate 12,239,421 of CM033391.1, read as the reverse complement.
ATGGAGCATGTAAAGTGATAGTTTCAAATCAAGGAGCCTTCAATGGTCGACACTCCATTGTGCCTCAGCTCCACAATTATTGTTCGTTCTGCCAATTAATGGAAATATACTTGGAATTATTCTGGCTATGGCTTATCTAAGTTAAATACAGATATCTTCCAGCAGTTTGTTCTTGAAAATAAAAAAATTCAGAGATTGAGACAAGAGAGAAATGAGAATAGATGAAGAAGAAAATGCGAGGAAACTGAGTATCCGTATATACACAAAAAAAGAAAAAGATTATTAGGTTATGCGACATATATAATCACATGTTATCACTAGTTCCAGTCTTTGCTGCTTTTGTTCTTTGGTTTGATTTTCTATTCTTTCTTCATTTGATATACACATGCTGTGATGTGAATATGAAATTGCCTACTTCTATAGTTTCTACGAGAAAAGACATATCTCTTGACTTCTCTTTTTGTCTTTTAGGATTTTTGATGGAGTAGAAAAAGCATATTGAGATTAATGCTGGATCGATGTTTGTTTGTCCGACATTCAAATGCTTCGAGATTTGCAAATTAAACTGTCTTTGGTATGTCGATAATTAGTCTCCCTACACTTCGGCGTTATCTTTAGTATGAAGATTGCGAAGAAGATATAATGTCTATTTAGTTATTGTTGGTTATTGATATAATGTCTGTTTAGTTATTGTTGGTTATTGAACTGTATAACAATATTTATTATAAATCAAATCTTCTTGCTTCACATTTTTGTACTGTCCGTATTTGTTTGTGTAAAATCTTGATATTTGATGTAGATACTTCTGCGTCCAAAAATCATCCTAGCTTCATGTTCTCGAATATCTGAATTGAAAGCTGTGGTTCGCCAAAGTGTACCACCTCTTATGTTTAAGTCAGTCACCACTTTTTATAAGAGAGGAAATCTAAATGAAGTATAATTGCATCATCCCCCTCTCAAACCATAGTTTCATTTTACTAATTTGTAGTATTATCTTAGTCAAACTTGATCTCAAGGAATTTGTTTAATTTCACTTTACTAATTTGTAGTATTATATTATTGAAACTTAATTTCTATCTAGAGAAATATCGAGTTGATATTATGAGGTTAAAAGATAATGAAAGCCTTTAAGATTTAAAATAAACCAGGTACAATGTTGTCATCTAATGATTCGACGATGATTTTATAAAAAAACTAATGTTTAGGGGTGTATGTGATCGGGTTTGGGCGGTTTGTTATGATGTGGTGTACTCCGCCTTCTTGTACATTAAAAACTCTGCATGATGTATGATCTGCTTTAGTTAGAGCTAGAGATTGGGGGAGGGGGGAGGGTGGTGGCGACTGCCATCCCTCAACTTTTAATAATTTTTTTTCTAGCATACAAGTTTTTGAAATAAAAAATTTGTCATGCCAAAGATTAAAATATCAAGTTTTGCCCCATTTTTTTTTTTTATATTTTTCCTTGGGCCAAAAATTCTGACTCCATCCCCGACTAAAGTCACACGATAATGTCCTTAAAAGACGCTTCTTTGAAGAGAGAGAAGCTTGGAACTTATATGCCTCTTAAGTAACCCGTCTCTATTTGATGTGGAACGGTAGTAACACATTCATTACTAGTCCAAATCAAGGCCTTGGCCAATGGCCTTACTCCTAACTTGCCCCAACAAGATCAATTACTGTCTTCTTTCCTCTATTAGCAACACTTTAATCTTTAGGGCCTTCCAAGCCTATGTAATACCGTATAGGAAGTTTTCTCCTCGTACAGCTAGAGAAAAACTGATTTGATTTGATGTTTTGTCTATGTATGCAATTCTAATAAATAAAATGACAAATGGGCCTATAAAATCAATTAGACTATGATTTCAGCCTTTTTTTTTTCTTCCTAAAAATGAAAAAGAAACCATTCCTACTCATAACTCAAGTTGGACAACTCTCAACTAGCTCAAAGGTGAAATAACATGTTGGTGGAAGGTGTGAATATTAGGTTAATGTCCTCAAATGCCACTAGATGATTAGTAAATGATAGGACATTGTTAATTTGTAATTGTTTTTAAATCAATCAATAAAAGGCATTTTAGTTGTTTACTTTTATATTGACATTTATATATTGTAATCATCTATAAGTCCATGAACACAAGAGTTAACTCTCTAAGGCACTAGAGGAGTTTGATACTTGTGTACTAAAATAGTCCGCAAGTCAAAGATTTTCAATTGAGCATTGGAAATCGTGAAGACTTGTGTGATATGAGTTTTGACGAAATAGGTGTCCGTCAATCACTAGGAAGTAGTGAAGAACTCATATCATAGGTGCACTGATGAAGATAGTGGCACTCAAACATGACTCGCATCGATTCTGTCACATGGGTTTTCACTCTTTGACAGTCAATGACAGAATTGATTAATTGTAATAGGTGTGTCTGAACTTTAGACTTGAGGAATCGAGTTGAAGATATACTTGTGATATTTGGTTTGTCATTAGAGAAGTTAGGCCCAATTCACCCGTTGGTGGGGTTGACCTTGAACTGCAACTTAATGGGCAAGTAGTATTCTTAACTGATATCCAAGAAAGGAGTGTCAGTCGGTCACTTTGGATGGTGGGAGCTTGGTCATAAATATGTCAATGGAATTGATATATTCAAACACGACTTGCCGTAATTTAATTACATGGGTAATTACTCTTGGATCGTCTTCGATTGAATTACTGGTCGGCAGTGTGTGTGAGCCTTAGACTTGAGGATTCACGAAGGTTGGACTTGTGACACTGAACGAGTTATTAAAGTAGTTAAATCCATTTCACCCTTTGGTGGGATCAACCTCGAAGTGCGGTTCAGAAAGACAAGTGGCAATTGTTCGGTGATTGCCAATAGGGGATTCACTATCTCGGGTAGTAACGAGTTAACGTCCTGTGCGATTGTAGGTAAATGAAATTATAAGTCTTTGGCCAAAGCAGGAGAACTAACTTATGTTTAGTACATAAGGGTAGTTCAGTAATTTCATCTTACTATGATTCCTTAAAGCACAACATCGAGTCCTGTGAGTTTGACATATTCCATAACTCTCACTCGTTTGAGATGTTACAGTGAAGGACTTATACTCACATGGTATCTGTGACCTAAAGGTTCCTATTGATCTATTCATCTCAATTGGGTTTTGATGCGAGTCCACGCGACTGGCTTAGTGACATTCACATCCTTGGTTTTCTTCCAATGCCAATTGAAACGAACCTAGAGAGTTGCGCTTAAAAGGAATTGAGCGAAGAGAATTCTTACGTTGTCAAATACATAAATTAGATAATTTGCTATTTGATGAGCAAATTAGTTAATTTGATTAATTGGATAATGAAAATAAATTAATAATAACTAATTAGATGTATTTATTATGAACGCATTAATATTGATTAATTAAATTAAAGGAAAGAAATTAATTATAATAAATAAATAGACTTATTTATTATACTCATCCTTTTATTAAATAATTAGATTATTTAATTTGAAAGAATATTAATTAGTATTATATTTTAATTGGATTAAAATATATTGGACTAAGTTGAAAGTCAACTTAGCCCAATGAGGATGATGATAGGCATGCGTGTGGCGGATTTGGAGGAGTTGGATGGGCTCAAGGAATTAGTTAAATCCAAACCCATCACTCCTTATAAATACCTAACACTGGTTCAGTCAAAACCTAACTCCTACATTAGACTTGACAGCAAAGAAAGAAGAGGAAAACCCTCGTGTAAGTCGTCGGCCATAGTGGGTCTAAAGGTGGTGGATTTTTCTTCGAAACTTGTTCCGGCGTGATATCTAGAGGCAGGGGTTTGGAATTGCTGCTACCCGGAAGATCAAAACTTTCATTAAAATCAAAAGGATAGTAAAAAGGATGAAATTAGATTTCATCTTCATATATAATTTTCAAAATTTACATGAAAAATTATTAAAATCCAAAAGTGATCCAATTGTGAATCCGGATATGTTTTTATCATTTCCGCTGCGCATGAATACATGATTCACAACATGGGTTTTTGGTTTCTAAGTACATTTAAGTTAAACACATCCACTAATGCAACCAAAAATAGATCAAATGGATCTTATTTCACACCCCACCTCCTCGAATCAATATATGTGATCATTTGAACCGCCATGTTGAGATATTGACAGATAAAAACCTTTTAGTTGTCGTGTGAGTTGTCTAATCATCAATAGTAAAAAAAAAAAAAGATTCTCCAAAAACAAATTTGAGAAAATTGCCAAATAAACATAATATCCAAAGAAATTTTGAGATTTTTTGGAAAATAACAGTATTAATGTTTCTATATATTTTTTATGAGTACACCAACCATATAGGTTTTTACGGGAAAATGCTCTGAAAATATTGAAAATGAGAAAGAGTAATCAATTCAGTCAAAGCCCTAAGCTCCCAATCTTGATCTATGAGGCCATTGGGCAATGTGCCTCATCTTTGGGCTAGATATGGTAACTTGCTGAATTTCATTTGGAGATCCTTATCTTTTAGCCAAACATTTCTATTTGCATTTATCTCCTTTTCGACCTCTGGTTTGTATTGTTTCTTGTTAGAAAAGTCATTGCCATTACTACTATTATTACTACTACTACGATCAATTTTATATTTTTACCATCTCCCTCGCTCGACGTCGTTGCTGAACGAGGGGCGAGCGCAGGAAGATTCGTATTTCGGATGCATTTAAGCCCCTGACTTGCGGTTGGGAATAAGATACTAGATCGCGTTAATCCTTTTGGGTGCGATCATACTAGCACTAATGCACCGGATCCCATCAGAACTCCGAAGTTAAGCGTGCTTGGATTGCACTTTAGCAAAAACCTCCTTGAGATATTCAAAATTTGGCACACACCACACTTAAGTGTTAAAAATTGTTCGTATTACCTTTGTTACCCTTAATTTTTCTCTTTTAATTTTCTATTTTCTTTCCTTAAATAAAGAATATAAACACAAATAGAAGCAGAGCTCATACAAGCTTTTGATTAAAAATACTTATAACAAATAATAAATTAAACTTATTTTAAATAAATTTGCATATGTGGATCGTGAATTACTCTTTTAATGTCTCAAGTAAGTTTTAATAAATCAGTAATGTTCTAATTTCTTTTTAGAAACAAAAAAAAATTTATATGCTTATAAACTCCTGTTGCTGCATGTCACCATAAACAATAATATAAAAAGTGAAATAATATCACGTGAGTTTTTTGTTTGTTTACGCGGTCATATACAAACTTAGAGTTGGTGTCGTCATCAGAAAGTGAAGAGGTTTTTGCATCTTATTTGATAATTCAGACATCTCGTTGTCCATGTTTACTATCATATTAGATATTGTTATTGTTGGATCAAAACTTCATAAACGTATCAAAATAGCTAATAACGGAGAGAAACTTATATCGAGACGAGAGAGAACTCTCTATCCTTAACGCTAAATTGCCCCGCCTAGGTGGTACGGGTCTATGCAACAAGCGTCCCAAGATACAACGATATACGTTCTAAAATCGAGACCACTTCGAATTTAGAACCACCGAACTTTAGGCAACTTAGAACTCTTGAGAGAGAATGTATGAGAGTGAGATTAGAGAGAAAGCTGAATGCTTTGGTGTGATTTTTCATTCAGCTGGAGGGACCTTTATATAGGCAAGAAAAAATTCGAGAATTAAATGAGAGAATTCAATAGCAGAATGAAACTGCTGCCAACGTTCGAACGTTGGGTCAAAACCGATTCTGCTACTTAAAGCAGCAAAAACGGTTTAACGTTTCAAACTTTCTTCTAGAAGCAGCCAACGTTCGAACGTTAAGAACCCAACGTTCGAACGTTGGACCTTCTAGAAGGCTATCTTGAACAAACGTGGCCAACGTTTGATCAGTCTCCATTTAATGGTTCAGATTTTTCCAATTATTGGATAAATAAATAATGGATCAGATTTTGTAAAATTAATTTTCTCCAAAAAAATTAATATATTACAAGCCCAAGTCCAATACAATTCAAGCAATATCCATGTCCAAAGCCCAAGGCCCACGACTCACGACCCGAAATGGATCAGATGTTCGAACGAGGGGCGGCGGTGCGCGTGGTGGACTGGACCATGGCTAGGTCCTTTCCTCTCACAAAACCCACAAAAATTAATATATTGCAAGCCCAAGCCCAATACAATTCAAGCCCTATCCATATCCAAAGCCCACGACCCAAACCCGATCCAGGCGGGCGGCGGTGCGCGTGGTGGACTGGACCATGGCTAGGTCCTTTCCCCTCACAAAACCTACAAAAATCTTATGACCCAAAGAGCCAACCCTTAGTTTTAAGGCAATGGTTTATAAACCATTCCAAACTTTGATTCATATCCTATGTGGGATAACCAATTTCAAACACCCCACTTTAGCACTTAATTTCTCATTTGTTTTTAATCCGATTTGAGAAATTTGAAATGCTAAACCCATCTACTCGGAACGTAGATTAATATTATTTAATAATATTTTGTATCCCGGATACTTACGGTGTTCGAATTTCTTATGCAAAAGTCGTGTCCAACACACTTTTATATGCATAAATATCCAACACTTATCATATTTTTTCATAAATGTTTAAATTTCCTTTATATTAATTTTTTCTTATTTTTCTCTATTTCGAACCAAAAAGAAACAAGAAAATTAGAAAAAAGAAGGTTGAGTTGGAAAAAAAACTACCAGCAAAAATGATGGTACATTCTATTTTTGACACACAGGGTGGGGAATGGTAAAATTTAATACTTAAATGGAGGTTGCAACACCTCAGAAGTGGTGATTGCTGATAATCATAAGTTTGAGTGGTTTATTTAATAATTTTGGTATCATATAATTTTGTTTTTGCTTGAGTGGGTAATTGCTTCAGTTCCCAATCTACCAGAAATTCTCAACGCGTTCATCCTACTTCAATTCCAGAGGCTGCAACAACATTTGAGGATCAGCCTCAACCTGAGGTTGAATCAATCAAGAGGCATCCTCAAATTCTTATCTGAAACCTTTGATGATGTTGGATACAGAGTTTGTGCCAAAGCCAGCGCCATAATCTATTTCAAGGAAGGATTTTGATTTCAGAGCTGAGTACATAGATAAACACATCAAGCCGAAGAGATCCTCACTTTTGACATGACCAGCTGATTACTTCGAGTATATGACCACAATCAACCCACATCCCTCCGAAACTATATTAAATGCTTGTAGAATAAATATATTGCGGTTGAGTGCGGTCTTTGCGGTCCATAAAAATTTAAACTCAAACCCTATTGCAAAAATGCGGTTTGTTTAAGACTTAATCCAAGACCAACCCATCAAATCGTCAACCCACTATTTGCGGTGTGGTTTGGCTTGGGGCGCTCAGTCTAGCGGTTTGGTTGAACAACTCTGATGGCTACGACATGTTTGGTACAATGAGTGAGCATTCCAGAGAAGCTTTGTCTAGGTGAAAAGGAAATCCACTTGGAATAATCTATTCCATGCTATTGTTTGGATATATACATGGATTGAAACCAATTCTGAGTTTCTATTCATTCGTTTGGTTCGTTTAAGCACACTGTCAAATTGAAATAAAATAATATTTGTTATGATTATTATATTCTTAATTACATTACACAAAATAATAGATTGTAGTAAATTTGAATATAAAATTTATTTATAGTAACTAATAACATAATTATTATTTAACTTTAATCTAAGCTCACGTAAATAAATAAAATATCAAAGTACTTTTATTGACACCAATATTTGTGCAGTCCATATATTTAATTGTATAGATAATAAAAGATATTATAGAGGTATTATAAGCTGATTATATTTCTATAAATACATATCTGTATTATATACACATACATACACACACATTTATACATGTATTTTTTAGTCGTAATCTATGATTTTAGGTGTAAGACGAGGAATGAGTATTTCAAATTCAAGTGGGACTAAACAATTCATAGATTATTCAATCCCACTTCTTTTGACCATACGAAATAAGAAGTAAAATTAAATAAGTGGGAAAGGCCAATCCTGAAATCTTTATTTACTCGTACCAAATGTGCCGTTAGAGTTTTGTTGAGGAATGAAGGTAAACATTAAGGTTTTATTTGGTAGTTTTAATAGGTTTCAGGCCTAATCTCAACACTTGGGGGTCTGATGAACCTAGGCTCACTTTTAAGTCCGTGCACAAACTCAATATTGGGTTCTGAATTTGAGCTAATACCCAAATTTTAACTGGGGAAAATTACCCACATACCCCCTAATTTATTGTATAATTATCAAGAGACTTCCCTTTATTATAAGTTACCAAAACACCCCCTCAAAGGGTCTATTTGGAAGGTTTATAGAAGGTAAAATAATAAAAAACTTAAAATATACCGGGGTATAATTGTAAGAAATTCGGTAATTTCAAATAAATTAGGGGGGGGGGGGGGGGGGGGAGTTTTGATAATAATTATACAATAAGTGAGGGGTCTTTACGTAATTTTCCCTTTTAACTAATACTTACCCATAGCTTAAACAGCGAGTACTTGGAGAATTCCATTCAGAAAGAAATAGTATTAAGCACAGAATACAAGTATACAACAGAGAGAGAGAGAGAGAGGGCAGGCCGGGCCGAGAAGTAAGTAAGTGAGAAGAAGAATGGCGTGGAGGGGGCAGCTTTCACGAAATCTGAAGGAGCTCCGCATCCTATTCTCTCCTTCTTCACCTTCCAGCTCTTCTACTAGGTTTAAATTCTTTTTCTTTTCAATTCCTCTTTACCTACCTACATCCATTTCTTTGTTTTCATTTATATATATATATATATATATATGTATAAAATTGTGTTTTTGTTCTTTCGATTAATTTCTTGGCAGAGCGTTCATCGAGAATAATTACAAGGATCTGAAGACCAAGAACCCTAAGCTCCCCATTTTGATCCGTGAGGCCACTGCTATTGAGCCTCAGCTTTGGGCTAGATATGGTAATTTCCGTATTTTCCATTCCCAGATCCCTATTTTCCACCCAAACAATTCTTCCCAAATTTCATTTGTTTATTTTTCGGAATGTTTTTGGCATCATATAAATGCTTTTGCTTGATTGAGCTATGTGTCTAGGGTAATTAGCACGTTCCTTTCAGTTCAATTGAGTAAAATGAGGCTTTAGTTTCAAAGCGATGATGAAATTCGTGCATTTCTGTTGGAATAAAACAAAGCGAAGAACGAAGAGCCAAGTTCTGAGGAAATGCCATTATCTAGATTACATGTGTTTAAATTTTGACTTTGTGTAGTTTCAGTGTTGAAAACAGAAGGACTAACAAGTAAGATATAAAACAGAAACGGAAAGGAGGAAGGACTGAATCGTTTCATGTGGTCTATCTTCTTTAGAAATGACTTGTGTAGAATTTAGTTCCTCGTAGAATACATGATTTCACTCTTACTCATCTAGCCTTCTACACTCACTCGTATAGAATGTAGAATAGAATAATTTTGAAAACATTATGTCAATACTTTTGTACTCCAGTAATAGTCTAAGAATTCATTTGAGGTTGTCATTCGATTTGGCGTAATAGTCAAGGTCGATATAATGTCTTTCCACCACTTCTTTTCATGATTCCTTTGCTTAATTTCTGGAAGAGAACTGAGCCTGCAAGTGAAATGGTGTTGAAGGCATTAAATAAATAAAATTTCTCCCATTGTGGATACATAACATCTATGGGCTGAACTGAAGATGTTCTGTTGAACTTCTAGGCACATCATACAAAAGAATATATGAATTTGAAAAATAGTCTATCAGTAATGGGTAAGGCATAAAATAAGAAATGAATTTGTTTGCCTAACACTCTCCAAATCTGATGGCATTTATTGTTTATACGTATAAAGTGAAAGCATTTTACCTTGCTTTTACAACAAAACTTTGACATCTAAAGAATTGCTGTTAGCTGAATTACTTTGATTCTTTCTACTGTACTGGCTGTCAGTAGCATAAATTTTGGAGTTCTCTACTCGTTACTATTTACTGATGCTCACGTGAGCAAAATAATTGCTGTTAGCTGAATTATTTTGATTCGGTTGTGTGTGAGGACTTATTAATTCACTCTTCTCTTTTCTTAGATTTTATCTTCTAAATCTCGTTTGCAGATTCCTTATTTTAATTCCCTTAATTGAAAAGGAAAATGATGTATGAGTGGACATCAAGCATTTGAAATATAGACTTCTACTTCTGTCTATAGGCTTTTCAAATGGGTTGGCTGGATTAGTTTATGCTTATTTTAAGGAATTGAGATACGTTGCATATGCATTAGCAGATACTATATCTTGCGGATGGTTTTCTCTGTGCTTCCTGAAATTACCATGATACCAGATTATAAAAATTTTCTTTGGCAATATGATGAGTAAGGCTTGACGTAACTCTAGGAAAACACAACCTGTCAAATCCACTGTAATTTGAACTATGATTTAAAAACTGTATGTTGAATGGTTTATGGTCTTTTCTTTATCTGTGCTTTTTATGATACTCTTCATTGACGTGTCTTCTCATTTGCAATAGACATGGGTGTTGAGAGGGGGATACGTTTGGAAGGCTTAAACGAACAACAAATTTCAAAGGCACTTGAGGACCTAGCTAAAGGAGGGGAAGGCCTTAAAGGCTGAGGCATCTTTGATCATAATTTTTGCACACAATAAAATTTCTGCCAGAGGTTTCTGATGTGATTCATGAAGAATCTGTATCCAGTTTCATATGTTTATTATCTGACAGTTTTATACCCTCGATAAACTCTCTTGCAACACACTATCTGCTATTGTAACCGTTTGTGGAGTATGATCATGCATAAATTTAAATTGACAGCTATCGTTGTTGTTGATTTCCTTCAATAGTTATTTTTCCCATTGAAATTTTAATTTTTTATTGGTGAGGAGGGAGAGAGTACTATAGGTTGTTCTATTTAGCCCATTTGCCATGGATATACTTACATCTTCAGCATTCGACCAGGTAAAATCATGTTGACTAAATCAAGCGTGTGAATTCGTCTACCATTGACGTTGGATTTTGATTGGTTTTAACGAGTGATTCTCAAAGATTCAAAGACTTCCAGAACCAGACCCCAGGTGAATCATACCACATATCAGGGTGTAATTGTCTCGGACTCGAAATCCTTGACCTTCATCAAATATGATTGAAAGACACCTCATAGATCCGAAATTTTTAAGATGGTGTTTCATTTCATATTTAATTTTGCATGTCAAGTGTACAAAGTTTACATCACTTTTATATTTTAAGAAAAACTTATACACATAGTGAGTATATAAAAATTGATTTTTCATTTTTATAGATGTAGAGAGCATATACAAATCGAAATACTAAATGAAATACCATATGGACAAGGCAGACTTCCTCGTACATGTCTCTTATACGTCCTATGTTTTCAGCATGCTGAAAATTGCATCTAAGTGAGCAAAAAATTTCAAGATGGATTTAACACCTCTTCTCCAATATACCCTATGGTCATTCCGCAACAGGTACTTGTAACTATCGATTGAGAAATTAAAACATAGCAAGACCCAAATTTCCTCCAGTTGAACCTGGTTTGTACATAGGCCAGGTTGATGTGTATGTGTTTTCTTGTATCTTTTATTTCAAAGTCTTGTATCACTGTGTACTCTCTCTCATCTTTTCGGCGTCATGTGTATAAATTCATCTCAAGTTGATATTTTAGGAGAGATTTTATACGTTTATACGTAAAACAGAAACGAGATGAAATGTTATTTTGCAACTGAGAATCCAAATTGTAATGAATGTAAACAAACAATTCTCTGGCATTAAGGGAGAATGAGCTGATAAAATCAACTGAACTTCATATACATTTTCACACACAATGACATAATACAGAATTATGAGTATAAATCAGTAGGTACTATTTGCCGTCAAATTCTTCACCATAACCAGAGCTTATTTGTTAACACGCTCGCGCACATTTGATCCACGACGCTAAGAATCAGGTCGAAATGCTGGAGAGTGATATCAGTTTGTTGAAAGCGTTCCTCAAAGACTCGAATAAAATTCGCCAAAAATGAGGCCGTGGAAGAAGAACTGGTGAGGCGGATCGAGGAAGTGGTGTGTGAAGGTGAAAAATACTATATGTTGGAATTTTGGTAATAACTGTTTGTATAAAACAAGTGTTTAATGAAGAATTAAATAGAACTTGTTTGGAATATTTATGAGGATGTTCTTTATCCCACATAGGAAAAGTAAGTAAGTTGAAGTGGGTATATAATACATGTACTTTCTTGAATACTTAAATTGATAAGCTAAAAGGGAGTGGAGGGATCATCCACGCCCGGTGCGATGCACCGCATCGCACCGCGACCGCGTCGCGACCCGCGGACGGAGGCCGATGTGGGTCGGGTCGGACGGCCGTGCCGGGGCCCGTGCTCGCGTGCCGTCGGTGGTCGTGGTCTATCTTTTTGCTGAAAATTCTAATTTAAGTATGGAAAAGTCACAAAGTGTGCCAAAATTTAAACTTTTTGACCGTTAAAAGTGAAATGGTTTAAGTTTGGCGCCATAACTCTTCAGCTTGAACGAAAAGGTGCAACCTTTTCGTTCAACAGCCTATCTGAAGCAATGTGATTCTTCAGTGATGGCTTTACGTTTTCTATATATATCTAACCCCTTAAATCCGAAATTACTACTTCATTACATTAAAATATACAATTTTCGTTTTTCTTTGAATCTGCTCTATTCAAGAATATTCAAAAACTGCTACTTGAATATTGCATTGTCTGTTTTATCTTGGGAGACTTATTTGTTGAAATCTAGCAGTAAAAGGGTACAAATAAAGTCTTAAAGAAAGAGCAATCCTCAACTCGGGCAAAATCTCGGTTACTATTTCATCAACACTATACTATTATGAAAATTATCGGCGTTGCGAAAGAGGTTAAGGCGATAAGAGCAAAGGTTAAGAACATATACGATGAGAGCAGGATTGTGTTTTGCCCCCGGGCAGATGGAAGCGGTGACTCCTGAAGAAGCAATGTTGGATAGATTAGAATATGACATGCAATTTTACAAAGACAGAAAAATGCTCTAGTGATTGTCTTCCAAGTTGTTCTTCCCAACCAAAGATCAAGCAATAGTATAAGAATGGTTTAACGACGAATTAACATAATGAAAATGAAACAAAGGCCTGTCAATTTTTTTTTTAAAATTTTAACTCTGTTGTTACCACCTGGGAAATGACGTTGGGAAAGACAAGAAAGTCATCAAAGATAATTCATTCCTGAATACCTACATTCTTCTTGTTTACAACACAAGAAAACAGGTTGAAGCATGAATCCGTATCCAGTTTCAATTGCCTTGCTAGTTTTCTGCTTCCTCAAAATATCTGCAGCCACTAGTAATATTTTAACCGATCACTTCACAGGTGATGTTTCAATTAATTGTGGCTCAAGTGGCACTTCTGCAGCAAGCAATGGCCGGGACTGGCCCGGAGATATACACTAAAAAGCTTCTTCCTTCCAAGAAATAAAGGGCTCATCAACCACCTCAACTACCGTGCATATCTCTGCTTATCCAGTTCCCTACAGAACAACAAGAATTTCTCGTTCCCAATTCTCGTACGAATTCTTTAAATTGAATTCAGGTGAGAAAATTCTCAAGCTCCACTTTAATCCAGCTCCATACAAAGGCTTTAAAAGGTTCAAGGATTTATTCACTGTTGAAGCCGGTCCTTTTATCCTGCTCAGCAACTTTAGCACTTCCCTTACTGCTGATGCTCTTGGCGTGGATTCTTTTTCTAAAGAATTCGGTATAAACTTACAAGCAAATCAACATCTCAACATTATTTTCACTCCTGCAAATGGTCAATCGTACGCATTCATAAATGGGATTGAAATTATCTTAGTGCCCCCCGGTCTTTATTATTTTCACGGAGGAGATGTTAATGGAGTCTCTGGTACTTGTTGATAACAACACTGCACTTGAAATAGTCCATCGACTACATATCAAACATAATTCTGCATCGTCTTCAGCTGATGATCCTAGTGACATCTTTGGGATGTGAGAAACGGTTAATAACCGAAAAGCAAACAATATTACCTGGAGAGTATCTGTGGATGTGGGATTCAGGTACTTGGTCAGGCTTCATTTCTCGAAGCTAGGATTCAAGATGGCATAGACTGCTGGTTTGATGTTTAAAATATACATTAATGAAATGATTGCCAATACTAATTATACTGGCACACTCAGTGAAGGCGATGAAGATAATAGCATCCCCTGGTTTCAGGACTACATAGTGATGATGAAAGGGCGCAAACAAGAGGGTAAACGGGATCTCTTGATTCACCTGCAATCAAATGATGAATTCATTGATGGATATGGACCCCTTAAAGGATTTGAAATAATAAAGTCGAGCAACCCGAAAAATAGTTTGGCCAGTCTACATCCCTTGCCTTCACCAAATGATTCATCACATGGGACTATTCAAAATTGACGCCAAGTAATTGGTCACAGGAACGCAATTGCAACTGTTGCAATAACAATACTGGCTTTGGTAAACATCACAATTCATATGTTAGTTCAAATTGGGGAAGCTACTTCTGCAGAGGAGAAAAATATGCCATCAGCCAGGGCTGAGCGACTTTGTCGCCGGTTTTCACTAGCAGAGATTCAGTTAGCCACTAGAAGTTTCGTTGATGCACATCTCATTGGAAGGGGCGGGTTTGGTAAAGTTTACAAAGGCGTCATTGATAATGGGCGAGAGACTGTGGCCATAAGGCGGTTAAAATCAAATTCCAAGCAAGGGGTGCGAGTTTTTGACAGAGATTGAAACACTAACTGAACTTCGACATGTGAATCTAGTCTCTTTTATTGGCTACTGCAATAAGCATAAGGAAATGATTCTTATTTACGAGTACGTAGCCTGTGGTACTTTGGCTGACCACCTTTACAAACTTGCAAGGAACAATGATAACAGTTCATCTTTGATGTGGAAGCAACGCCTGAACATATGCATTGGAGCTGGTCGATGGTTGGACTATCTTCACACTGGACACTCACTCATACTTCGCGATGTGAAGGCTTCAAATATTCTAGTGGATGAAAATTTCACTTCTAAAGTTTCAGATTTTGGCTTGGCCAAACACGAAAACAGAAGCAAGTTACAAAGCCATGTTAGCACAAATGTCAAGGGCACATTTGGTTACCTTGACCCACACTATTTAACCACCCGTAAACTAACCAGGAAGAGCGACACATATTCCTTTGGGGTGGTGTTGTTAGAAGTATTGTGTGGAAGACCAGCATTGGATACAGATGTGGCAGAGGATGAGCAGATTCTGGCCAAGTGGGCTCGTGAAAACATCAATACGGGAAAAATCGGTGAGATTGTAGCTTCAAATCTCAGGGACGAAATCTCAAAAGATAGTCTAAAGGAATTTGTGGAGATTGCTGAAAAATGCTTCCATGAAGAGCCAAAGAAACGGCCAACAATGGCTCAAGTTGTGCTACAACTTGAGTTTGCACTTGAGCAGCAGGAGAGTACAAAATCACTGGTACCAAACAGGATAACAAGTCATTTGAATGATGATCTTCGTCCATGCAATAACGAAACTAACTTACCAGTTAGCAATGGGCAACTCAGGATGGCCTCCACGGATGTGCTGAATTTTGCAACTCCTACATTTGTTGACAACAAAGTGTTTACTGCTGAGCCATTGAGAAGAAAAGATAAACCGTCGCGACTTTGGCCGTGGGATGCTTTTTGGAAAAGAGTTAAAACATCCACAAAAAATGAGTTGTTATTATTAGGTACAAATTTATTTGTCAATACAAGTCTTAGAAACATTTCCTACTCATTTTTTGATGTTCAGACCTTCATGGTCTACTATATCTTATGTTTTTCGAAGTGTCTAAAATGCTTGGAAATGGCTTCAAGTTCACTCAAATTTTTCTTTGAATGGGAAACTCGAGCAGTTAGCCCAAACTTGAATAGATAGTGCCACCATATAAATATTGTTTACGATTATGTTTTCTCTTATCGAACCCATCTGCTCCTTCACTGGCTGTACTTCTTGATTAAAGTTTTTAGATTTCTTAGTTGCCATAATTGAACTTATCAGAGATTTTTGTTAGGAAACGCTGCAGCCTATCATTTCACAGAATGTAAGTTTGTATTTTCTTAGAACTATTGTATATGCGTTTGAAAGGTTGTAATTTTTATTAAGCTTGTAATTTTTACCTTTGTAGACTTTAGACTAAGTATTGAATACTAAGTCGCTAGTAGAATTCTAGGTGAGTCTATTAGAGATGAAGTTGAAGATCAGCGTCTGAAGACAAGTAAAGCTGAAGATTTTGTCTTAAGAGACTGCCAATCGCTATGGACTGTTTCAAGGTTTATAAATCAAGTGATCAAAGTAACCAAGCGATCAAGTAGATCAGATTCACCTGAAATAAATTCCGAAGTCACTAAGGACTTAAATGCAATCATTTAACGGGCATTTATTTCCAACGAGAAATAAATTCAAATGCATTAAATGCTTGATAAGAGCATTAAATGTGATAAGGACAGATTATATATGGAGCAAGCTACCTATTGGTTAAGACTGTCAGAATTTCAAAGTTCAAACTTGCCACATCAAATCAGTGCAGCAGGATTTCAGGAATGTCAGAGAAAAGGTATGGCTCACTCGCACGTGAGAGACACGTACCTACATGTGTCCAATGGACAAATCCCAAAAAATTGCTATAAATACCTTAACCACAGCAAACCCAAAATAGAGATACACGTACATACACAAGAAAGTTAAAACTTTGCTGAAATTCTCTCTCTAGAAAAAGCTTAGAAACTCCATAGCCAAAATTCTTCCAAGCTTTTTACATACATTCCAGATAGTCATAGATATCTCAAACATCTTCAAAGAAGAACCATACACTATTATTGAGATATCCTAAGTTGTTTGAACTTCCTAAAATCAAACAAACCCGTGATCAAAACCCTCTATCTGTGTGAAGAAGTTGTTGACTCTACAAGCATTATTTCTGAGTGAGAGAAGTTTGTTGGTGAAGATTTTCATTGGTGTTGAAGTCTGTGTGATTAAGGAACCCAAGATCATCATCCCCTCCTCTATTTTGTAGAAGCCTCTGTGTGATCCTTCGATTATAACTTAGTGGAATTTCTCCAAGTGTTCAAGGAGAAGAAGGACGTAGCTGGGATTACACCACCCAGTGAACCTTATAAATTCTTGTGTTATTTACTATTATTTACAGTTTTATTATTTGACTTTATATTTTATTATTTATTCTGAAACAGATAAGAAAAACGGTTAAGCGACTATTTGACCAAAACGAACGCAAAAACATTAAAAATCATTTCCGTCGTGTTAACCCTGATTACGCGATCTGAGCGTTACCTTACTTTGGTAAATTGCTAAAATTACTAAGTCTAAGTTATCTTTACTGTAGCGCCTGACCCAAGCGTTCAGGTCTCTAAGCGTTCAAACATTTAAAAGTGATACGAATTTTTGCAGTTGAAAAAGATTTCAGGGTCTATTCAACCCCCCTTCTAGACCCTTTCGTATGCCACTTGGAACCACCATTCCCAATTCTCGTACGAGTTCTTCAAATTGAATTCAGGCGAGAAAATTCTCAGGCCCCACTTTAATCCAGCTCCATACAAAGGCTTTAAAAGGTTCAAGGATTTATTCACTGTTGAAGCCGATCTTTTTATCCTGCTTAGCAACTTTAGCGCTTCCCTTACTGTTGATGCTCTTGGCGTGGACTCTTTTTCTAAAGAATTCTGTATAAACATATAAGAAAATCAACATTTCAACATTATTTTCACTCCTGCAAATGGTCAATCGTACGCATTCATAAATGGGATTGAAATTATCTCAGTGCCCCCGATCTTTATTATTTTCACGGAGGAGATGTTAATGGAGTCTTCCAAGTGGTTGGTCAAGAGTCTCTGGTACTTGTTGATAACAGCACTGCACTTGAAATAGTCCACCGACTACACATCAAACATGATTCTGCATAATCTTCAGCTGATGATACTAGTGACATCTTTGTGATGTGGGAAATGGTTAATAACCGAAAAGCAAACAATATTACCTGGAGAGTATCTGTGGATGTGGGATTCAAGTACTTGGTCAGGCTTCATTTCTTGAAGCTAGGATTCAAGATGGCAGAGACTGCTGGTTTGATGTTTAAAATATACATTAATGAAATGATTGCCAATACTAATTATGTTGGCACAGTCAGCAAAGGCGATGAAGATAATAGTATCCCCTGGTTTCAGGACTACATAGTGATGATGAAAGGGCGCAAACAAGAGGGTAAACGGGATCTCTTGATTCACCTGCAATCAAATGATGAATTCATTGATGGATATGGACCCCTTAAAGGATTTGAAATAATGAAGTTGAGCAACCCAGAAAATAGTTTGGCCAGCCCACATCCCTTGCCTTCACCAAATGATTCATCACATGGGACTATTCAAAATTTACGCCAAGTAATTGGTCACAGGAACGCAGTTGCAACTGTTGCAATAACAATTTTGGCTTTTGGTAAACATCACAATTCATATGTTAGTTCAAATTGGGGAAGCTACTTCTGCAGAGGAGAAAAATATGCCATCAGCCAGGGCTGAGCGACTTTGTCGCTGATTTTCACTAGCAGAGATTCAGTTAGCCAATAGAAGTTTCAGTGATGCACATCTCATTGGAAGGGGCGGGTTTGTTAAAGTTTACAAAGGCGTCATTGATAATGGGCGAGAGACTGTGGCCATAAAGCGGTTAAAATCAAATTCCAAGCAAGGGGCGCGTGAGTTTTTGACAGAGATTGAAACACTAACTGAACTCCGTCGTGTGAATCTAGTCTCTCTTATTGGCTACTGCAATAAGCATAAGGAAATGATTCTTATTTACGAGTACGTAGCCTGTGGTACTCTGGCTGACCACCTTTACAAACTTGCAAGGAACAATGATAACAGTTCATCTCTGACGTGGAAGCAACGCTTGAACATAAGCATTGGAGCTGGTCGAGGGTTGGACTATCTTCACACTGGACACTCACTCATACATCGCGATGTGAAGGCTTCAAATATTCGGTGGATGAAAATTTCACTGCTAAAGTTTCAGATTTTGGCTTGGCCAAACACGAAAACAGAAGCAAGTTACAAAGCCATGTTAGCACAAATGTCAAGGGCACATTTGGTTACCTTGACCTGCACTATTTAACCACCCGTAAACTAACCAGGAAGAGCGACACATATTCTTTTGGGGTGGTGTTGTTAGAAATATTGTGTGGAAGACCAGCATTGGATACAAGGGTGGCAGAGGATGAGCATGTTCTGGCCAAGTGAGCTCGAGAAAACATCAATACTGGAAAAATCGGTGAGATTGTAGCTTCAAATCTCAGGGACGAAATCTCAAAAGAAAATCACTAGTACCAAACAGGATAACAAGTCATTTGAATGATGATCTTCGTCCATGCAATAACGAAACTAACTTACCAGGTAGCAATGGGCAACTCAGGATGGCCTCCACGGATGTGCTGAATTTTGCAACTCCTACATTTGTTGACAACAAAGTGTTTACTAGTGAGCCATCGCGAAGAAAAGAAAAACTGTCACGACTTTGGCTGTGGGTTGCTTTTTGGAAAAGAGTTAAAACATCCACAAAAAATGAGTTGTTATTATCAGTTACAAATTTATTTGTCAATACAAGTCTTAGAAACATTTCCTACTCATTTTTTGATGTTCAGACCTTCATGGTCTACTATATCTTATGTTTTTCGAAGTGTCTAAAATGCTTGGGAATGGCTTCAAGTTCACTCAAATTTGTCTTTGAATGGGAAACTCGAGCCGTTAGCCCGAACTTGAATAGATAGTGCCACCATATGAATATTCTTTACGATGTTGTTTTCTCTTATTGAACCCATCTGCTCCTTCACTGGCTGTACTTCTTGATTAACATTTTCAAATTTCTTAGTTGCCATAGTTGAACTTATCAGAGATTTTTGTTAGGAAACGCTGCAGCCTATCATACCACAGAAACAGCACAAATGGACGATTATAATGCAGCAGATGCCGGATTGATGTCCCTGCCAATCCAGTAGATGAATTTAAGGACATTACTGATAATTTTGGTCCAAAGTCCTTTATTGGTGAGGGGTTATATGGAAAAGTATACCATGGAGTTTTGAGAAATGAACGGGCTGCATCAATTAGAAAGTTAGACTCCAGCACGAAGCCAGATCATAAATTTCTAGCACAGGTTTCTCAGTAACACTATCCGTTGATATAGCAGCATAAAATATAACTTCCGATAAGAATAGATGTTGTTTAATACATGCTTCTGCAGGTTTCTAAGATATCCAACGTAAAGCACGAAAATGTGGTTGAGCTACTTGGTTATTGTGTAAATGGTGGTCTGCGAGTCTTAGCTTATGAGTACGCTCCACGCGGCTCCCTATATGACATTCTTCATGGTGAATTCATGTTAATTTTTTCATAGTGAGGACATTCTTTTAGGCTCTTTAGGCTGGAGTTGATAGACGTTGCTAGAATTCATTTTATAAATTTTGCTTTCGTTAAGTTGGGGCTGTGCCCATCTCAATATCATTTCATCATGATTTTTATCTTGTATGCACTAATTATCCTAATTTTTAATATAGGACGGAGAGGTTTCAAAGACGCACAACCAGGTCCGGTTCTGCCAAAGAGTCAAAATTGCTTTTGGGGCTGCAAAAGGATTAGAGTACTTGCATGAGAAGGCACAGCCTCCTAGTATTCATGGTGACTTCCAGTCCAGCAATGTTATGATTTCTGATGATGATGTTGCTAAGATCACTGATTTTGAGTTATCAAATCAAGCCTTTTACACGGAAACTCGTCTTGATTCTTATCGTGTTCTTGTGACATTTGGTTATCAATGTCCCGAGTATGCCCTTTTTCTTTTGGAGTCCATCAACTATAGTTTCAGTGAACTGATTTACTTTGCCAACTGGAAAAATAAAAATCTAATTTTTGTCTGATTTCTTTTTGGTCTTTTTCATTTTTATTTTGGGTGGTAGATACGCAATGACTGGCCAGATAAGTTTGAAGGGTGATGTTTACAGCTTTGGTGTGGTACTCTTGGAACTCTTGACCGGCCTTAAACCAGTTGATCATACACGGCCAAGGGGGCAGCAGAGTCTTGTGACATGGGTATGCAATTTGCCTTCTGTATATTATACATATATACTATAAACTGATTAATGTGGCAATTTAATGCAAGTGATACCAAATCTCAGTGAAGACAAGGTAAAGCAATGTGTCGATCCCAGACTGAACGGAGAAAACCCTCAAAAGGCAGTTGCAAGGGTAAATGAGTTGTTTAATTTGCTAAATAATCTATGTTCAACTGACTTCTTGTTTGGATGAGACTCATCTAATAGTGTGGCATGTGTTGGGTCCCACCTATGTGGGTGGCCATATGTGTATATATATATATATATATATATATATAATATCGTATATTGTTAAAAAATAGAACAGGGGTGGCTGTTTTTGTTGAATAAATGGGCAGCCATTTTTTTTGAATTAAAAGAAAGCAAAACCATTTGCATACCCCCTGGTTTGGACGACAAGTTGCATGGCAATTTACTCAATTGCCATGCAAACTTACCTATAAATACCAACCCTTTCTCTCATTCTAAAACACACCATCAACGAGAGCTAGAGAGAGAAATAGAGAGAAAGAGAGAAAAAATAAGAGGGAAAAATTGGGAGAAGAAAAATAAGATTGAGAGAGTGTTCTATTTTTCTTCTACAATTCCAAGTTTCTAAACTTGATGTATTTGTAATCCAAGGGATATTCTCTTGAAGATTTTGTGTATCCCCTAATTAGTTTAGGGAGAAATTGTGTAAGCCCATTATTGTTATAGTGGAAGTTTTTGACTTCGGTCCCGTGGTTTTTTCCCGATTTGGGTTTTTCACGTAAAAACTCTTATCTCGTTTATTCTATTTCTTTCTATCGTACTATCGTTGGTGTGGTCCCATTTTTATCCAGTTAGTGGGGAAAAGAATTATATCGCTTCCGCGTTACGCCGGTGTCATTTATTTTGGCACTCTTTCCCAACAAGTGGTATCAGAGCCACGTTCATATTTGAGGTAACAGATTAAAAATGGAGGAGTCATCATCTATTGGTGGGATGTTCAAACTGAACGGATCGAACTACTCAATCTGGAAACTGAGTATGTTAGATCTTCTCTATTGCAAGGATTTGTACTTGCCCTTGCAGGGAGATAAATCTAAACCAAACGATATGAGTGCAGATGAGTGGACCATCTTGCACAGAAAGACGGTCGGGTTTATCCGACGCTTTCTTGAACACAGTATCTTCCATCATTTTGCAAATGAGGAAAAGGCTGATGTTCTATGGAAAAATATAGAGGCTATGTTTGAGAGGAAAAATGCCTTAAACAAAGCTTCTGTTATCAGAATAATTGTCCGGCTTCGGTACAAAGAGGGCACCAGCATGACGGAGCATCTTAATGCTTACCAGGGCTTAATAAATCAATCCATCAACATGAAGATACCTCTTGGTGATGAAGTGATTGCTTTATTATTGCTCAGCTCATTACCAGATAGTTGGGATACCCTCGTGGTGTCAGTCAGCAACTCAGCTCCCAATGGAGATTTGACCTTGCAAGTGGTCAAAGATTGCCTTCTAAACGAAGAGTCCAGAAGAAAGGAGCAGGCGTTCAGTACCGAGCAAAATGCCTTGGTGACTAAAAATTCTGACAGACGAGGAAGAAACAAAAGTAGAGGTCCTCAGCACCAGAGAGACAAATCCAGGGGGAAGTCCAAGTTCAAAGGAGATTTCAAATGCCATTATTGTGGTGGTCCAAACCTCTACGAAAGAGACTGCAGAAAGAAGAAAAGAGATCAAAAGAATGGAAATAATGAAAACAAGAAAGATGACAAAGACACCACAACTGTGGCAACTGATGGTGATGTTGTCATTATCTGTGATGACGCATGTGTCAGTTCATCATGCCAAGAAACAGATTGGATCATTGATTCAGGAGCCTCGTATCATATCACCCCACATAGGGATATGTTCACATCGTACACGAGTGGTAACTTTGGCAGAGTCAGAATGGCCAATCATGGTGTGACAGAGGTTATCGGCATGGGGAACATTAACTTGGAAACTGACACAGGCTGCCGACTCATTCTGAGAGACGTCAGACATATTCCTGACATTCGGCTCAACATTATTTCCACTGGCAAGCTAGATGATGACGGCTATGTCAGTAACTTTGGTGAAGGAAAATGGAAGCTCACCAAAGGTTCTCTGATTACTGCAAAGAGTAAGAAAAAGAACTCACTCTACCTGATGCAAGCAAAATTATCCAATGGAGAGGTGAATGCAGCAGTCAATAATTCCTCCATTGAGCTATGGCATAAGAGGCTTGGACACTTGAGCCAAAAAGGCATGCAACTTTTGGCTAAGAAGAAACTCCTACCTGACGTCAATGGGATAGAGCTACAAACTTGTGTTGATTGTTTAGCAGGAAAACAGCACAGAGTTGCGTTCAAGAGCTTCTATCCGTCCAGAGAATCACATCCTCTGGACTTGGTGCATACTGATGTATGCTATATGAAAGACAAAACACTTGGTGGTGCAGTGTATTTTGTCAAATTCATTGATGATCTCTCTAGAAAGGTCTGGTGTTTTGCTTTGAAATCTAAAGACCAGGTTATAACAGTCTTTAAGCATTTTCAAACAAAAGTTGAACGAGAAACCAGAAGGAAGCTGAAGTGTATTCGTTCAGACGACGGTGGCGAATACCAGGGTCTATTTGAATAGCATTGTCGTGACCATGGTATCAGGCTTGAGAAGAGTGTTCCAAAAACTCCACAACACAATGGTGTGGCGGAGAGGATGAACATGACAATTTGTGAGCGGATCAAATGTATGTTATCACACTCAAAATTGCCCAAATCCTTTTGGGGTGAAGCAATGAGGACTGCAGTTGACTTGATCAACCTTTCTCCATCAGCTCCTTTGGATGGTGACATTCCAGACAGAGTTTGGTCAGGGAAAGATGTTTCCTATAAACACTTGAGAGTGTTTGGCTGCAGGGCGTTTGTTCATATTCCAAAAGATGAAAGATCCAAGCTTGATGACAAAACCAAACCGTGTACCTTCTTGGGCTATGGCCATGAAGAGTTTGGTTACAGACTTTGGGACCCGGTGAACAGAAAATTTATCAGAAGCAGAGATGTTGTGTTTCTTGAGGAACAAACATCTGATGATATAAAACAGAGCGAGAAGAGAGAATCTTCTCACGAAGTTCCTGATGACTTAGATCCAGTTCCTTCACATACAACTCGGGATCACGGGGGAGATGTACAGGGCGAGCCAAATGATACAATTGATGATGAACCAGTTGATGATCAGGTGCCACCAATATAGACTGATGATCCAGTTCTGCCACAAGAGGCGACGGTTAGAAGGTCAACCAGACAGACACGTCCTTCGACCAGATATAATCCAGATGAGTATGTGATGCTCACTGATGGGGGAGAACCAGAGAGTTACCCAGAGGCCATATCACATGATCAGAGAGATATGTGGATGGAGGCCATGAAAGAGGAGATGAAATCCTTACAAGAAAATCACACCTATGACTTGGTGAAGCTGCCTAAAGGCAAGAGAACACTAAAAAATAAGTGGGTGTACAAGTTGAAAAATGTGGAACATAGCTCACAACCCAGATATAAAGCAAGGCTGGTTGTGAAGGGTTTCAATCAGAAAAAGGGTGTTGATTTTGAAGAAATTTTCTCACCAGTGGTGAAGATGTCTTCGATCAGAGTTGTTCTTGGGATAGCTGCCAGTCTCAATTTGGAGATTGAACAACTTGATGTGAAGACTGCATTTC
Organism: Buddleja alternifolia; assembly: GCA_019426215.1. Lineage (NCBI taxonomy): Eukaryota > Viridiplantae > Streptophyta > Magnoliopsida > Lamiales > Scrophulariaceae > Buddleja > Buddleja alternifolia. Next base: position 12,214,505 of record CM033391.1, on the reverse strand, counting down.
TTCATGGAGATCTAGATGAAGAAATCTACATGGAGCAGCCGGAAGGGTTCAAAGTTAAAGGAAAAGAAAACCTGGTGTGCAGGTTGAAGAAAAACTTGTACGGTCTGAAGCAAGCTCCGAGACAGTGGTACAAGAAATTTGACTCATTCATGACAGACCATGACTACACGAGAACCAGCTCAGATCACTGCGTATTCTTTAAGAAATTCTCAGATGGAGATTTTATAATTCTACTGTTATACGTTGATGACATGCTGATTGTAGGTCATGATGCCAGCAAGATTGAGAAGCTGAAGAAAGAACTTGGAAAGTCTTTTGCGATGAAAGACTTGGGTCCGGCTAAGCAGATCCTTGGAATGAAAATCTCTAGGGATAGAGCTGACAAGAAGCTCTGGTTATCTCAAAAACAGTACATTGAGAAAGTTCTTGAAAGATTCAACATGAGTAAATCTAAAGCGGTTAGTACTCCACTTGCGGGTCATTTCAAACTCAGCTCCGCACAATGCCCCACAAGTGAGGAAGATAAACAAGAGATGAAGAAGATAGCATATGCTTTTGCAGTTGGCAGTTTGATGTATGCTATGGTATGTACTAGACCCGATATTGCTCATGCAGTTGGCGTAGTTAGTCGCTATCTATCTAACCCTGGCAAGGATCACTGGGAAGCAGTGAAATGGATAATGCGGTATCTGAGAGGCACTTCGAGACTATGTTTAAGGTTTGGTGATGGCCAAACTATTTTAGAGGGGTACACAGATGCAGACATGGCTGGAGATATTGATTCCAGGAAGTCCACGTCCGGATACTTGATTATCTTTGTAGGGGGAGCTATTTCTTGGCAGTCAAAACTTCAAAAATGTGTGGCATTATCCACAACAGAGGCCGAGTACATTGCTGTGACTGAAGCATGTAAAGAGGTGTTGTGGTTGAAGAAGTTTCTAGAGGAGTTGGACTTGAAGCAGGAAAAGTATAGGCTCTACTGTGACAGTCAGAGCGCGATCCACTTGAGTAAAAATTCGACTTTCCACTCAAGGTCCAAACACATAGATGTGAGACCATTGGATCCGGGATGTTCTTGACGAAAAATTGATACAGCTTGATAAAGTGCATACGGATGATAATGGCGCAGATATGCTCACAAAGTCTTTGCCAAGAGAAAAGCCTGAAGTCTGCAAAAGCGAATCAGGCTTGGTTGTGCCTCCCACATGAGCTGGAGGGGGAGAATTGTTGGGTCCCACCCATGTGGGTGGCCATATGCGTATATATATATATATAATATCGTATATTGTTGAAAAATAGAACAGGGGGTGGCTGTTTTTGTTGAATAAATGGGCAGCCATTTTCTTTGAATTAAAAGAAAGCAAAACCATTTGCATACCCCCTGGTTTGGACGACAAGTTGCATGACAATTTACTCAATTGCCATGCAAACTTACCTATAAATACCAACCCTTTCTCTCATTCTAAAACACACCGTCAACGAGAGCTAGAGAGAGAAATAGAGAGAAAGAGAGAAAAAATAAGAGGGAAAAATTGGGAGAAGAAAAATAAGATTGAGAGAGTGTTCTATTTTTCTTCTACAATTCCAAGTTTCTAAACTTGATGTATTTGTAATTCAAGGGATATTCTCTTGAAAATTTTGTGTATCCCCTAATTAGTTTAGGGAGAAATTGTGTAAGCCCATTATTGTTATAGTGGAAGTTTTTGACTTCGGTCCCGTGGTTTTTTCCCGATTTGGGTTTTCCACGTAAAAACTCTTGTCTCGTTTATTCTATTTCTTTCTATCGTACTATCGTTGGTGTGGTCCCATTTTTATTCAATTAGTGGTAAAAGAATTATATCGCTTCCGCGTTACGCCGGTGTCATTTATTTTGGCACTCTTTCCCAACAGCATGCTGTTCTACATAACGCCTAAAACGACCTTTTCATACTTTCATGTATATGTAGTATCATAAATATGACTAATAATGCTTCATGATTATGAATATTTTTCTTCAACCAAAAGGCTGCAATTGCTGCCCTGTGTCTGCAGTACAAAGCTGACTTCCGCCCGAACATGAGCATTGTCGTAAAAGCTCTCCAGCCTTTGTTGAATGCTCGATCTGTTCCTCCTACTGAAATACCAAACTTGTGAATTCCTTTTCTCTGCTAAAACCTCGTTATCGGACCAATGTGAGTAATGTACCATGCATTGCAAACTGCATTTATGAGATTTTATTCTCATTTTTCTCATTAAATTTCAAGGTTGCAGCAGAGTCTTTCAGCATTGGTATCCCAAATATAAATTGATGTAAAATGAACATTGTGAAAACTATGGGGATTTAATCTGATTAAATTTGGAGTCCAATCCAATAGAATTGGAGTTTACCAACTTCTATATATGGACTATGGACGTGTCCCGAAGGCTTTATGATGGAGCTTGTGAAGTCTGATAAAATGAACTAATGTAAAAAGAGATCATGATTGAGATCCAACATATCTATACCTATACTACTATAAAAGTATGGATCTTTAAAGTGTTTCTTTCAATTGAAAAAAGACACATTTACCCTCGATACTTAACTATTGATTAATAAGTGAGTAATTGTTCCTATTATTGTATGATAAATATGGTTATGTCTTTTAAACATCTATGGTTATTATTATTAAGCATAAAAAATATAATAATCTCTCAATTTCGATAATCTCCGAAATTTCAAATATGAGATATGCCTATAAGTGTTTTGAAGCTTAGTGTCTTTTCCCGCTAATCATATCTTCTTGAATTGAGTCAAATCATGGAACCAATTGGTAGAAGAAATATTCACATGTAGGAAGTTGAAAAACGGGGCTTTCTTATGAAATATGTGTTATGAAAAGTTGTACACAAGTTGAAAATTAAAAGTCAGAGTTTTGTTTTATTTTATTTTATTAGGTGTAGCATGTCAAAGGCCATTTAGCAAAATAATTCTGCACCTGTTGGGAAGTTGAAAGGTGCAATTTTTTTTTCTTTAGCAAAATTTATTATTCATTAATTTGGAAAGAAATGGGGGGTTGCCTTTACTATTCGTTAGCTTTTCAAGGAAGTGAAAGATTTTTATATGTTGTAATAAATATTAGATGTTTATACGTTGTAATATAAGAGCCTTCATGGATACAAACAGGTCAGAGGAAACAACGAGAAAGTCAGTCCATGATGATGACATAAAAAGAACGTGTATATATAGTTTATGATATATGCCTTTCAGAGTTGCATAAGAATCCTTTCATGTATTTAGTGATGAAGATCATCGTTGAAGGGCGCCAAAACTCTTCTTAGTGTAACTATTACATATGGAAAACTTTGTTTTCATGATTGATAAGATCGTGATAATCTTTTTACATTGTAGCCGCCAGAGATTGTGCTAGAATTCAAATTGTTTGATTTGAATTTTTTTTATTAAGTACAGAATTGTTCAGACAATGTGTGTTAATTCTTATCGTAATTGAGAGGTTTGTATGGAAATAAATAATTGGTAATGCATGAAATTTGGATCCTTGATTTTTGAGACGCATGATCAACATAATTATGTTGTTGACAACATGCCTTTATGCTAAATTTTATGTTAAATTAGAAATTTTCACAAAAGGTGTTTAGATTTCTCTTTTTTTTTTTTCACATTAGCAATTCTGAATAGAGAGGAATTCGTATTTATGGCCTATGGGGTTCCTACATCAATCCTTATGATTTGAGAAAAAATAAGGTAAGTGTTCTATAGAAGTAGGATCTTTTTCATGTTCTTCTAAGGTATTTTTTGAAGTATGCTAGACTAAATTTTTAAATAATGTTACGGTCACAGAGAATTCAAAATAATACAAGGGACTATTTTTTGATTAGTCTAGGCATATGGGTTTTAGAATTATATCATTGTTTTTAAAATTTTGCAAGTTTCTGTTAAATGTTTTTTAGCTTTATTATTGCAATGACATTTGGTGATATTTTGAGAATTTTTTATTCCCATTAGATTACATAATGTAGTTTAGGCTTTTTCACTTAAAATTTAAGGAACCTTAGTTAGTGTTTATTAAATATAAATTCAATTAAAAAGTTAAATGAGGAGTTGTCCGTACCAATCTATCAAACATGAGAAGTGTGGATGTCAAATGTTCATAGTTCAATGCACAATTCTCCCAATCATAATTTTATCTTTCTATCATTTAATTTTATTTCCTCAAAAAGAGATATCGACTCCAACATTTACTTTTGAAATGATATTATGAGAATTGGATGTCCACGTGCAACACACGTATTTTATGCTAGTTTTATATAGATGTAGTTATAGTTTTAGATCCCAGTCGGAAATACATTGGATGTATTTTTTCAACATTTATAAAATCAATAAAAATCTATACATTGGTAATTTAATCTTTTTGCGCAAGGAACCATCTCCGAAATCTGATTGTTAGGGCTCTGTTTGTTTATGTTTTTGAGATGAAATTCTGAAAATTTCTCGGGGAATGCGTACTACATGGATTCGTGTGAGAATTGATGTGATGTGTGTTGTGTTTGTTTATGTTTTTAAATAGTGGTTGAGATTTGTAAAATATGAGTTAAATAATTGAGTTAGTTATTTGTTGTACAGAGCTATTATGTGAATACCAAATGCTTGTGAATAAGATAGATAAATGACCACGTTAATTTTAATATTACTATCTTTTGAAATCATTGAAATTGAAATGTAGTAGTAATATAGAGAAAACGTGGAAGAATTGAATAGAAAAGTAATGATTGGCAGGAAATACTGTTGATTGATAAATGTGCGAAAGCTTGATATAGTGAGTTATGGTAGTTTCTATGTGAGGAATTTGGAGAATTAAGTATATTCTTAAATGAAACTAGTTTTGTGTACTCACGGACTTTTAGAAGTTTCCTGATTCCAGTATTGAAAATGGGTACATTTGAAAACATAAACACACAGAGGCCTAGACTTTTCTTGAGCATTTATTTATTGCATTTTCAAACCAATGCATTTTTGTCAACATTGTGATGCTAAGAAATTCCAATATGAACTACCGTGCTTTTGTTGTGACAATGGAAAGATAAAACTTACTACTACTGAAGTTCCACCAGAACTACTCCATCTTTTTACAGATTTGGAGTCATCAGAGGCTACACAATTTCGAAAGAATATTCGAGTTTACAATAGTGTATTTTCTTTTACTTCATTCGGCGCAAAAATAGATAAGAACCTCGCATCTTCAACTCAAGGGATTTATACCTTCAAAGTAGTGGGCCAAGTTTACCATGGTCTCCCTGGATTGGTGCCCAATGACGATGGTCCGTCTCACTTTCAATTATATTTCTGGGATGTCAACAATGAACTACAAAATAGAATGAATATATTGGATGGTGCAGACCTTAACGAAGATACAATGAAGAAGTTGATGAAAATCATGGAAAAAAATCCATATGCAGTGTTATTGAGGAGGATAAATGATGTTTCATCCATTGATGAAATAAAATTGCATATCTGTAAAAATGCCGGATTAGACCAACGTCGGTATAACTCACCAACGGCTGATGAAGTTGCTGCCATATGGGTAGAAGGAAATAATCCTAACATACCATATGAGAGAGATATTATTATACATGCACACGATGGTCGACGCCACAGAATCAAGCATTACTTTGGTTGTTACGATCCGTTACAGTATCCCCTTCTTTTTCCAAATGGAGAGAACGGCTGGCACCAAAATATTCGGAAGTACAATACCAGTGCTAATAATGAACCAATGCAAGAGAGTTCTTCGGCCCAAGCAAGTTTCTCTTCAGTTCAGAATATCATTAATCGGGAACAACAAGGTATTTTTAACTTTTCTTTCGTATCAATGGATTATACAAATATCATACGAATTCATGTTATATTACATAGCCATGTGCATGGAAAAAATAGAATCTTATAAATGAACAATGTCCTTTCATAATTTATTTTAAAATTTGCAAATAAGTTTTCATATGTGTATGACTACTGAAAAATAAGCATTATATGTTATGAAAAACCATCTTAAAGACAATACATGCAAACATAGAGGGTATAATATATTCCAAAAACAATATATATATTAGTTTGACCAATGATGCTTTTTGTTTTTTTGCATAAATTCTAACACTTCCAATATTGTATAATCTATAATTTTTAGGTGTCAGTAGAGAAAGTAACAAGATGGTCTCATGTCGAGAATATTATTGCTACAAGTTGCAAATTAGAGATCAGACAATTCTTTTACTTGCTAGGAGGTTGTTTCAACAATATGTTGTGGATATGTATATCAAACTTGAAACAACAAGATTGGACTATTTTCGAAGGAATCAGGCAGAGATGAGAGCTGAGTTTTACCAAGGTATAGTAGACAGTGTTGTTAATGGTGAAACTAGAGGTAGCGAAGTTGGGCAAAGAATTGTTCTTCCAGCATCTTTTATTGGAGGACCGAGGGACATGCGCCGTAGATATCTTGATGCAATGGCACTGGTTAGAAAGTTTGGGAAGCCAGATCTTTTCATCACAATGACTTGTAACCCCGAGTGGAAGGAAATAAAAGACAATCTCAAAAATGGTCAACAAGCTCAGAATCGACCAGATTTAACATCAAGGGTATTTCGAGCAAAATTACAAGACTTGAAAGATCAAGTCATTAATAAAGAGATCTTTGGAAAAGTGGCTGCCTATGTGTACGTAATTGAGTTCCAAAAGCGAGGATTGACACATGTTCACATGTTGATCATATTGAAGTCTTCATACAAAATCAACACTCCTGATCAATTTAACTACTATGTTTCTGCTGAACTCCCTGACAGAGAAAAACATCCTCGACTATATGATTTGGTGGTGAAACATATGATGCATGGTCCTTGTGGAAACATGAATAAAAACAATTTTTGTATGATTGATGGTCAATGCAAAAGTCACTATCCCCGTGCATTTTGTGAGAGAAGTACACAAGGAAAAGATGGATATCCAATTTATAGAAGGAGAAATGATGGTCGTACAGTTGAAGTGAGACGTTCAAAGCTTAACAATCAATGGGTAGTCCCTTATAATGTTTACCTTTTGTCAAGGTACGATTGTCATATTAATGTTGAAGTATGCTCTGGATTAACAGCTGTGAAGTACCTATACAAGTATATATACAAGGGACATGACAAAGTTGCAGTTTATATTTCTCACGGTGAAGCGGAAAATGTTGTCGATGAAATCCGACAATTTCAAGATGCACGATGGGTGTCAGCACAAGAAGCAATGTGGAGAATTTATGAATTGGATTTGAATGAAATATCTCCTGCAGTGATCAATTTACCACTACATTTTCCGAATAAACAATCTGTCACGTTTTGGAAGAACCAGAATTTGCAAAATGTTATGCAATGGGATCATGTGTCTAAGACGATGCTAACCGAGTTTTTTCAAACGTGTGCAACAGATGTTAAAGCAAGAGGTTACCTATATAGTGAGTTTCCAGAGCATTATGTATGGGATAAAAGAAGTGTTGGCGAGAAAGAAAAAGGGAAAAGTTATTGGTCGTGTAAATGGAGCCAATCCCGTGGAAGGAGAAAGATATTATTGAGATTATTGTTAAACCATGTGAGGGGACCAACTTCATTTGATGATCTTTTAACAGTAAATGGAAAAGTATACAACACTTTCAAAGAAGGTGCTCAAATGAGAGGTTTATTGGAATCAGATAATAGCATTTTCGAGTGCTTAAATGAAGCTGTTACTTTCCAAATGCCACATGCTTTACGAAGACTCTTTGCAACTATTTTGGTATATTGTGAACCTACAGAAGTAAGAAAGCTATGGGAAACATATTTTGAAGCAATGTCCGAAGACTTCAAAAGATACAACAGTACTACTGTAGAAGAACAAGTATCAAAAACATTACAAAGTATCAATTTGATGTTAGAAAGTATGGGCAAGAGCATAGAACTGTATGACCTTCCACAACTCATTATTGACACAAATGAATCTCGTGAATCGTTTTCTAGAGAAATTAGTGATGAATTGTCTATTCAGATTGCACATGAGGATTACACGGCACAATTTAACTTAAATGCAGCCCAACAAAAGGCCTTCTCAACAATTATGGATTGTGTGAACTCAAAAAAAAGTGGAATTTTCTTTGTTGATGGGCCAGGAGGAACAGGGAAAACATATTTGTATCGCGCTTTGCTGGCATATGTAAGACCAAAGCAAATGATTGCACTCGCAACAGCGACATCCGGAGTTGCAGCATCTATATTACCTGGTGGTCATACAGCACACTCAAGGTTCAAAATACCAATCGTTCTACATGAAAAAAGTTATTGCACGTTATCAAAGCAAAGAGGACTTGCAGAGCTATGGCGCCGAGCAAATTTAATTATATGGGATGAGGCACCAATGGCAAAACGTTTAGCTATTGAGGCTGTCGAGAGAAGTTTACAAGATATCACAGGCATCAAAGAACCATTTGGTGGGAAAGTAATTGTTTTTGGAGGTGATTTCATGCAAGTACTACCAGTAGTGCCAAGAGCCACTATTCAAGAAACTATAGATGCAAGCTTGGTAAGATCAATTTGGTTTAAACAAATGCATCGTTTGAAACTCTCTGAAAATATGAGGGCAAAAGCAGACCCTTCGTTTGGTGATTTTTTGCTAAGAGTGGGAAGGGGAACTGAACCAACGGACAAAGAAGGAAATATCAAAATTCCAGAGGATATGGTCATCAACTACGATGAAAATGATGAAGATGCATCTGAACAAAAGCTTATTGACATTATTTTCCCAAGCCTACAGGAATATGCGCATTGTTCAACCTATTTGACAAAACGCGCCATACTTGCTTCAAAGAATGAGAACGTTGACAAGTTAAATGAGAAAATCATCCAATCATTTCCTGGAATGCCTAGAACATTTACAAGCTTTGATGAAGCAGTTGATGACACACAAAACTATTATCAAACAGAATTTTTGAACTCATTAACACCAAATGGAATGCCTCCTCATCGTTTGGTTTTGAAAAAAATTTGTCCAATTATGTTATTGAGGAACTTGGACCCATCAGATGGTTTATGTAATGGTACTAGGATGGTTTGCAGGAACTTTGATGAAAATGTAATCCATGCAGAAATCACAGTTAGCCATAATTCAGGAAAGCACGTTTTCATCCCAAGGATACCTCTATCTCCAGCCGAGAATGAAGGATATCCATTTCAATTTAGAAGAAAGCAATTCCCGATCCGCCTCTGCTTTGCGATGACCATTAATAAAGCACAAGGACAAACAATACCAATAGTTGGTGTGTATTTGCCGCAACCCGTGTTCTCACATGGGCAACTCTATGTTGCATTGTCTAGAGGAACTTCAATGTCCAACACAAAAGTTTTAATTAAGCCACAAGCAATTCGAGGCATTGAAGAAACTTGGACGAAAAATGTGGTGTATCCTGAAGTTCTAAGTATAGGTACAATGCACATTCATGCAAATATATTGTATTTAAAATTCTTAAGTATTTATTGCATTTCAGAAAATACTAATGCACATCCTATCCTATTGAAAATACAGAGAATGAATGCTCTACATCGACCACTGATGCTCCAGAGACTTATTGAGGACCATGTCAATCTATTTGCTGAATATTGTATTTGTTTGCATCTTAGAATTGAGAGTTGGGTTTATCTCTGCTGCCCCCTTTATAATGATGAAATGCAGAAATCAGACTTTTCTTTAACTTGATTCTGATTGTTCCATTGTATTTGCCAAGTAATTATTACTTATCATGATTTAACACAAACTATCGCATATCGATAATCTCAAGAAATGCCCTTCACTTGAGGTGCGTATATCTTTCGCAGTTTTCTACATTAGAACAATGCTATTAAGTCATATGTAATTCTGCGGGTTTCGGTCTTAGTCCCAATATGTGTTCTCCTAGATGATTGCTAAGAGAGGAAAATTGATTCGAGAATATAATGTTGAGATTGCTTAGTTGTTTTGGAATTGAACCAGAAATATTTGCATCGACAATATCAACGTAATTAGGCTTACTAATATACCAAATTGCCATTGAATACCACCTTCATACACTACTACAGAAATGACCTAGCGGTTTTTTTGGGCCTATTACAGCGGTTTTGAACCACTGTCATAGGTCAAAACCATATGACAGCGGTTCCGGAACCGCTGTCATAGGTCACCCTATGACAGTGGTTCTATAGAAACCGCTGCAGTAAGGTGACCCTATGACAGCGGTTTCGGCGGAACCGCTGTCATAGGGTCATTTATTCAAAAAAAAAATAAATTAAATTGGACCCTATGACAGCGGTTCCGGCTGAACCGCTGTCATAGGGTGGTTTATTTATTTTTTTTTAATTTTATTTTATCGTTTATAATGTTGCCATGTCGGAATGACACGAAATTCGTACGGTCATAGCGAAATGGCATTCTGAACAAAACGCAAGAATTTTTCTTGCGCTCTCGTGATTTTAGCCATCTGAGATTGTTTAAGGCCTCAAATACGCGTTTTATTACAAAGATACGTATTTTTGTAATAAAACGCGTATTTGAGGCCTTAAAAGATCTCGGATGGATAAAATCACGAGAGCGCAAGACTAATTCTTGCGTTTTGTTGAGAATGCCGTTTCTCTATGACCTTGTGAATTTCGTGTCATTCCAACACCGCAAAATTTCAACCGAGAAATATTTTCATAAATACACAAATATACGTACACCCACACATACACAAATATACGTACACCCACACATACACAAATATACATACACCCATCAACATATACACAAATATACATACACCCATCCACATATATACATACACAAATATACACACACCCACACATACACAAATACACCCATTAACATATACACATATATGCATACACCCATGAACATATACACAAATATACATACACCCATCCACATATATACATACACAAATATTCATACACAAATATACATACACACACATACACAAATACACATACACCCACATATACACAAATATAAATACACCCACACATACACAAATATACATATATATATTTATATTTATCTAAAAAAATACCAAAACTAAATGGAAGAAGGCGGCAGCGGCGGAGGTGGGCGGCGTCGGCGGCGGCGGAGGTGGGCGGCGGCAGTCCTATACCGAGAGAGAGAGAACTAGATCTAGAAATCGAGAGAGAAACCGAGAGAGAGAGAAGTAGATCTAAAAATAGAGAGAGAAACCGAGAGGGGCGGCGGACGGCGGCGACGGCGGTGGTGAGAGAGTTGAGAGAGAGAGAGAGAGAGTGAGTGAGAGTGAGAGTGAGAGAGAGGGGGGGCCGGTTTGAAATAAACCCGCCCAAAATTTGAACTTTTGGCAACGGTTCGGCCAAACCGCTGCCAAAAGTTCAAATTTTTTTTTAAAATTTTTTTTGACACCTATGACAGCGGTTCGGCTTGAACCGCTGTCATAGGTCCGAACCGAGTGCCCCCTATTACAGCAGTTTTCAAAACCGCTGTCATAGGTGCGCTGTAATAGGACTTTTTTGTGGTAGTGATATAAATTATAACCTTAGTTGTTTACAAGAGTATTTTCATTTCATAATGATAAAATGAAATTTCATGGTTACCTTCAGCATATACTTGATATTAGAGAGATTCTCTCACTTGCTCAATATGCTGCTAAAATTGGAGATTGCAAGTTTGGATGTCTCAGTAAGAGGTTAAAAGAATTTATATAGATCCATCGACGTTTATTCCTTTTTCTGCTTGCATTTTCTTTCTTCAACGGATGGCTCGAACCAAATCAAGGTGAGCTCATCCAGTTTACCAATAAGCTCTTTTAATTAAATTGTTATTAACATGTTGTTTGGCTAAATTTATTTAAAAGAGCTTATAAGCTTTTATTGCTTATAAGATGTTTTAAGAGCTTATAAGCTCTCTATTTTATAGGTTATTAAAAAATATTTCTTATAGGTTATTAAAATATAAATTGAGGTCTCCTGAACAATTTTTAAGATGTTTTAAATAATTTATAAGCTCAGTCAAAGACTCTCTAAGCAGAAAATCTGACTATTTATTAGGTTTTTAAAATTATAGAAATTGAATTATAAGTGGTTCAAAGGTAACTATCTTCTATAAAATTTTAGGCCTAATTACAAAAATGTCCCTAATTTATGGGTCATATACAGCCCCTCCCTCGTCTTAACAAATCAGCTCCTTCCGTTAAGTTTTCGTACGAAAAATGATTACGTCATCACATAATTTTTTACCTTAACGGAAGGGAAGTTCTTGAGATCATCGAACTGCAATAGTTCGTGTTAAATACTGATAACTAATAATTACTTGGCAAACACATCAGACATCCTTTTTTGAGGGAGGTGGAAGTAATTAGACAAAGATGAGGGATGGGGTTGTATTTGCCACATAAGTTAGGAAGTTTTTTGAACTTATCCCTAAAATTTACTTAGCATTACACTACTTATTATGATTATTATATCTTGTATTGCCATAACCATTTCAAAATACTCTCGAAATTCATATAAAATGATTTTACAACAACTAAAATATTATACACAACCTTTTATCAGTATGAGAATTATTTTTCAATTATTATCTATTTATTCCACATAATTCAGGCCATTAAATGATATGTAACAGCTGCTGTCAGTTTAATATATTAGATAAAGAAGCTTAAATGTGATTTAATAATAATCAGTGTAGGATATTTATGTGGTGTGAATCATCATTAGGTAAAAATATAGCCTTTCCATTTTCTAAACTGTCCTAGAATCATAAAGGTCATTTTGTATGCCATTACCTCTGAAAATTTATTATAAACTGTTATTTACAATATAGTGTGCGTGTGTGTACAAATGTATATAATAAATATATATATATATATATACACACACACATATATATATATATATATACACACACACATATATATATATATATATATATATAGTCTAAACTGTCATTGAATTCAATGGGTCATTTTAAATGCCACATTGCCACTATCTCTCACAATTTATTACAAATTATAATTGCCATTATACCATGTGTGTATGTTTGTGTGTATATATATATATATATATATATATATCATTAGATAGACACTTCATTGCACAACCGACATACTAAATTTGGCAACAATGGAAATACCAAAATCTCCAATCATCCCCATTGGCTCACTTTCCGTAAACCAAAAAGATGTGACAATCAAAGTGCTGGTCCTACGACAAGGAATTTGCAAACCATCAAAGGAGAATTCGAAAAGCATAAGAAAACTCATATTTGTGGATGACGAGGTAATTTATTTATTCACTCGATGTACTCATCTATCAGACTCTGTGGCATGTGCTAATAACTTGCATTTTTAATACTTATCTAAATGGCATTATAGTCGATATTTACTAATTCTTTATAAATATGATTCTGAAAGTAATCATCAAACAAAATTTGTTGTTCTGCCTGTACATTGAAAATGACCAAAGAAATTAGACACTGCAAATAATCCTTTAGGTGTTTATCAGTCAATTATCTGCATGATCTAATTAGTGATGAAATTTAGGCATTAAAATTATGTATGCTTTTCATTGATCTAGCTGCCTATTAGAGACTAAATAAATTAGAAACCATAACTCATTATTTAGATTCAATCACACTTAGAAATATATTTGTTATTTTACTTCCAACTCATCTAAATGTCAACCGAAGAGTCCCTATTAACCCATCTAATGAAACCTTACCATTTTCTATCAAAATTCCTATTACTTATATTTGCAAGATTCCCAACCCATGAGAAAGTTGTACGATCCGCAAAACGAATGGCAATTGGTGTGAAACTATGGATTAAAAATAAAACTGAAATTTTAGTTTCCCCTTTATATAGTGCGTTACCTAATCTGTATATTACTTTTGCTAAATCAACTACTTTACATCTATATGAATCTTATCAATGTTATTAAAATAATTGACCAAGCATATATGCTTAATTGCAGGGAACAAAAATACATGGGATTATATTCACAAATGCATTGCAACTATTTGAAAGTAAATTGATTATCCATAAGACCTATGTCATATCAAGTCCAACCATCAGAGAGACAAATAAGAAATATCCGAACGTTAATCCTAAAATTGAGTTGGTTCTACAAGCAACTACAACTGTCACTGAAGCTCAAGAAAGCATCAATTGTCGAAATATCTCACTCGTGTTTTCAGATTTTAATGAGCTCAAGACAGATTCAGATGTGAATGAACTATTTGGTAATGCTTTAAAATAATAATTCTTCCAAAATTCTAACATTTTTTATTTATTATTAACAAATTATTCTAAATTCTAACAGATGTAATAGGATTCGTCAAGAAGATAAAACAACCATTTCAGTTTTCTAGAAACGACAACACTATAGGACATAGAAGAGAAGTTGTATTGATGAATCATAAGTAAGTGTAAATATAAAATTTCAATTTACTTTTTTTTTGGAATATTATCATATTTCTTTTCTTATCAGGTTTGATACTATTACGATAAATTTGTGGGATGACATGGCAATTGTTGAAGGCCAATGGTTGCAAAAAATTGTCGCAGACAAACCAATTGTAACCTTTTCTGGATTGAAGAGACAACTATATCAAGGTAGATTTAGGGAAAAAGGGAACTACTTTATTTATGAATTATAGTTGAAGGGTTTATTTATTAATACAAAATTGAATGAGTTAATTTAAACAAATTACATATACTCAATTTTATTACAGGTGATATACAAATGGCATCGATGTCTACAACATCTATAATTCTAAACCCATCATCTCCTGAAACGAAAATCCTCAGTTCAAGGTGATACTTTTTCTTCTTTAAATGAACTATGATAGTAAAAATTCTTTTATTAAGAACAATTTTTTTTATTATTATATATTAAACAAATATAAAATTATCAACCACATGTTAATCAGGTTGACGGGCACACAGGAAGATAAAAATATAGAGCAATTATGGATGGCTAAAAAGATCAAGGAATCTAAGGAAGTGACATTAAAACAGTTGATCAACGATCGAGCTGCATTACTTGAGGTTAGCCCAAAAAATCAAACAATTTAATTATTTAAATTCAGTTTAGCATAAAATATATATAAAAAGTTTTGTCATAATACATATTTTTTTTTTTAAATTTACCGTTATGTTGTTCAATTTTGAACTATAAAATATATGAGACGCCTCTCGACATGAACAAACTAACTTTAAGAACAATTAAAGAATGCATACTATTGCTTCAAAGCGAATGTCGAGAAAGTGGAAAACTTGTCGGCCCCTTGGTACGAAGCTTGCAACAATTGCACTCGCTCAATTTCGAAGACAATAAATGGGATACAATGCAGAAATTGCAAAGATGAACAAGTGGAAACATTTCCAAGGTATAAAAACTATCTACATTGAAAATATATCTATAATAGTAACTCAAAAAAATAATAAATTCTATCAATTACAGGTATCGACTAACCATGAACGTCACGGATGACAAAGATAAAGCAACAATTACATTGTTCGAAGATGTGGCTGCAATGTATATTGGTTGTCCTGTGACTCAGTACATAGACTCGATTTCGGAGGTATCAAATAAATATTAATATAACATTACAATTGAATAATTAAATTCCAAAAATTAACTAATGTTGTTACTATGCAGAATCATAGTTCATCTACATACTATTTAGCTTTGGAAAAGCCAGATAAGAAAGACTACAACTTTGTACTCAAGCTTGACAAAAATGTAGAAGTTCGTAGTGGAGTATTATGTGCCATAGTTGACGCAATTGGAGATTACGCACAACAAACCACAACAAAAAAGAGAGGACAAAAGGTTGCACTAGCTACTCACAAGCAGAAGAAAAAAGTCAAGAAACAATTAAAAACTGAGAAAATTACAAAAAAACAAATTGACGGGTTGCAGCTTATTGATGAAGATACAAATGAATATGAAGACCATTGCCAAGAATTATTGGGAGAAGAAAAGGATACTGAAATTAATGAACAAATGAAACGACATAAGAAGAGAGCTGCAAAAACGGTTGCAAGTCAAGAAAACTCAGACTCAAACAACGATGAGTTGCAAATTATAAGAGTTAATGGAAAAAGTATGTGGACGTTGATGATGATGATACATTAGCAAATTTATTCGCCAAGAGAAAAGAGACAACAAGTTCCAAGGGCAAGCGAGTAGCAAAAGCAACATTAAAGAAGATCAAAATAGAGAAAGATTGAATATATATATATATATTTTTTTATGCATCTAACAATTTGTATTAAAAAAAATTAGGTGATTTTGGAGGTCCAAAAAATATTATTGGATCTCCACTATACACTAATTTAATTTAATATTGGAACACCATTCTTACTAAAAAAATCCATTTATTAGGAATTACAAACTAGCCAAATAATGGTAAGATTAACAAGAAAACTATGTCATTACAACAAGTAATAAATAATTGAAAAAATATACGGGCATCCACGTGCAACGCACGTGCTTTATACTAGTACTACTATAAAAGTATGGATCTTCAAAGTGTTTCTTTCAATTGAAAAAAGACACATTTACCTTCGAATCTGAATTCATTGCCTTAGCGGCTGCGGCTAAAGAAGGAGAATGGCTTAGGGACCTGATGATAGAAATTCCTATTTGGCCTAAACCAATGCCTCCTGTTTCAATCTTGTGTGATAATGAAGCTACATTATCACGGGCATATAACAAGATTTATAATGGTAAGTCTAGAAACATAAGTCTACGACATAGTTATGTCCGAGATCTTATCGGAAGTGGTACCATATCAATAACATATGTTAGGTCAAAGGAGAATTTGGCTGATCCCTTCACCAAAGGCCTTGCGAGGGATGTGGTTTGGAAAACCTCAAGGGAGATGAGCTTAATAGCTTTGTAAAAGGTAACCTACAGGTCGAAACCAATCAATTCTTGGATAGTATCCAATTCAATTGATTTAATGGAAAAACACTTGTAGTTAAAACCGAAAATGCACAAACATATAGAATTTAATTCTATACCATCTCAAGGTAGTGCATGCTTGTATGAAAAAGAGGATGAGATAAATCTCTTAATGAATCTATGTCCATTTTGGAAAGTGTAAATCATACAAGTACACTTGATTAGATTCACCTATGTAAGTGAGGAAGTTTGGCCGCTTCTGCGAGATTGGAAGCTTATCTCTAAGTCACTTATTAATCTTGAGATTGTCGCACAAGGCCGTTAAAGTGCGAGCAAGTTGAATGAGCTGTTTGTAAATTGTACGTCTAACATGTGCTAGTATCCACTATGAATATTTGATTCAAAGTTTTTACTATCACAATATTCGGGTACCTGAAACGTGCTAGACTATGTAAAGGTTCAAGTCGAAAGACACCTTTATTGAAGTGCAAAATATTGTTAAAATAGAAATTTTGGAAATTGTGTGGAATTTCGAAAATTGGGGGGGATTGTTGGAATTTTGGTAATAACTGTTTGTATAAAACAAAGTGTTAAATGAAGAATTAAATAGAACTTGTTTGGAATATTTATGAGGAAGTTCTTTATCCCACATAGGAAAAGTAAGTAAGTTGAAGTGGGTATTTAATACATGTACTTTCTTGAATACTTAAATTGATAAGCTAAAAGGGAGTGGAGGGATCACCCACGCCACCCCCACCGCGCGCCGCGACCCGTGGACCGCGGTCGTGGCCGAGGCCGGTGCCGGGTCGGACGGGCGGGCCGTGCAGTGGCCAGTGCTCGCGTGCCGTCGGTGGTCGTGGTCTATCTTTTTGCTGAAAATTCTAATTTAAGTATGGAAAAGTCACAAAGTGTGCCAAAATTTAAACTTTTTGACCGTTAAAAATGAAATGGTTTAAGTTTGGCGCCATAACACTTCAGCTTGAACGAAAAGGTGCAACCTTTTCGTTCAACAGCCTATCTGAAGCAATGTGATTTTTCAGTGATGACTTTACGTTTTCTATATATATCTAACCCCTGAAATCCGAAATTACTACTTCATTACATTAAAATATACAATTTTCGTTTTCTTTGAATCTGCTCTATTCAAGAATATTCAAAAACTGCTACTTGAATATTGTATTATCTGTTTTATTTTGGGAGACTTATTTGTTGAAACCTAGCAGTAAAAGGGTACAAATAAAGTCTTAAAGAAAGAACAATCCTCGACTCGGGCAGAATCTCGGTTACAATTTCTTCAACATCAATTAGAAAGTTAGACTCCAGCACGAAACCAGATCATAAATTTCTAGCACAGGTTTCTCATTAACACTATCCGTTGATATAGCAGCATGAAATACAACTTCCGATAAGAATAGATGTTGTTTAATACATGCTTCTGCAGGTTTCTAAGATATCCAACGTAAAGCACGAAAATGTGGTTGAGCTACTTGGTTATTGTGTAAATGGTGGTCTGCGAGTCTTAGCTTATGAGTACGCTCCACGCGGCTCCCTATATGACATTCTTCATGGTGAATTCATGTTAATTTTATCACAGTGAGGACATTCTTTTAGGCTCTTTAGGCTGGAGTTGATAGACGTTGCTAGAATTCATTTTATAAATTTTGCTTTCGTTAAGTTGGGGCTGTGCCCATCTCAATATCATTTCATCATGATTTTTATCTTGTATGCACTAATTATCCTAATTTTTAATATAGGACGGAGAGGTTTCACAGACGCACAACCAGGTCCGGTTCTGCCAAAGAGTCAAAATTGCTTTTGGGGCTGCAAAAGGATTAGAGTACTTGCATGAGAAGGCACAGCCTCCTAGTATTCATGGTGACTTCCAGTCCAGCAATGTTATGATTTCTGATGATGATGTTGCTAAGATCACTGATTTTGAGTTATCAAATCAAGCCTTTTACACGGAAACTCGTCTTGATTCCTTTCGTGTTCTTGTGACATTTGGTTATCAATGTCCCGAGTATGCCCTTTTTCTTTTGGAGTCCATCAACTATAGTTTCAGTGAACTGATTTACTTTGCCAACTGGAAAAATAAAAATCTAATTTTTGTCTGATTTCTTTTTGGTCTTTTTCATTTTTATTTTGGGTGGTAGATACGCAATGACTGGCTAGATAAGTTTGAAGGGTGATGTTTACAGCTTTGGTGTGGTACTCTTGGAACTCTTGACCGGCCTTAAACCAGTTGATCATACACGGCCAAGGGGGCAGCAGAGTCTTGTGACATGGGTATGCAATTTGCCTTCTGTATATTATACATATATACTATAAACTGGTTAATGTGGCAATTTAATGCAAGTGATACAAAATCTCAGTGAAGACAAGGTAAAGCAATGTGTCGATCCCAGACTGAACGGAGAATACCCTCGAAAGGCAGTTGCAAGGGTAAATGAGTTGTTTAATTTTCTAAATAATCTATGTTCAACTGACCTCTTGTTTGGATGAGACTCATCTAATAGTGTGGCATGCTGTTCTACATAACCCCTAAAACGACCTTTTCATACTTTCATGTATATGTAGTATCATAGATATGTCTAATAATGCTTCATGATTATGAATGTTTTTCTTCAACCAGAAGACTGCAATTGCTGCCCTGTGTCTGCAGTACAAAGCTGACTTCTGCCTGAACATGAGCATTGTCGTAAAAGCTCTTCTCCAGCCTTCGTTGAATGCTCGATCTGTTCCTCCTACTGTTATCGGACCAATGTGAGTAATGTACCATGCATTGAAACTGCATTTATGAGATTTTATTCTCATTTTTCTCATTAAATTTCAAGGTTGCAGCAGAGTCTTTCAGCATTGGTATCCCAAAAAAAAATTGATGTAAAATGAACATTATTGTGAAAACTATGGGGATTTAATCTGATTAAATTTGGAGTCCATTACAATAGAATTGGAGTTTACCAACTTCTATGGACTATGAACGTGTCCCGAAGGCTTTATGATGGAGCTTGTGAAGTCTGATAAAATGAACTAATGTAAAAAGAGATCATGATTGAGATCCAACATATCTATACCAATACTACTATAAAAGTATGGATCTTCAAAGTATTTCTTTCAATTGAAAAAAGACACATTTACCTTCAATACTTAACTATTGATTAATAAGTGAGTAATTGTTCCTATTATTGTATGATAAATATGGTTATGTCTTTTAAACATCTATGGTTATTATTATTAAGCATAAAAAATATAATAATCTCTCAATTTCAATAATCTCCGAAATTTCAAATTTGAGAGATGCCTATAAGTGTTTTGAAGCTTAATGTCTTTTCCCGCTAATCATATTTTCTTGAATTGAGTCAAATCATGGAACCAATTGGTAGAAGAAACATTCACATGTAGGAAGTTGAAAAACGGGGCTTTCTTATGAAATATGTGTTATGAAAAATTGTACACAAGTTGAAAATTAAAAGTCGAGAGTTTTATTTTATTTTATTAGGTGTAGCATGTCAAAGGCCATTTAACAAAATAATTCTGCACCTGTTGGGAAGTTGAAAGGTGCAATTTTTTTTTCTTTAGCAAAATTTATTATTCATTAATTTGGAAAGAAATGGGGGGTTGCCTTTACTATTCGTTAGCTTTTCAAGGAAGTGAAAGATTTTTATATGTTGTAATAAATATTAGATGTTTATACATTGTAATATAAAGCGCCTGGGATACAAACAGGTCAGAGGAAAAATAGAAGGTCATTTCCATGATGAAGACTATTAAAAAAGAACGTGTATATATAGTTATAAAATATTCCTTTCAGAGTTGCATAAGAATCCTTTCATGTATTTAGTGATGAAGATCATCATTGAAGGGCGCCAAAACTCTTCTTAGTGTAACTATTACATATGGATCCACTCCAACATTTACTTTTGAAATAATATTATGAGAATTGGATGTCCACGTGCAACGCACGTATTTTATGCTAGTTTTATATAGATGTAGTTATAGTTTTAGATCCCAGTCGGAAATACATTGGATGTATTTTTTCAGCATTTATAAAATCAATAAAAATCTATACATTGGTAATTTAATTTTTTTGCGCAAGGAACCATCTCCGAAATCTGATTGTTAGACTTTTCTTTGGAGCATTTATTTATTGCATTTGGCATTGTCAGATGAAGGTTACTTTCACCAAGTACGAAACTATTTCTTCAAAATATTTTAATTTCTATCCCAATTATTAGGAAAAATAATTAACACAGATATATACATATATATCGTATTATTATAATCAATAGAAAGTATCACATATTTCGTACGTGGTGATTCGATTAAATTAAAGTAAATATATCTAGTTCAATGACAATTTAATAACTGGTTAAGAATTGATTATTATAATCATTAGAAGCACGTGGTGATTCGATTAAATTGAAGTAAATATGTCTGGTTTAATGGCAATGTAATAACTGGTTAAGAATTGATTATTTGGTAGTGCCTATCTTATACTTTTGGCCCCAAATACCACCGGTAGTCCCTCAACTCTATCATTTGTCTCATTCTAGTCCATTATCTCTTAAATGCATTTAAATAGTCCATTAAGCTTATTATTTATCTCACTTTAGTCCTCCATCACTTAAGTGTGTTCAAATAATCCCTCAACTATTAGATTCATCTCATTAATGTCCCACGAGTCAATTATCCATGAAAACTGACGGAACCTTGAGACACGTGACTTACACCATATTAGGACAGGGCATTTTTACTTTTTCAAGAATTTTCCTTCCAAAACTCCTTACTCTTATCTATTTTACTTTATATTTATTTAATTATTTTAGATTAATTTTTTTTCTCATTCTTCCCCAAAACCCTAACCTTAACCCACATTTTCCCTCATCCCACTCTCCTAGGTCAATCCCTTCCACCATCTGTGTTGCCACCATTGCCACCCTTCTCAAATTGCGTCGCTGCCCCCCGTCCCCCAACACACAAAATCCCACCCTCTGAAAATCAAATAATGTTCCCCCACCTTTGCAAAATTAAACACCGCTACCGCACCTTTTGAAAATCCAACAGCGTCGCCCCATTCTCTGCAAATCCAACGTTGGTGCCTCATCCACGCCGCCTCATCTACCATCTGCAAATCACCCTCCTCCTCCACCATTTGCAAAACCCGTTATTCATCTCCTCTCGCATATTTGTGCTTCGCACATGTAGGTTTATTTTCTTTTATCATAATTTGTCTTTCTAATAATATAGAAAATATATCACTTTTCATCTTTTTACATGCAGTAGAATATATTCTTTATCATGAGATTATAAAAATAAAATAAATGCAAACAACAGATTAGATATGAATACTCATGTTCAATTTTTTTTTGTAAATAAAATAAAGAATACATCATATTTTCACTCAATTCACTTATTTGCTTTTATTGTCAGGTACAATTTTGCATTTGTTATTATTTTAATCACTTCATTTACATATGAATATCTAAATTTACATGACCAAAAAAATAAAAGAACTTCTAAATATAAGATAATGATTCGCTTGTGCAAGCATGTAATAGATTTTAACTTATCTATCTTCATATATTTTTATTTGAATTTGACCAAACTGAATTTGATCTAGAAGTTCCACTTTGAATGCACCATTATTTGGTGTGATTTAAATTGCTTAATTTATTCTAGCTAATTTCTATAATTGAATATTTATTGTCTATTAAAATCAAAAAGTAAATAAAGAAAGAAGATGATCACACACAAAAGTAATTGTTAAGGAGCACGTACATCTTTTAAAGTTGATGGATTTAAATTTTCATATGAAGGGACATTGTTGTCTATTTAAACAAATTTAAAAATAAACGTAGTGTTATTATAAGAATATGAAGTGCTGATACCAATTTTTTAAAATAATTGTAAACATCATAATACATAAAAATACTCGTGTTTGTGAATTTTTTAAAATTAAGTGCAAAATATATCATATTTGCACACTAAACATACTTATATGATTTTATTCTTAAATGTGCTTTTTAATATTTGTTATCATGCTAATAACTTCAAGTGCTTATAAATGTTTAGATATATAGATTGATAATTCTATTGTACAAACATATTATATTCCATAACGATGAAAAACTAATAAATATTTTTATATAAGAAAATAATTCATCTAAATCTCAGTATATGCGTCTGTGTCTCACAATTATTAGTTTTTTTTAATGTCAGAATAAGGTATAATTTTTTCAGATCAACTTACTCAAAGTAATGATCCGACACTATAACAATTTACTGCTTATTACCAAATACTAAAAATATTTTTTGAATTTAAGATTATTAAAATTAATAACCAACTTTTTGTTTAAGTTGGAATATTGGGTGTGAGTGTAAAAATTTTCTTCTTTTTTGTTGATCGTTGTGAATAAAAATCTATTTTATTTTATTGGTTAGTATTTTAGAGAAAGTAGGAACAATTTTTTATCGATAATGAAAGTGTCCCACCACTAAAACAATTTCAGATACTATTAAATGGTTTCCTGCCCCTCAATGAGAATTTTAAATAAATAATATAAAAATAAATCAAAATTAAGAAAATAATACAATAAAAATTCATGTTCAGAAAATAGCACATTCCGCGCTGCCCGAGCACGGAATGGGGAAATTCCGCGCTCGGGCAGCGCTGAATGCAATTAATATATTTTTTTTATACAAAATGCCCATTCCGCGCTGCCCGAGAGCGGAATGGGCTAAATATTATTTTTTTAATGCATGAATGCAATATATATATATTAATTACATTATATTTGTTTTCCTTATTTCCCGCTCATTTTTCTCTTTTTTTCATGCATTTTTGAGTTTCGACTTGAACATATTAATTGTAAACTTTCATATAGACTTTGTAACCACACAAAATGGACTCATTTCGATACTCGAGTGAAAAAATATGACAAGTAAAAAAGGATACATTAGAACAATTTTTTAAAGGAAACAATAACTTTGTCTATGTTTTCGGCTCATTTTTCTCACTTTTTCGGTCATTTTTGAGTTTTGACTTGAACACATAAATTGTAGATTTTCATATAAACTTTATAACCACACAAGAATGAACTCATTCCGATACCTGTGTGAAGGAATCGTATATGTGTGTCTTTTTTAACATGTTGTATTTTTTCACTCGAATATCGAAATGAAGCAATTCTTATACGGTTACAAACTTTTTGAATCAATCTAAATTTTTTGTGTTGAAGTCGAAGCCTGAAAATGTACAAAAAATGTCAAAAAATCATCCCGAAGATGACGAAAAAATATTTTTTTCCGAAAAATCCGTATATGTGTGTCCTTTTTTTACTCATCATATTCCTTCACTCAGGTATTAGAATAAGTTTATTCTTAGGTGGTTACAAAGTTTATATGAAAATCTACAATTTATGTGTTCAAGTCAAAACTAAAAAATGAACGAAAAAGGGAGAAAAATGAGCCGGAAACATAGACAAAGTTATTATTTTCTTTTAAAAATTGCTCTAATGTCCTTTTTTACTTGTCATATTTCTTCACTCGAGTATCGCAATGAGTCCATTTTTGTGTGGTTACAAAGTCTATATGAAAGTCTACAATTAATATGTTCAAATCGAAACTAAAAAATGCACGAAAAAAGGAGAAAAATGAGCGAAAAATAAGGAAAAAAACATAATGTAATTAATATATATATATATATATATATATATATATATATATATATATATATATATATATATATTCCGCTGTCAAGGACAGCGGAATACAATAAAAAAATAATATTTATGCCTATTCCGCGCTCGGCCAGCGCGGAATGTGTAGCTATATTAAAAAAAAGAAAGAAAAAGTTACATTCCGCGCTGCCCAAGCGCGGAATCTGCCCATTCCGAGCCCGGGCAGCGCGGAATGTGCTATTTTCTGAACTCGAATTTTTATTGTATTATTTTCTTAATTTTTATTTCTTTTTATACTTTTTATTTAAAATTCTCGCTCCCCAATGGATTCTTTTACTTAATAAATTTAATTATCAATTATTAATTAATTCATTATTAATAGTCAGGGTGGGTATGGAAGTTTTTTTTATAATGGAACAAGCAATTGAGTTATTCACACATTTATATAGGAGTTAGATAGATAGATTATATATCAATACATAATCTATTATGTGTTACAATTGTCGAGGCAATTCATTTATGGTATTTTCTGGTTAGTGTTGATAAGTGCAATATTTATATATTTTATTCCCTCTATCTTTAGCATTTTATTATGGATATATAGCCATTGGAACTGATTTTATCTCATTATGTGATTTAGGCAAGATTTGGAGTGCAAAATATCAATTTCAATCAAAATGGGAGATTTGGCGATGTTTCGAAAATACTGATATATCTGGAGATGAAGACATTAGTTTCTATTGAATTATCCAGTTGCAAATCTAAGACAAAGGCCTATATTTCTTGTGAAGAAGTCCAGATCCAGTTCGGAAGTTAAAGGGCTCAAAAGTGTTCAAGAATTTACAGAAGATTTCTGTTTCGGACTGGACTGCGCAGTTTTGGTGAAAAATTCATAAATAGAGTTATGAGTCCTGGATGCAGTCAAGGCTAGTTGGATGTGAAAGATAACAGATAAATCTACAACTTTCTAGAAGGAGTCAAAGTCAGATTTGGACTGGATTCATCTCAGAACAACGTGCAAAGATATGGAAAGAAATCTGCAGTTTGAGTCCTAGTTAAAAAAGGAAACTCCAATATCTTAGGGAACAAGTTGTAGAGTGAGTCTAGGGCTATTCTCTTATAAAGAGGATGTTTCTGAGGGCTGAGAGAGGGATATAGAGTTAGAAAAATAGTATTTTTGAGTTTTATGCTTACAATTATGAGTAGCTAAGTTTTTCTTTCGATTCAAGAGATTTACAATTAATTCATACATTATGAGACACGAAACTTTTATTTTAATCTATTCACGGTTTGATCATCTTTTGTTTCTTGATTTCAATTCTTACAATTGTGTGTATGATTATCTAAGATGCATATTAGTTGATTATATATGTCAATTGTCTGCTAACAAATCTTCATAATCCGTAATTGTTATGTTTGATTTGTGCATGTAGCAATTAGGTTTTCATGATTAGGATCCCAATTTTCGTTGATAATCTAAGGGAAACATCAGATTAAATTAAATAATTTAAGCTGGTTTAAATTATTGTTTATTCTTAGTCTCTTCTTGATCTTTATGCTGTTATTAATTTGACTAGGATAGCTAGTTATTTAGATTCTTGGCTAAATAATAAATGAGTGAATAGTAATTTAGGTGTCTATAATCAATGTGTGAATTGAGGGTTGAATTTCTCTTGAATCGTATTTTCCATTAATTGAATTTTCAAACATTTGTTTTCTACAATTTTAGTTAATTAAATCTTCGAAAAAACCCCCCTTTTATTTGATCAACCAGTCTCTAGGGTTCGACTTGGACTTACGAGTACTACAGATTCTTGTGAGAACAAAAAAATTATATTTTGGTGCATTCGACACGTATCAAGTGTTATTTTACTCTAAAGTCGTGCCTAAGAACCTTAGGGATATTGGGCAATTCTATACTAGGCCGAGTGCAATGATCCGAGTATGAATTCTGTGTATATATCTATCACACAAATGTGTATAGGGACCGCACACTTTATACTTTACCGTATGAGATATATAGACACCATAATCATTGAACTCGATCTAGCATAGATTCTTCCGGAATATGTACCCAATGAATAAGATGCTCAGGACTCGCCCAATTAATGATCATGCCTCTTATCATTAAAAAGACGACTTTTTGTTTATTTGTGTAATTTCCTCATTGTATCTGAACTATTGATGAAATGAAGTTCCTTTGCTTTTCGAACTTGAAGTTATTCATGTGAATCCGAAATTGTCCTTGTTCTAAGTTGCTCATTTACTTCAGAATTGTTTTGCCCCTTCATTCCACGTATTCTTAGTCTGCATAAGTCCTCTCTATATGCCAACACATGATAACTTAGTTGGTTAAAAACGGATCACTTGAAAGAAGGTTGTTGGCTCAATTTCCTCTGCCGAGTGAGAACCGTATTGATGGGCAATCTGTAAATATCTTTGTTTACCTTTGTAAACGGCTTGGATGCATGCCTTAACTCATGATAGGCGACCGAAGCCGGTGTAACCTAAACTTTATTTTACCCAAAAAAAACAAAGAAAAAAGAAAAAAGACAAAAGGAAAAAAGGTAGTCCATGCTACGAGTAGTGTTTTTACATTTTTTTTAAAGCAGTTTCTATCTAAATATTATTCAGATTTAATTGGGGTTTAATATGGGAGAGAACCTTCGGTGAGATTTTCGTTGGAAGTTGACTATGAGACTAAATTGGCATCAAATAAAAAGATATGAGATCGAATTGGCTAGTCTAATGCGAATGGAACAGAAACGGGACTAAACACGAGTTACAAGACCGAATTGACATTTTTGTCTAACTATTAAATATTACAAACCTCAACCGTTTGAAACTATCCTCAGTTTTAGAAATACACATACATTACATTACAACAATTAAGAAGTGGGGATCGCAAACTGACAACAAATATACACACATGGTAATTAGGATACTGCACACAGTACAAATAGGTAGGAAGCGGCCAATTACACTGTACAACAACATTGAACCTTACATATCCTCAACGATTGTTTCAACTAATCACCAACTGCAAAATGAAGACATACGTTATATTAGGTCCAATGATGAAAGTAAACTACTTCAACTTCACTTAAATGCTTCAAATATTGAACAAAAATCGAGCACTAGATATCCATTTTACATAAAATTCCTAAGAACACTCAGATGTTCCGTACACCAAAGGGTTGATCATGCCATATCAATATATGGTGTATCAGTGCTAATGTGACATAATTCACACCTTTTGGTGTTCAACAATTGCTGTATAGAAGAAATTCCCCACTTTTACCTTTACCTTTACCTCTATCCAGAGGAACTCGGAAAGTTACTGATCCCATCATTCATGAGTATCATGAATCTGTCGGTCCATTGCTGCTTAACCGAGTCGGGAATCAATGTCTCAGCGATAAAAGGGTTAAACACATCCCCTTGTGGACTAGCAATAACCCATTTCACTTTCATCGGTGGGCTGTTAAAAGATGAAGCTTCATTATTCTCTCCACTGATATTTTTCTTCCTTGGAGTAGAGTTCTAAGGAGGACAAAAATGTGATAAAATCAGATTTGGTCAATAATAAGTTAAGAAATCCGAATACTAAGTTTGGTTTTGGCCTCACCTTAGTATAATTTTCCAGTTTAAAATTCTTGGACAATGGTTTTTTATTTTCCTTGATTTCTTCTAGAGCCTTGGATAAAGGGGCATTTTCGTCCAATTCAGCCAAGTACTTCTCAACAGAAACCAGTGATCGGAACTTCCGTCCAGTTCCCGGTTCATAGTAGTACTGCACAACAAAATATAATGCATGCATCTTTTTCTTTTGTATATAAAATCAGTTCACAAAGCAAATGTTTATTATCTAAATGGTTCTAATAAATTTCATCGAATATGGTTTCTAGTATGTAGACTATAGAAAAAGATGATAAAAATATGTTTAACATTAATATAATTGCTTTATTTGATAAAAGCTTTATAAAATCATGAGGCAAAAAGAAATAAGATGGAAAAATTATAGAGACGACATTACCTTGTCAGAAAAGTTAATATCTTTGCGGGGTACCTCCTCCACGATCCAACCATCAGGAAGAATAAAGGGTGCCCTTGGAGCTGCTTTTATAGAAGGCACAATGGCCAAATGACTCTTGCTTAGTTCATCATGCAGTCTCAACAACTGTAGTGCCATTTTCATCAATGGTAAGATCCCAAGAAACTTATAAGAATTGGACAGAATAATCATGATAATATTGCAAACTAATTGTCTTTCTTTTCATTTGTCCTTTTCATTTTCTTCTTTTTTTTCAGGAAAAAAAAAAAAGAATAATAGCCCTTCGATCAAGTTTCATTATAAGCACGAAGATGGTTTTATGAGTATGGTCGAAACTCAAAGCACAAAAAAATATCCATCTCTTGATATAAGATCCAACCGAAGAAAGTTTAACACAAAAGCGGAATTAGTGAAAACTAATTAGTGTCCTCTTAAAAAAAAAACACTAATTACTGTCATCATTTCATTATGGAATAGGTACCGGTTCTATAACTAGTTTAAAATCCAGTTAAAAATCATTACAAGCATAAAAACATGCTCCATATATTCCCTAGCCGAAATAAAAGAGAAGTTTTTTAATTATTGTCCTTGCAAAATGAAGTCTATAACATTAGCATATGGAGGAACGAAAACCAAGCCCGCATCCCCAACAGACATACATGGGCATATACACACGCATACAAAAAATTAAAAGAAAAGGAACGAATGAAGAAAGAGAGTAAGTATTTTTTATATTGTTACTTAGAAGCATTAGTTTCTAGACCCGAAACTTGAGTTCTCTATTCCATGCACATTCTTCACAAACAGAGCCAAGAAATAATTTAGGGATTGCAACTTTTTCTCACTTCAAATGATGTAACTTTGTGCCTGGACGTTATCCTTTGCCATTTGTTTTCCTCGCTAAAATTTTGATCCAAGCATAGTATGAAAGAATCGACTATCTTCTTGAAACAAAAGCTTAAGCAAAGATTAATAGAAGATAGTAAGTTGTTTACCTTTCCACCAGAAACGATCATCCTCCGATTCTCAGAATTCTGCAGAGATATATAATAGTACCATAAAAAGGAATAGATTAAAAATAAAATTCTCAACGATCAAGTGATATTAACAGCTCGCAAATTCTGTCCAAAGCAATTCTTTTTAGGAAAATGGAAAACATAATGTGCAAAAGCCAGAGCCTCAAATTCAACATACTGAGTATTTCTTTTATAGAGGATTAAAATGATTTAGTAAACTGATTTTCAGTCACTTTTTACTTTTATAAATGTCTAGTAAAAGACCAAAGTATCCATTCCTGAAATTTATGAACATAGTCGAATATCATTGAACAAAATGCAACCAAATAAGCAGACATAATCCCTAATCACAATATTTTAAGCATATCCCATGTTGTAATTGTTCATTAGCTTAACAAAAAAATAGAAGCAGAAGTTTTTACCGGCTTATCATAAAGAAGCATCCTCTGACGCGTAGAATTCTGCAGAAACATCAGATACAAAAAAGGAGGATACATAAAACATTAATTTCATTCTATTAGAAAAAATAAGTGCAAAAAAAGGACAGAAGTACAGAGCTCAACTCAACATGATTACGAGGAGATAATCTCCTGCCGGATCCAAAATATTCATCCCCATTCAGATATCTCTCCACATCTTTTCTTGATCTGAACTTTCTTCCACTCCCTGGTTCATAATAATACTGCACATATATATGTATGTATATACATCAAGAAATTGAAATACATATTATATATTATAAATCTGCATTGCAACACAAACAAAGAAATTTTAATAAAATATGAAATTGAAGAAAAAGAATTAATGGTGGACTGGACGGACCGTGTCGGAGCGAGAGCCGTCTAATCGGGGGACCTCTTCAACTCCCCAGCCAAGGGGGAGCCTGAACCGAGTGAAGTGTGGCGTCACGGCGAGGTCGCGGTGGCGCTGGCGGTGGCGGTAGGGCACCAGCATTGTGTTTGACGGTGAGAGTTTGGAGTTGTGGCGTTTGTCCATGCTGGTGGTGAAATGATGTGTCACTCTTTGAAGCTGTGTGTCCTGTGTGTTGTTCTTTTGTCGGAGCCAGTGTGTGCTTTTTTGGGAAAATGCTTTTATATATATACATACACACACACTGACACACACACACATATATATATATATATATTATGAATCAAATACATCCTATTACATTTGTAAGATATAAAACTCAATCTATACCATTGATACCATTTGATTCGAAGGTCCGAATTTAACTCCATTTTTCAGATTGTATAATTTTTCTTAATGATGACAGGGGCATTTTAGTCAATGAACGTAACAAACTCACGCAAATATCATGTAGGATCAAAATCAAATCTCACTTATTGCGCCATAACAGATTCTTCTCTCCAATTCATTTTTTCTTTCCAATTAAAATTCGATCAGTTTACAAAACACATCAATATATTTCACAGGACGTAAAATATTTACATTATTCATCATCAAACTCAATTATTCATCAAGTTCGATTCATCATCATGGTCAATTCATCATCATCGTCAACACAGTAGTCATAATTGTCCTAGACCTGTGCATCTACATCTTTCATTGTCCTAAACCTGTGCTATTAAATGGCTTAGGGTCAGAATCAGAAAGTGGATATTATAGTGCAAATTCTGTGGAGAAAAGGCAGTACATACAATACTTTTTTCGTGATTTTGTGTATATATATTCACTCAATCTATTTATGGTTCATCGTTCTCTGTTGATTCTCTTATGTATACATACATACATACATCACAATTAGTGATTTTAAACCATCATACAATAGCTTATAAACCATTATACAGTAACTTATAAACCATTATACAATAAATACAATATAATTACGAATGTACCTTATTGGAGAGGGATCCTTGGTTCTGTTTATAGAGCTGAGTTTCCAAATGGAACGGTAATATTATTAAGAAACAAATAAACTGTGTAATTGAAGTTTCAAAACCTCAAGTAATTAATTTTTTGTTGAGAGATTGTAGGGGAAATTTTGTGCGTTTCAATTTGAGAGATTTTAGGGAGATTTCTGTGCCCTTTTTTTGGATTGTAGATGCTGTATAATGACGTAAATTTGACTATTATACCCCTGATCCAATTGGAATCAATTTTTCCTCCTGTTTTTTGCTTCCTTTTTGAACTGTTGGATTTAATGGATCCAATGGTGTAGATTGAGTCTTATATCTTATCTAATATATGGTGTGTATTAGATCTTGACCCTATATATATATATATATATATATATATATAATGGAAAATTTCATTAATCTCCCCCGAACTATAGCTATTTGGCATCCATACCCGCTCACGTTTGATATATTGGCAAGGACCTCCTCTCATTCAACTTTTTCCTAAACTTTAAAACTTAAACACAATTATACCCTTCACATTTTAGCTAAAAAGGTTTGATTGAATGAAAATTTGTCAAAATATTGTCAAATAAATTTGTAATTAAATATTTAAAATGAATTTCTTTTTTGAAATATCTCCAAAATTCCTAAACCTTAAATTATATATTTAAAAAAATTCTTTCCAAATTTCGTGAATAATTTATCATGGACAAACCTTTTCTGTTTTAGTTGTGCTATTTTTATTTGTTACATCCGCTTTTATTTCTATAGCATTGAATCAATATGTCAAGTACTTTTTTATATTGTATTTAGTACAATTTCATATTCAGAATTGAAGATTTATGGTGATATTTGGGCTTTTCTTTTCATTCAGTTAAGTGAAATTCATTAATATATATATATATATATATATATATATATATATACTAGAGCATCAGCACTGTGCAAAGGTGCAGTCGAATGTGCCCAGACTAACTTTTGAGAGGGAGATACGAAAATGTATACAAATGGTTAAATAAGATTGAAGTAATCAACATAGTATCCCAAGTTGAAGGGGTTAATCTTATTGGCCTTTTTGTTAATTAATATTCATTTGAAAAAGCTTTGTGAATTATTATTCATTAACAAAAAGGCCAATAAGATTAACCCCTTCAACTTGCTCAAGTCTATGAAAGTTTTCCTCGTGTATGAGTCTTTTCTTTAGCTTATCAACCTAGACAATCAGACTTATAATAAAAACAATTTCTACATGACCTATTGAGAATTTATAGAGAATAAACAACACCAACAAATTAGAACCTCGCATCATCGCCATCGATGTCGAGCCCACGCAATTGCTTTCCTATATTCTCACCGTAGGATGTCGAGCCCACGCAATTGCTTTCCTATATTCTCACCGTAGGAGATTCTCTCCCCTTTGGCAAGTTCAATACTTCTTCTGCAGCCAAATCTCTCATGTCTAGACACCAATACCATATATCTATTTTCCAGTTGATGGATTTCTTGTGCTGCATCAGGCTGAAAATGCTATGACTAATCACAGTAATCGAGCACAAAGCATACTCTAATGCAAGAAGGCAGCAATGTTTCATTCTCCGATGATGGAGACTAAAAGCTCAAGTATAATTCGATTTAGACCAGAAACTAAATATGTCGTGAAAACGAATTCTGCAAGAGAAAGACCATCTATTTAGAGAGTTGATCTACAACTTCGCAATCAAAAACTTTCCCATCGGTGACTCATCTATTTGCCAACAAAGCCATGCACACAAGAGCAATTAAAATAGATTTTGAAAGAGTAGAACTCATTCTTGAATTCACGAGACAAGCAATGAAAATTCGGAAAAAGTAAATTAAAATATCCAAATAAAAAGAAAAACGTACAATGCCGTGGACATTAATCTCTACTCCATTTTAAAACAGATCAACAATATCGCTCCACAAAAATTTCTGCATTGCTTCCCTGAGCAATTGCAATAATCGGGTTCATTGATATTCCTGGTATAGTAGATGCTTCCTCTTCTCTTTATCATCCCAATTACGTTCTTGTCAGTTTCATATCTTTTTCGCTATTTCAAACAAAAATCAAACCAAAAATAAATGAAACAAAAAATAATCTAAAAATCACCATTAGAATAAAAAGAAACTGCTCTTACCATTTGATGTGAAATTTGATTTTTAGCAGCCACTCAAGCATTTTTGATTTTTTTTTCTTTGAGCTCTTTTCTCTCTCTTTCTTTTTCTTCTTGCTATCTCTCTCTCTTTTTCAATGTTGAAGATCCACAAGGGCTGGATTCCTGCACAGATAGAAAAATTTAGAGAATCAAAACATGAAAACAAAGAATTCTGATTAAATAACTCAAAAAAGAAAAAAGAAAAAAAAGAGGAACCTTTTGCGCCTTGCAACAAGCCAAACTCCATGTCCGCATAGCTTTATGTTCATCCTCTGTCCAGGAAAGGTAATTCCATTATAATGTGCATGGGAATCCAGATCCATGTTGTTTATTATAAGGTAACGCCACCGAAATTACTTCTTTGCAAATGTATTCTATCTACAACACCATTATATAGATTTTAATTGACCTTCACCATTTTCTCTACTACCATTATCTCGATTACTCAAATTCAAATTCTTTCAATTACTCAAATCTGAGATGAGGAACCATGTTACGAAACAAATACCGCTACGCCAAACACAAGCCTCCTAGCCAAAGTCGACTGATTAGATGCAGGCAAATTATCACAAAATTCAATCAATCTTCTGCTGGAGTTCACTTCACATTGGAACAAATAATGACTTCACACACACAAAAAATATCCACTTAGTCTTTGAATTAACCAAGCCAATCAAAGAGACAAGCAAATCTGTTAGGTATATGCTCTAGATGCCAAATGATGACAAATAGATTGTATAGGGTATCTAATTATATTGTACGAATTTATCATTAACAAAAGACATTTATTCTTTGTTCATATAAAACTTCATGACATTAATAAGTATTGAACAAGTAGTCCATGTGTATCAAGGTTGACTCTTCGCCCTTTATGGAATAAATAAGCGGCACGAGGAGAGTCTGATACCTGATCACTTAAAAGGGTTCGCAAGTCAAGGAATCTTAATTGGGCATTAAGATTTGACTTGATTGACACATGCTCTGACAAAGAGTGTCAGTCGAACACTATGGGATAGTGAGAGCACATGTTATAGATATACCAATGGAATTGATATATTCGAACACGGCTCGTAGTAATTCGATCACATGGGTATTTACTTAGTGACTGTCAATGATTGGATTACTGATCATAATAGTTTACGTGAGCCTCAGACCTGAGGGGTCATGATCAATGTATTTGTGCTGTTGAATCTCTTACTCGAGTAGTTAGGCCCAAATCAACCTTTGGTGGGGCCGACCTCGAAGTGCAATCTCAATGAGTCAAGTAGCACTTGTGAAGTGATCGCCCAAATGGGATTCACTGTCTCGATAGTAAACGAGAATGTATCCTATGCGATCATAGGTAAATGAAATTATAAGTCTTTGGCCAAAGCAATGAAACTAACTCATGTAAGAAATTGAGGGTAGTTTGGTAATTTCATTATGCTATGATCTAATGCACAGTATCAGGTATTGTGAGTTTAACATAAACCATGACTCTCACTTGATCGGGATACATCAGTGAAGGGCTTATACTCATATGGTATTTATGATCCAGAGGTTCGTAAATGATACAATCATTTCGTACTCGATTAGGGTTACGATGTGAGTCCACGAGACTGGTTAGGTCACTCACATCCTTTGGTATCCTCCCATTGCCAATCGAGACGAACCTAAAGAGTCACATTATAAGAAATAAGCAAGATATCTTTTTGTGTAAATACTTTATCTTTTAGAAAGACAAATTAAATTGGACAGATTAATTTAATTGATAAATCAATAATTCAAATATTTAATTAGATTAAATTATTTGAATTTAATTAATTAATTGGAATTAATTAATTATACATATATTTATTTGAATTGGGTTTGAATTAAATATATATATATATATATTAAAATATGGACTAAGTTGACTAGGCCAACTTAGCCCACCGTAGGCGTCCACCAAGGGCCTAGGAAGTGCCCCACACAGATTTAGGGTTTGAGGATTATTTAATCCTCAAACTGACAACCTAAACCTAACCCTAAGAATACAATACACAAAAACAAAGGAAAAACCCTCTCCCCTCTCTCTCTCTAGCCGTCCACTCACATGCAAAAGAGTGTCTTGGGGAGCTTTTGAAGGCTTGTTTCGCGTGAAGCTTTGGAGATAGGAATTGGACAAGAGTTACTGTTACGCGAATTGCATATTAACGAATCGATAAGGTATTTGATTTCGTTTAATTTTGTAAAACCTTGAAAATCATCAAACCCACATTAAAGTGATTTAACTTTAGGAATCCTTTTTATTTCCACTATGTTTTTTGTTCATAGGATTCCTAACAAAATCATCACAAAATTCAATCAATCTTCTGCTAGCGTTGACTTCACATTGGAGCAAATAATGAATTCACACACACACACAAACACACACAAAAATGTAATTCAATGTGGTATAAGAAAGTCAAATGAAGGATTACTCACTGAGATCTTCTGTACATACTGATCACCAAACCTCTCCACATGCCACTATACCGATCAACAGATAGAAACTTCCTAACACCATACTTCCTCAAGTTATGTGAATGGCATAACAAAGATGTAGCAGCCAAACAACCCCGAGACACCACAATACCAATCTCAATGCTCTTGATCTGACCCTTTACACATCTAGGACAATTAGATAGCTTAAGCATCACAACAGGGAGCAAAATCCCAATTACCAGAGGTACCTCCAAGATATGCAAAATCTCCATACTGAGGACTGATTAAATCCCAATATAGAGAGAGAAAAAAATTCCAATATTTGAAAGGTTTTATCCAAAAGGATTTCTTTTTCATTTTGTCGAACATGTTGCGGGTTAGAACGAGCACACAAAATCAATTAACAA
This sequence comes from Buddleja alternifolia, assembly GCA_019426215.1. Lineage (NCBI taxonomy): Eukaryota > Viridiplantae > Streptophyta > Magnoliopsida > Lamiales > Scrophulariaceae > Buddleja > Buddleja alternifolia. Next base: position 12,177,930 of record CM033391.1, on the reverse strand, counting down.
AGAAGTAAATTGCGAAAACCTTCAGTAGCTTAATTCTAGTTGAGGCAAGAAAAATCTGACGAACAAATACAGGGGCAGTGGATGAAGGAGCGGAACGGAAAATGACAGGAGAAACCCAACAAACGGACGAAAACAACCACCAATTCAAGTGGACGTGCGGTAGCGCCGCAGGAGGGAAGCGACGAAGCAGCTGACACGTGCATCTGGCTTGGACATGCGTGGCCCCTGCGTTCATTGACACGACAAAATCCTAGTAAGAGAACTAGGCCGCATAAGTAGTAAAATGGATGTTTAAGTTCGGATTTATTGTATCCGTAGGGGCACCTATAATCTAAGTACCGAGACTACTGTATTACTCAATTCTAAGTTAGGTCGGTCGATATGAGGTTGATTTAAACTAATTATCAAAAACAAGAAAATAAACTAAGGCAACTTCAAACCAAACAAAGGCAAAAAGCAATGGAAAGATTCGATTAAGGCACGCGATTCAACCAATTATGCATTTTCATTATGATTATGGTTCTATTGGAATATTAGATGGATTTAGCTAAGGCGAAATTCCCTAACATACGTACTACTCAATCTCTTGGCATAGCAACCCTACCCTTGTTAATGATTTCCTATATATCTCTATATGAAAACCTAGCTTAAAAAAAGTGCATTTACGGTCTAGGAATTCCCCACTTTAAATGGAAAGCCACCTGAAGAAACCGAGTCTATCTCTATTCGGTTTAACTATAGGGTATTCAATGTTTATATCTTCCCTAGGTTATTATCTCTCGATCTCTAACCTAGGCATTTTATCGAACACTTGGTGATCAAACAAGTGAAGCATTGACATCAAATATTGAATACATAACTAAAACCAACATTAATCCAATAAATACCAAAACAACAACAATCACAATAACATAAATGTTTATATAGGGTTTAACTATAGGGTATTCAATGTTTATATCTTCCCTAGGTTATTATCTCTCGATCTCTAACCTAGGCATTTTATCGAACACTTGGTGATCAAACAAGTGAAGCATTGACATCAAATATTGAATACATAACTAAAACCAACATTAATCCAATAAACACCAAAACAACAACAATCACAATAACATAAATGGCCTAGCCAAGGCCTTAATCATATAAGTTTAGCTCATATTTGTGTCACAAGTACAAATCTGAATCATATCAGACATAGGAGATTTGAATAAGTTTAAGATGTAAAAACTCCCTAATACTCGTGATGATTTCAATCCCTCGTTGAATTCTCCGTTGTCTTCTGAATCCGGGGCTTCAAAGAGATGTTATGACCTTTTATCTTCTCTGCAAGACTTTTCTCTCCTTGTTTGGTGTGTGGTAGTCACTATCTCAGGTCAGTTAGGTTAAAAAATAACCTAAATGGTCTATTTATAGAACAAGCCGCCGCCTCGAATGCCGCGGCGTTCACCTTTCTGCCTCCGACGCCACGGCGTTCACTTGAATTGCTCCAAAAAATGCTTCATTTTGCCTTCGGTTCTTGCTCTTTGCCCCGACTGTTAACCTAATTTGAAAAGTCAGGGAAAATAGGGATCAAAGCATCATATGTGATCAAATTATCAAAGAAACAATCAAAATCAAATTGATAAAAGGGGTAAATCTTGTGTAAAAATAACATATATCAACTACCCCCAAACTTAGCTTTGATCGTCCTCGATCAAATAGAATCAAGCGCACACATGAAGAATGATAAGTTCATTTGCTAGTTCATACACACAATAGCACGCATTATACCTTCGAAGAAGTTTTCGGAAGAGTTACCCGATGCTTTGAACATTCAACAATTTGACAACCGCTCAAAATCTTAGCTTCCATCCCTAAATTATGAACTCCCACGCCCATATTCGTGTCAAGAACACACTTTAGACAAGATTATGCAAACTAATTGGAAAGTAAAGACATTGAGACAATTCGACATTCGTTAACCCATCGGTGTGCATAAGGTGCTAAAGTCACAATCAAAAGGTCTTTTCGGCTTGTAACGTAAGGCTAGATGATGGCTAGGACCGAAAGATATGGATAAAGTGACTAAGTCAAGAGAGCTTATAACTAAAAATCATCGAACTAAATTCGCATAAAAAACATATAAACTTTCACAACTTATCATTTTTTTCACTCTCTTTTGCCTTTCAACTTACAACCCCCAAACTAGTTTCTTTTCATATCGGGTTGTATATAGATTTCCAAGCCAAATGATTCAATTGAGTGCCAAGATTAAAGCCTAGTCGAGAGCACAAATTTTTTTTTTTCATATATATCTCTCTCTCGACTATTTAGCCCATTGCTCATGTTTTCATTTCATCCCCTTTTTTACATAATACATCAAACCTCAAATATCTCAACATAGCCAAAACATCACTATCTAACTCGTATACATTCAAATCAAAACAAGGTGACTACCCATATTCAAGTCAAATGATATGAAGTTCTAAACTCTCTTGATTGGGTGCAAGACATTGTTTTTCTTTTAGGCTAGAAGGTGGTTGTCATGGTTTATGAAAGAAAGACGAATGGTGGTTTCTAGTGTGCTTAGCACACTCCATTCTTATCCATATGGCTCAAATTAAGGTCTAGAGATTATGCAATATAGAGAAAGCCAAAATGTAAGGCTAAAGAGAATGAAAGATGGCCTAAATCATTTTATGACTTCACAACATTAATACACACTTCATAGTCAACAAAATTGAAAGTTCAACGGTTTAAAACCGCAAGAATTCGCATAAGCATGACTAAAAAAGGGCTTTCAAGCCACAACATATGACATGTTGACCAAATACAAGGGACTTTGACTTTAACAGAGTAGGGATATTCAAACGCATTCTGCTCTTATGCAAGGGTGCACCAATTCATGAATTCTAATTCAACAAGGTTGTACGTACGAATGCGTGCATAAATTTGAAACAAAATGAACGGAGAAATCTCAACAAAAGAATCAAAAGTAAACATGCAAACATGTACGCCCACCCCCAAACTGAAATTAAACATTGTCCTCAATGTTTCAAGAAATTAGAGGTAAAAGCGATACAACCCTGAATTTTAGAGAAACAGATGGAGAAAGGTGGTGTCGCGTATCCCGGAATCAAATCAGTATCAAAACCTGTCTGAGAGAAAACTCAAGGGAACCACATCAACGCATAAAGCTAAACAAAAAGTAAGGACACTAGAGCATGATAGAAAAGCAAAAAGACGATAACTCAAACAAGACAAAAGAAAACAGTACAGTTATCAAGGTCAAAAGAGCTACATCCAATCATAACATAGTAAAGCATATAATCAGAAGATGTGGAGAGGCTCTCAAACAACATCAACATCTGACTACTCATCCGACTCATCATTCTCATCATCCTCCTCCTCTTCCTCATGCTCGTCATCATCTTCCTCCTCATCCTCATCACCAGGAACGGCAGCGGGCTCTAGAGGCTGCGGGTGCGGGTGGAGTGGAGCAAGCGGATCAAACTGAGGGAACTCGGGCCAAACTCCAGGCCAAGGGCCAAATGCATTAGCCCGGATAGCACTCTCCACAAACTGCCATCAGCGGTGTGCATCCCATCGCGCAGCAAGAATATTCTGATCAATCTATATAATCTTGTGATCCAACTCAACTGCCCACTGCGGGATATTAGAAGCTGCCCCGGAAGAAGAGGATCCACGCTGTGGGGCCGTGCGGTGTGGCGGAGTAGGCAAAGCTAGAACTGGAGCTTCGGTAGACGATGTGGTAGGAGGTTGGCGAGCACGGCGACCGGAATGATCAGCTATAGTCTCGGCTTGACTAACAACTTTGTGACTATCGTAGGTAGCCCGTGGCTGAGTGTTGGGCTCAGAGTAACTCTCGTCCAACTGAGCGGCATCGTCATATGGCGGGTCATCCGCGGGTGTAGAAGTAGTAGCCTTGCCCTTGCCCTTTCCTTTTGCCGCCCGCGAATATCTAGTTCTCATCGCCGACCCCTTAACAATATTCAACCCGGTTCCAAAAATAAATTCCGATCCACACACATAACTGAAATCAACAATGTACCCCCAAACTGCTGCAACAACCACACCCACCACCAATTTTTGCACAACTCAAAATCAACAACAAGCTCACGAATTGTAAACGGATAAAACGAGCAAGATAATGAAACTCACAATTTAATCGACCTAAAGGATATGCTCAATTACCAACCAAAATCATGATATCATCAACAATCCAATAATTAATATTAACTCGCATCCCACAGTTTACCACAAAGTATATATGAACTTTAATCTGAAATGGGTAGACAATTATCACAAAATAATGAATGAAGCTATTACTTTACCCAAAGAAGATCAAATTGTGAGTTGAAATCCGGTGGTGGTGGCACAATGACGGCGGCGGCGGTGTGAGGCTCGGACGACGGCGGTGTGGCTTGGAGGGGCAATTGTTTTGCCGGAATTTTTGAGTTTTGATCGGTGGGAAAGGTAGGAAATGGGTTGGGTAGTGCGGATTTAAGAGGAATTTGATAGATTTTGAGTGATGTGGGAGTAATTTAGATTTTTGTGAGGGGCAAAAATTTGGGGTTGTTAAATTAGGGTTCAAAAGGATGAATTTGGGGGAAGAAAAAAAAATTTGTTGCCCCTTAATATATCCAGCAAACGCCGTGGCGTTGCGTCCGACGTTGCGTCCAATAGACCCAACGCCGCGACGTTGGGTGTCAAAAGTCGTAGCGTTGGTGTCCAGTAGCCAACGCCATGGCGTTTACCTCCCGTGGTCCGAATGCTTTGGCTTGGGTTCAAAATGACACCGAAATGTTCCCCTATTGCTTCAGATGCTTCAATAGAGGAAAATGACGGCGTTTTCTTGAACGTGGTTCCAAGGCGTTCGTTCCATTGGACATACACCACGTTTTATCTTTAATATGATTGGTATAGGTTGCTTGTGTCGAATCGTATGAATGAAGAGAATACATGCGACACGATGAAAACACTACTCGAAAATATGAAATGAAATAAAACGAAGAACTGACAAAACGAAACGAAAGAAAAAGAGAAAGAATTGGGGTTGCCTCTCAAGAAGCGTTTGTTTATAGTCTTTAGCTTGACTTAGGGGCAATCAGTTTGGTGGGTCAACAAGGGAAACATGCACGCGGTCCCTCACACAATTATTTCCTTCATAATGTTTCAAACGTTGGCCATTAACCGTGAAGGATCCCTTTGTCTCGTGTAAGATTTCAACCGCACCGGAGGGGCAAACTTTTGCGACAGTGAAGGGTCCGGACCATTTATAGCGTAGTTTACCGAGAAAAAGTCAGAGACGGGAATTGAATAAAAGGACCTGTTTTCCCTCGGTAAACTCCCTCGGTGTGATGCGCTTGTCGTGCCACCATTTTGTACGTTCCTTGTAGATTTTTGCATTTTCATAGGCCTCTTGTCGGAACTCGTCCAGCTCGTTCAATTGCAACAACCTGTGTTTGCCTACATCTTGCAAATCAAAATTAAGCTGTTTAATTGCCCAAAATGCCGTATGTTCTAGCTCAACAAGGAGGTGGCAAGCCTTCCCAAAAACGAGACGGTAAGGTGACATGCCGATAGGTGTCTTAAACGCGGTTCGATATGCCCACAAGTCATCATCTAACTTAAGGGACCAATCCTTTCTAGATGAATTTACCATGTTCTCAAGGATGTGTTTAAGTTCCTGATTTGACACTTCAACTTGACCACTCTTTTGAGGGTGGTACGGCGTGGAAATCTTATGTGTGACACCATATTTTTGTAAAAGATTCTCAAACTGTTTGTTGCAAAAATGAGTGCCACCATCACTTATAATGACTCGTGGGGTACCGAATCGAGTGAAAATGTATTTTTTCAAAAATTTAACAACCACCCTTGAGTCATTCGTATGTAACGCCTCTGCTTCGACCCATTTAGACACATAATCAACCGCTACTATAATGTATTTATTAGAGCATGAGCTAAGGAATGGTCCCATAAAGTCAATTCCCCAAACATCAAAAAGTTCGCATTCTAGCGTGTTATTTAACGACATTTCATGTTTCCTCAAAATATTCCCAGTTCTTTGGCATGGATCACAAGAGATACATATGCATGCACATCTTTAAATAAAGAGGGCCAGAAAAACCTGATTGGAGAATTTTCGAGGCAGTCTTAGTGGGCCCAAAGTGGCCACCTACCTCGCCATTGTGACAATGGCTCATAATAGATGTCATCTCCTCCGCCGGGACACATCGCCTGATAATGCCATCTGCACAATTCTTAAACAAAAATGGCTCTTCCCAAAAATAATGCTTGACATCAGATAAAAATTTCTTCTTTTGATAAAAAGTATGATTAGGGGGAAGTGCACCTGTGACAACATAATTTGCAAAATCAGCACACCAGGGGAAAGCACCATGAATTACCACATACAATTGTTCATCCGGGAACTCTTCCCCGATTGGTGTTTCAATGATTGAATTGGAGACAGGAGCTTTTATTCCAGACAAATGATCAGCTACCACATTCTCAACTCCCTTTTTATCCCTAATTTCTAAATCAAATTCTTGGAGAAGAAGAATCCATCTAATAAGTCGAGGTTTGGCATCCGTCTTTGCAAGTAGATACTTTAGTGCAGAGTGATCAGTGTAAACAATGACTTTGTTCATGACAAGGTATGCATGAAACTTATCAAATGCAAAGACTATAGCTAGCAATTCCTTTTCCGTCGTGGCATAATTCAATTGAGCATCATTTAAAGTTCGACTAGCATAGTAAATGGTGTAAAATACCTTATCTTTCCTTTGGCCCAGTACAACTCCAACTGCTGAATCACTAGCATCACACATAAGCTCAAATGGGAGGTTCCAATCTGAAGGTGCCATGAGCGTGTGAAAAGCCTGCAAACACTTATCATCAAAGTTAAATGGTGCATCTTTCACCAACAAATTAGACAATGGGGGAAGCTTTTCAATGACCTCAACTTTAGCTTTATCCACTTCAATCCCCTTGTGAGAGATTTGGTGGCCAAACACAATTCCTTCTTGAACCATGAAATGACACTTTTCCCAATTTAACACAAGATTAGTTTCTTCACATCGTTTTAGAACACGTGTTAAATGGTTAAGACATGTATCGAAAGAAGTTCCAAAAACCGAAAAATCATCCATAAAAATTTCTAGGAAATCCTCTACCATGTCATGAAAAATAGCCATCATACATCGTTGAAAGGTGGCAGGGGCATTACATAGGCCAAATGGCATCCGCCTATAAGCAAATGTGTCATAAGGACAAGTGAAAGTGGTTTTCTCTTGATCCTCGGGTGAGATGAAAATTTGATTATAGTCAGAGTAGCCATCTAGGAAACAATAAAACTCATGCTCGGCTAACCTCTCAAGCATTTGATCAATGAAGGGAAGGGGAAAGTGGTCTTTCCGGGTGGCCTTATTTAATTTTCGATAATCGATGCATACCCGCTACCCTGTAACTGTTCGTGTGGGAATTAATTCATTGTTAGTATTGGTAATAACAGTCATACCTTTTTTCTTCATGACCACTTGAGTTGGACTTATCCAATTGCTATCTGAGATAAGATAGATAATACCTGCATCGAGTAGCTTGATTACCTCCTTTTTAACGACTTCTTGCATCATCGAATTGAGTCATCTTTGCGGTTGGATGGTGGGCTTGTATTCATTTTCCATGAAGATCTTATGCATACATACCGTTGGACAAATCCCCTTGATATCAGCTATTTTTCAACCAAAAGCCTTTTTATGGGCTTTTAACACCGTAAGCAGCTTCTCTTGCATAATTTCTGTCAAAGATGAAGAGATTATAACAGGTAAGAATTTCGAATCTTGTAAGTAAGCATACTTGAGATGAGAAGGGAGAGGTTTAAGCTCAAGAGTTGGTGGTTCTTCAATCAAGGGCCTTGGTGGTGCAGTGATTGGTCTATCCAAAACTTCGAAACGAGGTCGAAAACTTTGTCTGTAAGGAGGATTGGCATCTAGAAAAGCTACAGTGTCCCTCAAGTTATCATTTTCTATCGTCTCTTCCACGGGATTCACAAGACATGCCTCCACTTGGTCGTTATATTGATTTTCCTGAAAGTGTTCAACAATTAAAGTATCAAGTGAATCAATGTAGAAACAAGTAGAATCATTAGATGGTGTTTGCATAGCATGATACACATTGATTGTCACTTGTTCTTCTCCCACTCTAAGAGTTAATTGACCATTGGCAATATCAATTAATGCACGTCCAGTGGCGAGGAATGGTCGACCAAGAATAAGTGGTAACTCGACATCCTCCTCCATGTCTAGAACTACAAAGTCCACCGGGAAGATAAATTTTTCGACCTTCACTAAGACATCTTCCACTATTCCTTGTGGGTACTTGATGGACCTATCAACAAGTTGCAACGAGATAGTGGTAGGCTTGGGCTCGCCAAGTCCTAATTTCCTGAAAAGTGACAAAGGCAACAAATTAATACTGGCACCGAAATCGCACAAAACTTTAGAAAAAGAAATAGAACCGATAGTGCAAGGAATTGTAAAGCTCTCGGGATCCTTAAGCTTTTGAGGTATCCTGTTTTGCAGTATACCCGAGCATTCATCTGTAAGAGCTACCGTTTCATGTTCCTCCAACTTTCTCTTGTTAGAAAGGATTTCCTTAAGATATTTAGCGTAGCTCAGCATTTTCAACAAAGTATCTACAAGAGGAATGTTAATACGCAATTGTTTAAATATATCAAGAAACTTAGTAAATTGCTTATCTAACTTCCCTTTTTGTAATGCAAGTGGAAAAGGAGGCCTTGGTTTGGGCACGGAGGGTTCGGGTGAGGAATGTCTCGAAATAGGGGAGGAATCCATGGCGTTGGAAGGTTGAGCGCTGCGGTGTTCCACTCCAATAGGTTCCGCCCTTTTTCCAGAGTTGGATGCTGCATCGTTTTCATCCAAATGCTGTGGTGCATCATTCACTTTAATTCCCAATTCTGGATCAATAAGGTTCTTACCACTCCGAAGTGAGACTGCTTGAACTTGTTCCTTGGGATTTTTCTCGGTATCACTTGGCAACGTGCCTTTTGTTGTCCTGAAAGCAAGTTGACAATTTGCCCAATTTGAGTTTCTAAGTTCTTTAGTGCGACTTCTTGATTCTTTAAGCTAGATTCATATCGCTTGGCCGTCATTGCTTGAGATTGAAACTTTTGTTCCGTGTCCGACATGAACCCTTGCAACACATCTTCTAAATTCTTCTTTTTCTCAGGTTGTTGAAACACCCCTTGCCTTTGAAATGAAGGTTGTTGGAAACCTCTTTGGTTTTGCTGAAAACCGGGTGGTGGTGGTCTAGCCATATTCATATTTTGGTTCCACGAGAAATTTGGATGATTATCCCATCCCGGGTTGAAGGAGTTCGAGTAGGGATTGTTCTGTTGACGAATTGCATTTCCCATGAAGTTGGCATTTTCAACCGAGTTAGATGTCCCACACAAATTTCCTTGTAAGCACTCAAAGTTTGTGTGATCACCTCCACAATTTTCACAAGTGGCTTTAACTTGATTCACCGTACCTTGCATGAGTCCTAAGACATCTAACCTTTTGTTCAGGGCCTCCAATTGAATAGCAACGGCGGAACTATCTCCAATTTCATACACTCTGGCGCGCTTTTTGGGCAACGTGATTCGTTCGGTTAGCCATTGATAGTTGTTCTCGGCCATTAGCTCAATTAATGCCCAAGCTTCCTTGGGCGATTTGTTCATGATAGTACCTCCCGCGGTGGCATCTAGATTTGTAGGGAGATTTGGTCCCAACCCCAAATAGAAAGTTTGCACAAGTGTTGGCACGGTTAATCCATGGTGTGGGCATTTCCTCAAAAGTTCCTTGAAACGCTCCCATACCTCGTAAAGTGATTCCCCCTCAAATTGACGAAAGCTAGTGATCTCATTTTTCATGGCTGCTGTCTTGCCTGGTGGAAAATACTTAGACAAAAATTTATCTACCATTTGATCCCAAGTATGGATGGAGCCGGTTGGCAAAGAATTGAACCATTGTTTAGCTTTATCCTTGAGAGAGAATGGGAATAACCGTAAGCGTATGGCGTCGTCGGTGACTCCATTGTTCTTGAAAATATGGATAATCTCCAAGAACGTTGCTATATGAGCGTGTGGATCATCATGGAGTAAACCGGAGAATTGAACCTGGTTCCCAATCATTTGGATATACCCCGACAGGATTTGAAAAGTGTTAGCCTCTACTGGTGGTAGAACGATTGGCCAGGCGGCTCCTTGGATGTTTGGCATCATATAATCCCTCAAAAGGTGTTGTGGAGGCGCCTCCAGTTGTGCTTGAGGGATGCGAAGATTCTCAAGCTCCCGACGAACCGCTTCTTCTAAGATAGCGGGATCTATGTGAATAGGAATATTCGGATCCATTGTGGCTTGATGTTGTTGAGCCTCTCTTTGTAGTCTTACCCCTCGAGTAAACGTTCATTCAATTTCATGGTCCAACTCTGCTATTCTCACCCGACTAGTACGGGTCATGCACTAGACGAGATCAACCTTACACAAAGAAAGACACACAGATTAAAAACAAAAGAAATGATCTAAGCTCAGAATGAATAAGAGAATCTGAATATTAGATAAAAATAGAAGTCCCCGGCAATGGCGCCAAAAACTTGACACGACAAAATCCTAGTAAGAGAACTAGGTCGCGTAAGTAGTAAAGTGGATGTTTAAGTCCGGATTTATCGTATCCACAGGGACAACTATAATCTAAGTACCGAGACTACTGTATTACTCAATTCTAAGTTAGGTCGGTCGATATGAGGTTGATTTAAACTAATTATAAAAAATAAGAAAATAAACTAAGGCAACTTCAAACCAAACAAAGGCAAAAAGCAATAGAAAGATTCGATTAAGGCACGCGATTCAACCAATTATGCATTTTGATTATGATTATGGTTCTATTGGAATATTAGATGGTTTAGCTACGGCGAAATTTCCTAACATACGTACTACCCAATCTCTTGGCATAGCAACCCTACGCTTGTTAATGATTTCCTATATATCTCTATATGAAAACCTAGCTTAACAAAGGTGCATTTACGGTCTAGGAATTCCCCACGTTAAATGGAAAGCCACCTAAAGAAATCGAGTCTATCTATATTCGGTTTAACTCTAGGGTATCAATGTTTATATCTTCCCTAGGTTATTATCTCTCGATCTCTAACCTAGGCATTTTATCGAACACTTGGTGATCAAACAAGTGAAGCATTGAGATCAAATATTGAATACATAACTAAAACCAACATTAATCTAATAAACACCAAAACAACAACAATTACAATAACATAAATGGCCTAGCCAAGGCCTTAATCATATAAGTTTAGCTCATATTTATGTCACAAGTACAAATCTGAATCATATAAGACATAGGAGATTTGAATAAGTTTAAGATGTAAAAAATCCCTAATACTCATGATGATTTCAATCCCTCGTTGAGTTCTCCGTTGTCTTCCGAATCCGGGGCTTCAAAGAGATGTTATGACCTTTCATCTTCTCTCCAAGACTTTTCTCTCCTTTTTTGGTGTGTGGCAGCCACTATCTCTGGTTAGTTAGGTTAAAAAATAACCTAATTGGTCTATTCATAGAATAAGCCGCCGCCTCAAACGCCGCGGCGTTCACCTTTCTGCCTCCGACGCCGTCGTGCACTTGAATTGCTCCAAAAAATGCTTCGTTTTGCCTTCGATTCTCGCTCTTTGCCCCGACTGTTAACCTAATCTGAAAAGTCAGAGAAAATAGGGATCAAAGCATCATATGTGATCAAATTATCACAGAAACAATCAAAATCAAATTGATAAAAGGGGTAAATCTTGTGTAAAAATAACATATATCATTCATGCAGATAGAAACTGGCTAAACACTTTCCAGAAACCAGCACCCGTCGCCAGTGGGTGGAAGTGAAGAAGAAGAAGAAGAGAAGCACAGGTGCCACCGACACTCGGCAGCACAACAGTGGTGGTTCCCTTTTTTTAAAAGCTGGTTAAAAAGAAACGATGGTGTTTAACCCACAACATTTGACAACGGAGTCGTTTTTTTGGGAAGGGAAGAATTAAAATTAAAAGACAATTAATTACGACGAAGCAGGACACTATGGCTTCCACACTTATTTAGTTTGGTAATATATATATATATATATATATGTTTATATATATATATATGTTTATATATATATATATATATGTTTGCTACTAGTTGAGTTATAATTTTTCATTAATTTGTAGTTTATTTAAACAATATTCATAAATTAATTTTTCATTGTACGCTTTTTAAATTTCAACTTAAGAATAAAAGTATCCGGGGTTTTTTTATTATTATTAATTTATGGTTTAAGAGTTTTAGAAATATATCTCTGATTTTTCTTTTTAATTTTTGATGATTATGTTTTATATTTTATTACAATGTCATCTATTGATACTTTGTAAAAAAATATTTCAACAACTATTAAGTCTAATTCAACATTTTTACCTCTAAAGATAAAGGGCATTTTAGTCTTTAATTAATAAATTTAATTGAAAAGTTGAAGGAAGGGAGGTTCATGCCAATATTCCAAACGTGAGGGCTGTGGATGTTAATTGTCCATAGTTCAAGGGAGGTTGATGCAATTATCCCTATATATATAGGGTGTCATGTACATTAAATGTTGTAGATGTATATAGCATTTGGACTCCAAACTCAGATTTTAGTTTTTCAACTGTTGGGCTAAACGCACACTAAGCCACATTAACAATTAATGATATGTATCATGTATTGATATGCCTAAGTATATCAATTCAAATCTTATGTTATGCATTTGTGTTATATTTTATGTTACATACCCATATGCATGTGACACTCGTGGTTAGGATCAGATGTGGAGAGAGAAGATCATGTATTGTGGATAAAAATGTGAAATTTCTTTCTCCACATTCTAACCATCCATATATACACTTGTCACACATTTGTACGTATAACAGGACGTGTAGCATGGATGTGTGATAGGAGATTTGAACTGTATATATAAACCACTTGATGTTCAATATTTAGTGTACACAAGAATTTTCCCTTTTTTGACATGTTTTCTTATGCAATAGTGGAGATTTTCTATGTTTCTTTTATTTAATTTTAAAGTGTTTTTCTTTTAGTTTAATTGAATATCCAAGTCCAAGACGTGGTCCCATATTATGTAATAAATAATAATCAATCAAAAGTTGCATGATGTGATTTTGGTCAATGGTCACCTTGGGGGATGATGCGGGTTCATTAACATTGAATAAAAAATTGGTCCCTTACAAAAATTTAGACGAATATATTTTATACAAATACATGAGATCACGTCCTATATTTCTTTTGTTTAATTTTGAAGTTTATTTCTGTAGTTTAATCGAATTATCCAGTCCAAGACATGGTCTTATTATACTACTTATAAATAATTAAAGATACTTATAATTGAAGAGTAGTAAATTAACAGAAATTCTATATACATGAAGTGATATTTCATGGTGTACTCGTGTATCTAGCTTTTCACATAAATGTGTGTGATTCACATACAATACAGTTTATTGTGTGAAATAGATAGACAGAAGGAATAATATCGAATATAACATAATATCATTATCATCCACTAAATGTGAGACGACATTTCATGGTGTACTCGTGTATCTAGCTTCCTCTTTTTTTTTTTTTTTTTTGATAATTGCTGGATTGTCAATTTTTTAGTATGTCATAACTACTCATATTTTTCTCATCCTAGTTAATACCCAAACATAAAAAAAACCTATCCACCCATTATTTTCACCATAATTTTATAACTACCTCTTTCACTCGGTTGATAATCATAAACAAATAGTTGTTTCATTTACAGAAATTTAAGTCATTTAAGGAGAAAAACAATAGCAATCTCATTTGGATTTTTAATGGAGCAAGTAACAATTATTTTCCTTCAAAAATGTGCAATCCATAATCAGACGCTTCCCAATTAATGGTTGATAATTAGAACAGAATGGATAATTGAAGAACAAAAATATACCCTTAATCACTGAAATTGGTAAGGTAATTATGTTCATACTCTAATTTGTACTATTCCCCGATGAAGAATTCCAATATGCATTTGAAAGTTGGGAAAGATTTCCCTTTTTTTCTCTCTTTCAAGCATACAATTTTTTGGATAATTTTGACGTTTTAGCATTTTTGTTGTCTAATTTGCAGAAATTGTTGTAAATATTTTCAAATTTTTCATGCAATTAAGAGAATGTCGATTTTCATATTATCATATAATAAAATGATGCATATATAATATAATTTAAAAGCATAAGAAAGTAAGAAACGGCTAGCCTGTAGGAGTCACGTCACTTGACGCTGTCCTAAGATCGTGATGGCCTCCCTTCGTGTAGGTACTGTCGGCTCATCACCACCCCAAGATAAAACCCAAGAAGGTCACGCCGGTGTTCTCTTTGTGAGCACGTTCATAAGAAAATTTTGTGAACAAGACCTTATCATAGTTGCCCAAGAGTATATAAAAATATAAAAATGCAAGATGATGTATGCTTGTGTTGTTGTGCATTCTAACTAAGACCTAGGACCTATTTATAGTGTAGGATGCAAGATGTAACTTCTAAATTAAAAGCACAATTCAATGTGAGGGTTATGGTCAAAGAATGTTACAAAGTTTTAAAGAAAATAAAGATGATTTTGATGTTTTAAAACTTCAAATTCTACAATCCCCCACAAGGTTTAAAACTTCAAAATGATATATAAGATATATATAAAAGGGCAACTAAATACAATGCAATGGGTGCAGGTGCCTTCCGGGCTAGAATCTAGACTTAGTGTTGATGATTTCCATTTGAGGGAACCATAATGGACTATGCCTGGAATTAGGTCCCTTGGCCAAACTTCAATACATCACACACACAGTATCGACATCGGTCTCAGTTCGCGGGTTAGAGCATTAAAGGCCCTGCACTCTAATCTTGATTCTCATGAGGTCTCTAGGGTTAGCCCAACCCATAGCCACGGCCTATGTATGGCAACTCTCACTTAGGTGAAAGCTCCAAGGGTACGTGTGAACTCTACCTCGCGGATTATTTACCGCCTTGGTCTCATTAAGGATCAAAGCCAACCTTAACATCACACTACAAAAGCACTATCACCATAGGGACGGGAAGGAGACACTCTCCTCATAAATTAGTGTTAAATGAGTCACGCATTACAGGTTGTTCCTACCCATTGAACCTTCTTCATGGGGTCTCCAATCACAAAGGTTGGGTTACTCCCGGAGGTGACTCCCTTGTGGGCTTATGCCCATCCCCCTCGATGATTACGGATCTAGCCTCTACGCTAGTCCATATATGCTCACAACATATAATTATATAATGATTCTCTTTTCTTTTCTCTTTTATCTTTTTCACATGCATGTGTTATAATATATATCTTCACAATAGAGGTTAATTAGCAATTGCAATGTTTAGTAGTGTAAAATTATATATTTTCATCACAATCATTTTATTTATTTTTCCCAAATAACCTCTTATAAAACTTTATCTTGAATTTTACAAGTCAGTCTTCTCAGTAAAATTCACACATTTACTAACTCGTATTACTTGGTCCAATTTCATATTTCTTATCATAGAGACCAAAGCAATTTAAAAAACCTTAATAATAAGACGGGTTAAGTAAAAGACACATTAAGTGATATAAGACCAAATTTAATCGCAAAATACTTGATATACCCATCCATCAAGCTAACCCCCACATTTCACTAGATAGATCCAATGTTTTAGGACTTAACCAATTGTATATAGTGTTTACACTTCTAATAATTAATTTCTTTTTTATAACAACATTGTAGTTCTTGTTTAAAACAAAAATATAATTTTTTTTAAAATAAAATTTATATTATTAAGTTTGGAAATAACGTTATGTCGCATAATAGAATTTCATAAGATAATAAGAAAGTTCAAGTTTTTCATATATATATATATAGAGACAGTCACACTAAATTCAAAATCACTATATCATATGTTAGGAACAAGTTTTGGAAACACATTTAAACTTATCAACGATCTTTTGAAAATGAAATAATGAAACAAATTAATAATTTGTATAAATATAGCTCAAAAGTAGGGTTTAGTATAAAATCATTTTTCCAAAATTCATAAAATATATAAGTTTGTATGGTATATATTTCACCAAAATATATCTTAATAGCGTAATTGGTTTTTTTTTCTTTTTACCTTAGTATTGATAGAAAACAAATTGAATTTAATATTCAAATATTCAGATTTCTAAATCATTTTGTCCAACCACAAAACATTTAAAAGTATAAATATTGGGAGCTTGCTTTGATCCAACCATAATATGGACATTATTAATGTAAAAATTATTTGTACTTACTATCACAGAATTTTTTTTTTTTCATTTGCAAATTAAGTTAATATCTAACAACTTGTACTCATATGATGTATGTACAATTTTTTAAAATACTACATTTTCCCAATGTATCATAATCTCAATAATCACGACTTTCATTTATTTCTAACACAATCTTTCCAAAGAAAATAAATGTTGTTTGATCACACAATTTCGTATTAAACTTCACAAATTTATTTAACATCAAAGTGAACATACCTCAAATTTTCAAATATATCTTACATTGCATAACATTGCCAACGTTTCGAGCTTTAGAGTAGCATAAAATTTGTCACGCTTTCCAAGTCAACTCATTAGATTTTATGCCATGAAATAAAATATGTTAAAAAGAAATTTAATATGTTCAATATGGAAATCAAAATAATGATCATAAGTCTCATGACCATATACTTTATTCTAAAATTATTCATGTATTTTTTTTTCAATAAATTTTAAAGCACCATTGTCACTTCACCCGTTGCCACATAAAATCACTATAGCAACAATTTTATATTTAAAACTTTCTTTAAAGAGAGATTCTATAAAGCGGGAACAACAAATTTGAGTATTTTGAAAATTGAATGTTTAGAGAAAATTTAAAGTTCTGTACTAAAGACAATGTAATTTTATTTTTATTTTTAAATAAAATTTATGCTTAAAATAAACTTTTAAGTACCACTCTACTCATGCTGAGGTCATTAGATTGGCCATATCACCATGTATATAAAATTCAAGAAGTTTAAAGTATTGAGAGATATGTGTCTCCCATATGATTAGGAGTCTATTATACTAATCATGACTTTTCCAAAGTTTTCAAATATGTCATTTATAGCACATAACAAAATAGATAAACAATTTATTTCTATGAGAGTAATTATAAGATAAATCCTTCATCATATTTGAAATTCTCATTATAGAGTTTTCATACTATAATTTGGATAGAAGAAGCACACACCTCAAAATTTCATTAAAATATATTTTTCGAACTCTTGAAAGTAAATCAAAATTTAACTCACCATAATTGTCCATTGAGATGCTTGTCAAACTCCTCACAAATGAATAAAATGTAACGAATGCATATGACATGGACCAATGATATACTAGTTTATTTATCAATATCCTTAGGCATTGTCTTTGGACAAATCAAAATATACTTAATTATATTAATCATAGAATTTATATAAGTGATTTTGGTAGTCGAAAATGGTATGTTGGTCATTGAATTTTTTTTTAATTTAATCACAATTGGGTGTCAATAATCATGCAACATCGTCGAATATATAAAATTTCCACTTGCATATACTATATTAAACATAGTTACCTCAAAATCATAAAAGAAGATAAGTAAGCACACATGAACATAAAGAAAATTTTGTTTAATCAACATGCTTATAATAACGAAATATTATATAATCCACACGCTTGTTCTAAAGATATAAGATATTATGACGTGATAACAAGAAAATATATTATTCCTTTCTGAAACCGTTATGAATGTGACTAACATTTGTAGAGAATTAAAAGTTGTCAAAATTAATATATATATATATATATATATATATCACCATTTAAAGATAATATCAAATGATTTCTTAATTTCCTCTCTTTATATCTCTGTCTCTACCTCTTCTTATTTTCTAGAAATAGAAACAAGTAAATAATTTAATGACATCTTTATATGATGGAAATGTAACTTCCAAAGAATTCATTATTATTAATAGCTAGCATTTTAATTTCGTTTATTATTATCAAAATCAACTAGCCGTTGGAATATTATATACTAGAATTCACAAACTAAGTGTTTGCTCATATAATAGATTTAAAAAGTATTTCGTCTGATATGAAATTAAAAGAACATTATATTCAAATTAGTCATGGCCAGACAATTAAAATTTCCTTCACTCATGCATATTCATTGGAATCAACCACCATCAATCTCAAGTTTCACACAACAAGATAAGCAGACTGAAATTAACTTTTTTTTATTTTTTATTAAGTAAATTAATTAATTACCTTGAAATTAAGTTTGGTACTAAAAGAATTTACTTTACTATGAACTGATATGTCTCTGAAAATCTTAATGCAATATTCAAAGCTTCCGGTTCAGTTTTCAAATAGTAATTGAAATGCATTAACCAAAAATGCTCATACTCTTAAAGAATGTGAACTAAGAACAAATCATATGCAATGAAGAGGTAGATTCATTAAGCAGTGTATTGTCTAAGACAAAATTAATGGACAAAAACTCAAATACATTCTTCCAGTAGTAACTTGGAATTTTATTTTATTTTTAATTAATTGTAGTCAAGATAACGTCCAAAATTATGTTGAAATAATTTCAATTATTAAATCGCCAGTCACTCTAAAATTTTAAATTTTGTAAACAGTTTCTATCACTAATGTTGATACATAAATTGCAAATTTTACCGTTATGTAGCTAGTAAATGAAAGATGTAAAAGGATAAAAATTAAAAGGTTTCCTGCAGGTGAATTAACTTTTACTTTTTATGTAGAAATGACAATACTTTTCCTCTTTTTTTAAAAAAAATATAATGTACGAATTTTATTTTTTTATTTCTTAACAAACAAGAGCAGCAGTTTTCCTTTTGAAACCAAAATATTAATTTTCTTGGAAATCCTTGATTATCTATTCTTAAACACCTTGCTGTTATGATGCTGGAAAATCGACTAATTTTACTAAAATTTAAATAGTGAAATTTCTTATATGTTTAATGCAATATGCTAAAGCAAATAGGACTATTAATGCATATATAAATAAAAGGGTTGAAATATAACATATTATATATTCGTTTGGCAGAAGATGGAATATCAAAGTTTCTGAAATTCTAGTCAACTGTATATTTATGAGGAGAGACAACAGATTTAACTTGTGACAAGCAAATAAACATACAGATTGTATTTAATTTGTGACAATCAAATAAACATACATAACGTATTTCTACTGACCATTACAATGAGCAGATTAAATATATAGTCAGGAAAATAAACACAATATGTACAATTTCAGATATGCAGTTCTTAACATAAAACAATTGTAATCACGATCTTAGATTGTTGTAAATATTTTCAAATTTTTCATGCAATTAAGAGAATGTCAATTTTCATATTATCATATAATAAAATGATGCATATATAATATAATTTAAAAGCATAAGAAAGTAAGAAACGGCTGGCCTGTAAGAGTCACGCCACTTGACGCTGTCCTAAGATCGTGATGGCCTCCCTTCGTGTAGGTACTGTCGGCTCATCACCACCCCAAGATAAAACCCAAGAAGGCCACGCCGGTGTTCTCTTTGTGAGCACGTTCACAAGAAAACTTTGTGAACAAGATCTTATCATAGTTGCCCAAGAGTATATAAAAATATAAAAATGCAAGATGATGTATGCTTGTGTTGTTGTGCATTCTAACTAAGACCTAGGACCTATTTATAGTGTAGGATGCAAGATGTAACTTCTAAATTAAAAGCACAATTCAATATGGGGGTTATGGTAAAAGAATGTTACAAAGTTTTAAAGAAAATAAAGATGATTTTGATGTTTTAAAACTTCAAATTGTAACAGAAATTTCGTCCAACTCCATGGAGGTTAGTTTCAACTGCAAAATGATATAGATATAGAATTATAGATAGATATATGTTTTCTAAACTAGATTAGTATTTTTTTTTTTCTTTTGAGAAAAATGCTTTTATGCGAGAGAACAAATGATTTCAGTGAGCAAACTTCCTCTTTATATTATTCCTATGTCTTTCCTTATTCCCTGTAAGATTATTTACTTGCATCACCAAAAAAAAAAAAAAAATTTCAACTTTTCTTTGTGTTTTTTTTTTTGGACGACTTTAAACCAGTAAATACAAAGGCCTTTTAGTTAAAATTTGATATCAATAAGTTCATTTACATAATAGTTATATTCATTTTCATGTAGGCACGACGATCGCTAATTATGTATTACTAGTTGCTCGCTTGCACACTCAATGCTTGTGTTTGATTAATTAAAAGTTAAATGACTACTGATCTTATATAACATAAGTGCTAAAAAAATTTCTTAATGAGATATAGGAATTTGTAAGTAATTAGAAATGAGTTGGAGGTTGATGGGTGAGAAAATGTGAGAGATTGAGAAAATGATAAACGAACGTGAGAGAGAGAGAGAGAGGAGAACAAAAAGGAATAGAATAAAAAACCTTTGAGATATTCAAATTCTAGAAATACTTGGTGTCACACCAAAACTATACCATACAGTCCACAACTTTATATTCATCACCCCTATTCAATTATTAATAGTATAGATGAATCAAAAGTTGCACGATGTGATTCTTGTCACATGAGGGGATGTGATTGTTGGTTATCGTTTGCCGAATTTAAGGAAAATTATAGCATGCTCTTGAGTCTTGATTCGGTTCAATTCAAATGTACTTCACAAAGTGAGTTGATAAATCATAAGAGAAGTCTAATCCACGCACTTTAGGAATTGCACTTGGTTTCAATTGAGGCATGAGCAGGCAATTTTTTTTTCATATTTTGGATATACATATTTTAGATACACTTTACTACCTTAAACCATAATTTCTATAGAAAAACATGGCTAATTGGCACAATGCATCCTTGAATTGCCACCATTTGGCACAATGCACCCTTAAATTTGATTTTTGACATTTTGTACCCTTGATTGCATATAGCTTGGTATTGTGTACCCAAAAGCGAATTTACATCATCTAACTTACCAAAAAATGAGTTCACTCGGTCTTGAAGGGCAAAATCGTAAATACAAAAAAGGCAGACTTGTACCCAGAAAAAAAGTAAAAATCTCTTAAGTTCGAAGGCAAAATTGTACAATAAAAATGTTAAATTTATAAAAGTCCACTCAATGTTAGGGTTAGTCGGAAGAGGGTAAGTGTAATATTCAATGTTAGTTAGTTAGGTATCTGTAATTTCAATAAAAAGAGAGGTGGAATGTGTAATTACCCTCTTATTTTCAGGTACAATAAATTTGGATAAGGTTAGCTCCGGTAACCTACCTAGGAGTTGTTCAAGTTTGTTTAAATTACAATCAAGCTTCAAAATTTGTGTTTGAGCTTGTTTGATAGTTGATTGAGCCAAGCTCTAACGAGCTTTAATCGAACTGAACTTGTTAGGATTATGCCCTCAGATGCCATAAAGGATAGAATGATATGACATCTTTCTTATAAATGAACTTATTTTGATATTATTAATAAAGACATTATTTAGTTTTCACTTGAATCTTATTTGCATCTATAAGTAGTGTAAAACATTTTATCCATGTTTTCAATGCGGTCCCTCTACTTCCTATGGAATAGGAAGAATGATATTAGAGAGATCGATCTTGATTACTAAAAACTAGTTCGCAAGTAAAATGAAGTCTTTAATGGACAAATAAAGATTTAGAACACTTGTACAATCTTAGCTTTGACATGGGAGTGTCAGTTGAGTACCATGGGATGGTAGGAGGTTAAGATTGCAGGCACATCAGTGGAACTGATATGCTCGAACACGACTCGCATCGGTTCTGTCACATGAGTTTTCACTCTGTAACTGTCAATGACATAATTGATTATGTGTAATAGGTATAAGTGAACCTTTGACCTGAAGTATCAAGCTGAAGATGCACTTGTGACATCAAGTATTTCATTAGAGTAGTTACACCCAATTCACCGGTTGGTGGGGTCAACTTCGAAATGCGGCTTGATGGGCAAGTGGTAGTCTTAGCTGATATCTTATGTGGGATTTTTTCTCTCATAAGTGAGTGACAAAGTACTCTATATGATTATAGATAAATAGAGATCAAAGTCTTTGGCCAAAGCAAAAAGAGACAATTGTGTGAGGCACTAAATCAATCTCAATGATCTCGTATTATTATAATTAATACATATAGTCAAGTCTAGTGAGTTTGACATAACCATGACTCTCACTTGACTGGGGTACGTGAACAAAAGGGTTTAAACTTATACGGTATTTGCGATTGGAAGGTTGTGGAATGATCCAATCATTCGATTTCGTTTGGGTTACAAAGTGGGCCACGTGACTGGCTTGTTGTTACGCACTTTCTTTGGTTTCCTCTCATTGTCAAACGAAACGAGCCTAAAGAGTCGCGCTAAAGGATTGATAAAGAAAAATGAATAAAAGGAGTTTCTATTTTTCTTCTAGGAGTTTTAATTTATTGAATAAATTAAATAATTAATTATTCATTGGATGAAATAATTAATTATAAGGATTAGACTAATTATTAATTATTTTCTTATGAAAATAAATTAATGAATTAATTTATCTAATTAATTTGATTATTTAATTAATTTATTTATTTATTGGATGTAATAAATTATTAATTAAACAGATAATTAATTAAAACAAAAGAAGCCCCGAGAGTTGTATTGGGCGTCCAAGAGGACGCCTATTAAGTCGAATTCAACAAGGGAGTCTTTTGTTTTGTCTTGGTCAATAAGTCATGAGATATAAAAGGAATCTGGTGGTCCCAAGTGGCATACGAAAGGGTCTAGAAGGGGGGGGGGGGTTGAATAGACCCTGAAGTCTTTTTCGACTTCACAAAATTTTCGGATCACTTTAGAAATTTGAACGCTTGGAAAAACTGAGCGCTTGGGTCAGACGCTTCAGAATAGTTAACTTAGACTTAGTGATTTCAGCAGTTTACCAAAGTAGGGCAACGCTTAGATCGCTTAATCAGGGTTAGCACAGCGGAAATAATGTTTAGCGTTCTTTTAGTTGAATTAATCGCTTTGCAATTTTACTTGTCTTTTTCAGAATAATATGAAGTGAATAATATAAGATAATAAAATAAATGACACAATAATTTGTAAGGTTCACTGGGTGATGTAATCCCAGCTACGTCCTTCTTCTCCTTTTTCACTTGGAGGAAATTACTATGATGATTATCAAAGGATCACACAGAAACTTCTACAAAATAGTAATGGATGAAAATGATCTTGGGCTCCTTGATCACACAGACTTCAGCACCAATGAAGATCGTCTTCTTCAAGCTTCTCTCACTCAGAAATACTGCCTGAAAGGTTTCAACAACTTTTCTCACTCAGATGAAAGGTTGAGGATTATCACTAGGGTTTTGTTTGTTTTAAAGAAGATCAAACAACTTGGAATATCTCAGTTGGAGTTTGGATTTCTTCTTTGGAAGATATTTGAGATATTTGTGACTGTCTGGAATGTAGATAGAAAGCTTGAAAGGTTTTGGCTATGAAATTTCTAAGCTTTTTCCAGAAAGAATGTACGTAGGATTTTGGCAATAATTTCTCGTATATTCTTGATGTTGTTCTATATGTTTTGATTTTCTGGAGTAAGGTATTTATAGGCAATTTCTTGGGATCTGTCCGTTGGACACATGTAGGAGCGTGCCTTTCACGTAGCGCGTGATTGTACCTAAAATCTGACATTCCTGAAAATTCGCTGGAACCGATTGGACGGGAGCAGCTAAAAGTCTGAAAGTTCTGACAGTCTGGTCAAAAGGAGGCTTGTCCACAAGTCACAGTAGCTTATCACATTTAATGCTCTTATCAGGCATTTAATGCAATTTGAATTTATTTCCCGTTGGAAATAAATGTCTGTTGAATGATTGCATTTAAGTCCTTTATGACTTGAGGATTTATTTCAGGTGAATCTTCTATAAGTCGCTTGAGTATTTGAACGCTTGATTCATGAATCCTGAACTGCGGTCTCTTAGCGTTTGACAGGCGCTAAGAAGGAATCTTCATCTTCGGTTGATTTCAAATGCTGGTCTTCAACTTCTTTTCAAATAGACTCACCTAGAATTCTATTATTGATTCAGTCGCTAAGACTTAGTCTAAAATCTATGAGGATAAAAATTACAAGCCTAAACAAAATTACAAACTCTTTAAACGCTTTATACAATGATCTATGAAAGCATAAACTTACATTTTATTTGGGGTCTAACATTGAATCCTATCTTGTCATCATCAAAACATCTAACATGAAATTTCCTAACAGAATCTTTGACCGAAAACAAGACATAGACTTTCATAACTCTCCTAGAAAGAAAAGAAGAAAATCCTCCACCCTCTCTCTATACTCTAGTTGTCGCCCCTTAGAGAAAAAATGGGAATTTTTCGTCAATCAATCCGTATATGATAATTTAGAGACAACGTAATTTCGTTATTTGGATCAAATTCAAGAAAGTCAACGAATTCAAGAATTGAAGATTTTACGAGGATTGAAGAAATCAAGACTTCATCAATTTGAGTTTTAGAGGAGGAATCGGATTCTCCAACCACTTCGCTTCAACGCGCAAGTAGTTATTCGTTACGCAAATTAATAGATTTGAATATGCGAATCAAATAATTAAATTTTGGGTTTTAAATTAAAATTTTTGAAATCCTTCCGCTGCGTTTATTTGATTTTTCGTGAAACCCAAAATTGGATCAGAGCCAATCTCTGATTCGCATATTTAATCATTTTTATGTGATTTATGATATGCATAATATGTATTTTTGAAGCATGTGATAATGTGTTATTTAAAATTTGCATTTTTATGGTTTTAAGCATGGATTTTGATTTTTAATGTTTATTGTAAATCAGGGAAATTTTAAGATATGAGAAAAAAAAATAGAAAACGAGGAACAACGGGGCCCGAAGGCCCCGACGCAGCAGCACGCAGCGCTGTGCGTGCGCTAGTGCCGTGTCAATACACGGTCAAGCCATGTGGCCTGGCCACCCGGCCACAAGGCTTGACGGGTCGTGTGTTTCGACACATGACCCGCTGATTTGGGTCTTAGATCTGGGTCGGTAAATGGGCTATGTATTGGGTCAAAATTGGAATTTGGGTAAATTTAATTATCCGGGTGGGTCAAAAGGATGATGACTCGGTATAATTCAAATTAAGCTCAATTAAAAATTTAATCAATTTTGACTTATTAATTAATTTGGACTTAATCTAATTAATTCCAAATGGGCCATTGGATTGGTGATTTAGATTTAAACTAAAACTAGCCCAATAGAAATTAATAATGCGTGCATGTTTTTCCTAATTAATTAATTTGAGCTCAATTGAATTAAATCCAAGTAGACCAAAAGGATGGTAACTTGGGGTTGATGAAATCGAGCCCAATAAGATTAATTGAAATAAAATATTTAATAAGAATAATTAATTATTTTTCTTGGAGATTAATAATTAATTTATGGATTAAATATTATTAATTTTTCCTCAACTTGGAATTACTTGAATATTTGAATAAAGAATACATATTATTTTTTTTGGATGATTAATAATTAATTCTTTAATCAAATAAAAGGTTTTTTCTAATTAATGAATGCTTTAAATCATAATTAAAATAAGATTCCATGTTTTATGTATTTATTTTAGTTGGACTAATATTATTTTAATTAAAGGTAGATATACTTAATTTATAATTTTGTATATCTAAGTCATCTAGTAGGACTAGAAAGATTTTAATTGAAATAAATAATACATAAAAATTGAGAATTTTAATGAAGGACTTTTTAGTTGGACTAAAATATTATATAATCAACATAAGTGTTTTAATATAGCGAGCATGTATTAAATGTTGCGAGCATTTATCAATTGATGTGGGCATATCTTATGTGATAGAAACACCGATCATGGACTTAGGTTATATTTGATTTAATTTTTCTTTTTATGGGTTGTTGTGGTAAAATAATTTAAAAATTATTGAAGCCCATAAAGTTTAGTTTTTCGCTTTACCTTTCCATGTGATGATTCATTGGCTCGGGCCCTCTAGAAAAGTCCATGATCGAGTGTAAATGTATTTATTTATTTAATTCTATGTTAATATTGATAGGCATGATTATTAGTAGTATAAATTATGCATGTTCAATATGTGATAGTTGCACTATATAAATTGGTTAATGTGCAAAGTGAGACCAAACATTTGATAATTTAGATTCTCCCAAATAAATAATACCGGGTTAGAAAAGGATGTGTGACATCCTCACCCTCCACTAAGCTTACTAAAATTAAAATTACTACAAATATGTAATGTTTCCCAGTTATGGTGGTTATGCATTTGGAAATAATTTGAAATTTTATTAAGTGCATGGAATGCTTTAATCGAAACATATTTCACCCTAGAAACCAGTTAGGTTGCAAGGTGAAATTCAAATATTAGATTATAGGAGTTAGTGAGAATGAACTCGGGTAGTTCACAAGCTTAGAAATCGGTTAGGTTGCAGCTTGGTGAACTATGGGGAAAGGTATTGAAATATTTATTGGATAAATTGATGTTAGACATCACTTCAATTAATTAATAGGCCAGAAATTGGATAGGTTGCAACCCATGTAATTAATTGAGGACCTCAATACCACTGTGGAATCGATGCCAATGATGATACCCAATTTTCACATGGGAGTGTGTGATTCGAAAAATGCAGTGAGAGCCAAGATAAATTTTAAGTCCTTAATTTTTCTTGGTTAAATCAAATACAAGTAATATAATTAATCTGGTTTATTTCTGTAGTTATCTCCCTATTTATCCCTCTCAAATATGACAAACCTACTTATGAAATTACTCGAAAAAAATGTTCTGATGGGACCCAACTACATGGAATGGCTCACGATCTTAAGGAATGTCCTAAGTGAAGAGTCGAGTGAATATGTGTTGGAGATTGATCGTCCTCCTATTCCTAAGAGGAATGAGGATGAGAAAGTTCAACTAGCTCATTTTAGTTGGACTTGTGACAACTCTAAAGCTAGAGGATACATCCTAAGCTCTATGTGTAGTGAACTGCAAAGTTCTCATGATGCAATGAGAAATGCAAGGGACATAATTCTTCACTTGGAAGAAATGTTTGGAGAGTGCGGTAGGACCGTAACATATTTCATATTGAAAGATCTCTTCAGAGCGAGGATGAGAGAGGATGAGGACGTGGGAGACCATGTTCTCAAGATGATGACCCAAATAAAAAGGTTAAAATCAATGAACTTCTATATGGATCTTCATCTTCAAGTTGATCTCATCCTACAATCGCTCCCAGGCTCCTTCTACTACTTCGTCATGAACTTCGATATCAATGATATCGATTGTTCATTAGCTGGGCTAACAAAGAAACTTGAAATTGAACAAGCTTGCATGAGGACGATGGACAAGAGGGATTCTTCTATCTATTTCACAAATGATTCATTGGATGATCGAAGAAATGGAAAAAGGAGAAGACAAGAAGGAATATCCACAAGAACTAAAAAGAAATTAGAACATGGTCGTAAGAGCAAAGGGCCTAAGAAGATGGACAGATGTCTCGAATGCGGTAAGCTTGGCCACTGGAAGAGGAACTGTCCTAAATTAGGCAAAGGCGCAAAAGGTATGGAACTTTTTGTTTTTGAAACTAATTGTTCAATGACCGTATTTTCTACTTCATGGATTCTGGATTCAGGGGCTAGTGCCCATGTGTGTTATTTGGAACAGGATCTGCAGAGAAGTAGAAAGCTGGGCCGAGAAGAAGCGATGATCAAAGTAGGCAGCAGGGAAAGCGTCGCAACTACTAGGATTGAATTTACTTCTTTATATTTGAATTCTGGACATTTATTGTTTTTAAATGATGTTTTAGTATTGCTCAAGTGGCTTAAGAACATTGTTTCCATTCCTATATTGGTTAATATTGGTTATACATTCCGTTTTTCTAAATTGAATTGCAACATTTATTATGGAAATAAATTAGTTGGCAATGATTCTTTAGTTAATGGTTTGTATTATTTAAATGTCCGTAATTCATCTGATGTGAATGTTGTAACTAATAAACGTGGTAGGCAAGAAGCTAATTTAAAACTCAAGTGGCATCTTAGACTAGGCCATGCTGGAGAGCACAAGATCCACAAAATGAAAAAAAAGGGCTTTTAAGCTCTCTAGGGTCGGATTCCTATCCAACATGTGAATCATGTCTCTTAGGCAAGATGCTAGATCACCCTTCATCGGGACTTTTGAAAGAGCCACTCAAGTTTTAGGATTAGTGCACACCGACGTCTGTGGACCATTTGGAGAAATGGCTCGTGGAGGTTTCTACTACTTCATCACTTTCACAGACGATCATTCAAGATATGGTCTAGTGTATCTGATGAAGCAAAAGTCTGAATCCTTTGAAAGGTTTAAAGAATTCAAAGCTTTGGTAGAAAATCAAACTGGGCAAAATATAAAAACTCTGCGATTGGATCGTGGAGGAGAATATATGAGTGCCGAGTTTGATGAATTCCTTAGAGAACAAGGAATAATGTTACAACTAACACCATTAGCAACTCCTCAACTAAATGGAGTAGCCGAGCGAAAGAATCGAACACTGTTGGACATGGTTCGTTCCATGCTTAGTTACACTGATTTACCCATTTCGTTGTGGGGACACGTGCTCCTTACTACTGCTTATATATTGAACAGATGTCCCTCCAAATCCGTTCCTAAAACTCCACATGAGATGTGGAATAATAGGAAACCAAGTCTTAATCACATTAAGATTTGGGGATGTCTTGCTTATGTGAAAAAGACTAAAGTGGAGAAATTGGAGACAAGATCCCTCATGGGACGTTTCATTGGTTATCCTGAAGATTACATTGGATTTTTCTTTTACCTACATGATGATCAGAGAATCATTGTGGCCCTAAAAGCGCACTTCCTTGAAGATGAAGTGACAAAGGTAGAAAGATTGTTCTAGAAGAACAAAATGAAACTCCCTCTGAGACATTTGTTCAAGAACCAAGGTCTAACCCAATAGTAGCACAACCACCATGTAGATCTGGTAGAATACCACATGAACCTGAGAGGTATGGGTATCTATTGCAAGGGGAGCCAGAGCTTCACACTGTAGTACTAGAGGGTCATGAAGATGATCCTTGTACCTATGATCAAGCGATGGTGGATGTCGACGCTTCAAGATGGAGAGAAACAATGGAAACAGAGATGGACTCTATGCAATCAAACCAAGTTTGGACTTTGGTAGATCGTCCTGAAGGTATAAAACCTATAAGATGTAAGTGGATCAACAAAAGAAATATAGGTAGTGATGGCAAGGTTGACACCTTTAAACCCAGGTTCGTAGCAAAAGGGTATAGTCACAGAGAAGGAATTGACTATCAAGAAACCTTTTTGCCCATGGCCATGATAAAGTCCATCTGAATACTGTTATCCATAGCTATATACTTAGATTATGAGATATGGCAGATGGATGTCAAAACTGTTTTTCTAAATCGATTCCTCGAAGAGGATATCTATATGGAACAGCCAAAGGGTTTTGAATCTGAGACCGATATCCATAAAGCATGTAAACTTGAGAGGTCCATATATGGTCTCAAGCAAGCATCTAGAAGCTGGAATCTTCGTTTTGATGAAGTAGTAAAGGGATATGGCTTCATCAAGAACGAAGATGAACCCCGTGTCTACAAGAAGATTAGTGGGAGCAAGATCTCGTTCTTAGTACTATATGTGGATGACATTCTACTTATAGGAAATGACATAGGAATGCTCACCACTGTCAAGAAACGACTTTCGAGTACGATTTCCATGAAAGACTTGGGAGAAGCGACATACATTCTGGGAATTCATATCTATAGAGATAGAACGAATAGAATGATAGATCTCTCCCAAGCCCTTTACTTAGAAAATGTCCTAAAGAGGTTTAGGATGGACAAAGAAAGGGTTTCTTCCCATGAGGCATGGAGTACACTTATCCAAATCTATGTGTCCTCGAAGTGAGGAAGATAGAAAGGACATGAGCAATGCACCATACGCCTTTGCAGTAGGTAGCCTAATGTATGCAATGTCGTGTACAAGACCTGACATTTCCTATGCTGTAAGCGTGGTGAGTCGATTTCAGGCAAACCCGGGAAAATAACATTGGATAGCTGTGAAGCATATCCTAAAGTATCTCAAAAGAACTAAGGATATGATTCTCATCTATGGAGGTGGAGACCTGAAGATGGAAGGTTACACTAACTCTAACTTTCAGTCTGACGTTGATGACCGAAAATCCACTTCAGGGTTTGTTTTTTCGCTTAATGGTGGGGCGGTGTCTTGGAAAAGCTCCAAGCAAAGCACAAACGCAGATTTCACCATTGAAGCAGAATATGTGGCAGCCTCAGAGGCAGCTAAAGAAGCTGTGATAAGCATGAGTTTTACGTGTTTTAGGGCCCGATAATTGGTTGGTTTAGAGTCGATTATGAGTGATCTTTACCACTTGTGGCTTTGATTTGTGTGTTAAATGAGTACAGGGGTAAAATCATGACAATCGAGCGAAAAGGGCGGAAAAACATTATTTTGGCCACATTCTGCATGCAACGTACGTACGTGGAGATATCAACGTTCGGGCGTGGCCACGTCATCAACGTACGAACGTGAGGCATGTAACGTTCGAACGTTGGCCCAGTCAGCTCCCAGTCAATAAACTTATGCCACGTCATCACGTTCGAACGTGAGGGGGCAACGTACGGACGTGAGAGGCGGCTGGACGAATTTTGGCAAGTTGTTATTCCTAATGCAACTAGGAGACTTGGGGGATCCTCATCTATAAATATATCCCCTTCCAACATGATTAGGGTTCGAAATTTTCAGCATTGGAAGAGATTTTGGAGCCAAGAAACGAGCAAGACAAAGAGAACGACGATTCTACATCAATTCTTCAATTCATAATAGGGAGACTTTTAATTCAAGATTATTTGTCTATGAATAATTCTATGTTTTTAGTTGTTTTTCCAATTATGAATATGAACTAATGTACTTTAACTAAGGCCATGTGAATGCCAATTTTATGAGTTTATATATATGAATTGATTGTTCGTCTTAATTCTATTATTGTTTTGTGTGTTAATTTTATGCTTTTATTCCAATCATATGCTTGATCACCATATGCTTGCTAATTAGTCTAGTTTATGATTCGAGAGAATATAGATTAGGGTTCAAAGGAATTAACACATCATCCGAAAAACATGAGGAATTGCTCCTAGAGATAGGTATAGATTTCCGGGTGCTGTTAGCCGGATTAATCCGGGAAAATTCTAAAACATGAATGCATGGCCAATGATTTGAGTCTCGGATAGAAATATTTAGAGAGTCGTCACGTAGTCATAGGATTATTACAGCCGAGAGATCGGGTGGTAATTAATTAAGGTTTTTTCCACCAAAGCAATAGTAGTCTAATAATTCGAATAATCACTCATATATATTAACGAGTAATAAAGGTTGAAGCATGTGCCTTAGTTGCTTTCTCACATAAGAATCTTAATCAATTTGTCAAGTATCGTTTTCACTTTTTCATTGTCAATTAATCATCCTCTTTTGATTTAATTTTAATTGCTTTAAATTTTGTCAATCTAAAATACGAGTCTCTGTGGGTTCGACATCCCGGACTTAAAATCCAATTTTATTACTACACACGACCAGTCCACTTGCTGTGCAAACACGTAAGGATTTTTTGTGTCAAGCTGTTTGGATGAGAAAGTTCCTTGGAGAATTTGAAGTGGTTCCTAGTGCACAGCTCCCGTTACCACTTTTTGTGATAACAATGGAGCAATAGCAAGCTAAGGAACCAAGGTCTCATAACAAGTCTAAACACATTGAGAGAAGATTTCACATCATCAGAGAGATCGTTGGCAGAGGAGAGATAGCAGTGCAAAAAATAGCCTCAGCTGACAATGTAGCTAACCCGTTCACCAAACCACTACCTCAGGCTGTTCTCGACCGATACCTAGAAAAGATGGGTATAAGATACCATAATGAGTGGCATTGAGTGCAAGTGGGAGATTGTTAGGATTATGCCCTCAGATGCCATAGAGGATAGAATGATAGGGCATTTTTCTTGTAAATGAACTTATTTTGATATTATTAATAAAGACATTATTTAGTTTTCACTTAAATCTAATCTGCATCTATAAGTAGTGTAAAACGTTTTGTCCATGTTTTCAGTGCGATCCCTCTACTTCCTATGTGATAGGAAGAATGACATTAGAGAGATCAATCTTGATTGCTGAAAACTAGTTCGCAAGTAAAATGAAGTCTTTAATGGACAAATAAAGATTTAGAACACTTGTACAATCTTAGATCTGACATGGGAGTGTCAGTCGAGTACCATAGGATGGTAGGAGCTTAAGATTGGAGGCACATCAGTGGAACTGATATGCTCGAACAAGACTCGCATCGGTTCTGTCACATGGGTTTTCACTTTGTGACTGTCAATGACAGAACTGAAAATGCGTAATAGGTATAAGTGAACCTTTGACCTGAAGTATCAGGCTGAAGATGCACTTGTGACGTCAAGTATTTCATTAGAGTAGTTAGACCCAATTCACTCGGTGGGGTCAACCTCGAAATGCGGCTTGATGGGCAAGTGGTAGTCTTAGTTGATATCTAATATGTGGGATTTTTTCTCTCATAAGTGAGTGAGAAAGTACTCTATGTGATTATAGATAAATAGAGATCAAAGTCTTTGGCGAAAGCGAAAAGAGACAATTGTGCGAGGCACTAAATCGATCTCAATGATCTTGTATTATTATAATTAATACACATGGTCAAATCCAGTGAGTTTGACATAAACATGACTCTCACTTGACTGGGGTACGTGAACAAATGGCTTATACTTATACGGTATTTACGATTGGAAGGTTGTGGAATGATCCAATCATTCTATTTCGTTTGGGTTACGATGTAGGCCACGTGACTGGCTAGATGTTACCCACTTTCTTTGGTTTCCTCTCATTGCCAAACGAAACGAGCCTAAAGAATCGCGCTAACGGATTGATAAAGAAAAATGAACAAAATAAATTTCTATTTTTCTTCTAGGAGTTTTAATTTATTGGATAAATTAAAAAATTAATTATTCATTGGATGAAATAATTAATTATAAGGATAAGATTAATTATTAATTAATTTACTATGGAAATAAATTAATGAATTAATTTATCTAATTAATTTGATTAGTTAATTAATTAATTTATTTATTGAATATAATAAATTATTAATTAAATAGATAATTAATTAAAATAAAAGAAGTCCCGAGACTTGTATTGGGCATCCTCTATTAAATCAAGTTGGGCGTCCATAAGGATGCCCAACAACAAGGGAGTCTTTTATTTTGTCTTGGTCAATAAGTCATGAGATATAAAAGGAGTCTTTGATCTAAAACAAGACATAAACTTTCATAACTCTCCTAGAAAGAAAAGAAAAAAATCCTCCACCCTCTCTCTATACTCTAGCCATCGCCCCCTTAGAGAAAAAGTGGGAATTTTTCGTCAATCAATCCGTGCGTGATAATTTAGAGACAACGTAATTTCGTTGTTTGGATCAAATTTAAGAAAGTCAACGAATTCAAGAATTGAAGATTATACGATGATTGAAGAAATCAAGACTTCATCAATTCGAATTTTAGAGGAGGGATCGGATTCTCCAACCACTTCGCTTCAACTGGTAAGTAGTTATTCGTTATGCGGATTAATAGATTTGAATATGCAAATCAAAGAATTAAACTTTGGGTTTTAAATTAAATTTTTTGAAATCCTTCCGCTGCGTTTATTTGATTTTTCACAACCCAACACACATGTCAAACTCGAGTAACTTGACGCTTTTGTACATGTTTTTATCAATTTTTACTAATCGAGTTGAGCTCGAACTAAGCTTCAAAACTTATCAAACACAAAAAGTTGTTCAAACTTGGTTTGATACGTTGACGAATCGAGCTCAAACAAGCTTTTAGTGATCGAGTTCAAGTTGAGTATCGAGTAATTTGGTTTGTCTTTCAGACCTAAACACAGGTCCGGACATTCCTCCAGGACCAAATGTCATTTACAGAGGTACTTACAAATTATCCAACAGCATTACTCTCACATTGGCAGAGGGAATCGAACTAACAACCTTCTAACGGGAATAGAACGAACAACCTTCTAACAGGAAGTGGCTCGTTCCTTGCCAACTGAGCTAGCGACTGTTGGCGGAATGTGTAATTAGACATGTTAGT
The DNA here is from genome assembly GCA_019426215.1 of Buddleja alternifolia. Lineage (NCBI taxonomy): Eukaryota > Viridiplantae > Streptophyta > Magnoliopsida > Lamiales > Scrophulariaceae > Buddleja > Buddleja alternifolia. The sequence continues at coordinate 12,143,519 of CM033391.1, read as the reverse complement.
AGTGGGTGAAACTGTAATTATCCCGGCTTTAGTATAAAAAGATTGACGAAATAACCGTTATGACCCAAAAAACTCCTAGTGATGGTAATGGGGCGGGTATGAAGTGAGTTTAGCAAAACTCACTACCCGCCTCATTTAACTTTATTGATACCCACAACAAGACCCACCCCACTTCCCACCCCGCCCCACCTTGCCCCGCCAAGTACCCGGCGGGTTCGGATTCTACCCGTTAAACTCGAATGAATCATGAAAATTTATTAATTAATCAAGCTTGCAATCGTCTGACCTGAATTCGAATAATCCAACTACGAATAAATTTACTACATAGACAAATATCATGAAAATCCACAAAGATAATAATCAAGTCACATTCATAAGTCCAAATTTAAAATCATATCACTACGATACTACACCAAATAACATCCATGATCATGTATTTCAATTCTACTACATCAAATTAAAACTAATTCATAAAACAAAATATCCTAATTCTTCATCAACTCAACTATAAAATAAATGAACTAGATCATTTTCACTAATCAATTTTATCTCTTTATGAGACTTGTTAGGAATTTCATGTTAGACATTTTGATGATGACAATTAGGATTTTTTGTTAGACCCCAAAATATGTAAGTTTGTTTTTCAGCTTTGAAGTGTTAGATTTGTAATAGGCTTTGTTTTATTTTTATTCAAGATTGTTAGGTTAAGTAGTCTTAGACCGAGCGCCTGATTTGTTCTGAGTGAGTTTATCAGAAATAAAGTTTGAAGACTCAAGCGCCTGAAGTCTGAATAAAGATGAGGATTCCAAGCGTCTAGAATGACCAGCTACACCAAGCATCACCTTATAGGATAGAAGTGATTCAAGGTTGAATAAGCGTCATTTCACCTGAATTTATTTCTAAATCTAGAAGGAGTTTAATGTAAATATTCTCAATGCATTAAATGCCAACGGGCATTTAATTCAAATACATTAAATGCTGATAAGAGCATTAAATGTGATAAGCACTTTCAGACGTACGGAGAAGCCACCCTATTGGACTGTCAACTATTCAAAGACTGCAGCACCAACTTTTGTGCAGCAGATTTTCAGAAAAAAGAACAAAAGTTGTTCACTCGCGGAAGTAAGAGACACGCGCTCTTGCATGTGTCAAAAGGACGCTTTTTTCAAGAATGCCTATAAATAGGATTTCAACAACAAGCCATACAGAGAGAACAATTATCAAGTCGAATTGTTGTTGCATTGAAGTCTCATTCCTTACAATCTCAGAAAAGCCAGAATTCTCAAGAAAATATTCTCTTTACTTTTCTACAAATCCTAAGACAGTCAACCAATATCTCAAACATTTTTTTCGGAGAAACCCACATTACTACTGAGATATTCCTAGTTGTTTGAACTTTATCAAAATCAAACAAACCTTTTAGAAAAACCCCTAACCAAGCCTCGCGATCTGTGTGAAGTCGAAGTTGGATACTTGCCATATTTCTGGGTGAAAGAAGCAAGGGGATTGAAGTGATTCGGAGCAGAAATCTGCGTGATCAAGGAGCTCAAGTCATCGACATCCATCTCTCCCTAATTTGTAGAAGATTCTGTGTGATTCTTTGAGAATCATTTTAGTGGATTGCCTCCAAGTGTTTAAGGAGAAGAAGGACGTAGTTGGGATTACACCACCCAACGAACCTTTCAAATATTGTTCTTTACTTTACTTTCAGCATTCATATTGTCATATCATAAACTGATATAGTAAAACTTAATCAAACGCTAAACAACTAAATACACTCTCTGTGACGCTAAAGCTTTCAAAGAGAAGACTCCAAAAATCATTCTGATGTGCTAACACTGATCAAAGAAGTGAACGCTCAAACCTATTTGGTTGTAGCATTCAAGTCTTGAAATCTAAGTTAACTTTCTAAAAACAGTCTTCGATAGACGCTTCACTAAAGCGCCTATATTTTTTAAGTGAACGCTTAAGTCAAGCGTTAGACACTTCAAGCGTCCAAAACTATAATTTTAATACGAATCTTTTTGAAGTAAAAAAGGCTTCAGGGTCTATTCAACCCCCCCCCCTTCTAGACCCTTTCGTATGCCACTTGGGACCAACAAGTGGTATCAGAGCGGTTAAAGTTTAAATTTTAAAATTTCCAAGCATAAATGCTTGTTTAGATCCTCTTTCAAACTTAGTTGCTTTAGTTTTTTTAAACATGGCATTTGCTAAAGTTCCCAAACTGACTGAATCAAATTTTGACACATGGAAAGTCAAAGCATTTACATATCTCTGTTCATGTGATGATGACATGTGTGATATTATTTCAGATGGGTCAATCAAAATATATAAAGTTATCACAAGAGCGCCTAGAGCCACAGAAGATACTCCTGATGGTTTCGTTGAAAAATCGAAACAAGAATGGTCTCCAGATGAGCGTCGAAGAGCTAATTTGGATAATGTTGGTCGTAACGCTCTGTATACGGCTATTGGTGATAATGACAACCTATTCAACAAGATCAAGTCTTGCAAAACCACTAAAGAAATATGGGATAAGTTGGCTACAATTTGTAGTGGTTCAACTCAGATTAAAGAAAACAAACTTTCCATTGCTAAGGAAAAGTTTAACTGATTTAAGATGTTACCCAATGAAACTTTAGAGCAATTAGATATAAGATTTACAGCTCTAGTTACAGAACTTAAATCGTTGGGAATGGATTTGCAGAATCGAGAAATGGTGGTTAAGATCTTTAGAAGTTTACCAAGTAAATTCTTAATGAAGACAACTGCTATGAGAGAATCAAATATGTTGGATCTCCTAACTTCAGAAGACGCCTTTTCAGAGCTCAAAGCATTTGAGTTCGAGTTGAATTCTACTAGTGATGTTGTGAGTAGTCCGGTGATTGAATCTGGAGCGTTTATAGCATCAATCAAAGGCAAATCGGGTAATAAAGGAAATAATTTATATATCAATGAAGAAGAGGAGTTGGCTTTGCTGAATAGTTCAGAAAGTTCTTGAGATATGAAAAGAAAGGAAAAGGTTTTAATAATCAAGGACAAAGTTCATATCAAGCGCCTTCTCCGATGCAACAACAGCTTCAAGCGCCTCAGTATTCTGTTCTCTCACTCCAAGCACTTGTTCAGTACCAAGCATCTACTCAAACTCTCTCAGCTCCAGTGGCCTCAAAACCACACATTGCAAGGTTATAATTGCAGAAAACCGGGCACTACCAGGTAAATTGCCCTTATCCAAACGTATCCAAGCCCTCAAGGCAGGATTATTTGGATAGAAACCAATTCAGGAGCAACCTTCGTCAATAAGGTTTGCTAGCGGAATCAGAACCAGCATCCGCACCTGAAGATTTAGAATCATCAGAGGAGAGTAGTGACGATGATGAGCCATTAGATGACTCAGCGCTCATATGTCTCATGGCCAGAGATGATGAAGCGTCTTCTGAGGTAATCAATGAATTATCTATTCCTCTCTCTTATGATGAATTACTTGACAAAGTCAAAGAATACTACAATGAATGTCAAGAAGCTGCCAAAATATATCAAAATGATCTCACTATTATCTCATCACTCACAAGAGATAAAGTAACGCTCAAAGCAGAGTTGCAAGTTCAACAACAGTGCATTGAGAAGAACCAATCGCTTGAGAGTGAAATTATTCAATTAAAAAGCGATCTTGATATAATAGTCAAGAGAGAAGCTGATTTGATCGCTAGACTTGCTAAATCAGAGCAGCTCATCTCATCATTATCAAAAACTTCTAGAAATTTGGATAATGTGACTGAAGTAACTAGATTATTTGGTGAAAAGACCGGTTTAAGATGCGATAAACTCGGTAAACAACCTAATAAATCTAACGTTACGGAAAACAACAGAGGAAAGGGTGTTATCTTCGTTGAGAAAGGTTCAAAAGGTCAAACACAAAATGAACCCAGCGACAATGGTAAGAGGCCAAATGAGAAAGTCAAAGCTAACTCAGGCAAGGGTAAGGCTAAGGCAAATGATTCACAAAGACGGGTCTATCCAAACGCTAAAAAGGTTAAAGATAAGTCTGACCACTATGAATCAAGCGCTAAGCGTCCAACACCAAAAGTGCAACCCAAGCCAGCGCCAAGGAAATACCAGCGTCAATATCCAAGACAGTCAAGATCATATTATCGATACTATGATGATTATGATTATGACTATGATTATGACTATGATTATGACTACCATTATAATCGAGGATATTATTATACACCCAAAAAGCACACACAACACGTTGTGAAACCCAAAAATGCCAGTATTCCTAAAATGAAGACCAGGGAAATATGTGTTCCTAAAGTTCTAATTCAAACTAACAATGCTACTAATGTTAAAGGACCCAAGCAACAATGGGTACCTGAACAGAAATAGAACTTCCCTTTTGATTGCAGGTACCTAGAGCTAGAGCCGATACATCTGTGTGGTATTTCGATAGTTGATCGTTAAGGCACATGACTGGTTCCAAAGATCTTCTGATCAACTATCGAGCTGCCAATGGTCCTCAGGTTGTATTTGGTGACAACTCCAAAGGTATAGGTACTATGCATAGGGGGAACATCATGATAAGTGATGTTTATTATGTTGAGGGTCTGAAGCACAATTTATTAAGCATAAGTCAATTTTGTGATAAAGACTTTGAAGTCATATTCTCAAGTGACTGTTGCTATATAAATGACGCTAAGACTAAGTCTACTAAATTGAAGGGTAAAAGAACTAACAACGTATATTTGGTAGATAAGGGTTCAACACTTGATAACAACCCAACATGTTTTGTTGCTAAAAATGAATCTAAAATGGGTTGGTTATGGCATAGAAAAATGAATCACCTCAACTTCAAAACAATCTCTCAGCTTATAAGTCAAAATCTTGTAGAGGGATTACCAAATGGACCATTTCATAAGGATCGCCTTTGTGACGCTTGTCAAATGGGTAAACAAGTTAAATCATTGTTCAAGAGAAAACTTCATCTATCTACTTCTAGAATACTTGAACTACTTCACATGGATTTGTTTGGACCTATTCAAACGATCAGTGTAAGCAGTAAAAAGTATGCTTTGGTGATAGTAGATGATTTCTCTCGATTTACTTGGGTAGAATTTCTTTCATCCAAAGATGAGACATGTGACAAGTTAACAACGCTTATTCGGCAACTTCAAATATTGAAAAATCTTAAGGTTGCAAGAATAAAAAGCGATCACAGTACTGAGAAGTTTTGTGCAGAGAATGGAATACATCATGAGTATTCAGCTCCCAGAACTCCCCAACAAAATGGTGTTGCTGAGCGCCGGAACCGAACGCTTAAGGAAGCCGCTAGGACAATGTTAGCAGAATCCAAGCTTGCTCCTAGGTTTTGGGCCGAAGCGATCAACACTGCCTGTTACACTCAAAATCGTTGCATGATCAACAAACAGCATGGGAAAACTCCATATGAACTGTGGAAGGGACGTAACCCAAATGTTTCATATTTTCACGTCTTTGGTTTAAAATGTTTTATCCATAATAATGGATCCCAAAGTCTAAAGACATTTGATCCTAAAGCGGGTGAGGGAATCTTTCTAGGTTACGCCAAGAATGGAAAGAATTTTTGCATCCTAAATAAGATCAAATCGAAGGTTGAGGAATCTATTCATGTTATTTTTTATGATGCTAACCAATAACCGAGTAAGGTTAATGTGAATGATGTAGGAATTGAAGATCTATGTCATCAAACGTCTAAGATTACTATTGATGAAGATACTGACGACGATGATGAGATCTCAGTGCCACCTCCTAAGATTACTCGTGAGGTTAAAATGGACAATATTGTAAGAAATGCTGATGATCATGAAGAGAGTGATCATCAAGAGCAAACAAGAATCTGTGAACTTGAAGCGCCTACGCAAGAGGATAATCAAGCGTCTAATCGTCAAGCGTCTGTTCAACCTCTTAACCCTTTCCAACCAGATAGACTATGGCTGCGTGATCATCCACCTGAGTAGATTATTGGAGATATTGAAGCGCCTGTTAGGACTAGAGCCGCTACGTTCAATGAGACTATGTTCGCAAGTTTTTTTTATCTCAAATGGAACCTAAGAAAGTGGATGAAGCGCTAAGCGACCCAAGTTGGATTGAAGCCATGCAAGAAGAGCTTAATCAGTTTGAACGAAATAAGGTTTGGACGCTAGTACCAAGGCCAACTCACCAAGGAGTTATTGGAACTAGATGGGTTTATAGAAACAAGATGGATGAGAACGGCATTGTGATAAGGAACAAGGCCAGACTCGTAGCTCAAGGATATTGCCAAGAAGAGGGTATTGACTTTGATGAGACATACGCTCCTGTCGCTCATCTTGAAGCAATCCGCATGTTTCTAGTGTATGCAGCGTTCAACAAGTTCATTGTGTATCAGATGGACGTGAAGAGTGCTTTCCTGAATGGTAAACTCCAAGAAGAAGTATATGTGGAGCAACCACCAGGTTTCATCAACAATCATGGTAAGGGTATGGTCTACAAGCTAGACAAAGCACTTTATGGGCTTAAGCAAGCACCCCGAGCATGATATGACACTCTCTCTATCTTCCTCATTGGTAAAGGCTTTTCAAAAGGCAACGTTGATACAACGTTATTCAAAATTACCAATAACGAAGATATTCTCTTAGTCCAAATTTATGTTGATGATATTATATTTGGTTCTACCAATAAGCATTTGTGTGAGAAATTTTCGAAAATGATGCAAGAACAATTTGAAATGAGCATGATGGGTGAATTAACTTTCTTCTTAGGATTACAAGTTAAACAACTCCCTAATGACATATTTATTAACCAAGCAAAATATACAAGAGATATGATTAAGAAATTTGGTATGGAAAATGCATCATATTCAAAAATTCCAATGAGCCAAACGCTTAAGTTAGATAAAGATGAAAGTGGAAAGAAAGTTGATATCACTAATTATAGAGGTATCATTGGATCACTTCTTTATCTTACTGCTAGTAGACCTGATATTATGTTTTCGGTATGCATGTGTGCACGATTTCAAGCCAATCCTAAAGAGTCACACTTAATTGCTGCCAAGAAGATCCTTAAATACCTAAAAGGCACACAGAATGTGGGCTTATGGTATCCTAGGGATTCTCCTTTTGAACTAATTGATTACTCAGATGCAGATTTTGCAGGTTACAAAATAGATCGTAAGAGTACTAGTGGTACATGTCAATTTCTAGGTGATAGGTTAGTTTCATGGCATAGTAAGAAACAACAATCCATAGCTACTTCCACAGCCGAAGCTGAGTATGTAGCTGCAGGAAGTTGTTGTGCACAAGTGTTATGGATGAGGCAACAACTTAGAGATTATGGAATAATCCTAGGTCCAACCCCCATTCATTGTGATAACCAAAGCGCTCTAGCCATGACTCAAAACCCTGTTCTTCATTCCAGAACCAAACACATTGACATTAGATACCATTTTCTTCGTGACCACGTTAAAAAAAAAGATATCTCCATGCACTTTATTGGAACTGACAAACAATTGGCAGTCATCTTCACCAAAGCGCTCAACGAACAATGTTTTCTCACTTTGAGAAGTGAATTAGGTATGATTGATTTAAATGCTTAATCATTTTGCATCATACTTTATTAGACATATAATTTAGGGGGAATCCACTTGATTTATGTCTAAAAGAAGTTTTTGTCTATTGGTACAAGTTATCAAATTTAGGTGGAACCTTAAAGTTATACTTGACCATAACTGCAAGCGTCAATGATCAAAATTTTCAGATGCATGATCATCAACGCTTAGTATTACTTATGCATAAAATATTGGACGCTCAAACATAAAAAGTCCTTTCAATCCTAAGCGTCTAATCTTTCAAATGATATATCAACCAATGGTATCAGTTAAGCGTTGAATCAATTCCATTCAACTCTTAATATAAAAAATGTTTTTAACAGTCATGCATAAATTTTACAAGTTTCTTTTTGAAGTAGTGGGTAGACTCAAAAGTCTATTTTGTACTCTACTCGCACACTTCTATCACATCAAACGGGCGCGTAATCAAAACTTTTAAAATGACGGTTCAGAGATAGCACGTGTTTGTGTACGTGTCAGTGTACCATCAGGTGCGTGTACTACACTCTAAAAATACCAAACGTTTTCTTTTCATTTTTTTTAAACTCGGATGTCAAATCATTATATATGAGAATTACCAAATGTAACTTCTCTTTCTTACACAAAACTCACGTCCGTAGTTAATGAATTTATGGCTGAGATTAAAAAGTCTTTACACGTGTCTAAATCCTACAGAGACTAGAGAACACAAGTTTCAAAATTCTTTACTGTGTCATTTAAAACACAACTTCTGCAGAAAAATCATTCACTTTCACTCAAAGATTTCTGCAAATTTCTCTCTCTCTCTCTCAAAGAAAAAGAAAATCTCAGTTTACTCTACTTTCAAAAATGGCACTAAAGAAAGCTTCATCTACTTCTGCCGAGTCTATCATCAAGGTTATTGAAGGCCCTTGTTGTTGATTGGAAATTCTTGTATGATCAACCCCAAATCAACCTGCATGATATGATGGATACTGTTACAAAGGTTAGACTCAAGAATTTCTTAACACAGTAGTCATACTTATTTCCAACGGAAGTTGATACTTTCTGGAGGATTGAAAAACTCTCAGAGGACAAGAAGTCTATTTCTTGCCTCCTCTCTATGTCCAAGAAAAAGCCAGCAAAAGAATATGTGTTAACTGCTGACTCCATCGCAAAGAACTTCAATCTTCCTAATGAAGGTGATGCACTGGATAGTGTCACTTTGGCACAAATCTGCATGAGCTGAAGATGGCAATAAGGGGGAAGAGCTGAAGAAAGGAGAAAAGAGGAAAGCGTCTAGTTCAAGAGCTCAAGAGCCTTCGCCTCTTAAGCGTCAAGTCTTAACCTCTCTTTTTGCGCTAAGTCTCCCATCTTGGATAACTGCTTTTAAAGTAAGTGAATCTGCTGGAGCGCCTAGTAGAACACTAAGGAAACCTCCAAGAGCACTCTATCCAAATCTACCAATACCTACAAGAGCAATGTTAGAACAGTTTGACATCCCTCTTCAAAGGCATCCATTCCAGAACCTTTAGATCCAAAAATTTTAGCTGAAGAGAGGCAGATGTCTGACTTCATCCGAACTTTCAGAATTTGCCTAAGGTATATTGGTATTGATCCAACTAATTGGGATAAACACTTTACTGCTTTCAAGAAGTGACAACAAGAAGAAAATAAGCTCATAATCAACAAAGATCATGAAGCGATGATGACCTTGGAAGATAATCTGACTGAAGTTATCCGAGCTGAAATGCCCAAGCGATACAAAGTTAGATCAAGTCATTAAAGCCTTTTGATCTGCATTATCTATATTCTTGTCTCTTCTATTTTGTTTGTTTAATTGTAAAAATGCTTGTAATCTTTGATATATATAAAATGCATTTTTCAACTGAAACATCTCGTTGAAGCGTAACTAACTTTAACTAACCTTATCTAATCAAAGCTAACTTTTATTTTGGCTGTCTAACTCTTGAACTATAAAAGAGTAAGTATTGCCATCATCAAAAAGGGGGAAATTGTTAGGGATTTCATGTTAGACGTTTTGATGATGACAATTAGGATTTTTTGTTAGACCCCAAAATATGTAAGTTTGTTTTTCAGCTTTGAAGCGTTAGATTTGTAATAAGCTTTGTTTTATTTTTATTCTAGAGTGTTAGGTTAAGTAGTCTTAGACTGAGCGTCTGATTTGTTCTGAGTGAGTTTATCAGAAGTAAAGTTTGAAGACTCAAGCGCCTGAAGTCTGAATAAAGATAAAGATTCCAAGCGTCTAGAATGACCAGCTACACCAAGCATCACCTTATAGGATAGAAGTGATTCAAGGTTGAATAAGCGTCATTTCACCTGAATTTATTTCTAAATTCAGAAGGAGTTTAATGCAAATATTCTCAATGCATTAAATGCCAACGGGCATTTAATTCAAATACATTAAATGCTGATAAGAGCATTAAATGTGATAAGCACTTTCAGACGTACGGAGAAGCCACCCTATTGGACTGTCAACTATTCAAAGACTGCAGCACCAACTTTTGTGCAGCAGATTTTCAGGAAAAAGGACAAAAGTTGTTTACTCACGGAAGTGAGAGACACGCGCTCTTACATGTGTCAAAAGGACACTTTTTTCAAGAATGCCTATAAATAGGATTTCAACAACAAGCCATACAGAGAGAACAATTATCAAGTCGAATTGTTGTTGCATTGAAGTCTCATTCCTTACAATCTCAGAAAAGCCAGAATTCTCAAGAAAATATTCTTTTTGCTTTTCTTCAAATCCTGAGACAGTCAACCAATATCTCAAACATTCTTCTCGGAGAAACCCACATTACTACTGAGATATTCCTAGTTGTTTGAACTTTATCAAAATCAAACAAACCTTTAAGAAAAATCCCTATCCAAGCCTCGCGATCTGTGTGAAGTCGAAGTTGGATACTTGCCATATTTCTGGGTGAAAGAAGCAAGGGGATTGAAGTGATTTGGAGCAGAAATCTGTGTGATCAAGTAGCTCAAGTCATCGACATCCATCTCTCCCTAATTTGTAGAAGATTCTGTGTGATTCTTTGAGAATCATTTTAGTGGATTGCCTACAAGTGTTCAAGGAGAAGAAGGACGTAGTTGGGATTACACCACCCAACGAACCTTTCAAATATTGTTCTTTACTTTACTTCAACATTCATATTGTCATATCATAAACTGATAAAGTAAAACTTAATCAAACGCTAAGCAACTAAATACACTCTCTGTAACGCTAAAGCTTTCAAAGAGAAGACTCCAAAAAGCATTCCGCTGTGCTAACACTGATAAAAAAAGTGAACGCTCAAACCTATTTGGTTGTAGCATTCAAGTCTTGAAATCTAAGTTAACTTTCTAAAAACAGTTTTCGATAGATGCTTAACTAAAGCGCCTATATTTTTTAAGTGAACGCTTAAGTCAAGCGTTAGACACTTCAAGCGTCCAAAACTATAATTTTAATACGAATCTTTTTGAAGTCGAAAAAGGTTTCAGGGTCTATTCAACCCCCCTTTTTAGACCATTTCGTTTGCCACTTGGGACCAACAAGACTTTTCAACTTCACTAATTTTGTTAACAAATAAAATTAAATAAAAAAAAAAAAAGTTATGTTATATTGAATATATTAAATAAAAATTAAAAATCTATTTATTAATAATATTAGCGGGGTGAGTTATGTGGCGATTTACACTATACCCACTACCCGCCTCATACCTTATCGGGTCATAAATTTAATATTCATAATTCGCTTCATAACTCATTTGACGTATCCAAACCCTTTCCACCAGGATCAATTCGGGCGAATACCCAACTAACCCAGCCCCATTGAGCATCCTAAAAACTCCAAAGTCGCCAACAGGCCAGCGATCTGGCCCGCTTTTCACTCTAATTAATATATATATATATATATATATAGGGTCAAGATCGAGTACATACCTTCTCTTAGATAAGATATAAGACCCAATATACACCATTAGATCCATTAAATCCAACAGTCCAAAATAAAATTAGAATGAGCGCTGCAAACCCATTTTTTTTTGGCTTAGGGGTATAATAGTAAAATACATCCCATTATACAACAAACAACTCCCTAAATTAACTCCACAATCTCCCTAAAATCCCTCATATAATATATAATGTGTATATATATATATATATATATATATTACTGCAGCGTATTTCTTCAACTCTCAACCATCTTCTTCTTCAACATTAGTTTTTTCGGTTCTTCTCTCTTCTCTCTCAAATAATTTATTAGACAACATAGAGAGAGAAATTATTTATTGTACACTTTGATGGCAAAGATCACCCATAACTCTGCCATGGGAAAGTTTGTTGCAGTTCTGGCGTATGTACATATAATTTGTGTGGCAGTGAATGATAGAGTGCACCCATACTTGAGTCATGTAGAAAAACCCATCACAAAGATTTTTGATACCTCAAAATATGGAATTTATTAGCTGCGCAATTGTTTGGACAATACTCCTCAGATGGGTTAACAAAATTCAATATTATACAGTGAATATACATGTGATATACAGTATGTTAATGGGTAACAAACAGTATGTGTTAACATATAGCATAAAATAATTAATGAGACTTCTTACTGTATAATATTGAATAACTCGCTGTATAACACCCATAAATATTCTGTATACTGTTTAATTAGTTAATGTATCAAAAAAAGTATAATGTGTTAACATGCACTGTGTATCGCTGTTGTACTAACTGTATACCTGTGTACATTCTACTGTATATAGTATTCAACTGACTATGTGGATTGCATTTATTTCCACACTGTATAACCCCATTATATGAACTGTATAATGTAATATAATATACTGTATAATGGTGATTAATGTATTGTATAATTTAAAAGGGAAGAGGAATAATAAAGATTTGAGGTAATCAAACTTCTTTTTTTGTCTGCGTAATACATTTCAGTATGAATTGGATGAATTTCAGCATGCACTACCCTCAATTTCAGTAAACTTCATCAAAATTAGCTATCTAATCTCTTATCTATTTGTTGAATGCCTGATCCTCTACCAGGGAAGATAGCAGTTGTTGGCGGTTATCGTGAATACACTGGTGCACCATACTTTTCTGCTATTTCAGCTTTCAAAATTGTTAGTTTACTCACTTTACCCTCGCTTATCTACTTCAGTTTCCTCCACCAAATAAACAAAAATAGATGATATAAATCCTATTTTTCTGGGAGTTTAAATTGGAAGGAATAATTAAAAAGGGAAGAGGAATCTGTTATTGCATATAATAAGGGATTTGATTTTGATCCTGCATTTTATTTGTATGAGTTTGTTAGACTTATTGACTAAAATACCCCTATTATCATTAAATTAAAGATAAAAACTGAAATATAGGCTTTAAATATGGACCTTGGGATTAAATGGTTTAAATGGTTTAGATTGGGTCTTATATCTTACCTAAAATATAGGGATGTATTTGATCCATACCCTATATATATATATATATATATATATATATATATATATATATATATTATATTAATTGACACACACGCAGACGCTTACCCCTCCTCAACTCCAGAACTCCAGTACGAGCCCTTCCAACAATTCCAATTTCTCTGTCTGTCTGTCTGTCTGTCTGTCTCTCTCTCTCTCTGTAATCAATCAATCTGATTCTTCAAGACTTATATGCAACACCGCACTGTCCAGGCCATCAATCAATCTGAATCAATTTCTGTATTTTTTTTAGGTAATTTTTCATGTCTTATTTAAATTTCCTACTTTGATTTGTACTATTTTTTCAAACCTTTCATTGGACTTCGACACAATCGGCGGTTTATTATGGTGATTGAGTGAATTGCTAGGTTGCTTTGTTTCTGTGGTGCGCTACATTGTTGCTTAGCACGTTTACATCATGTGTAGTCAATACCTTCTACTGTTGAATTCAAATTTTGTAATGTCATATATATATATATATATATATATATTTTGGTGAATAATGTCATATGATATGATACTTTTGATAAAATGTTGCTGAATTTTTAGATTGTTTTAACGTAGCTGCTTAATCCGTACACAGAACTATGACTGCTCGTTTATACTACTACCTTTTTGATTGACTGTCAATTTCACTTCTTTATTTTTGTTGTAATTTTTATGATAATAATTTAGTTTTTTTTTTTTTTTAAAGTGAAGTGGAATATTATTCAATAATGTAACACTTATTAAGATTATATTTTTATGTAAATATTAAACAAGTTGAGTTTAGAATGTAGCAAATAGAGCAACAGTTTGGGACAGTAGGAGTGTAATTTATCCAATGTTTTTAGCTTTTGCATTAATAACAGTACTCAAGTTCAACTTGGCAAAATGTTCTATATTTGGTGTTGGGGAATATATATAAGCCAAACAGAAGAAGCATTACTTTGATGCCCTTGTAATGACTCCTGCATCCATGGATTCTGTTCTTTTCTATACTGTCATATACGCCTCTCATGAGTTTGTCTATTAATCAGTCCTGCTTCGGTGGATTCTATACTTTGCTATTGTTGTTTATATGTTCTATGCACTTACTAAAGAAATGTTGATATGTTGTTTGTATCATGTACGATTTTGATTCATCAGATTCTATCTAGTCTTTCCAGGACAGGGATTTGGATTCCAGAAGGCAGTGAATAAGGAAATACTATTTTTGATGATTCGTGTATGATGGAACCTAAGCGTGCCCGCCAAATGTGTTCACATTCTAATAGGTCTGGGTTATTTCCCAGCAAAAAGCAGGCTGTAGAAGAATCTCCAATTACCAATCCAGAATCAAGAATCAACTTTTCCAATGCACTTTCTTGCGAACATTCTACTGGATTTCAGCAAGTACCATTCTTTCCAAATTCATTCATGGACCCGCTATTTCTAGGGGCAGATGGTTCGAATGTGAGGGAAAAAGTTACTAATGAACAGTTTGAGAATGATTTCTTATCAATTTCTTTCAATATGGAAGACCAAGAGCTGGGAGTAAGTTATGGTGGAATCGGAAATGTTGTAGTTAATCCGTTCAAGGATCATGTAAATAGATTGCATACATCTCAGGATCAGTCACACAGCATGGAAAGTGAAAACACCTTAGAACAACCCTATGGTGAGAAAGGTGAAAATATCACATTAGGTCATTCTACTGACATCCCGGACTCAAATGTAAGATCTATGGATTCGACTTCAGAAGGCACTGATAAGAATACGTGTAGTAAAGATAACTCTAATACCGTTTCATTGGTTGATTATCAAAAAACTATAATTGCTCTTCTTGAAAGTCCTGTTAGTAGCTATAGCTTACTTTACGAACAATCTTCAGTTCTAACATCAAAAACGCGTAGCAAAATTGTGAGGAAATTGCGGGCATCTAAATTTAAACTCGACTCTGCAACTAAAAATAAGCCGGAGACAAAAGCTGCTAACAAAGAAGCGCCAAACAGCGTACTGACTAATGTCAGGAGTTTAACTGTAACTGGTATGCTCGATGGGGTGCCAGTGCGATATATTTCGTCCTCACGGGAGGTAAAATTCTTTCACACCTTCGTGCTTTCTTCGTAGTTTTGTTTAGGTTGTGTTCCAATTGGAGGATTACATTGTTATTGATTTCAAATCCATTATACCAAATCCGTGACACTTTTTTGGATAGCTATCAATTATTATGGATTTCAATTTCTAGTGAACATTTTGACTTATTATTTCAATCATTATGATGAAATTTGAAATTTATACATATTGGAGTTATTCAAATTATTAGCCTAGAAAATCATTCAATCGAAATGCAAGATTAGTGACTTACTGGATATATTATTGCACATGACAAGTAGCTTCTTCGTGGAACTATCAAAGGATCTGGCTATCGTTGTGGGTGTCAATCATGTAATTATTCCAAGGTAACCAATCTATGTTATTTTCCCTCAGAAAAGACAGTAGCTAGCTCTTTACCTCGTAAATCTGCTTGTTAAGTCTATATTTGTACTTCGGATATATATATTACTCACTCAAATGATGTAACTTTGTGTTCTGATCATTTTCTTTGCTTCACTAAAGCATAAATAAATATGATGTTTAAATAGGTAGTTAATGCTTATGAGTTTGAGAGTCATGCTGGTCGCAAGACGAGCCATCCAAACAACCACATATACCTTGAGAACGGGAAGGCCATGCATCAGGTAGTTCAAGAGTTGAAAAACACTCCATTAAGTATGTTATCTGAGATGGATCTTCCGGTAGGAAACAGTATTGTGTGCACGTCTCAGGAGAAAAACACTTCATTTAAGCTCGACACTTTATCTAAATGTGAGTCAGAGACTAAAGCTGCTAGAAAAGAAGAGGCTAAAGCTGCTAGAAAAGAAGAGGCTAAAGCTGCTAGGAGAAAAGCACAAAACAGCTTCCCGTCTAATGTCAAGTGTTTGCTAGTGACTGGTATGTTTGACGGGGTGCCAGTGCAATATATTTCTTCCTCGCGTGAGGTGAAATTCTTTTATGCTATCGTTTGTTTATTTATACTTTTTGGATCTTTAGTGGCTTATTTGATATATTCTTGCACATGAAAAGGAGGCTCTTTGTGGAATCATCCAAGGTTCTGGCTATCTTTGTGGGTGTCAATCCTGTAATTATTCCAAGGTAAGCCATCTACTCCCTTTCTCTCTGTTTGAGACGTTCACAATTAAAGTTCAATTTTCTAAAATAGTAACTTTTTTTTTACCTAGAATACTGTTTCATTTAAAGTAAGTAATGATGTGACACAAGTAATTCTGAACCACTATGTTTGAGGTCGAGATTGTAAAAAAACTCTAAGCTTTCACTTTTGAAACTTTTCATTTAATCTATTTTGAGTTGGATATTGGGCAGAGTGAATATGTTTTTCCCCTAAGATGGTGATCTATTTACCTCTCTTACATGCATGTTAAATAATATTGATTTTTGTGTAGGCGGTTACTGCTCATGAGTTTGAGTGTCATGCCGATTGCAGCACACACCACCCAAACAATCACATATACTTTGTGAATGGGAAGTCCATTGCTCAGACAGTTCAGGAATTGAAAAGCACTCCACTAAGTATGTTACTTGATGTGATTCAGACTGTGGCCGGCTTTCCTATCAATCAAAAGGCCTTCAGTGTTTGGAAAGGTAATAATTGTCTTATCATACCCCCTTCACGAAAATCTTTTACCTATATCGGGTGTTATGTAAGCAGTGCTACTCACGTTGTGCTGATGTGTCATATGGTTGTGACTATTTAGTTCATATCATACCCTCTTTCAGGAATTCTATTTACCTATATCGGGTGTTTTTAGAGTGTGTTTGGTAAACTTATTTTAAAGAGCTTATAAGCTCGCTCTTTAATGCTTATAAGATGTTTTAGAGCTTATAAACTTTTTTTTAAAAAAAAGTTGGGGTCTCCTTACTTATTTTTGAAGGGCTTTATAAGCTCCTGGCCGCTTGAGAGCCTATAAGCTGTTATCAAAAAATTTAACAATTTGTAACAACTTATAAGCTAATTTTATAAGAGCTTATAAGCTCCTGACCGCTTTGAGAGTTTATAAGCTGTTTACCAAAAATTTGACAAACACTTTGTAATAGCTTATAAACTCTCAAATAGCTTATAAGATGTTTTGAAAAGCTTATAGGCTCAGCTAGACACTCTCTTACACTAATCAGGGGTGATACTTGGTGGTTCCGGGAGTCTAACTCCCGAAGCCTATCCACCACACAAAGTGTTAAAATACAATAAAATATATATATATATATATATATTTTGATGAACCCCACACATGTTTTAACACTATATGGTGGATATTTCCCTGGAGTTGGACTCTCGGGAGCCACCAAGTATCGCCCACTAATCAGTGAGGATGATGTCATTTGTCATGTAACACATTGTGTTGATGTGTTGTATGGTTGTGGCTATTTAATTCATATCATACCCTCTTTCCGGAAATTTTTGACCCACATCATGTGTTTTTACACTAATCAGTGGGGATGATGTCACGTAACCTATTGTGCTGATGCGTCATATGGTCGTGACTATTTAGTATTGAACACCCGATGAAGGCAAATGTTTTTCTCCTAACTCAAAGTTTGTTGCTTATTCGGTCGTTTTTCTTGTACTAGAATCGTTTGTAGCAGAAAATAGAGAGCTCCAGCGTGTTTACGGGAATGAAGAGATTAGTATTCAGAATGAGAACCCGATTGAGATATAAGTTGAGTATTCATCCATTTGTCACGTGCATAGTGATCAGTACTAAATTCTGATTCACTCAGTAAATTCTTGAAGTTATTTATCATGAGACAGGATTGCTGGGTTGTACAGGTAGTTATTGGTTATTCTTTTGTATTAATCAGGTTAAGGAACTGGACTTTCGTTACTATAAATCCAAGTCCCTTATTTAATTAACCAAGTTGACAGATATTTGGATGTTGGCATGTTTTCTTTAACTCTTGTTCAGTTATTCTTTTGGATCTCTCGGATTTCCCTTTACTCAAGTGGGACTGTGAGCCGGTTGGACGTGTATTTGGTGATATCTTTTTCAGATACGTTTCAGTGGCCCACAAGCGCGCGCTCTCTCCCCAAATGAGTATTATCATGTAGATTGTGATTATTCTGAGACGAAATGATACGGAAGCTCCTATGACATTTTGTGCACCCGACTACCTATTCATTACATGATATGTGCAGTTAAGTACACAATTTAAGTCATATCTAAGGCATGTGACCGACTTTTCGGAGGGAATATTTAAAATTATTCCTATGGTGGGATTAAGTGTCACAATTTACAAAGGTTGGTATTCAAGTGTAAAAATTAATAAATTAACTACCAAAGTGCTGTGATCGACATAGTTTGAGGTCGAAAATGCATTTTACCCACATATTTATTTGAAAGTATCTTACTATAAAATAAAATGAGAAATTTGCCAGGTCCACAACATGTTGAAACCATTTTTGTCTCTCCATTCACAGGTAAATTTAGTTTTGTTTCCATTAGGTTTTTTCTTTTTTCTTTTTTTAAACACAATACACCCATCAATTATATTAATCTAATCGAGATATTACAAACTTTTCTTGCTTTTGTTTCTCTATATACATGACTGCCAGAACTTCAAAACAGTGGGAAGTGGGGTCAAATATCGGTTCATCGAAATACTAAATTTACAACCATATTGTTTTACTTATTTATCTTCTTCAAAGCTTTTCTTTTCTCTTTCAATTTCTTTATATCTCCACTTTGTTCTTAAATCTAGTAACTATATATAATATATTCAAATGAATCATGTAGAAAGATATGGAGGAATTTTCTAATGATTTTATTCAATCAATGTACACTATATTTATACACATAAAGCATCGCCTAACTAAGGAAGAGAATCAATCTATTCAATTAAATATCTCCTAAGATATATACATTCCTATTCTATAACACTCTCCCTCAAGTTGGAGTATAGATGTTAATTATGCCTAACTTGTTACAAAAATAATCAACTTGAACCCCATTTAAAACTTTTGTAAACAGATCTCCCAGTTGGTCGTCAGTCTTCACATATCCTGTAGAAATTAAACTTTGTTGTACCTTTTCACGAATGGAATGACAGTCAATCTCAATATGTTTCATTCGTTCATGAAACACATGATTGGAGGTAATATGAAGAGCAGCTTGGTTATCACACCAAAGTTTTGCTGGCATTGAGACTTTAAGACACACTTCAGTTAATAACTGATATATCCACATTATTTCACAAATAGACTGAGCCATAGCTCTATACTCTGATTCTACACTAGAGCGAGATACAACACGTTGTTTTTTGCTTTTCCATGACACCAAATTTCCTCCAAAGAAGACACAGTAACCCGTGGTAGGTCTTCGATCAATTTTAGATCCTGCCCAATCTGCATCTGATTACGAGTGTGACTATGATTCTTATACAGCATCCCTCATCCAGGAGCTCCCTTCAAGTAGCACAAGATCTGTCCTAAGCAGCCCAATGATGAACCATTGGAGAAGACATAAATTGTCTCACAGTGCTAACACCATATGCAATATCAGGGCGAGTTACTGTAAGATAGATCAATTTTCCCACCAACCTTATATACCTCTCAGGATCCTCAATAAGTCTCCTTCATTAGTGAGTTGTAGATTGGGTGGCATCATAGTAGTGCATGGTTTAGCTCCTATCTTTCCTGTCTTGGTTAACAAATCAAGCACATATTTCATTTTTGATAAGAAGATGCCTTTTTTGCTTCTTGTTACCTCAACTCCCAAAAAATACTTCAACGACACTAAATCCTTTGTGTGGAACTGGGTGTGAAGAAAAGACTTCAAAAGTGATATTCCCATAGCATCACTTCCGGTAATAATAATATCATCTACATTCACAACAAGGAGTAATGTCGGATGAAGAGTGTTTATAAAACACCGAATGATCAGACTTACTCTTATTTGTTCCGAACTTTTCAACTGCCTGACTGAATTTGCCAAACCAGGCACGAGGGCCCTGTTTCAAACCATACAGATACTTTCGAAGATGGCAAACTTTCTCATACTCCCCCTACTCAACAAACTCTGTTGGTTGCTCCATATAAACTTCCTCCAATAAATCCCCATGTAGGAAGGCATTCTTTATATCTAACTGATGTAAGGGCCAATCATGAGTGGCAGCTATAGACGTGAATAACCGAACGGAGGTCAATTTAGCCACCGTGGAGAAAGTGTCAGAATAATCTACACCATAAGTCTGGGCATATCCTTTGGCAACAAAGCGAGCTTTAAGTCGAGCAACGGATCCATCAGGATTAACTTTAACAGTAAAAACCCACTTACATCCTATAGCCTTTTTACCTGCAGGTAAACTCACTAGAGTCCAAGTACCATTGACATCTAAAGCATTCATCTCCCCTATCATTGCCGCACGCCAGGCAGGATGGGATAAGGCTTTGTGAACAGTTTTAGGGAGAGAGAGAGAGAATTCAAGGAAGCAACAAAAGAGCACGACGAAGAAGACAAACGATCATATGAAACGAAAGACGAAATGGGATAAGTGCATTGGCGTGTACCTTTACGAAAGGTAATAGGAAGATCAGGATCATTGTCTGATGGATCCGATGGCGAAGTAGAAACCGATGTAGGACATGTAACAGAAGGATCCCGTCCTCTGGAGTAGACATGACGAATGGGTGGACGAGATTGAGGTGGTGCTGGAGGAGCAACAATCGGTGCCTGATAGGTGATGTGGTAAACCAACAAATTGTCATTCTCCCCCTGACTGTCATTAGGATTAGAAGAGACCGGAAAGAAGGAAGAATGTTCCATAAAAGTGACGTCAGTAGACACAAGATATTTGCTAAGACTAGAACAATAAATCGATACCCTTTTTGTAACCGAGAGTAACCCAAAAAAACACATTGACTGACTTGGGATCTAACTTGGTAACATGAGAACGAACATCCCGAACAAAACAAGTCTACCAAATAAACGAGGTTCAATAGGAAATAAAGATTTCGTCAGAAAAAGGATACTATAAGGGATCTCACCATGAAGAACATAAACTGGCATACAATTAATGAGAAAACAGGCTATGGAGACAGCATCAGCCCAAAAGCATTTAGGGACGTGTGTTTGGAATAAGAGGGCTCTGGCAGTCTCAAGCAGATGTCAATTTTTTCTTTCACCTACTCTATTCTGAGTTGTCGTGTCAACACAATAGGATTGATGAAGAATTCCATATAAGTCTGAAAAGAATTAGAAAAATATTATTTGGCATTGTCACTTCGCAAAGTAGGCACTGAAGTATTAAATTGCGTTTTAATTTCCACACAGAAAGATGTAAAATGTTTAAAGAGTTTAGACCGATTTTTCATAAAATAAACCCAAGTCATGCGAAAAAAAATCATCAACAAAAGTGACAACATACCGAAATTTAGTTTTTGACACAACAGGACAAGGGCCCCAAACGTCTGAGTGAACTAATTCAAAAGGAGAACTTACTCTTTTATTGACATGAGGAACGGAAGACAACCAATGATGTTTGGCAAACTGACACGACTCACAATCTAAAGAGGATATATTGTGAAACTAAGGACAAATTTTCTTTAACGTAGGGAGACAAGGGTGTCCTAACCGACAATAGACTTCAAAAGGAGTTAAGACTGCCGAGTAAGCAATAGACCGGGGCATCTGCGCCTGAATATCCAATAGGTAGAGACCGCCCGATACATGTCCTTTACCAATAATCTTCTTCGTCACAAGATCCAGAAACAAGCAATAATCCGGAAAAAATGAGACACAACAATTGAGAGCACGAGTTATTTTGCTCACAGACATTAAATTAAAAGAGAAATCAAGTAAACTTAAGACATCTGCTAAAGAAAGCGATGGAGTGGGATGAACAGTGCCGAAACCAAGGACATTTGATGTAAAACCATCGGCTAAAGTTACTTTGGGCGAAGAGGCGTGTGGTGTAAAATTGGTGAAAATATTAGGATTGCCTGTCATATGATCCGAAACACCTGAGTCAATGACCCACTGGGAGAAAGAGGAAAGGAGACATGTATTGGCATGACTCAGCAAGGGCATTGATAGGATGAGATAATGTTCTTGATGTTTCTTGGTACTCAAGAAACTGAGCAAAGATATCTGGAGATACAGTAACTGTAACGGACTTCTGGGCGGTACCCATATGATACAAATATCCAGACCAAAAAAAACATTTCCCCCTCATACAAACTAAAGCAACACAAGTAGTAACCAAAACAGCAACCAAGCAACCAAACACCAAACAACATAAAAATAACCCAAAAGTCACACTAACCGTAACTTTGAACCAAAAAGAGCCTGTAGTTGGACGCAGCAGAGCAGGGCGACGCCGGAGAAAGTCGTCGGAGACCGAAGGGCGCTGTCACGCGCCGGCGCGTGAGATAAGGCGAAAAACTTGCAACCGCGCGTGAGGATCAAGCGTTGTCCGTATGGCCATCGGATTTTGGGGGTCGGCCGGAAATGAGGTTGCGCTCCTCCCTGGGTGGCGGTGAGAACCAACGATCACGCAAAAAGGGTGGCCCGGAAAAAAAGACAAATGTTGCACACTTGGGCAACTAAAAAATAAAAAATAAAAATTCAAAAACCCTACCAGAGTACTATTGAAACCTGGCTCAATACCATGTAGAAAGATATGGAGGAATTTTCTAATGATTTTATTCAACCAATGTACACTATATTTATACACATAAAGCATCGCCTAACTAAGGAAGGGAGTCAATCTATTCACTTAATATCTCCTAAGATATATACATTCCAATTCTATAACAAATCCCAATGAAATAATAAAGAGCGTTTGTTAAAGATTTTAGTTAAAAACTTAAACAAATGCATCGGTTGTGCTATTCTAGTATTAATAGGAATAACTAGCGACTGTTATGCTCAGTTATCTAAAATCATATGCATAAAATCGCGTGTATCGATTAATTCGTTTATATTAACACGTTTTAATGATAAAATATTTTTTTGTTTAAAATTAAATATCTTTATTACATATCATCTTTTATATATTTCTTAGATTACAATATATATCTCATTCTTTTAATTATGACAATATTTAGAGGGTGTTTTGTAAGCTCCTTAAAACAGCTTATAGGCTATTTGAGAGCTTATAAACTCTTACAAAATATTTGATAATTTTTTTGAGCTCACATCCTAAATGATAAATCGGGAAACCCCAACTTATTTTTTAAAAATTTATAAAACAGAAAACTTATAAGCTCCAAAAAGATTTTAAAAACACTAGGAGCTTACAAACTCTTCAAAATAAGCTTTAACCAAACATCCTCTTAGGTGAAAATTTCTTAAATGTAATTATTATTACAATATTTATAAATCCGCCTTAGTGGTGCTATATTCTATCCTCTTTGATACAGCAAGGATAGTTTTATATTGAATAGAATGCAATAAAAGTCGGTATCACATAGCCATAGATATGGTAGCGACTAAGCAATGAAAACCACCATGATCTAATAATGAAAAGTTGACCGATTCTATTACACAACTATTTGAACGATCCAATGTTCTATCCTCATAATGATGCTTGTCCCCGTGCAAGTAGGAAAAACAATAGTGAGCATAAAAAATGAGGAATTTATGTAAAAGGTGAATTGTGGAGCAAACTAAAGCAAAAAAGGCTAAAACCCATGTTCAACTTCTTCTTCTTCAAATATCAGACTGAAACCTCAATTTTTTTCAATTGATTTAAGAACCACAGCAAGCTGACTTCTGTGCAGCTTCACCTGCTCCACCACCTCCCTCTGCCTGGTTAAGCTTGATTGATGATTGCTGCAATCATTTGTTTAATTATTGGATAAATTAATTATTTATGCACTCAAATAGAATCCACAATTACACTTGATAATTACAATGACACCCCTGCAATTATGGTTAAATCACAGAAACTACCCTTATTATTTGCATATTTGCACTAATAACACCCACTGTCAGTCATTCCAACCCAAGAAGTTGCTGGATTTTACAAGGAAGAAAGACCAAGATGCCCATTCACTAAATATGCTAAAAAATATAGAAGAATACTAGGAAGAAAAAGGAAAAGAAGAACAATATTTATTCAAACGGTCATGCCCCTCTAACAATTACATTTATAAAGGGAAAATGTGTAAGATTACTCAATTAAGATTTGAATCTCTCAATAAACTATATACACACGCACACACACACACACACATATATATGGGGAGGCAGGGGGGAAGGATATTATGGTGGCCAGGTCGGAGATGTTTGAGGGTTTGGGCGATGGTAGCTGTTGAGGATGGGTGTGGATTGCGGTGGTGGGTAGCGAAGGGTGGAGGCAGCTGGGTGTGGGATGTTTTGGGGGCGGTCGGCAGGCGGTGAGTAGGATGAGGTTGGGAGGAAGGATGAAGAAGAATGTACAAAGAAATGAGAAAAGGAAAAAGAAAATGACAAACAGATTGAAAAAATATGAGAAAATTACTAGATTGAGTAAAAAGCATTGGTATTAATCGTTTTGTGTTAAATGAGAAAATTTCAAAGCTAAAAAAAGGTGGTTAAAAGCTTATAAATATGAGACAATGAAAGTTGTTTGGAAAGTTAGACGAGTAGTTTCTTTCTTTAACATGATTTCAAAAGTATAGGCTATGTTTGGTTACGTTTTCAAGCCCATTTTCGTCTGAATTTTTGGCCCACTCATGTTTGGATCACACAATTTTTGACCAAAAAAGTTGTCAATTTTTGGTCCAAAAAAAGAATAATGATTGTGCTCCCTACACACTCTCTCTCCTCTTTTTCTCTCACTCTCTCGCGTTCTCTCTCACCAAATTTGACACTCTCTCTCTCTCTCACTCTGTCACTTTCTCTCTCTCTCTCACTTTAATACAAAATCTTTTTTTTAAAATGGAAATTAGAAGACGACATTTTATATGTCGTCTTCTAATTATATAAAACAACATATTATATATATTTTATATGTCATCTTCATTATATATATATATATATTATATAATTAGAAGACGACATTTTCATAAATAAAAAAAAATAATATATATATATATATATGAACAGTTGAAGACGACATTCCAAGTGTCGTCTTCACTGTTCATAATAAAAAAAGAAAATTGAAGACGACATTTCAAATGTCGTCTTCAATTTCCTTTTTTTTAATTACGTAAATTAAATATAATTTTGTAATTAAATATAATTTTTTCTATATATATATATATAATTTTTTTTAATATAATTTTGTAATTAAATATAATTTTTTCTATATATATAATTTTTTTTATATAATTAGAATGCCGTCTTCTTAAATCAAAAAAAATAAAAATTAACAGTGAAGACGACATTTGGAATGTCGTCTTCAATTTTTCTTTTTTTTAATTTTCGTAAATTAAATATAATTTTGTAATTAAATATAATTTTTCTACATATATATATATATTTATATAATTAGAAGACGACATAAAAAATGTCGTCTTCATAATTAAAAAAAATAAAAATGAACAGTTATGTCGTCTTCACTGTTTATAAATAAAAAAAAAGAAATTTGAAGACGACATTTGAAATGTCGTCTTCAATTTTCTTTTCTTTTTTTAAATTTTTGTAAATTAAATATAATTTTGTAATTAAATATAATTTTTTTCTATTGTTGATATATATATCAACTACTATTACTTATATATATATATACACTACTATTACTTACATATATACATATCTATTTATCTATATAATAATTATTACAATCTCAATATTATATATACTACTATTACCTACATATATACATATATATTTATCTATATAATTATCACCAAAAAAAAAAAATTTATCTATATAATAATTATTACAATCTCAATATTATATTATAATTTTTAATTTTTGACAGACAAAAACATACATGATTTGACAGCTACAGTAATTTATGTTCTCTCTGAAAATAAAATCAAACACTATCTCACCAAAAAATCACTCAAAAACCAACTCCCAAAACATAACCAAACATAACCAAACATAATCCCATCAAAATTGCACGTGTCCCCATAAATTTTTTACCAATAATTCTCACCAAAATATCATCTCAAAACATAACCAAACATAACCAGAACTTCTTAGTTTGAGCATTTGAATCATTTAACAAAAAATAAAATAAAAAATAAGAGTAAAAAATGTTTAGGCTTTGTTTGGATGTGTTTTCATTTCATTTTCAACTGTCATTTTCTAAAATGTATGGGAGAATGAGTTTTTTTATTTTTGTGTGAGAAAAGTGAAAAAAGTAGGTATGTTTGGTTGTGTTTTTAAAAATGGTTGAAATTGATGATTGGGATGTGCGAAATGATTGAAAATTAATGATTAGATGTGTTGGATTTAAAAATTTAAAAGAGAGGAGAGAGATGTTTAAAAAATTGAAAGAAGATGAGAGAGAAAAATGATAAAAAGAAATTGCAAGATGAGTGATGTGAAATGTAATTTTACTGAAATGATTGAAATTTATTGGAAACGTAAAAACGAGAATGAAAATGAGAATATTTTCAGTTAAAAATAATGTAAAGTGTGTATTTTCATTTTAAATAGAAACATAAAAAACATAAAAGATGTAAATAATGGAACAAACTTCATCGGAACCTCCATTTGTTGACAATGTCATGTTTAGACCCAGATGTTTTTTGTTTCCAAAAGTCAGTCAAAAAGGTCCATGGGTAAATCTAATCTCAATGATTTTATATGATAGCATCACATTTATTGGGCCGACAAAACGAGGGAGTGAATATATAACAGATCTTGACTGATAAGGGTGGAAGATTGATTGTGCAAACAATAAGAGCACGTTCCGTATTTTAACCATAGTTCAGGGTTCTAAAGATAAGTATCCCTTATTTTGAATAACGAGGCACATCAAGAAACAAAATTTGTAGAAAATTCTTTATAGGCAGGGGTCCTATCCACATATAAGGATTCTCAATTTGAGCAAAACTATAGGCAAGTTAGTTGCCCTTGACTATGCATGTTTTTTAAGTACCTCGAGTAGAGTTGAAACCATGTTAAAAGTCGAAACAAACTAAACTAGGTAATTTACCTCTGGTCTGCTGTCTGTATCAGAAAGCCTTTGCTTTATATCCTTAGCTATTGAAAAGAAAACTTCTTCCACATTAAGATTGGTTTTCGCACTCTGCAACAAAAGATAAATTTTCAGTTGAATGTGATAGTTCGTTTCTATTGAAAATTTCAGAAGTACTTACAGTTTCAAAGAATTTGATCCCGTATTCATCTGCAAGTGCTTGACCCTTGGAGGTGGGGACAGCCTGAACAATGTTGAACAACAAGAAGTTCATTTGAGAAGTATTAATGACCAAATACAACTTTATATGGCAAAGCAGGAAAGAGATTAAGCCATGATGTCAAGTTTTTAAATTAAATCTTCACCTTATTTAAATCTTAGATTTCACAAAAAAGAACATTATGGTAGAAAGAAAAGATCTTACAAGATACTTCAGAATAAAGATTGGTGGAAGTTACTGTAGTACGTTTGTAAAATCCCAAAATCAAATGCTAAAATGCTAAAAGTTCAAAGAGCTCCTCGAGATAAAATAATTTCCACAATCCAGAATCTTATAAACTTTCGCAGTTTAAACTGGTAATTAACATGTATCCTTTGACTCCTTTTATGATTTCTCCAGAATGTCCAAAAAACTCTTTTAAGTTATTAAAGGTTATATCATCGAGAATATGATAGTTTATGTTTGTAAGATTAACGTAGAAGTCAAACACCCCCCCCCCCCCAACTAATCTGATGCACGTGAAGTAAAACAGCAGCTCCTTTTTTACCACACACATAAAACTATCTGAAAAATCAGCTTCCAGCACATAATTAATGAAATTCTATTCTAGATTGAGCTAATCACTAAT
Source organism: Buddleja alternifolia (assembly GCA_019426215.1). Taxonomy (NCBI): domain Eukaryota; kingdom Viridiplantae; phylum Streptophyta; class Magnoliopsida; order Lamiales; family Scrophulariaceae; genus Buddleja; species Buddleja alternifolia. The sequence goes on along the minus strand of CM033391.1, from coordinate 12,115,509 downwards.
AAAGTTGTAATAAAAATCACAGAATATTTCATACTAATCGGGTCTGCACAGATCCGAAGATAGATGGCAAGCTAACTATAAGATTGATCTATATCATTATGCTAGCATCAAATCATAAGCAGCATAATTTAATAATAAACAAGAAATAACACATCAAAACTATTTTTAGGAAGAGGAAACTTACCCTTTTGCTTTCATCCATGTCAGCTTTGTTCCCTACCAATATCTTGTTGACATTGTCAGAAGCATGCTGTTCGATGTTTCTTATCCAGTTCCTAATGTCTGAAACAGACAAGTATGGCTTTTAACAGTAACATTAGAAGGAAAAAAAAAAACATCAACTTATTCAATCCCACAGATAACTACTGGGTAACAGTTTTAGTCAGGTCTCATATAACTAAACTGACACAAGGATAGAGAAAAAGTAAAACTTAAAGAAGTATTAAACACATTAGTAAACCATCTTATTCTTCTTCTTTTTTTTTTTCACACTCTTATCCAATTATCTTTGTTTTTCATTTGTGAAGGGAGGCTTGTTCCCTCTCAGCAGAAATCCTGGGAGACCTTGGGGAATCTGTATTCCCTATGGACTCATATATGACTTTCCAACGTAATTTCAGAGATAATTCAAATATTTCCAGTAAAAATCTTAAAAATAAAATTATCAAAGAGAACCTCGGATACCAAGGAATTTAACACTTCACGATACGGAATGGAGAAATTCTAAACTATTTGATCTGTTTGATTTTAATTCCAGTAGGAAGGAACAGGGAGGGAGGAGAGTTGGTTCTCCGGATGAACTAGAGCCACGGAAAGGAAGAAAATACAGCCAAACAATCAGATTTAGTGATAGTAAAAGAAATCTTACTGTTAAAGGACGATTCATCTGTGACATCATAAACCAACAATATACCCATTGCTCCACGATAGTAAGCTGGAGGATTTTCAGTATGAAGAAGATCAATAAGTGTGTTTTTGCACATGTAATATAAATTTATGTGACAAAATTGCAGACAGCAAACATACAGATAGTAAAGCATTATCAAACACGGAAAACAAAAAAGTAGGGCAAAATACCACTGTTTCTTTAAGAGCTGGAAAGATACTACTAAAAATTATCAAATCGTCAAAATTTCTTGTCATATGGAATTCTAATACATGAAGAATAGCAGGAATAATGAAGTTGTTTCTGTAATCAATCAAACACTTAATCTTGTGCTTATATTTGTCACTTGCATTTTGCAGTTTATGCAAAGCAGAGAAGATAATTCTTTCCAATCGTATTTTTAAAGATCTGGAGTGAAGAATGACGATATCATGGCTTTCAAATTTCAACCTATGTCTTGTGTAATTTTGAAAGGTGCAGTAATGTCGCAGAAGATATATGAAGGAGAAACTAAAAACTGAAAAAAAAACATAAAAAAAATCACACAATGATTGTAAAAGAAGCCAATGCTTTAGATATAGGAGTCTAGATTTCTTCCATCTCCCCTCAACACATCCCAACAAATCCAAGAAGATATATTTATACGTAGATAAAGTAAACTTCTGCTTGGAAAAGGCAAATAAAGAATTTACCTGTAGTGATAGTCCTGAATCGTTCTTGACCAGCTGTGTCCCAGATTTGGAGCTTGATCCGTTTGCCGTCAAGTTCAACTGTTCTTATCTTAAAATCAATTCTGAAGAGAATATTACATCCATAATTCAGTAACCTAACCCAGTGGTTAATAGTTATGTTTCAGGATGAAGAACTTACCCTATGGTGGTAATGAAACTAGTGGTGAAGGAACCATCAGAGAATCGCAGAAGTAGGCAACTCTTACCCACACCTTCAGGATAGAAAAACAAAAGAGTGAAAAGATAAATCGTCCATATATTTCTGTCAGTCCACATTAAGTAGTCAAGAAATATAAATAATACCTCATATATGAATAATAATAGATATATTGTTGCATTGTAAACCAAAATTCACCAAGAAAAGGCGAACAAGAAAATGATTGCGAAGGAAAGCTCAATGGTCAACCTCCACAACGCTTTTTAGCTTAACCCTAAGTCACAAGATACTCGGGATAATGGTACAAAGACAAAAGAAAAACTCACATATTTAAGATCACAAAGTCTCATTTTTTCACAGAAGGAAGAAAAATACTCTGTGAAGCACCATCATAAAGCAAGCATGCAGGATGAAAGTAAAGAAATTAGCTATAAGAAAAGGAACGGATAAGTACCATTTCAATAGCATTAGATTTCTTAATTAAGTTACTGTAAAGAAATGCACCGGCGACATACTAACATAAGAAAGATGAAATCAGTTATGAAATCCAATGATTTGTCAAGCAAGAAATCAAAAATTCTGTTGAGATATGACATGCGGGCACCAGAATGTTTCTGATTAGTTTTCAGGTCGAATTTATTCAAAGATAATAATCAGTCACTCAAAAAAAATCGATGATTCATTCCATTGTGGGTCACTGACAGGTGACTAAGATGTCCATTTGATAAAATTAATTGCTGTGAACCAAAACAATGTCCTATAACTTTTCTTGTTTGTCATATGTTTAAAGGGCATGTCTCATACAATATCATCAGCACAAATAAAACAAGATGACCAATTTCTTTGACAATCAATGCACTCTACCAGACATAATAGTAGAATCTGTATCGTAATCACACTGTCAACTCGCTAACTAATAGGAAAATGTAAAAGCTAAAAAATGAAAATGGCATATATAACTTCGCCATGGCTGCAAACCTTTTCTTATATCCACGAAGAGAATTTGTAGTAAATAAGAATTTCAATCCCTGGCGCAAATTCCAAGATAAATGTCTCTTAATTTCTTGATCTATTCCCTTTATATGGCCCTAACTCTAGATCACCCCAAGTAGAGCTTATAAACTCTTTGCCTATTCTTCAGATACTGAATGGACATTAATATTGGTGTCTTGATGTTCAAACACCTTTGAAGTCAATGAGCCAATTCACAAATATCCACTTTCATAGGTTGACACTATGTCATTGTTTCTATTCCAAAATCAACCTTCAGAAAAGGAAAAACTCATTGACTATTTGCCACTGAAAAGCATATTTCTGCACATGCTAAGCTTTGTGCTAGCTTAATTTCCAAGACTTGGGGCATATCTACCATCACTAATTTTCTGTGTCATACAATGGAATTACCTACTTACCAAAAATAAAAGGAAAGAAGAATTACCTAACAGGAATAATCCTAGAAATAGAAGACAAAAATCTTGAGTTACTAGGATCAGATGAGTAGGTCCATGTCAAAACAAGGGTCATGCGATTTTACAAATTCACAAGCCATGAGAATGTTGTACCAGAAACCATACACAATTGACACTGATGAAGTTTGTTTCCTGACATGTAATCTTGACTGATGAACTATATTATTATGAATTAATAAACAAGTATGGAAGCCATTTTACAGAAGTAGAGAGTTAGAAATGCATTGTTGACCAAATAGCCCATCGTTGACAATATTGAAATGAAAGCAGAATCAGCTAAAATTTTATTTCAGGAGTGACAAAATTAGCTGATCCCGAGGCATTAGAGGTTTACTAATGGGCATGACCAAATGTAACAATTTTAACCTATTTAGTAAATGGTGCCACTTATGTTTTACCAATGCGACTGGTTTCACTTTTTTAAACCTGTTATATCTTATAAACCAGAAATCAACACCTTTACATATCTGGATAATCTTTCAGAATAACAACCAACTTTAGGAATACTGTTTATAAGCAAGAGTAAATAGCTAATTTGAGGCACTATCAGTTTCCATTCAATCTCTCAATCCAAAAAGCACAAAGAAAGGATCATCTTTTACTTGTGGATCATTTGCTTTCTTCTATGACTTTGACCACATAAAGCATTCACATAAAATACTTGTAGACCAAGATTGACTGGCTTCCTTCTCCCTCCGTATATCTGAGGAGATAAAGTACAAAATGCAGCATCCTGATTTATGTTGTATGGTACGTCGACAATAAAAGGATTCCAAACTCACAAAGAACCGTTAACTACTGTCAAATAACCATAAATCGTAGTGTCATCCTGATGTTCATTGTTGTTAACGTTTTTCTGTTTATAATCAATGGACTAAGAAATTGGGTTTTCTAAAATTCTTGAGTGTATAGCATGTCAGCATGCATATAGATAATGGACTCTTTTCTTCCAAATAAAAAGTGATATATATCATGGTTTTTTCATGCAAAAAACAACTCCCAAATTTGCTGAAATAAATGTCAATAACTGGAAGATGCAATGTATGACCAATAACAATTCGTGGAAAAGTGAGCCATCATTAATGTGTACTTGTGAGTGTGTATACAATTCTCAATTTCTTCTTTATCTTTTTGTTCTTATTTGAAGATATATCTGTTATTTACCCCAAGACATAATAATCAAAACCCCATTAAATATTTGAAACATAATGGTTGTCAAAAAAGTAAAAGAAACAGGCGAATTATTACCACTGCTGGTCGAAGACAAGACCTTATAAGTAAAACATCACAAAATTCTACATGTACATTTAGCCAGTACAGAAGACACACAAAAGATTTACACGTGAGCTTCATGTGTTTTACCATCAGGCTAAGTCTTTATCAAGTTAGCAGGCTACTAGAGACTACTGTAGTCCCTCTCACACAACACGTCCATACAAAGGGAATGTACATCATGTATCCTAGAAACTTATATTTTTTCCCCTTAAAGAACATATCAAATCCTAGTAGTACAAGCACATCATGTAAACCCACAAGAGCAACATGTGACTGCCTAGCGCAGAGCTCGTGCTGTTTGGAATAATATACGTCGAGATCAGATGAACAACTTGCAACTCTGCCAACAAACCCATCAGGAAAAGTTGCAAAAGAAATTGGAAAAGAAATAGAATGTTCATCCTGCAATGTCACCCAACAGGTTGATCACAATTGACGGCCACACATTTCAGTATTTGGAAATTAAACTTTTTAGCACAAGCAATTTCTAGAGAACTCAAAATAATTTTAAAAGAAAAGCCATCCGAAATAATAGCAGGAGGCAACTTTTATATACACAACTCCAGAACCTCATTTCTAAAACCAAACCAATGCGACAGAAGCAACATATGAAAGCAAGGATTCATGACTAACAAGAATTCGAAACTATCACTACCACAGCTTACAACGATCCTCATAAATATGAATTTGTTTTCATCATACTATGTCCAAAAAATAATATATATATATATATATATATATATATATCTGTGAACATGTCATGAATCAAGTAGCCATAAACTGAATTTATTCCATAAAATATCATTGACGAGCTACAGATCCGAACAAATATTTAGCTTCAAACGATGAATTAAAACATCAACGGAAATATCATAAAAATATCAAACAGGACGAGTCAACCCAAAAAAAAAGGGGGAAATGATATATATACAGACATATATATATATATATAAATCCGAAGAAGACTAACCGCTGTCGCCGATGAGGAGAAGCTTGATGAGGTAATCATAATCTGCACGAGCCCTCGCCGGTGGTGCAGCCATTGACCAATCCACAACTTCTGACAATCTCCGTCTCTCAGTCGCTTATGGTTTTTCGTATGTATGTATATATTACCCACTACTCTGCGATTAAATCAAAATTTATCACAAAGCCTTCTTCATATTGCAGAGAGAGATGAATACTTCAACATACATACGTATATGTATGCTGTAGAGATAGATCGTATTTAATTTGTAGAGAGAGAGAGAGAGAGAGAGAGTACCAGTTGGGAGACAGATATTGACAGGTGCACACTCCGATGGTTGCTATTATGCGCGTTCGTTTACTTTTGGGAGATATATATATATTAAGCGTGTGGGTGCCCCTTGGTGTCCCTTGCGCATTCTAGCAATACCGGCAACAAAAGAAAAAAAATGAAAAGAGGAGTTCAGGTGCTCACGGGCACATGATAACCTGGCAATGCATGAGTATTTTATTTAGCTCAAGTTCAAAATAAATTGACGTGAGACATGTACTTATTTTCTCGCACAATAATACATCCTTTCAATGTCGGACGTCATTACATATGGTATACCTTCTCGCACAGTAATCCATGAGTAATTTGTTCTTAAAAAGCGACTCCCTAGGGAGAAAGTGTTTAGAACTTATAAATTTCTCAAAACCTCATCTACATCCGTACTTAGGGTTTATAAGTCTCTTAAAACCCTCATTTACATCCGATATGGGAAGTAATTACATACACATCATAACTTTAATAAGATATTTTACAATATGATTGGACATCTTAGAAAACTTTCCAAGTCTACATCTAAAATTGGTTAAAAGAAGAAGTATATTTAACAAAGGTATAAAGGCTCAATCATTTTTATTTTTATTTTTGTACGCATCCCTTATATCTCAACAAACTTTTAGCTATATTGTGTTATAATTAGACTCGTAACAGAATTTTTATTAACTAACTAAAAAGAACTTGTATAGAATTGCATACATATTTGATGCGGGGTAAAAATATAAGTACGTAATTGGGTCACGTGATGGCCACGTAGAGAGGGCATCCGACTCAACACACGACAAATTAGGAATTAGATGGGTTAATGTTTACACTGCACTCGCTATAGGCAAGCTATCTACATACCCATTTTGGTGGGATCAAGTCTTTTCATAATCCAAGAGTGAGATTATTCTTTGTAGGGATAAATGTATATAACCCCCCTGTGAAGTACGAAATTGACTGAAAACCTACTTGTGTTAATTTTATTGCTAATTACCCCCTTGTGATCATGGAAACTCTGCACAAAAACCCCCCCACACTGTTAGCAATTAACGGAATGTGACATACACACTCCTAAGCCGAGACTGGGATAGTATTTTGTGCACAATATATGTGTTAAAAGACCCTTTCGTCCCTCCAATTTAAATTTAAAATAAATAATTAGATATGGGTAGGATATGTTAGATTGGTATCCAATCCCAATCCCAATCCCAATCCCAAACCCAAACCCATATCTTTTCTTTTACACTTTTATTTTTCTTTTCCCGCACTCCCATTCTTTTTCTTCCCCATCTGCAAAGAATCAGACCAGCCCAACATTGTCGCTGCACCACTGCCACCTGTCTCGCATTCGTCTTTCGCCAACACTCCATGTCGCCCGTCGGAAAACATGAACTAGAAGCACACTGTCGCAACCAAATCAGTCCAGCACCACCACCAACATCAAACACAATTCGCCATCACCATTTGCACCTTCTGGCCACCACACAACGCCCAGCTTTGCCAGATTAGCATTACTGCTCGATAGATCTCCCAGCTCCGCGGTTCTTCTATCACCACCACACCCCTGCCCTTTCACCGTCAACACCATCACCACCAAGCTCTGCCGCCATCACCAACACCACGACCATATTCAATCACATCCTTCGGTCGATCTGCTATTCTCCGATTGATTTTAAAGTAATTTTTCTATGTATTTTTGTTTTTCTTTTTTTTTTTCAAATTCTATCAGATTTTCAGAAATTTTTTAATTTCTTAATTTTATAACGTTTTGATAATCTTTCTAATGTTTTTCTATTTTCTAGTTAATTTATATTTTTTTGTTTTCTTTTAGACTTTTTTATTCTTTTTCTTGATCTAATGGTGGATCACCAATGATCAAACGACCTAAAATAAATAGAAATATAACTATTATTAAAATGACGGGCATAACAATCAAATTGTAAAAATATTAACGGCGTTAGCGGAAGACTAAAGAAAAGGGAGCGTGTGCAATTAAAAAATTTCACAGGGGCATTTATGGCTATTAATTTTTCACAGGGTAGTTTCATGCAGAATTTCGTTAACACGGGGTGTTATATGCAATTTTCCCTTATTTGTAATTGTCAGTTGCTTTCTATCTAGCACTCTTTTTGGTGAGGAGAGCAGATGATAATCTATCATCAACTCTTTTGGGGTATATATAGAGCTAATGGTGGGCTATGGGCCAGGACTTAACTATCGGCCCATTTACTTATTTATTAAACTAGTGAATATATGCTATGTGCTTATCAACTCAATTATTATTGTAGCCCACTTTCTAGATTGGGCTCATTTGATGATGGACCTTTGGTCACATGGGTTCAACCACATTAATTGTATCCGACTATATTGGGGTGATAACCCAGTCCAAATCCATAGGTGGGCTAATTACAATTATGCCCTTAGAAAAATTGGTGCACATCATAATGCCCCTCGCTCCCGAGTGTGATATATAGGATACCCGGGAGTAGAAAATGTATGGGTGTGTGGCAAACTTCATCGACTCGGGGGGTCTAACGAGTCGCCCCTTTAAAGGGAGACATTGTAAGTGTCACCTCGAGGCAATTTAAGTGTCTCCTTGAGGCAACACCCGTGGCTACGTCGAGGTCTGATGTCTCAGGGTGGAGCGTCGCGAGGTCGGATGCCTCGAGGTCGAGCGCCATGAGATTGGCTGCCTCGGGGATGAGCACCTCGAGGTTGGATTCCTCGGGGTCGAGCGTCTTGAGGTCGGATGCCTTGTAATGCCAAAGTGTGCGAGGTATTTTGATTTGGGTATACATTTCATGTCTTATAGAGGAGCTCTTAAGTTATGAACCTTTACCCCACTTGACTAATAAGCTTCGAGGGGTTATTAAGTTAGTTGACGAGGTTTTAGAAAAATTTTAGTTGGTGAGATGTGCTTCAAGCACACCTTTATTTGTGAGATGTCTTCATAAAGAGGGGGTGCATGCCTGGCCTAAGGGGAGGCTTGGGCTTCGCTCAAATGAAGCTTGTCGTCTCGAAGGAGACTTAGAATTTTAAGGCCTCTATCCAGGGTTTCATTATCCTGGAGGGGTGTGCGCCTTACCCAATGGTGATACGTATTTTTCCTCCAGGGAACTTATCCTCTCGAAGAGGATTTGGAGTTTTTAGGCTTCGCTTTGTCCCAATGTGGGGTGCGCCGCTTTACCTCAAGGTGTCGTGCATCTTTCCCGAGGCGGCATGTGCCTTGCCTCGACATGGGGACAAGAGGTTGTGCCTCGAGGCGTGGTGGTTGTTTTTCCCTCATTGTAGTGGTAGAATTATTTCCTATGGCCTTTTGCGCTTGTTGGATATTTTCTTATGTAACGCCCATGAAATAGGTTGGACCATATGCCAAAAATGTTTTTGCTAACCCATTAGGTAGGACAGTCCTCCTCTTCAGGAGGGATTTCGGTAGTGAGCAGATGTATCGCTTGTATGTGACGAGGGGATCGCCTCGCGGCTGTTATCGGGGGCCTCCTCTAAAACCTCATGGCTGTGCACCGTCTCACTGCTCGATGCCTCGAGGCACATGGCCTCGCGGCTGTGTGTAGCGGTATCACGAGGTAGCGCCTCCCAGTTGTGTGCTGTTGCGCGTGTTGCCTTGGGGCTTTTGCTGAGGTTTTTTTGCCTCCAAGTAATTCCTCAACTAGATGTTGCGCGAGTTACCTTGTATAGGCGGGTGAGATTTGATGTTATTGTCTAGTCTTATATAGCATATTTACCCGTGAATCATATGTTGGACCTTTTTAGGCTTTAAGTAAGTCTTTACTGTTTTTTTCATGGCTTCATGAGCTCTAGCGGGGTGTACCCCATGGCTTCATGAGCAGTAGGTCAATTACTTAATTATTTTTCTTGTACCCCGTGGCTTCTTGAGCACTAGCGAGGTGTTTCGTACCCTGTGGCTTCATGAGCACTAGCGGGGTATTTTGTACCCCGTGTTTTCATGGGCACTAGGGGGTGCTTTGTACCCTGTGGATTCATGAGCTCTAGCGAGGTGTTTTGTACCCCGTGGATTCATGAGCCCCGGAGGTGGAACAAATGAACCAGGTAGAGCCAAACGCACTAAGCATCGAGTTTGGAGTGCGAGATTTGGAGAACCAAATCCCTCACGAAACGACGCCTTGGTGATATTGGCGACAATCTCAAACTTGTAGGTTAAAAAGATTTTGGTGTATAGTGGAAGTTCTACAGACATAAATTTTTATAATGTCTTTACTCAGCTAGAGGTTGACAATGCACAGCTCCAAGGGGTCAACACCCCTATCACCGGATTCATATGTAAAGTAGTGGATGCGCTCAGGGAAGTTCCCTGCCTATATCACTGGGCATATTCCCAGCCCGGTCTACAAAGATGGTGGAGTTCCTAGTGATTAAAGCGCCCTCCATCCATAATCTCATTTGGGCGAGGCCGAGCTTAAACCTTTTTCTAGTTGTCATATCCACGTTCCACATGAAGATGAAATTCCCGACCCTTATCGGGACAGGTGAGGCTATTAAAGATGTGAGGTTAGCAAGAGAATGATACGCCAATGCCTTGAAAATACCTAAGAGAAAGCATGACAACTCCAATCATGATGACAAAGGGAAGCAAGTCATGATAAATGTGGTATTTCGGGAAAAGGAGAGATCTCTCGCATACCTGAATATAGGATGGAAAGGAGTTAAGATCCCAGAGCGGGTAGTCAATGACCTTGAGATGGTTAGATTGACTCAATGGGATATGGATGATGTAGGGAAAGTCGATCATGTAGTCATAACTTATTACCAGAATGAAACTCCGGGAACATGCCAAGTGAGAGCCTCAAGTACATGAAAATGTAGGAAGAGAGAAATGCTAATCACTTGAGGGCCAAGGTCATATAAGAGAACACTTGGCCAGAGAAGTTGTTGCCAACCCCTTTGAAAGATACCTGTGACTTGGTTAAGCTATGTTGAAGCAACTTAATATACCACAATAGTACCCCCTAGCTAAAGAACCATTGAAAGTCACTACTTGCAACAAGCTACGGCTCTCAAGGCCTACAATGGATGATGTTAAAAGAGGCATGGAAAAGGCAATCACAGGGCTCATGTGGCAGCATTGCCAGCGTCCCGCACCAAGGTAGGGAGTTCACCTCCATATCCGGCGAATGGAGCAAAGGTAGTTACACTAAGGGCCATTCAGGTAAAAAGAAGAGCCACATATTGGGAATACCCCCAACTTAAAAGGCTACTATGCCTAAAAGGGCAACAAAAGGTACCAAGAAAAAGTTAATTTATCTTAAGCTTTTAATTTCTACTTCCATTGGACTACTATTGGCTACGAGCAAAGTGCTGAATTAGGATGGCTTTGAGCACGCCTCCTTCTATGTCACTATGCATGTTGAACATCACATGTGTATACGACAATACACATTGGTACTACGATGGATGGTGAACGGTTTAACACATTAATAAGTGCTTCTTAGAACCAACGTTTTTCGACTGAGTCCAAAAATCATTTCACAAAAGGCCCCTTCAAAGGTCAATATATATATATATATATATATATATATATATAGGTGGCAAAATGAAAGCTCCTCGAACTCACGAAGTGTCGGTTGAGGCCCTATTGCACACTTATAACCCTTCCGGGAGTATAAGAAAGAGGTTGAGGCTCTAATAAAATAAACTCCCCCTTCAATACAAAAATATGCTCTGGATTGAGGTTAAACATAACAACCTACTATTAGAAATGATGGTTCATTCCATACGAAAAACGATAGTAGCTCATAACAAATCATCACATAAAAACCTTACTCCTAAATATTTTACACATGGCAAAGACATTAAGGAGTGGGGGTCAAGGAGGTGTAGGCTATTATGTCCAAATGCTAGAACACGTCATTGAATGGCTGCATAAGCACCCTACTAAAGCTACAAGGCAACAAGTGGGAGATACCCTTAATATTGCCTTGGGCACCACACCAGGGCCGCGAGGCAATATGGAATCAACTAAGTAATTAACCTAGTACCTTCAAGGTCACGGGGCAGAAAGTAAAAACTTACCCTTGGCCAAGCGGTAAGTAAGGGTACCCGCAAGAACAATTTATCCTTTTAAGTTTTGTCGTGCATATGTGCACCCAAGGATTAAGTAAGGATGCCTGCGAGCACAACCTTACCCTTTTAAGTTTTAACGTGCATATGTTTTTGCATTGAATTTAGAATACTTTGAATTTTTGATATGTGCATTAGAGCACACTCTCCTCCATGTTACTACACATGCAAAATTTGTCCTTTATATATCGATTGTTAGTCAACATGTATGTAATGACATCTATGATGCACGGATACTCCTAAAATCAACCCCGTGCAGTATCGTATCTGTATCGAGTAGTATCGTACCCATATCCGGCACGGATACTCTCAGATACCGTGTCCAAACCATTTTTGAAGTGTCCAAAAATAAAAAGAAAAGAAAAAGTTCTGGATTACCGTATCTGACACCAAATTTGAATTATCCGATACGTTTTGGATACCAGATAGAATATTTGTTTAATATTATGTAATACTTTTTGGACTAAAATAGGAAAAAAGATAATATATTTGGTCTTTTGTTAAAAGTTAACACATAAAAATTAAATAAATGACAAAGAAATTTCCAGAACTAGACAAAATTTTATTTATATTAATGAATTTGTCGAATCAAACTTATTTTTATATATTATACATGCATATATATAGACGTATCCTCGGCGCATCGTATCCTAAAATTTTGAGATTTGTCGTATTTGTATTCGTGTCGTATCGTACTCGTATTCTCATATCCGTATTCGTGCATCATAGGATGACATACAAGTCTATAAGGCAACAAATGATGAGCGATTTAACAACGCTCATAAGTGCTCCTCGGGACCAATGATTCTGACTGAAGCCACTCACTCAATATAAGGCCCCTTCAGAGGTCAATATAAGTGGAACGAGGAAAGTTCCCCGAGCTAACAAAGACCCAGTAGTGGCTCGTCCACCTTATAATCCTTACAGTAGTGTCGAGAGGGATTGAGGCTTCACAGAATAATCCCCCTCCAACATACCACTCTAGACCAAGGTTATACAAATACGACTAATGTGATGATTCACTTCATGCCACGAATAATAACACACATGGCTATTCAAGCCTCTATATAACAGGCCTCCCGAATTTTTTTATCAATATAGGAAACTCCTAAGGAGTGAGGGGCATTGTAACTCTAAATTGGACGTTTGCTTACAAACCTACACAGCCAATAATACAAAAATTGATCACCTTGAGAAACGTCATTCCACTCCTCCAACTTCTCATAATTGAGATAAAAATACATGAATATGTATATAAGGCATATAGGAAAGCCACAAGTCATCCCCGTTAAAGACCCCTGAGGCAATAAGCCCTGGGGCAGCGCCCCAAAAGAGGGCGCCTCGAGGCAACATGTCTCGAGGCACACGGCCTCGAGGCACACAGTCTCGAGGCCATGTGCTCGTGTGGCGACCCCCCCGATCTATAGGGCCTAACGCCCACCATTATTTAACCCCTAAGTATGGATGTTCATATGCCTAACGGGGTGCAAATTTTAAGGCTAGTGTTTTCAAAATGCTAGTGTTTTTGAAGGCTAGTGTTTTTTAAGTAAGTGACGCTCAAGTATAACAAAATGTAGCAAAACACTTGTGTTTTTTAAGCAAAATGCTAGCAAGTGGTGCTCAAGTATACTGCAACACTAGTGTTTTTTAAGAAAGTGACGCTCAAGTATAGAAAAACGCTAGTGTTTTTTAAGCATAATGCTAGAAAGTGGTGCTCAATTATAGCAAAACCCTAGTGTTTTTTAAGCAAAGCGCTAGCAAGTGATGCTCAAGTATAGCAAAACACCCGAGAAATGCCCTAGCGACTAGGACTCTTGGCACTCATTGTTAGGATTATGTCCTCTGATACCACTGTTGGGCTTCGCAAAAAATAAATTGCGCAACGGAAGTTTTTAAATTAAATCCCAAAGTGAATTCTTGATTTGCATAATTGAATCGAATAACCGCTAAAACGAATAGTTACTTACCCGTTGAAGCGAAGTGGTTGGAGACCTAATTCCACCTTCAAAAATTTAAAACTTGTAGGCTTGAAATCTTCAAGAACACATGCAATCCAATCTTCACAAATCCTTGAAATATTTCTTGAATTCTTGATCTGAACAACGATCATACACGCGGATTGATTAGACGAAAAATCCCTTCTTTTTCTCTTAGTGACCGACGGCTAGAGTGTTTAAGAGAGAGGGAGGAGGTTTTTTTTTCTTTCTTAGGAGAGTTGTGTGATAACTTGTATCTCATCTAGGTCAAGGAGTCCTTTTATTATCACTTGACTTATTGACCAAGACAAACAAAAGAGTCCTCGTTGGGCATCCAAGTGGACGCCCAACTTAACCTTAGGAGGCGTCCAAATGGATGCCCCCACCTAGCCTGGCCCTTCTTTTGTTTTAATTAATTATCTATTTAATTAATAATTTATTATATCCAATAAATAAATAAAATAACCAAATTAACTAGATAAATTAATTCATTAATTTATTTCCTTAAGAAATTAATTCATTAATTTATTGCTTAATTAACAATTAATCTTATTTTTATAATTAATCATCTCATCCAATGAGTAGTTAATTAATTATTTAATTTATCCCATAAATTAAATCTCCCAAAATAAAATAGAAATTCCTTTCATTTTTCTTTATCAATCCTTTAGTGCGACTCTTTAGGTTCGTTTTATTTGGTAATTAGAGGAATCCAAAGGAAGTGGGTAACACCTAGCATACATGAGTACTAGGACCTTTTCTAAGTAAAGGGCTTGGGAAAGACCGATCATTCTATTTGTTCTATCTCTATAGATACGAATTCCTAGAATGTACGTTGCTTCTCCCAAGTCTTTCATAGAAAATGTACTCGAAACCATTTCTTGATAGTGGTGAACATTCCCAATTCATTTCCTATAAGTAAAATGTCATCCACATATAGTACTAAGAAAGAAATCTTGCTCCCACTAGTCTTCTTGTAGACACAGGGTTCATCTTCGTTCTTGATGAAGCCATATCCCTTTACTACTTCATCAAAATGAAGATTCCAACTTCTAGATGCTTGCTTGAGGCTGTATATGGACCTCTCAAGTTTACATACTTTATGGATATCGATCTCGGATACAAAACCTTTTGGCTGTTCCATATAGATGTCTTCTTCTAGGAATACATTTAGAAAAGCAGTTTTGACATCCATTTGCCAAATCTCATAATCTAAGTATGCAGCTATGGATAATAGTATTCGGATGGACTTTATCATGTCCAACAGTGTTCGGTTCCTACGCTCGGCTACTCCATTTAGTTGAGGAGTCGCTGGTGGTGTTAGTGGCAACATTATTCTTTGTTGTCTAAGGAATTCATCAAACTCAACACTCATATATTCTCCTCCACGATCTGAACGTAGAGTTTTTATATTTTGCCCAATTTGATTTTCTACTAAAGCTTTTTTAAACTTTTCAAAGGATTCAAACTTTTCCTTCATCAGATACGCTTGACCATATCTTGAATGATCGTCTGTGAAAGTGATGAAGTAGTAGAAACCTCCACGATCCATTTCTCCAAAAGGTCCGCAAACGTCAGTATGCACTAATCCTAAGACTTGAGTAGCCCTTTCAAAATTCCCGGTGAAGGGAAATCTAGCCATCTTACCTAAGAGATATGATTCACATATTGGATAGGAATCCGACCCTAGTGGGCTTAAAAGCCCATTTTTTCCATTTTGTGGATCTTGTGCTCTACAGCATGGCCCAGTCTACGATGCCACTTGAGTCTTAAGTTAGCTTCTTGCTTACCAAGTTTATGTGTTACAACATTCACATCGAAAGAATTTTGGATATTTAAATAACACAAACCATTAACTAAAGATGCATTGCCAACTATTTTATTTCTATAATAAACGTCGCAATTCAATTTAAAAAAATGGAATGTATAACCAATCTTAACTAATATAGGAATGAAAACAATGTTCTTAAGCCTGTTGAGCAAAACTAAAACATTATTTAAAACAATAAATATCCAAAATTCAAAATCAAAGAAACAAATCCAATCTTAGTAGCCGAGACGCTTCCCCACTGCCTACTTTGATCAACACTTCTTCTTGGCCCAGCTTTCTACTTCTCTCCAGATCCTGATCCAAACAACATACATGAGTACTAGCCCCTGAGTCCAAAATCCATGAAGTAGAAAAAACGATCATAGAATAATCAGTTGGAAAATGAAGAGTTCCATACCTTTTGCGCCTTTGCCTAATTTAGGATAGTTCATCTTCCAGTGGCTAAGCTCACTGCACTCCAAAAATCTATCCATCTTTGTAGGCCCTTTGCTCTTATAAAACCCTTGAGCCTTTCCCTTACTCTTTTGAAGGGTGGCGTTCATGGTGAAGTCGAGGGCTTCTAATTTCTCAATCCTCGATATCATTTTGAGAACATGATCACCAACCTTTCCACTTCCTTTCATCTTGGCTCCGAAGAGCTCTTTCAATATCTCATATCGTGCAGTTCGACTATGCTCACCTTAGAGCTTTACTAGGTGTGCTAGGCTAGCTCTTGCAGTGGGCATCTTATCATGTAACCTTAGAAGTTCATTGGTCATAGATACTAGCATGTATCCTCTCACTCGGACGTCGTCCTAGATCCATTTTTCATGGGCTTGGACCTCTTTCTCACTAGCACGTGTTCTAGTTGGAGCCGCCGAGATATCAGCCTCCAAGACGTATTCTAAAGATTCCATATTGAGGACTATCCTCAATTTTCTAAGCTTGTCCACATAATTGGGTCCAGTAAGGGTATTCTTTTCGAGCAGAATTGAAAGTGGGTTTGTCATATTTGAGAGAGATAAACGAAAAAATAACTGCAGAAATAAACCAGATTAATTAGATTACTTGTAATTGACTTAACCAAAAAAAATTAAGGACTTTAAAATTCATCTTGGCTCCTACTGCATTTTTTGTATCCCACACTCTCATGTAGAAATAGGAAATCATCATTGGCATCGATTCCACAACAGGTAATAAGGTCCTCAATTAATTAAATGGGTTGCAACCTAACCGATTTCTGGCCCATTAATTATTTAAAGTGACGTCTAACATCAATTTATCCAATAAATGTTTCAATACCTTTCCCTATAGTTCACCAAACCGCAACCTAACCAATTTCTAAGCTCGTGAACTACCCGAGTTCATTCTCACTAACTCTTTTAATCTAACATTTGAATTTCACCTAGCAACCTAACCGATTTCTGGGGTGAAATATGCTTCGACTAAGGCATTTCATGCACTTAATAAAATTTTAAATTCTTTCCAAGTGCATAACTCCCATAACTGGGAAGCATTACACATTTGTAGTAATCATAATTTTAATCAGCTTAGTGGAAGGCGAGGTTGTCCCACATCCTTTACTAACTTCGTATTATTTATTTGAGGGAATTTAAATTGTCTAATGTTTGGTCTCACTTTGCACACTAATCAATTTATATAGCGCAATTATCACATATCGAACATGCATAATTTATACTATTAATAAACATGCATATCAATATAAATATTTATGGAATTAAATAAATAAAATCATCACACTCGATCATGGAGTTTTACTAGAGGGCTCGAGCCAATGTGCCATCACAAAAAGGTAAAAACAAAAACCTATCTAATCTTCATGAGCTTCTTGTCTCCACCATTCTTGAACTATTCTATTTTAATACTTTCAAACAACCTATACTTTATTTCTAAGAAAGCAATAAATAGCCTCAATTTCGGCATTACAACCTATAAAAGGAAGGTAAATTGAATAAAACCTAAGTCCATGATCGGTGTCTCCATCACATAAGACACGCTCGCAACATTTAATACATGCTCGCAATATTAAAACACTTATGTTGATTATTTAAAATTTTAGTCCAACTAAAAAGTCCTTTATAAAATTTCAAATTTATATATATTCGTTATTTCAATTAAAATCATTCTAGTCATACTAGATGACTTAGATACACAAAATTATAAATTAAGTATATCTACCTTTAACTAAAATAATATTAATCCAACTAAAATGAATATATAAAATATGGAATCTTATTTTATTATGATTTGAAGCCATCATAAATTGGAAAAAAAATTATTTGAGTAAAGAATTAATTATTAATCATCCAAGAAAAATAATTTATATTTCTTATTCAAATATCTAAGTAATTTCCAGGTTGAGGAAAAATAAGTAATATTTAACCCATAAATTAATTATTAATCTCCAAGAAAAATAAAAAATTATTCTAATTAAGTAATTTTATTCCAATCAATGTTTATTGGGCTCGATTTCATCAAACCCAAGTCACCATCCTTTTGGTCCACTTGGATTTAATTTAATTGGGCGGCCCAGAATTAATTAATTAGAAAAACATGCACATGTTATTATTTTTTATTGGGCTAGTTTTAATTTCAGTCCAAATCACCAATCCATTGACCCATTTGGAATTAATTAAATTATCCCCAAATCAATTAATAAGTCGAAATTAAGTAATTTTCCAATTGGGCTTAATTTGAATTATTTCGGGTCATCATTCTTTCGACCCATCTGGATAATTAAATTTACCCAAAACTCAAATACCAATTTGACCCAAATTCACAGCCCATTTTCAGACCCAGATCCACGACCCGACAGGCCGTGCGCACTGTGCGCACACCACTGCGCGCGTGCTGGATTTGTTCTCTTATAAGTGAATGAGAAAGTATCATATGTGATTATAGATAATAGAGATCAAAGTCCTTGGCCAAAACAAAAGAGACGATTGTGCGAGGCACTAAATCGAGCTCAATGATCTCGTATTATTATAATTAATACATATGGTCAAATTCAATGTGTTTGACATAACCATGACTCTCACTTGATTGGGGCACATGAACAAAGCGTTTATACTTATACTGTATTTGCGATTGGAAGCTTGTGGAATGATCCAATCATTCGATTTCATTCGTGCTAAAGGATTGATAAAGAAAAATGAAAGGATTTTCTAGTTTATTCTGGGAGATTTAATTTATGGGATAAATTAAATAGTTAATTAATTACTCATTGGATGACATGATTAGTTATAAAGATAAGATTAATTATTAATGAATTTCTTAAGGAAATAAATTAATGAATTAATTTATCTAATTAATTTGGTTATTTATTTAATTTATTTGTTTATTAGATATATGAATTATTAATTAAATAGATAATTAATTAAAACAAAAGAAGGATTGGGCTAGGTGGGGGCGTCCATTTGGACGGCTCCTAGGGTTACGTTGGGCATCCACTTAGATGCCCAACGAGGACTCTTTTGTTTGTCTTGGTCAATAAGT
The DNA here is from genome assembly GCA_019426215.1 of Buddleja alternifolia. Classification (NCBI taxonomy): domain Eukaryota; kingdom Viridiplantae; phylum Streptophyta; class Magnoliopsida; order Lamiales; family Scrophulariaceae; genus Buddleja; species Buddleja alternifolia. Next base: position 12,096,317 of record CM033391.1, on the reverse strand, counting down.
CAAGTGATAATAAAAGGACTCCTTGACTTAGATGAGATACAAGTTATCACACAACTCTCGTAAGAAAGAAAAAAAAAGCTCCTCGCTCTCTCTTAAACACTCTAGTCGTCGGTCACTAAGAGGAAAAGAAGGGATTTTTCGTCTAATCAATCCACATGATTATTTAGAGGCAATGTAGTTTCATTGTTCGGATCAAGAATTCAAGAAAGATTTCAAGGATTCGTGAAGATTGGATTGCACGTGCTCTTGAAGATTACAGGCCTACAAGTTTTGAATTTTTGAAGGTGGAATTAGGTCTCCAACCACTTCGCTTCAACGGGTAAGTAATTATTCGTTTTAGCGGTTATTTGGTTCAATTATGCAAATTGAGAATTCACTTTGGGATTTAATTTAAAAACTTTCGCTGTGCAATTTATTTTTTTGCGAAACCCAACAATGGTATCAGAGGGCATAATCCTAACAATGACTGCCAAGAGTCCTAGCCACTCGGGCATTTCTCGGGTGTTTTGTTATACTGGAGCGTTACTTGCTACCATTTTGCTTAAAAAACACTAGCGTTTTGCTATTGTTAGGAAATTTCTTGTTAGATGTTTCGATGATGACAATTAGGATTCTAAGGTAGACCACAAAATATGTAAGTTTGAAAGCATTAGAAATCATGTATAAGCTTTGAGTGTTAGATTTGTAATAGGCTTTATTTTTTTTCATTTTAGTCTGTTAGGCTAAGTAGTCTTAGACTCAAGCGTCTGAGGTTTGAATGAAGAATGAAGATTCCAAGGGTCCAAGCGTCAAACTATATCAAGCAATTGATTTAAGGGCAGAATTGATTCAGATTGAATGAGCGTCTGTTAAAGATAAGATTTCACCTGAATTTATTTCTAAGTCCAGAAGGAGTTTAATTGAAATATTCTCAGTTCATTAGTTGCCAATTGGCATTTAATTCAAATGCATCAAATGCTGATAAGAGCATTAAATATGATATGCACTCTAGGACGTACGGAGAAGCCACCCTATTAGACTGTCAACTATTCAAAGACCGCAACACCAAGTTTTGTCTGCAACAGATTTTTAGGAGAAAGGACAAAAGCTGTTCACTCGCGGAAGTGAGAGACACGCGCCTGTGCATGTGTCAAACGGACACTTTTTTCAAAAATGCCTATAAATAGGACTTCAAGAACAAGCCAAAACATCATTATATTACAAGCCAAATTGATGTTGCATTGAAGTGTCAAGTACTCAAACTCTCAGAAAAGCCAGAATATTCAAGCAAACATTCTCTTTGCTTTTCTTCAAATCCTGAGACAGTCAACCAATATCTCAAACATTCTTTTCTAAAAAACCTATATTACTATTGAGATATTCCAAGTTGTTTGAACTTTTCCAAAATCAAACAAACCATTAGAAAAACCCCATCCAAGCCTCGTGATTTGTGTGAAGTCGAAGTTGGATACATGCAATATTTTTGGGTGAAATAAGCAAGGGGATAGAAGTGTCTTGGAACTGAAATCTGTGTGACCAAGGAGCTCAAGTCATCAATATCCATCTCTCCCTAATTTGTAGAAGATTCTATGTGATTCTTTGATAATCATCTTAGTGGATTGCCTCCGAGTGTTCGAGGAGAAGAAGGATGTAGTTAGGATTACACAGCCCAATGAACCTTACAAATATTGTGTTCTTTACTTTACAGTCGATTTCATTATTATCATATCATTGCATGAATCTGTTAAAGTAAACACAATCAAAAGCTAAGCAACTAAGAAACATCTTGTCACGCTAAATCTCTCAAAGAGAACACTTTAAAATCATTCCGCTGTGCTAACACTGATTAAAGAACTGAACCTTAAACCTAACAGGTTTTAGTATTCAAATCTTGAAGTCTAAGTTAACTTTATAAAATAGTCTTCGAGTAGACGCTCAGCCAAGCGCCTACATTTTCAAGCGTCCAACCCTATTTTAATACGAACTTTTTGAAGTCGAAAAAGACTTCGGGGTCTATTCAACCCCCCTAACTAGACGCTTTCGTATGCCACTTGGGACCGACAACTATAATTGAGCACCACTTTCTAGCATTTTGCTTAAAAAACACTAGCGTTTTGCTACACTTAAGTGCCACTTGCTAGCATGTTGCTTAATAAACACTAGTGTTTTGCTAGCATTTTGCTATACTTGAGTGTCACTTGCTTAAAAAACACTAGCGTTTTGAAAAAACTAGCCTTAAAAAACACTAGCATTTTGAAAACACCAACCTTAAAATTTGCACCCCGTTGGGCATATGAACATCCATACTTAGGGGTTAAATAATGGTGGGCGTTAGGCCCTATAGATCGGGGGGGAGTGGGTCGCCACACGAGCACATGGCCTCGAGGCTGTGTGCCTCGAGGCCGTGTGCCTCGAGGCATGTTGCCTTGAGGCGCTCTCTTTCGGAGCGGTGCCCTGGGGCCTATTACCTTAGGAGTCTGTAAGGGGGGTGGCTTGTGGCTTTCTTATATGCCCTATATACATATTCATGCATTTTTATCTCAATTATGAGAAGTTGGAGGAGTGGAATGACGGTTCTCAACGTGATCAACTTTTTGTATTATTGGTTGGGTAGGTTTGTAAGCCAACGTCCAATTTAGAGTTACAATGCCCCTCACTCCTTAGGAGTTTCCTATATTGATAAAAAAAAAATTGGGAGGCCTGTTATATAGAGGCTTGAATAGCCATGTGTGTTATTATTTATGGCATGAAGTGAATCATCACATTGGTCGTATTTTTATAACCTTGGTCTAAAGTGGTGTGTTGGAGGGGGATTATTCTGTGAAGCCTCAATCCCTTTCGACACTACTGTAAGGATTATAAGGTAGACAAGCCTCAACCGGGTCTTTGTTAGCTCGGGGGGCTTTCCTCGTTCCACTTATATTGACCTCTGAAGGGGCTTTATATTGAGTGAGTGGCTTCAGTCAGAATCATTGGTCTCGAGGAGCACTTATGAGTGTTGTTAAATCACTCATCATTTGTTACCTTATAGACTTGTATGTCTTCACATACATGTTGACTAACAATCGATATATAAAGGATAAGTTTTGCATGCGCAGGCGTATATCAAAAATTCAAAGTATTCTAAATTTAATGCAAAAATATATGGGGGGTGCACATATGCACGTTAAAACTTAAAAGGGTAGGTTGTGCTTGCGGGCGTCTTTACTCAACGCTTGGGTGCACATATGAACGACAAAACTTAAAAGGATAAATTGTTCTTGCGGGTTCCCTTACTTACTGCTTGGCCAAGGGTAAGTTTTTACTTTTTGTCCAGTGTTGAAGGTACTAGGTTGATTACTTAGTTGATTCCATGTTGTCTCGCGGCCCTAGTGTGGTCCCGAGGCAATATTATGGGTATCTCCCACTTGTTACCTTGTAGCTTTAGTAGGGTGTTAGGGTGCTTATGCAGCCATTCAATAACGTGTTCTAGCATTTTGGACACAATAGCCTACACCTCCTTGACCCCCACTCCTTAATATGTTTGCCATGTGTAAAACATTTAGGAGTAAGGGTTTTATGTGATGATTTATTACGAGCTATTATCATTTTTCGTATGGAATGAACCATCACTTCTAATAGTAGGTTGTTATGTATAACCTCGATCCGTAGCATATTTTTGTATTGAAGGGGGAGGGGAGACTTCTATTTTATTAGAGCCTCAAACTCTTTCTTATACTCCTGAAAGGGTTATAAGGTGTGCGATAGGGCCTCAATCGACACTTCGTGAGTTTGGGGAGCTTTCATTTTGCCACCTGTATTAACCTCTGAAGGGACCTTTTGTGAATTGATTTTTGGCCTCAGTCGAAAAACGTTGGTTCTGAGAAACACTTATTTATGTGTTAAACAGTTCACCATTCATCGTAGTACCAATGTGTATTATCATATACACATGTATTGTTCAACATGCATAGTGACATAGAAGGAGGCGTGCTCGAAGGCTTCCTAATTCAGCGCATAGCTCGTAGCCAACAGTAGTTCAATAGAAGTAAAAATTAAAAGCATAAGATAAATTAACTTTTTCTTGGTACCTTTTGTTGCCTTTTTAGGTATAGTAGCCTTTTAAGTTGGGGATATCCCAAATATGTCGCTCTTCTTTTTACCTGAATGGCCCTTAGTGTAACGGCCTTTGCTCCATTCGCCGGATATGGAGGCGAACTCCCCACCTTAGTGCGGGACACTGGGCAATGGTGCCACATGAGCCCTGTGATCGCTTTTTCCATGCCTCCTTTAACGTCATCCATTATAAGCCTTGAGAGCCGTAGATTGTTGCAAGTAGTGACTTTCACTGGTGCTTTAGCTAGAAGGTATTAGGTTGCTTCAACATAGCTTAACCAACTCACAGGTATCTTTCAAAGGGGTTGGCAACAACTCCTTTGGCCAAGTGTTTTCTTGTATGACCTTGGATCTCAAGTGATTCGCATATCTCTCTTCATACATTTTCAAGTACTTGAGGCTCTCACTTGGCATGTTCCCGGAGTTTCATTCTTGCAATAAGTTATGACTACGGGATCGACTCTCCCTATATCATCCATATCCCATTGAGTCAATTTGACCATCTCAAGGTCACTGACTACTTGCTCTGGGGTCTTGACTCCTTTCCATCTTATATTCAGGTATGCGAGAGATCTCTCCTTTTTCCGGAATACCACATTTATCATGACTTGCTTCCCTTTGTCATCATGATTGGAGCTGTCATGCTTCCTCTTAGGTTTTTTCAATGCACTGGCGTAGCATTCTCTTGCTAACCTCACATCTTTAATAGCTTCACCTGTCCCGACGGGGTCGGGAATTTCATCTTCATGTGGAATGTGGATATGACAACTTGATAAAGATTTAAGCTCAGCCTCGCCAAAACGACGTTCTATGTAGAGGGGGCTTTAATCACTAGGATATCCACCATATTTGTAGACCGGGCTGCGAATATGCCCAGTGATATAGGAAGAGAAACTTCCCTAAGTGCATCCACTACTTCACCTCTGAATCCGGTGAGGGGGGTGTTGACCCTTGGAGTTGTGCATTGTCAACCTCTAGCTGAGTAAAGGCATTGTAAAAATTTATGTCTACAGAACTTCCACTATACACTAAAATCTTTTTAACCCACAAGTTTGAGATAGTTGCCAATATCACCAAGGCATCCTTTCATGAGGGATCTGGTTCTCCAAATCTCTCACCCCAAACTCGATGCTTAGTGTGTTTGTGTCTACCTAGTCAATTTGTTCCACCTGTAGGGTGTTTACCGGATGCAACCTTGTGGCAGCCCTTAGGAAGGCTTTCCTAGAGTTTGTTGAGTCTTCCTCTGCGGGGCCTCCTGAAATCACTCCTATTATTCCATTTAACGGGGCGTTCATATCCATGTCTGTTCTGGGGGAATTTTCTTTGCCTCCCCCTTCTCTGCCACGCAGTGTCAGTAGGTCTTGAGGGGTTGATCTAGATAGTGGTTCTACGTCCTCTTGTAGTTAGCCCCTCTTGATAAGCTTTTCTATCTCCACCTGTAGATGGTGGCATTTTTCAGTAGTGAGACCCTTGTCTAGGTAGAACCTGCAGTACTTTCTGGATTTCAAACGACTAGGATTATCCTTCATCCTCCTAAGCTATTGAACTATGCCCTGTTGCTCAGCCATGGACAAAACTTTTTTCAGCGGAAGTGTGTGCGGGGTATATTTTGAGAAGGCTGAGGGAGACATGTGCTTGCGCTCTTTAGGCTCTGGTACCTTATCATCTTCTCTTGTGGCAAGGACTCTTCCAAGATAGTTGGACACCAAGTTAGTTTTTTTAAGGTGCTCACACTTTATAAAAGAGTAAAGATAAAGTGTGATCACCCTAAAAAACTAACTTGGTGTGTTTTAAATAAACTACCTAGAATGCCCTTCTCAATCAATTAAGTCACAGATTTGCTTTCAACGTATCACAATGCAATTTGTAACTTCCACTTTCCACTAACATTGAAGAAATTAACACCTTTTGTAACTTCTCCCATTTTTCATTTACTTGATTTTCTCTCTGCCTCTGCTATTCTGATTTCAATTCCATATATTGCAATTGTAAAATTGGTTGTTCTTTATCACAAAACAATCAATAATATTGATCTCATTAGGCATAAGAAAAGGTGAAGATTCTTCCCTGAGTTTGTGGGTCTGGATTTCTTTTCTTTTGTCCTTTCATTTGTATATTTCAGGTGATTTTGTTATAAAAGTTAGCAGAAAATCGATATGGATAAACATCAAAGGCATCAGCATCATCAGTTGAAGTATGCCAATGGGTTTTATTCCGGTTTGCATCTTAAAATAATTTTTTAGGATCTTTTTAGATCGTATCTGAATGTTAATAAATTTATTTATTTTTAATTTTAAATTATAATAAATGTATTTGTATATTTGGTTGGATCCTCACTATTTTTTTTCTTCTTTTCTAGACAGACATATTTTGAGATATGGAATTATTTACTAATGTGGATGAGGTTATATTCTCGTCAGCTTTTATTCCAAGCAAAAGTAACATATGAATGATGCTATTCTTATTTCACTCCTTTAATAAACATCGTTGCACAATTCATGCCTCCAAAAATGATTTTTCAATTTTAAGTTTAAGAAATTTTGTTCAAACGATGGGGTGTGGTGAGAAAATGGAGGAAAACAGACAGAGCATTCAACTAATCTTTTTTCTTTTTGTGTTTTTGCTTTGTTTATAGAAAATTGAGAAGTCGTTGACAGTCCATAATTATTTGTGGTTGCCGGTGGCTAAAAGCTAAGGAGTTGTACTAATGGAGTTTAGATGGTGTGTGTAAAGTTATTTTTGCAAGTGAAGTGCAATTCAAGTATTGGTTTGTTTGGATGAGGCTAATCTTTTATTTTTGTAAAATGATTTGTGTCAAAAGTCCAAGTTATATGTGATTTAAATTTTATTTTTCAGGCATAATTGAAAATTTTGAAATGAAACAATGACTTAAAGTTAGTCTATTATTCATTCGTTTTAATTGTGAGTTATGATTTCTTTTGGCGGGGCTTGGAGTTTAAGTTCTGAATATTTTAAAATCTATTTATGAACTCATTTTCAAGTTTCTTTCTTGGTGATGGTCTATTTTAAAATCTGTTGATGCTAATGCTCATGAGTTTTCAAGTAAATTGTATTAGTTTCCCGTGAAGCTTTATCTATGTCCTATGCAATCATATGCATATACTGATATACTAACTCTTCACAATGCAAACGTAAACACATTTTTTGTCTCTCTATTCATTTTAGTTATAAATGTGTTTTTTTTGCCAACTATTGTCACTATGAAAAGAAAAAATAATTATTATAAATTACAATCATAGAAAACTTTTACAATGAATTGCATGTTATTCATTTGTTTACACACGCATCGAGTGTGCTCCCACCGCTAGTATATATAATTTATATATAAGTAATATATAAGTTACACAAAAACCACCACCATCATGTTTGTTCATCGGCTGCCACCGCTTCTCCGCCTACACCGCCACCCCATCACCGCCTCTTCCATGCTGTACAAATCTCTCCACTGCATCCTCATCCATCTACAAGTCCGGCTACCATCTACAAAGCATTCCACCAACCCAACTCCACGCCTTTCTACATATCTGCAAACACATCGGAGTTGAGGGAATCAAATAGAGGCGCGGCCAACACGGAGGAGGGAGAGGTTGTGGGTCTATCGGGTGGAGATGGGTGGTGGTGTCGCACGGTCGTGGAAACAGTGGAGGCTGGTTTTGGGTTTCAATTTGGTGGTGTTTGTTGGAGGCTGTTGGTGTGTTATGGTGTGTTGTGGTGGTTAAGGAAGGCAATGGCGGAGTGGGGCAGAGAAGATTTGCAGCAGGCAGAGATTTGTGGTGGGGCAGTGGAGTAGATTTCAGAAGAAGAGGCAGCGGATTTTGCGGGACGAAGGTGGATTGGTGGTTGATAGGGCAGACGAATGATTGGTTGGTGGTGGTGGCAACTATGGTAGAGATGGTTGGTGGTGATAGCTTTGGTGTTGACGGAATTCAGGCGTTCACGTGTGTGTATATATACATGCATATTTTATTTTTAGGGAAGGAAATGAATTGAGGAAGAGGGTTGCGTATTAGGGTTAGTAATGCGGTTCGAAATTTACACCAAAAAATCATAAGATTCAAACACGGTTTATATTTTTAATCAATAGAAAATAATTAAAGCAATAAAGACGAATATTTGATCTCAAAATAAGAAGAAAAAATAAAGATGAGAAATATTTTTATTATTTTTTGATATTCTTGGAAGAAATTACAAAGATAGAATTTTTTATATTCAAAGTGAATGTAAAATGTACAAGATGATTTTCCTCATATTTATAAGGCCCTAAGGCCCATTTTCTCCCTCCTCTAGGTTGTTGGGATCGGTATAACCCCGGGGATGCCAGCGCAGCGAAAAATACAGATTTTAACAAATAAAGCGACATCCTCAAATTAGGGATAAGCAGACATGGTACCATCGGATTCAAAACTATCCTAAAGAGAAAGTTTTCTCGTGTTTACCTCTTGAAGTACTTAATAACAACTTCTTTTTAAGAAACTCCCTGCTACAAAATCCCGAACGAGCTTGCCCTAGGGCCCTAAGTGTTGCGCCTCTGAGATGTATCCACACCCTAACTCGCACCCTCGATTATCTCCACCAGTGCTAGCCAAGATAATATCGAATTTTGGTTTATGAGAAAAAAGGGTAGGAATTTATTTAGTGTTCTTCGTACTCAACACATGAGTTGGAAGAATTCTTTTAGAAAGAAAAAGGGAGGAGAGAATAAAAGAAAATACTTGTGAGAATTTTAATCACTTCATTCATTTTTTCAAAAGGTTGAATATATATATATATAGACTCCATACAAGTGGAAACACACACATACACACACGCCTCTTCCCTTACTTAAGGGAGGCGTGCGTATATATATATATATATATATATATATATTACATTTTTCCTTCTGTTATTCTCTTTTCTCTATTAGTTGGACTCCATTCCAACTAACTAGATATTTTCATATCTATCCAATATCTTTATATACACTTTATAAGATCTTTCTTTTTAATTAGTTAACTTAACCAACTAAAAGTCTTACCAAATATATTATAAGATATTTATATAAATAATTGAACTTGGTGAACAAGACAAATCTTTCCATCAATATTCACACACACATGCACACGCGCACGTGTACATATATATATATATATTTTCCTTTCATTGATTAATTAATTAGTCCTTCCCAATTTAATACTCCAATATTAAATTATAGGACCATTAATTAATACCAACTAATAAATTCTTTTTTCTTGATTAATTAAATCTATTTAATTATTCCCTCTATTAATTCACAAAGAATTAATTAGCCAATGGGCACTACACTAAGTTATGTGTGTGACCCCTCAGACTCATTGACAAGCTAGCAATAAGTCATCCCATATGCTTGATTAATTATTCTCAATAATTAACTAGATCTTGGATTAATTTCACCAAATTAACCCAAGGCACCTATTGGTCGTGGAACGATGTCTAGCAATGTCTCCATGACTTCCTAGATGTCAACGATGAAAAGCAAACCTATCCGAGTTACGATCTTCATGTGAGTAAAATCCCTTCATCAGTTTTCCATTTATGGTCTAGGGTATGGCGACAGTCGAACCCTAATAACCTTAGAAACTATGACTGTGTTGTGACATCTAATGATCTAGTCATCTAAGTCGGGACTACCAATCCCTCTTAGAAGATAAATGCTTTGATCAAAGGCTTTCACCGATCATTAGGATTCTTGGAACAGCAAAGAAAATGTCGGGTGATAGACCCTGGATGAATCCCTCGACGGATGTCATCTGTTCTACTGTACTATCAGACTATACAAAACTTACACACCGTATGACTCTCTTGGAGTGCACGTGCATATCATAGTATAGTGGATAGGACTCTTTCCAATGACACTTTGGGTCTAAGGACCAATCTCACACTATGAAACCCAAGGACTCCATGTTCTACAGTACCAACGAGGAGTCCTTAGTGGGGCCGTTCAATTCCATACTTATCCAAAGTATGAATCTTCATGCATATATTGGCCATACTAGCCATCGACAATGGAACACGTCAACATCTTGGGAGAGTTACATGGATGAACAAGTCTTGGTGAGGCCAGTGATATCCCACATCTCACAACCTCTATGACTTGGAATATTATTTAGGATTACGGTCTTTGAGAACATTCCATTGGTATCCCGACCGCTCCACTAACCATATATAATCCATGAGATCATTATCTATACTAACATAAGTAATTAACAATAAAGAATCATACCATAAAGAAACATTCAATATATTTAAAACAAGACAGTCATAGTATTTCACATTTAAGGTGGCAGAGTCCAAAACAAATGGCTCGCCGGGCACCTAACATTATCAATCTCCCACTTGTCCTAGAGCCAATTGCCTTTGTACTTTAGTCTCATCATTTCTAGATGTTTTTCAAATGCATTTTGACTCAGAGTTTTGGCGAAGGGGTCTGCTACGTTTTCTGCTGAGTTGACTCGCTCTATTTGAATGTCGCCTCTTTCCACTATCTCCTTGATGAGATGATATCGCCTAAGAATGTGTTTGGATCTTTGATGAGACCTAGGATCTTTTGACATAGCTATAGCTCTATTATTATCACAGTACATAAGCTCAATGACAAAGTTCTGTTAGGTGTTATACCCTTTATGCCATTGAGAAATTAGATTTAGGAAGGAATTTATTTATATTGTATGAACATTATTAATCATTAATAAAAGGCATTGAGTTTGTTCTTATAAATCTAATTGTGGCATTGAATGTATTGAACAAATAGGTCCTTAAGATCAAAGTGTACTCACCACTACTTATTTGATAAGTAGGAGCACTGGTGGAGTTAAGTGTTTGATCTTATAAACATGATTTTCGAGTTAAAGAATCTAAATTGGGCGTTTAGATTCAACTCGTATGACACTTGCTTTGACAAGGAAAGTGCTAGTCTTACATTGATTAGATAATGGAAGTTGGTGTCATGAATATGATTAACGGAGTTGACATATTCGAACGCGACTCGTAGTAATCTTATCACATGGGTTTTTACTCAGTGACAATTAATGATAAAGATTACCGGTTATGATAGTATGAGTGAGCTTTAGACTTGAGGAGTCATTTGCATTGTGCTCGTACCATTGAATAAGTTATTAGAGTAGTTAGGCCTAATCACCCGTTGGTGGGGTCGACCTCGAAGTATGATTCAATGGGTGCGTTCGACAATGGGAAGTGGAATGCCAATAAGGAATTCATTGTCTTGAAAGTAAACGAGAAATGACCTGTACGCCATAGGTGTTGTAAAATTAAAGTCTTTGGCCAAAGCATTTATGACTGACTTGTATTGGATGCTGACACGACAAAATCCTAGCAAGAGAACTAGGTCGCATAAGTAGTAAAGTGGATGGTTAAGTCCAGGGTTATCGTATCCGCAGGGACAACTATAATCTAAGTACCAAGACTACTATATTACTCAATTCTAAGTTAAATCGGTCGATAAAAGGTTGATTAACTAATTAATAAATACTAGAAAATAAACTAAGGCAACGTCACACCAAATAAAGGGAAGAAACAATAGAGAGAAGCGATCAAGGCACATGGTTCAACCAATTATGCATTTCGATTGTGATTTAGGTTCTATTGGATTATTAGATTGATTTAGCTAAGGCGAAATTCCCTAACGTACGTACTACCCAATCTCTTGGCATAGCAACCCTACCCTTGGTAACGATTTCCTATATATCTCTATATGAAAATCTGATTAACGAGGATGCATTTAGGGTCTAGGAATTCCCCACGTGAATGGAAAGCCACCTAAAGAAACCGAGTCTATCTCTAGTCGGTTTAACTATAGGGTATTCAATGTTTATATCTTCCCTAGGTTATTATCTCTCGATCTCTAACCTAGGCATTTTATCAAACACTTGGTGATCAAGCAAATGTAGCATTGAGATCAAATATTGAATACATAGCTAAAACCAAAATTAATCCAATAAACACCAACAAAACAACAATCAAAATAACATAAATGGCCTATCCATGGCCTCAATCAAACAAGTTTAGCTCATTTTCATGTCAAAAGTGCAAATATAAATCATACAAGTCATAGAGATTTGAACAAATTCAAGAAACAAATATGTAAAAACTCCCTAATTCTTGTAGAGATGTGGATTCCTTGTTGAATTCTCCATGTTTTGACCTTCAATCGTCTCTTCTAAGCTCCCCCTCTCTCTTTATTTTCGTGTGGCAGCTGCTATCCAAGGTGAGTTAGGGTAAAAAATGGCTAAAAGGGGTATTTATAGACCAACCCGCTGCCTCGAACGCCGCGGTGGTCACCATTCTGTCTCGAACGCCGCGGCGTTGGATGGTGAACGCCGCGGCGTTCAATTTCTGCCTCTGACCAGTTTTGGTAAAATTTGCATAACTTTCTCTACTGATGTCGGAATAAGCTGATTCAAGTTGCTATAGAATCCTCAAACAAAGATCTACAACTCTCAAGAAGACACCAAGGCCTAAATCAAACGTTATAGGGGATAAACGTGTCTCACAAGTTACTGAATGAGAAAACTCCGTCGTAAGACGTCTCTTCCGATGACGTTTTCACCTCCTTCCTTACATATCGGATCTTTGTCTTCAACATAATAAATGTACCTTTGCCTCTTATCTTTCCATTGGTAAACCAAGTGTGTAATTTGGACATGGTTAGAGAAATTGATTCCAAAAACTCCAGCACTGCGCAGATAGCATTTTATCTTGTGTTGTATCTTTTTGCATGATTTACCTTCAATCCTTGTTTTTCCTCCAAATGATATGTTATTCTAGAAAATATGAGAAAACAAGGGTCCAAGCATCATATGTCATCAAATTATCAAGAAAACAATCAAAACCAAGTCAATAAACGGGGGAAAACTAGTGTAAAAATAACATATATCAACTACCCCCAAACTTAGCTTTGATCGTCCTCGATCAAACACAATCAAGAACACAAATGAAGATTGAAATTTTCATTTGCCAATTCATACACACAACATCAAGCATTATACCTTCAAAATTGATTATGAAAAACTACACGATGCTTTTGAACATTCAACAATTTGAAAACCTCACAAAATCTTAGTTTTCATCCCTATATCATGAACTCCCACATCCATATTCATGTCAAGAGCACACTTTAGACAAGATTATGCAAATCAATTGGAAAGTAAAGATATTGAAACAATTCAACATTCGTTAACCCATCGGTGTGTATAAAGTGCAAAAGTCACAATCAAAAGGTCTTTCCGGCTTGTAACGTAAGGCTAGGTGATGGCTAGGACCGGAAGATATGGATAAAGTGACTAAGTCAAGAGAGCCTACAACTCAAAATCATCAATCTAAAATCGCAAATAGACTACAAAAACTTTCACAACTTATCACTTATCCCTTTTTCACTCTCTTTTGCCTTTCAACTTACAACCCCCAAACTTGTTTCTTTTCATATTGGGTTGTACACAGATTTCCAAGCCAAATGATCCAATTGAGTGCCAAGATCAAAGACTAGTCGAGAGCACACTTTTTTTTTCATATATATCTCTCTCTCTCGAGACTATTTAGCCCATTGCTCAAGTTTTCATTTCATCCTCTTTTTTACATAATACTTCAAACCTCAAAAATCCCAACATAGCCATAACATCACTATCTAATTCATATTCATTCAAATCAAGACAAGGTGACTACCCAAATTCAAGTCAAATGATATGAAGTTCTAAACTCTCTTGATTAGGTGCAAGACATTGTTTTTCTTTTAGGCTAGAAGGTGGTTGTCATGGCTTATGAAAGAAAGATGAATGGTGGTTTCTAGTGTGCTTAACACACTCCATTGTTATCAATACGGCTCAAATTAAGGTCTAGAGATTATGCAATATAGAGAAAGCCAAAATGTAAGGCTAAAGTCAATGAAAGATTGCCTAAATCATTTTATGACCTCACAACATTAATACACACTTCATAGTCAACAAAATTGAAAGTTCAACGTTTTAAAACCGCAATAATTCGCATAAGCATGACTAAAAAGGGCTTTCAAGTCACAATATATGACATGTTGACCACAGACAAGGGGCTTTGACTTTAACAGAGTAGAGATATTCAAACGCATTCAGCTCTTATGCAAGGGTGCACCAATTCATGAATTCTAATTCAACAAGGTTGTACCCCCAAACTTAAATTAGACATTGTCCTCAATGTTCATGAAATAAATGCAAGGTGAGAGGGATATATGTTACAACTCTGAAATGGAGAGATGCGGAGTGAGCACGGTGGTGGGCTAGTACCCTGGGATCAAAACCTGAAGAAAAGAAATATCTAGAAAATCACATCAATAATAAGACGGGAAAGAAAGCAAGATAAATACAAAAAGGAAAAACAAGAAAGCGATAAAAAGCTTGGGTTGCCTCCCAAGAAGCGCTTGTTTTAAAGTCATTAGCTTGACTTTACCGAGTTATTTCAAGGGGGTTTTCGAATGAATGCTTTGTTCATTCTCCAAGTAAGGATGAAATAGGGCCCGGTGTTACTAGAAAATATGATGAGTAGTGACCAAGCAATCATCCATTCAAATATTTTCTCATAGTCCATCACCACTTCCATCACTCTTTCTTCCCATTGTGCCGAGTGATGATTTGGACTATTCTCCAAGTTACAAATAGATGACCGTTTTTCTTCACCCATCGAAGTGGAAAACTTGGAGTTCATGATGTAGGACTCGAGGAGACTATTGGTTCTTTTAACCTGAGAAAGCTCAACACTAAAAGGATAAAAAACATCAATGCGTAAAGACAAATTCGAATCAATTGGATGCTTACAAACCTCATAGCTATCACAAATAACCATATTAACTCCTGTAGTTAAAAACAACTCACCTTCACTGGAATCAATTACCTCTTTACATGTGGAGAGGACAGAGGGTGGAGAATCTTTAGTGTAGGGGGGAGACATTGTAGTCCTAAATCAACCGCTTGTTCAACTTCTGTATTGAGGGAAGCCTCACTTTCTTTTGTGCGATTCTCTAGGGTGCATGACTCTCTCTCCTTCCATAAGTTGATTGCTTGATCGACTAGTATGACCACTTCCCTACTATGAGCTTCTGACTCCTTTCTACGAGCTTCCATCTCCTTTATGATAGCTTCCATCTCGTTTATGCTAGCTTGTGAGCTTGCACAATCTACATTCAACTGGTCCTCAAGAGTAGATGTCATCGTTGGCTCTTGTTGATAGGAACTATCATATTGTTGGGAGGGAAGGCTACAGACATGGTCAAATCCTGAGGCATTGTTGTAACTCCATGTTGAGCTTGAATGATTTAGCCAACCGGAATGGTAAGTGTGCTCATAGGATTCCATAGGTGGTAAAACAATTGGCCCAGCTGTTCCTTGAATGTTTGGCATCATGTAATCCCTCATAAGGATTTGTGGAGTTACCTCTGGTTGCTTTAGAGGGATGCCAAGCTTTGCAATTTCCCGACGCACCGCTTCTGCTAGGACAGCGGGATCTATGTGTGTATAAGGAGTCTCCATCGTGGCTTGCTGTGGTTGAGTCTCCCTTTGTAGTCTTACCCCTCGAGTAAATGTGTCATGCACTAATGAGATCAATCTCGCACAAAGAAAGACAAAACAATTAGTAGAAAAAAAAATTGATCTAAGCTCAGAAAGAATAAGAGAATCTCAATATTAGATACCATAGTTGTCCCCGGCAACGGCGCCAAAAACTTGACACGACAAAATCCTAGCAAGAGAACTAGGTCGCGTAAGTAGTAAAGTGGATGGTTAAGTCCGGGGTTATCGTATCCGCAGGGACAACTATAATCTAAGTACCAAGACTACTATATTACTCAATTCTAAGTTAAATCGGTCGATAAAAGGTTGATTAACTAATTAATAAATACTAGAAAATAAACTAAGGCAACGTCACACCAAATAAAGGGAAGAAACAATAGAGAGAAGCGATCAAGGCACATGGTTCAACCAATTATGCATTTCGATTGTGATTTAGGTTCTATTGGATTATTAGATTGATTTAGCTAAGGCGAAATTCCCTAACGTACGTACTACCCAATCTCTTGGCATAGCAACCCTAACCTTGGTAACGATTTCCTATATATCTCTATATGAAAATCTGATTAACGAGGATGCATTTAGGGTCTAGGAATTCCCCACGTGAATGGAAAGCCACCTAAAGAAACTGAGTCTATCTCTAGTCGGTTTAACTATAGGGTATTCAATGTTTATATCTTCCCTAGGTTATTATCTCTCGATCTCTAACCTAGGCATTTTATCAAACACTTGGTGATCAAGTAAATGTAGCATTGAGATCAAATATTGAATACATAGCTAAAATCAAAATTAATCCAATAAACACCAACAAAACAACAATCAAAATAACATAAATGGCCTATCCATGACCTCAATCAAACAAGTTTAGCTCATTTTCATGTCAAAAGTGCAAATATAAATCATACAAGTCATAGGAGATTTGAACAAATTCAAGAAACAAATATGTAAAAACTCCCTAATTCTTGTAGAGATGTGGATTCCTTGTTGAATTCTCCATGTTTTGACCTTCAATCGTCTCTTCTAAGCTCCCTCTCTCTCTATTTTCGTGTGGCAGCTGCTATCCAAGGTGAGTTAGGGTAAAAAATGGCTAAAAGGGGTATTTATAGACCAACCCTCTGCCTCGAACGCCGCGGCGTTCGCTTGTCGAACGCCGCGGTGGTCACCATTCTGTCTCGAACGCCGCGGCGTTGGATGGTGAACGCCGCGGCGTTCAATTTCTGCCTCTGACCAGTTTTGGTAAAATTTGCATAACTTTCTCTACTGATGTCGGAATAAGCTGATTCAAGTTGCTATAGAATCCTCAAACGAAGATCTAAAACTCTCAAGAAGACAACAAGGCCTAAATCAAACGTTATAGGGGATAAACGTGTCTCACAAGTTACTGAATGAGAAAACTCCGTCGTAAGACGTCTCTTCCGATGACGTTTTCACCTCCTTCCTTACATATCGGATCTTTGTCTTCAACATAATAAATGTACCTTTGCCTCTTATCTTTCCATTGGTAAACCAAGTGTGTAATTTGGACATGGTTAGAGAAATTGATTCCAAAAACTCCAGCACTGCGCAGATAGCATTTTACGTTGTGTTGTATCTTTTTGCATGATTTACCTTCAATCCTTGTTTTTCCTCCAAATGATATGTTATTCTAGAAAATATGAGAAAACAAGGGTCCAAGCATCATATGTCATCAAATTATCAAGAAAACAATCAAAACCAAGTCAATAAACGGGGAAAAACTAGTGTAAAAATAACATATATCAGATGCAAAAGGCAGTTTGATAATTTCACATTAGTATGATTATAATACAGTATCAAGTTGTATTAGGTTAAAATTCCAAGACTCTTACTTGATCGGATTGTGTCAGTGAAGAATTTATACTCATATGGTAATTATAACTTAAAGGTTTGTGATGAAATATTCATCTCGTACTTGATTGGGTTTCGATATAGCTTCACGGGAATGGCTTGATGATAACTATATCCTTGGAATCCTCCCAATGCCAATCAAGACGAGTCTAGAGAGTCGTGCTATATAAAGATGATAAAATAAAGGAGTTTTACTTCATAAAGGGTATTTTGGTAATTTCACTTAAAGCGGAAATTATCAAGGATATGTATCGATTATAATAAATATATTTAATTGTTGTAATTAAATAATTTTATTCAATCAAATATTAAATAGTATTATTAATTTAGACTTAACAAAGTACTATTAATAAAAGGAGCCTAATATTTAATTAATTACCAATTGGATTAGACAGAGAATATTATTTAAATATTTAGGGCTTGGAACTGGATGAAGCCTAGTAAACCTATCCGTAAGGCCAAATCGCCCCCCCTTCTCCTTAGGCAAAGGAGTACTTTTTATTTAAACAGCAGGTGCTTAACTAAAAAGATGACTTATGTAATTTTTCATCTTAGAGAGTGAAAAAAAGTAAGATATTAAAATCCTTTCTCCATCCCCATAAACCCTAGTCTTCCAACCCCGTCCGAGGTAGAGGAGGTCGAGCTTCACGAATTGAAGATCACACGAAAGATATTAAAATCCTTTCTCCATCCCCATAAACCCTAGTATTCTAACCCCGTCCAAGGTAAAAGAGGTCGAGCTTCACGAATTGAAGATCATCTTTCGCGTGATAATCTAAAGGAAGGAATGATCCGTTGCTTCTCAAAATCTTGGCTTTAGAAATTCATCGAAAAAGGTAATTGGATTACATCTTGTTCTTATGTTTTGATCTTAATGTTTATACAATTATCAAAAAGTGAATTGAATCCGGACTTTGTGAATAGAGAATTTTTTTTAATTCGCTGGTTCGATTCACAACAGTGGTATCAGAGCCAAAAATCATGATTTTGATAATTTTTCATGTGTTCATGTATTAATGTTATTTGATGAATATGAATGCATGTTTGAATGTTTATATTTTTTGATTAATATAAATATGAGTTTTTTATGTTTTTTCGTATTGTATGCAAAAACGTAAAAATTGGGTGTTATGATTTAATATTATGCATGTTTAAATTATTGGGTTTTTGATGATTAAATTTCATGATTGAAAAAGACGAAGCGAAGCCATGGTGGCAACGCTGGAAAACAGCCGTCGGACAGCGCAGGTGCGCCACCCGACGGCTGGCGGCGTTGTGTCGCGCCTGCTTTACGCGGCCTAGCCGAGTCACATGTCGCGCTGCTATGCAGCCGTATAGAGCCATGCGATCAAATCACACGGAGCAGTGTGGAACTGGGGCACGACGCTGTCTCAGCTAGGGCAGTGCCGTGCATAGGGCCTAGCCCGACGTGTAATTTTGATTTTTGTCGCGCCAGGCTCGAACCTTGAAAAATTAATCCTACAAGTTTAGAATTAATTTTTAAATTGGGGCTAGGCCCGTTTAGTCCTTTGGATGTATTTTGAACCCAATGGTTGATTTTGAAAATAAAATTATGCTCAAGCCCAATTATCATTTTTTAAATTATTTTTTGTGGATTAATTTTATAATTAAAAGGCCCCATAAAATCTTGTTCAATTTTAAAATTGAATTTTTAATTGAGATTAAATTGGATTTAATTTTTATTACTTTATTTAAAATTGTATTTTAATTGAGATTAAATTAGATTTAATATTAATTAGTTTATTTGAAAAATTAGATTTTTCTAAGATAAAAATTGGATTTATTAGCCACTTAAAGTTAATCGTCAAATTTAATTCTGGTATATAAATTGGAATTAAGTGACTAAATAAAGCTTGTTGGGCCTTGCTTTATTTTATGGATTAATTTAAATTAGATTAGGCCAAAATAATTTAAGTTGGATATAAGTAAAGTTTAATTTTGCTTTTAAATTATTTCACCCATGCTGGACTTTATTTGATAAGATCCACTTTAATTGGCTTAAAGAAAATGTTTGGGCTTGACCCATTACTAGTAAAGTTCAAAATAAATTGAATTTATTGTGAGAAATTAATTAAATTAGATTTAATTAATATTAAATAAGATTTAATAATAATCACATATGTGTTTAGTTTGATTATGTGCCCTCTTTATCATTATGTGATGGTTACATCTCGTATGGGCTTAAGGGTTGGTTTCTTTTTATTATATGGGTTGTATTGGGCCAAAGTTTGACATGTTGCACTTGGAGGAACGGTTCCGGAAACGAGTTAAGTCTATTAGATACTTTGTATCGAAAAAGTTATTCAACACTAAGATGAAAGACCATGAGGATGTAAAGGACCATGTTTTGAATATGAT
The DNA here is from genome assembly GCA_019426215.1 of Buddleja alternifolia. Lineage (NCBI taxonomy): Eukaryota > Viridiplantae > Streptophyta > Magnoliopsida > Lamiales > Scrophulariaceae > Buddleja > Buddleja alternifolia. The sequence continues at coordinate 12,076,416 of CM033391.1, read as the reverse complement.
ATCCATGTTAGAGAGACTTAGGTCTATGGATTTCTACATGGACATCCATCTTCAAGTGGATCTCATTCTCCAATCACTCCCTAGATCGTTCTTGGATTATGTCATCAACTTTGAAATGGATGACATTGAAGGATCACTTTCAGTACTTGTGAGCAATCTGATGATTGCACAACAACGAAAAAGAGAAAAGTGGGGTGCATTCAAAATTTCTATTATTTCGAATAACACGGAATTAGCTAGAAAAATCAAAGAACCCAAGATAACAAAGGCTCAGAAGTTCAAAGCCAAGGGCTCCAAGAACAAAAGGGACATATGCCTTCTATGCAACGAGCTAGGCCACTGGAAGCGCAATTTTCCTAAGCTGAAAGCTAAAAAGGCAGGTATAGAACTTTTTGTTTCTGAAACTAATTGTTCTATGACTATATTCTCTACTTCGTGGATTCTAGATTCAAGAGCTAGTGCTCACATCTGTGTTTTGAACCAGGATCTAAAAACAAGTAGGAAGCTGGGAGAAAGAGAAGTGATGATTAATGTGGGAAGTTGGCACAGTGTCGCAGCTACACACGTTGGAAGCACTTCTATTACATAAATGACTTTAAATTCTATTACCTTAGATAACTAAGCTTAAAAATAATATTTCTATTCCTGTGTTGGTCAGGAAAGGATACTTGTTTACTTTTAATGACAATGGTTGTGATATTTATTTTAGAAATAAAAACATTGGCTCAGCATCTTTAGTTAATGGATTGTATTATATTAATTTTCAAAACCATTGCATGGTTAACACTATGACTAGGAAGTGTAGTATGAATGGAACTAACTAAAGATTTATGCGGCATCTTAGACTTGGACATGCCTTTGAATTCAAGATTCATGAAACGAGGGCTAATTGGCACACTTGGATCTGATCCATATCCAACATGTGAATCCTGTCTGAAAGGTTAAATGACTAGGTCACCCTTCACCGGATATTTTGAAAGATCCAAGGAAGTTTTGGATTTAGTTCATACAGGTGTTTGTGGGCCCTTTAAGGATGACGCCTACGGAGGTTTTCAGTACTTCATTACATTCACTAATGACCATAGTAGATATGGACTCGTGTATTTAATGAAACATAAGTCTGAAGCTCTTGAATGGTTCAAAGAGTTCAAAACTATGACTGAAAAGCAAACCAAGCACAGTATTAAGACACTGCGATCTGATCGTGGTGGTGAATACATGAGTGTTGAGTTTGATGAGTTATTAAAGGAACAAGGCATAGTGTTTCAACTTACTCCTCCAACAACCCCACAATTTAATGGAGTAGCTAAACGTAGAAATTGATGGTCCTAAGTGGCATACGAAAGGGTCTAGAAGGGGGGGTTGAATAGACCTTGAAGTCTTTTTCGACTTCAAAAATTTCGTATCACTTTTAAATATTTGAACACTTAGGAAGCTGAGCGCTAGGTCAGGCGCTACAGTAAAGATAACTTAGACTTAGTGATTTTAGCAATTTACCAAAGTAGGGTAAAGCTTAGATCGCTTAATCAGGGTTAGCATAGCGTAAAATATTTTAAAGCTTTAGCATTCGTTTTGGTCAAATAGTCGCTTAACCGTTTTACTTGTCCTTTTCAAGATAAAAATAGAATATATAAAGTAAGATGATAAAACAGTAAATGATAGTAAATAACATAATAATTTGTAAGTTTCACTGGGTGGTGTAATCCCAGCTACGTCCTTCTTCTCCTTGTTCACTTGGACGAATTCCACTAAATTGCTTATAGAAGGATCACACAGAGGCTTCTACAAAATAGAGGAGGGGATGATGATCTTGGGATCTTTGATCACACAGACTTCAACACCAATGAAGATCTTCACCAACAAGCTTCTCTCACTCAAAAATACTGCTTGTAGAGTCAACAACTTCTTCACACAGACAGAGGAGGTTGAGGGTTTTGATCACGGGTTTGTTTGATTTTAGGAAGTTCAAACAACTCAGGATATCTTAATAATAGTGTATGGTTCTTCTATGAAGATGTTTGAGATATTTATGACTGTCTGGAATGTATGTAAAAAGCTTGGAAGAATTTTGGCTATGGAGTTTCTAAGCTTTTTCTTGAGAGAGAATTTCAGCAAAGTTTTGACTTTCTTGTGTATGTACGTGTATTTAGGGTTTGCTGGGGGTAAGGTATTTATAGGCATTTTCTTGGGATTTGTCCGTTGGACACATGTAGGAGCGTGCCTCTCACGCGCGAGTGAGTCATACTTTTTCTCTGACATTCCTGAAATCCTACTACACTGATTTGATGTGGCAGGTTTGAACTCTAAAATTTTGATAGTCTTAGCCAATAGGTAGCGTGCTCCAGGTACAACCTGTCCATATCACATTTAATGCTCTTATCAAGCATTTAATGCATTTGAATTTATTTCCCGTTGGAAATAAATGTCCGTTGAATGATTGCATTTAAGTCCTTTATGACTTCAGAATTTATTTCAGGTGAATCTGATCTACTTGATCGCTTGATTCATAAACCTTGAAACAGTCCATAGCGATTGACAATCGCTTAAGACAAAATTTTCATCTTTGCTTGTCTTCAGACCCTGATCTTCAACTTCATTTCTAATAGACTCACCTAGAATTCTACTAGCGACTTGTTATCCAATACTTAGTCTAAAGTCTACAAAGATAAAAACTACAAGCCTACCTTTCAAACGCTTATACAATAGTTCTATAAAAATATAAACTTACATTCTTTCGGGGTCTAACATAAAATCCTATCTTGTCATCATCAAAACATCTAATATGAAATTCCAAACAGAATACGTACACTATTGGACATGACGAGATCTATGATTAGCTACACCGATTTACCTGTTTAATTGCGGGGACATGTTTTGCTTACAGCAGTACATATATTGAATAAGTGTCCTTCGAAATCTGTTCCTGAAACACCATATGAGTGGTGGCGTGGAAGGAAATCTAATCTTAAGTAAATAAGAATATGGGGTTGCCCCGCATATGTTAAGAAGACTAAGGTAGAGAAACTAGACCAAAGATCCCTTAAGGGTTGATTCATAGGTTTTCCCACTGACTCCATGGAATATCTGTTTTACCTATCAAAATCATGTCTTTGCAAGCTTTCTTTCTCGAAGACAAGTTCATTAGAGAAGGAGGTGCAGGTAGGAAACTCATTCTATTAGAAGAACTAAATGAATCCCCTTCGGAGACACCAATTCAAGTACAAAGAACTGAACCTAAAACTTAAAAGACACAACCGTTGCTGCGACACTCTAGCAGAGTATCTCGACCGCCTGAGAGATATGGTTACCTGCATGAAAAGCAATATTTATTTGCTGTAGCAAATGGAAGCTATGGTGATGATCCCTCTAGCTACGAGCAAACAGCCAGGGACGGAGGGAGAGGGGGCTGGTAGGTGCCACCGGCCCCCCTCAAATTTTAAAAAATCTCACTTAGGCCTATAAAATTTGTAAAATTTGCAATTTCGCCCCCCCCCCTCAAAATTTTAAAATTATCACTTCTACCTATAAGACTATAACATTTGCAATTTTGCCCCCCCCCCCCTCCCCTCAAAATTTTAAAATTGTCACTTCTACATATAAGGCTATAACATTTGTAATTTTGCCTCCCCTCAAAATTTTAAAATTGTCACTTCTACCTATAAAGATATAACATTTGTAAATTTGCCCCCTAAAAAATAACCCCCTCTATTACTAAAAAATAGCCCCCTCTATTACTAAAAAATACTTAGTATGTCATTTGACTTTTTCAATCCATTACCAATTCTCGAATTTTCACTTTCTCCCTCCTTCATCACACATTTTTACAACTCAAACAAAGCGGATAACAGAAATCTTAGGTTTATGAATAGGGTAATTTTAGTTCCTTATTATATTTTCCCTCATAAATATAGTGTACCGTACCGCGGGCCCCCCCTAAATCCTTCATCTATCTAGCAAAAAAAATAAAATGTAAAACTATATCACAACATATAATCTCGCTCCCCCCTCGGCAAAATTCCTAGTTCCGCCCCTGCAAGCAGCCGATTGATATTGATTTCGAAAAATGGCTAGAAGCCATGAAAGGAGAGATGGATTTGATGTATTTGAACCAATTCTGGACTCTTACTGATCTCCTTGAGGGTGTATGGCCGATAGGGGTGGATCTATAACAAAAGATTGGTCCCGATGGCAAGGTAGAAACCTATAAGGCCAGACTTGTCGCGAAAGGTTATAGTAAAAAAAAAAGGGCATTGACTATGGGGAAACCTTTTCGCCCGTAGCAATGATCAAGTCCATTTGAATTCTGCTCGCCATTGCAGCGAACCTAGATTATGAAATCTGGTAAATGGATATGAAAACTGCATTTTTAAATGGATACCTCGAGGAGGACATTTATATACAGCAGCCTAGAGGTTTTATATCTGATATAGATTCTCATAAGGTTTTCAAGCTAAATAAGTCCATTTATGGACTTAAGCAGGCGTCTCACAACTGGAATCAACGATTTAATCAAGAAGCTAAATTTTATGGAATCATTAAGAACGAAGATGAACCGTGTATCTATAAATTGTCCAGTGGGAGCAAGTTGACATTCCTAGTGTTGTATGTTGATGACATACTGCTAATGAGGAATCACATAGGCTTATTGACATCAGTCAAGGCATTGTAGGGAATCCTGTTAGGCATGCGCAGCGGAATATAAAAATAGATCCGAGTTCCCAAACCAAGATCAATTCTCAGCTTTCGTCGATTTTAAACAAGAAAAAGATGAATACGAAAAACTTACCTTTTTGCGTATTCAATCTTTAATCCTCGCGAATCTTCAATCTTTTCCAACGGTTCAATTGTACCGTCTCTAGATCATCATGTGGTGGAATTGACTCCAGGAAATCTTCGACTCCATCTCCATAGGCGCCTAGCGAGAGAGAGAATGAAGAAAAATGTTTTCTCTGTATTGTATTTCTAGTGGAGGATTTCACGTTACGTGAATTATTTCTCTTAGATAATTCACTCTAGAGCTTGTGTTGGAGAATTAAATAAATCCTCCAACTTAAGCTCCAAGTTACACGCCCCATATGGGCTTTTGGACTTTAGTTAGGCTAAGTTGACCAAGTCAATTTAGTCCAATTAATTTAATCAATTAATAAAATCTAATTAAATATATATTGGTTAAATGAACATTAATCAATTAAATAAATAATTAATTAATATTCTAGTTTGAATGTTTAATTAACCTAGTTAATTAAATATTCAAACTAATTAATTTAATTTACCATTGTTTAATCCAATTAAATTAATTTGTCTTTCCAAAGACAAATTACCAAAACACCCTCCAAATAAGAGACTCGATTTCCCTGTATATTCCTTTATAGCTCGATTCTCTACGTTCGTCTCAATTGGCAATAGGAGGATACCAAAGGATGTGGGTGACACCTAGCCAGCACCGTGGCCCCACATCGTAGCCCAATCGGGTACGAAATGACTATGTCATTACGAATCTCTAGATTATAAATACCATAATCCCTTCACTTACATATCCTGATCGAGTGAGAGTCATGGAATATGTCAAACTCACAGGACTCGATATTATGCTTAAGAATTATAGTAATACGAGATTACTAAACACGAGTTAGTTCATTAGCTCTGGCCAGAAAATTTCAATCTCATTTACCTATGATCGCATAGGATACTTCTCGTTTACTTTGGAGACAATGAATTCCCTCTTGGTAATCACTTCACATGCTACTTGCCCATTGGAACGCATTTCGAGGTTGACCCCACCATTTAACGGGTGAATTGGGCCTAACTATTCTAGTGACAAAATCCAACGTCACAAGCACATTGTGACCGTAACTCCTCAGGTCTAAGGCTCACGCATACCTTCATAATCAGCAATCTAATCATTGACAGTCACTGAGTAAAAACCCATGTGATCGGATTACTATGAGCCGTGTTCGAATACACTAATCCCATCAATGTATCTATGACACAAACTCCCACTATCCCATAGTGTTCGACTGACACTCCTTTGTCAAAGCATGTGTCATACAAGTTCATACGAATCTCGATGCCTAATTGAGATTCTTTGACTTGCGAACCATTTAAGTGATCAAGTATGAAACCCTTCTACTGCCCATCTTCTTAACTACAATAAGGAGTGCGAAGGTTTGCCTTGACACACATGGACTAGTTGTTCATTTAAGACTTTATATATTCCATCAAGAATTATACGAACAACATACTATTGCCTTTATATTAATTAGAGGTTACACAATATAAACTCAAGCCTTATATTCTAACTCCTCGTTGGCATCGGGGGCACATTCCCAACAATCTCCCACTTGCACTCTATGCCAATTGCTATGGTATTAAATACCCATCTTCTAAAATATGTCGCTCTAGCACCGCCTGTGATAATGGCTCAGTGAGAGGGTCATCCGTTTAATCGGCTGCTTATTTTCTACAAGGCTACATCTCCCTTTCCAACCATCTCTCAAGAGATGTTGTATCTCATCATTTGTCTGGATTTGTGAGACCTAGGTTCCTTTCATACGCGTGAACTTTATTTCATCACAGTAAAGTGACAATGCAAGCTCTGCGCTAGGGACCAATAGAAGTTCCACCACGAACTTCAGATCCAAACAGTTTCCTTCGACAGCCTCCAAGACTCCGAGGCTTTTCATATTCATTCTCAGTAGTAGAGCATTTTACTTGGAACCTTTCCAAGTTACTACTCCATAATTGAGGGTGAATATTAACCCAAAGTGGAATTTTAATCTCCTTTGTCAGACTCAAGGTCCGAGTAAGTATAAAACTTCCACTATCAGTTCTCCATGGGCATAGAAAAAGAATATATCCTAAGTCCTTCTCAAGTACTTCATGATATATATTATGTTTACCCATTGCTCTTCCTCTCTAGGCAAGAGCTCTTTCTCAGATCTTCTTCCTAAATTGCTTTAGGATTTATTCTAGGCAAAGGGCTTGGGAGGGGCCCATTATCATATTCGCTCTATTTTCATAGATGCAATTTTAAGGATAAAGATGGCTTCTCCCAAGTCTTTCATGGAGAATATGCTCGATGTTTATATCTTGACATAGTCAATGAGCCCACATAATTTCTCCTAAGTATAGCATTCTCTATATATAGCACCAGAAATGATAGCTTGTTCCCACTAACCTTGTTGCACACAGATGGTCTCTCTTTGTTTTGATGATATCATAATTCCAAATTATGTCATCAAAGTAAAGATTCTGACTACGAGAGGTCCGCTTAAATCCATAAATGGATTCATACAACATATAGACCTGATGAGAATCGACCGCAAATGTGAAAACCTTGGGCTGTTCAAAATGGATGTCTTTCTAGAGAAATCCATTTATGAACGAGTCTTCACATCCACGTGCTAGATTTTCATAATATTGGTGTGTTGTTATCGAAAGTAAGAATCTAATGGATTTGATTGTAGTTATGGCAAAGGGGCTTCCTCATAGTCAATGCCCTTCTTTTGACTACACCCTTTCGCCATCAGCCTGGCCTTGCCATTCGAATCATTCTTTTTATTGTAGATGTATTAGCCTCTGATGAGTACAAAACTCTTGGGGCGATCTACTAGAGTCTAGGATTGACTCAAAGACATCTAATCCATTTTCACTTTCATAACTTTGACACCTTCTCGTAGAGTCCATATCCACCATCGATTTGCCATAGTAGAGGGATTGTATCCTTGGTTCTCCTCTGCTACATCATTCATCTTATGCTTTCTTTATAGTAGACAACCACTTCTCTCAGGTGGCCGAGAGACTCTTCCATATCAATCGTTGGTGGTTGTGTTTTAATGGGCTTAGTTTGCTTCCTTGAATAGTAGCTTCCTAAGATGTTTTGTTTTATTCTCTTAGAATAATCTTTCCACCTTCTCTAATTTCTCGAACGATCTTATATTCGAGCAAACAGACCTCTAAGGCCATAATGATCCCCTAATCATCATGTAGGTAAAAAGAGTTTTCCCACTGAATCATTGGGATAACTAACAAAACGTCCTTTTAAGGACAAAGCCTCCAAATTCTTTACCTTTATCTTTTCTACATAGGTTGGGAATTCCCATACTGTCACATTTCTAAGATCAGACTTCCATTGGCGCCACATCTGATATGGTGCCATAGGAATGAATTTGGAGAGACATCTATTCAAGATGAACCTATGAGTGGCGCATGACTCACTATGAATTAGGTAATTCTATGTAGCTTAGTATAGAATGATTCATGTCCAACGATGTCTCGTTCTTGCATACTACTACCCTATGCATTTGTAAAGTCGCTGGAAGTGTAAACTGTGAAGTTATGTTACGTTCTTCTAGGAACGGGTCAAATTAGGAAATCATATACTTGACCTTACAATCCAATTGTAATGTCTTAATATGATACTATATATTCAACCATAGACGTCAGTACGCACAAAATTTAGAACTTGAGTGGCTTTTTAATATGTTCCATGTGAAGGGAAATTTGGTCATCTTGACTATGAAATAAGATTCTTAAGTTTGGATAGGGATCCAATCCCAATGGGCTTGTACCCCCACGTTTCTCCTAACTAGTGAATCTTTTGCAAGGCATAACATAATCTTAGTTGCCAAACAATTTCTTTGCTTTGTTTCTAGCATACTACGTTCTATAGTTTATGTATTCATAGTATACTAATTTTGAACTTTCAAATCGTGTTAACAATTTTAGTAAGGATGTATTATTCCCACACTTATTTCCAAAATAAATGCAATGAAAGTTATTACCAAACTTAAAGAAGTACCATTTCTTGACTATGTCAGAAATAATAACTTTCTTAGTACCATTTGGTGAAACTAATCAATCATCCAAGTGTGTTCAGAATTATAAAAGAGCAGAAGTGGATTATATTTGGATACACCCGACACCATGTCTAGTTCCAATATTGATCACCTCTTGTTTCTCCTGCTTTTGTACTTCTTTCTAATTCTTCAATCATGAGCACTAGCTCTAGAATGTAGAATGCAAAAAGTTGAGAAAATCGGTCATAGAACAGTTGTTTCCAAAACACACTGTTCTATGTCCAGTGCGCCTCGTATTTAAGCCCCACTCATTGTCTCATTCTTAGACTTGAGTAGTTCTTGCTTCACGCATACAAATCAATGACTCTGAGGACCTTCCTCAAGTTTCTAAGTCTGTTGATTTGGTTAGGCCAGTACAGACAAAATTCTCAAGCATTATTTTAAACCGGTCTTATTTCTAAGAGAGATACAAACGCAGAAAATAAACAAGATTCAATTAGGATGTTTATCTTGTACACAAGTAAAACTAGGACTTTAATTTTACTTGGCTCCCACTACATTTTTCGAAACATTGCAATCCCACTACAATTTTTGAAATCTCGTTGGATAGATTTCGTAGTGAGAATTAAGTTCTTCAAATAATTCAGTGGGTTAATCGATTCCTGGTCCACTGATTATTCAAAGTTGTGTCGTACACCAATTTATCCAATAAATGATTCAATATTAGAGGGGGCAAAATGGTTTTGGACCCATGGTTCCAACCCAACCCAACTAGTTTTGGGTTGGGTTGGTTCCAAATTTTTTTGTGTTAGGTTGGGTTGGATTTGGTTCCTATTGGGTTCTATTGGGTTAGGTTCTACTTGGTTCCACCTTGGTTTTAGGTTGGATCCAACTTGGTTTTAAGTTAGTTCCAATTTGGTTTCAACTTGGATCCCACACAATCTTTAATGATATGCATATAGCTTCATCTATGCTTATATGTGTAATTACATGGTTGGGACTTAGGAATGTGTTGATGGAAATGACTTGAAAACTTGGTTTGGTTCCATCTTGGGTCTATTATGGGTTCACCTTGGGGTGGTCCCAAGTGGCATACGAAAGGGTCTAGAAGGGGAGGGATTGAATAGACCCTGAAGTCTTTTTCGACTTCACAAATTTTCGTATCACTTTAGAAATTTGAACGCTTGGAAAGCTGAGCGCTTGGGTCAGATGCTTCAGAGTAGTTAACTTAGACTCAGTGATTTCAGCAGTTTACCAAAGTAGGGCAACGCTTAGATCGCTTAATCAGGGTTAGCACAGCGGAAATAATGTTTAGCGTTCTTTTAGTTAAGTTAATCGCTTTGCAATTTTATTTGTCTTTTTCAGAATAATATACTGTGATGAATATAAGACAATAAAATATAAATGACACAATAATTTGTAAGGTTCACTGGGTGATGTAATCCCAGCTACGTCCTTCTTCTCCTTTTTCACTTGGAAGAATTTACTATGATGATTATCAAAGAATCACACAGAAACTTCTACAAAATAGTAATGGATGAAAAAGATCTTGGGCTCCTTGATCACACAGACTTCAGCACCAATGAAGATCGTCTTCTTCAAGCTTCTCTCACTCAAAAATACTGCCTGAAAGGTTTCAACAACTTTTCTCACTCAGATGAAAGGTTGAGGTTTGTCACTAGGGTTTGTTTGTTTTAGAGAAGATCAAACAACTTGGAATATCTCAGTTGGAGTTTGAATTTCTTCTTTGGAAGATATTGAGATATTTGTGACTGTCTGGAATGTAGATAGAAAGCTTGAAAGGTTTTGGCTATGGGGTTTCTAAGCTTTTTCCAGAAAGAATGTACGTAAGATTTTTAACAATAATTTCTTGTATATTCTCGTTGTTATATTTAGGGTTTTCTGGAGTAAGGTATTTATAGGCAATTTCTTGGGATCTGTCCGTTGGACACATGTAGAAGCGTGCCTTTCACATGGCGCGTGAACATACCTAAAGTCTGACATTCCTGAAAATTCGCTGAATCCGATTGGACGGGAGCAGCTAAAACTCTGAAATTTCTAACAGTCTGGTCAAAAGGTGGCTTGTCCACAAGTCACAGTAGCTTATCACATTTAATGCTCTTATCAAGCATTTAATGCAATTTGAATTTATTTCCCGTTGGAAATAAATGTCCGTTGAATGATTGCATTTAAGTCCTTCATGACTTGAGGATTTATTTCAGGTGAATCTTACATCCATCGCTTGAGACAAGTTAAGCACTTGATCCATATATCCTGAAATGGTCTTTTAGCGTTTGACAGGCGCTAAGAAGAAAATCTTTATCTCTGGTTAACTTCAGACGCTGGTCTTCAACTTCTTCTCTAATAGACTCACCTAAAATTCTACTAGCGATTCAGTTACTAAGACTTAGTCTAAAATCTATGAAGATAAAAATTACAAGCCTAAACAAAATAGAAATAATAATTTACAAACTTTTAAACGCTTATACATCAATCTAGGAAAAACGGAAAGCTTACATTTTTGGGTTCTAACATTGAATCCTATCTTGTCATCATCAAAACATCTAACATGAAATTTCCTAACAATTTCTCCCTTTTTGATGATGTCAAGACTTGTAACTCTTTTATAATTTAAGAGTTACTTAAAAAGAAAAGGCCCAAAGGAATATAAGTCAGCGTTTGAAAAGTTAGTGAAGTTAGGTTGGCTTCAACAAGTTGTTTCAGCGATAAATCATTCATATATATTGAAAGAATAAAGCATACATGATTTATGCTGAAAATAATAAGAAAGAAATAAAATACAAAAAAATTATTTCTTCTGTCGCTTTGCTCTTTCTTCGCCTTGCAGAACTTCTAATGCTAACTCTTTCAAGAGTCGATCAATGTCGATCATGGTTGTATGCTGGACTTCATCATAGTCATGCCTGCGGAGTCTGGCGCTTTCATTTAGCTCTAACAACCTTTCCGTCCAATCCCTTGGTGGAATGCCAAGTTCACGAATCAGATCATAATATATATCTCTTTGACGGTCATTTGATGGTCTCCAATTTACAGGTCGTTGTAGCGGTCCGGCATAAGCATGAAATCCCATACTTTCTAAGAAGTCAGGGTCCAATTGAGGAAGAGCGTATTTTCGAGATAATACCTTGGCTTTCTTTTCTTGGATAGCATTTTCTTAATGCTTACTAGTTCATCGAACATTGAACGCCAATGTTTATTATCCGTCTTGGAAATCGCTGTGGACTTTTCTTTACTTTCCCCCTTCTTGACTTTATCAAGGGAGTTCTTTAGATCAGCGACATCTCGGCGCAAAAGTCTAACTTCTTCGACTAGAAGAGCAATTTGCTGGGCGACACTCTGAGCGACGGCATCGGATGAAGCGTGTCTTTCAGCATCAGCCGAAGCGCTCTGAGCTAAGTGACGATTGAATTCAGAGGAGAGCTCAGCGATAAGAGGGGACATGCTATTCATGATAGCAATAGTGCTTTTATTTGAAGCGTTGGCAATGTCTCGGCTCCATGTATCAGACACTATGCGAATCTGTCTATCAGCAGCCTCAGAGATCTTGGAGCAGGAACCTTCGATGTGGGTAAGCGAGTTCCGTACTGCCGTTCTGAAATCTCGGGCCTCTAAATCACTGTCTGAATCTGAATCCGAAGAAGGACGCTCTGGGGACGGGAGAAGTCCGTAAGAACTTGAAACTACAGCCTTGCCTTTGATCTTATCTCTGATGAGAGGTTCTACAGGCGCTTGAGCAATTTCAGCGTGCACTTCTTCAATTGCTTGATCCAAGATAGAATCTGCAATCGCTGGGGGCTCGACTACTGGGGCGCTAGAAGAATCTGGCAAGGAAGACTCAGGATTTTGAGCGACTTCCGCAGTAGGAGCAGAGTCTTCTTCCATTATTTGGATTTGGGGAGGAGAAGGTTCTCTAATGCCAATGACCCAAAGGGGGCCAAGGGCTTCCATTACATGACGGGGACTGATCAGGCTGGATTGCGGTATAAAGAATATAGCGTCTTCGCGCTCTTCGGTACTTAGTGCAAGTTGCACACCTTTCGGTAAAGCAATCCCTGAAGTATATCTGTAGAAAAAGTCCAAAATCAACGGCATGAGCGCTTGAGCTGCGTCTTGGTCCACTGGCCTAATCAGCGAGATCATCTTGGCCACTTGAATGTTTGATTCAGTAAAGAGCACGGGGTGAAGAGTATATCCTCTGAAATTGTGACACCCGGAAAAGTGATTGAAACTACTGTCCAGCGCTTGGGCATTTTCAAACACTGCTCTCATGTCTCTGTGGAACTCAGCAAACTCAGCGTGTTCTGTTGAAACATCAACACGAATCTGACTCTGACCGGGAAGAATTGGCCGTTTACTTGACGAAGCGTCTTCGTTTAGGCCAAGAAAGATTCTTTGAACAAAGTCTGCACGAGGATGCAAGACGTAGCGTCCGCCCTGGCTGTATAAGGCGAGTTGCTGGCGAATGTAGCTTTCGATTGGTTGTCTGTATCGTGGCAAAGCGCTAACATTCCCTGCAATAATCTGACGCTGTTGAAGCAAAAAGGTTGCATATCCTCGGCGTCTGTATTCTATCCCAAACTTAAAAAGAAACGGGTATCTTATAAGTTCTTCGAGGGTATAGAAATGCAGAACAAATTCTTCAGCCCATCTGGCTGTATTCATCATCCATCGCTTGCCCAGCTTGATAGCTTTAGCTTGATCTTTTCTAGCGGCAAGAAATTTCTCAAAGCGTTCCGTTTCTTCTTCATAATCCTCAGCCCATAATCTGGCTAGATATTCGCGAGCCTCATCTTCTATCCACGAGTTGACCGGATTTGGACGCTCAGCAACAATAGGTCCTTTTCCTTTCCATAACTTAAGTGAATTAGGAGATAAAGCGTTTTGAGGAGAGTTGACGATGGAAGGAAGAGCCAAATATCCTATCTTGTGGAGATCTGCCTCATCTGGATCTTTGTTCCAATCACCCATGTGGGGTTTTTTACAAACAATCTTGTTTTGGCGCAGAGGATAAAAGGACTCTTCTGAGCGACCGGTGAAATTGAATCGCTTCTCGTCAAATTCTGATCGGTTGAACGCTGGTCGACGAATATACTCAAGGCGTGAATGAAGACGCTCTAAACTGTACAGACCAAGATTGGCAAAACGCTCGAAGATCTCAAACTTGTGAGAGTCTGAAAAATCAGGCCGATGGAGAGTTGTTTGAAATTGGATTTCCAACTCGGCAAGCGTTTGAGTGTCACGTTCTCTGGCGGCATAATAAAATTCAATATCTGAAGAGTATCCGCGCGGGAAGAAATCAATGACACGAGGAGGAGGTCCTGTTAGCGTAGGAACAAAAGCAATAGCTCTTGTTGGGATAGGGGCCACTTCTATCGACCACTCAGCGTTTAAAGTTGCTTCACTTGCTGATGAAGTTTCAGCGTCAGGAAGAACTTGTGATGCCTTTTTAGCAATATCCACAACAGTTGCCATGTCCACGTCTATTTCAACTGGAATCTCCGAGAGAGGAGGGGCATCAGCGATTGGTACATCTTGAGGTACATCTTGAGCTGATACATGTAAGCGATTGAGAAAAGCAAGCAAAAATTTCTACTAAGTAGAAATTACAAACAAAAGACTACATCGCTTACCCTGAGGAATATCATCAACTTTTTCAATCGCTTGATCTGTTTCTTGAGCAATTTCCTCAGGCTCCTGGACTTTTTCTTCGGGTTCTAAATCGATAAAAGAAGTTATCGGATCAGCACGAATGGGGATATTTAGTTCTTCAAGCGTGTTGAGAACATATTGAATATCTGCTTCATAAGGTGCTGAAAGAGTTTTTATCCTAGCGTTAGAAACTTAGAGACTAACGAGGAAAGGATAGACAAATTTGCTTAGCAAATACTTACCCTGAACATTTGGAAGCCTCTCAGATTGAGTAGCGGCTTGAGGATCTGAGCTGACTTCGGGAACAGCGTCAGAGAAAGAAGCACTAGCTGACTCTCTAAGCGCTGGTTTTGATGGAGCGCTAGAGGATACTGCGGGAGTAGAAAGAGGAGTACGCCTTCGTGCAAGCGGTACTTCTTCTTCTACGGCTTCTTCTTCCTCGGGAACGGGAAAGACAAACGCTGGAGGAGGAGATGGAGATTTAGGAGAGGGAGAAGGAGAAGGGAGCGTTTGTTTCTTTTTGGGGTCCGACTTCTTCTTCTTAAGTTCAGGCTTTTGTTTCTTTGCAGGCTTGGATGGCTTAGTGACTTTGAGAATGATCTTTCTCTTAGGTCTCTTGACCACCATTTCTTCTTCTGATGAAGAGGACGATGATGAAGAAGACGCTTGATCTTCATCATCACTGCGAACAACTCCTTCGGCTGGAAGTCGCTCACGCTGTTCTTTCGCGGGTTAAGAAGCTCGCTTATCATTTTCTTTCCATAAAATTTGGTCGCTGGAATCTTTTTGCTAAAAGATTGCGTATATCCACCAGCACAAAGAATACGGCTTAGCACAATCTCGTAAGGCTTGGGATTAACATACTTAGCCATCGCAGAGAGACCAGTTAACTTTTAACTTGGTTAGGATGGCTACCATCATCTTGTATTAAATGTTGGTGATTTTGTCGAAAGTTCCTTTTCTGCATTCAATAATCTTTGAACAAATGTCAGCGAGGATGACGTATTCGCCCTTCATATCATTCTTCTTGAAGTTTGGCTCATACGCGGCGTTAACATCGTCTTTTTTGATCAAAACCCAGACTTTGGTAGCATCTCTGAGATTGACATGTTCTACCTCATTGCCATGATTCGGGAGATTTAGTAGTGAATAAATCAGAGAGGGAGTGAGAAAAAAGGTCTCTTTAGCAGAAGGGAAGACGCAGGATATGGAATTGCCGTCTTCAGAAATTTCACCATTATTGAAAAAGTAGAGAGATTCTTCTTCAAAGTAGTTGTAAGTAGTTGTAAGCATGTCTCTCAAACCAGATTCTTGAACGAGTGGAAGAATCGTTCGAAGAGGGAAGTTCTGGTTATCAAAAAGATAATCCCAGTTAACCAAAAATCCGGCGTTAACCGTCACTGGTTTTTCAGCACGGGAAGTTTTTCCGGTAGCAGAAGTTGCTGTTTTGGAAGATTTTGAAGCTTTGGGTGCCATTGCTGAAAGGTGAAACTTTGAAGAAAAAAGAGAAGTTTTTGCCTTTTAGAGAGAAATGACTTTTACAGTAGAGAGATTGGAAGTGATAAAGGTTTTCTGTAAAAGTTTTGAGGGGTTTACATAGAAGGTAAAAGTAACTCCTCAATTGGTAGATGAATGACACGTGTACAGAAGTTAATGAGAAAGAAATCTGAACCGTGTACACATAACTTCGGATGTCAAAAAGTGCGGTAAAATAGGATATTATAACATTTTTCGGATCCGCAGTTACTTTTTGAAAACGTTTGAAAAAATTTGAAATTTTCAGCGTAAATTACACGCGCCTGATAGTACACTGACACGTACTCAGACTCATGCATTTTACTGAACTGCCTAGGTTTAGATAGGAATCATAACCGTCAGTTTGATTTGATAGGCACGTGTGGGTAGTTAACAAATCTAGAATTTTGGACTCATCCACACGCTACTTTGTGGCGATGAAAACTATGCATGATTTTAAGAAAAATTTCTTAGCGTTATCTTGGGAATTTTCTTAACGCTGAAGATTCTTTTATAAAGTAAATTTAATTTGATACATATCAATTTAATTTGATACATATATAAAGTAAAACCTTTCATTTTATAAGCGATCAGATTGTAATGAGTAAAAGTAAACGCTAATGATCGATGCATAAGATTTGTTAAAGTCATTTTGATCATAGTCGCTTACTTAATGAAGTAAGTACAATTTTAAAGTTCCCCCTAAAATTGATAACTCATTTCATTTTTTTTTTCTTTGGAGATATAGTTTAGACATCATCATAAAGTGGATTCCCCCTAAATTATATGCCTATTAAATATGATGCTTTATGATTTAAGCGTTTAACTCGATCATACCTAAGTCACTTCTTAAAGTGAGAAAGCGTTGTTCGTTGAGCGCTTTGGTGAAGATATCTGCCAGTTGTTTGTCAGTTCCAATGAAATGCATGGAGATATCTTTCTTTTGAACATGGTCACACAAGAAATGGTATCTAATGTCAATGTGTTTGGTTCTAGAATGAAGGACAGGTCTTTGGGTCATAGCTAAAGCGCTTTGGTTATCACAATGGATTGGGGTAGGACCTAGGATTGTTCCATAATCTCTAAGTTGTTGCCTCATCCAAAGGATTTGTGCACAACAGCTTCCAGCAGCTACATATTCTGCCTCAGCGGTAGAAGTCGCTATAGATTGTTGTTTCTTACTATGCCACGAAACTAGTCTATCACCTAGAAATTGACATGTACCACTAGTACTTTTTCTATCTATTTTGCATCCTGCAAAATCTGCGTCTGAATAACCAATTAGTTCAAAAGGAGAATCCTGTGGATACCATAAGCCCACATTTTGTGTGCCTTTTAGGTACTTAAGGATTTTCTTGGTAGCACTTAAGTGTGATTCTCTAGGATCAGATTGAAAACGTGCACACATGCATACCGAAAACATAATATCAGGTCTACTAGCGGTAAGATAAAGAAGTGATCCAATAATACCCCTATAGTTAGTGATATCAATTTTCTTCCCACTTTCATCTTTATCTAACTTAAGCGTTTGACTCATTGGAATTTTTGAAGATGATGCATTTTCCATACCAAATTTCTTAATCATATCTCTAGTATACTTAGCTTGGTTTATAAATATTCCATTAGGGAGTTGCTTAACTTGTAATCCTAAGAAGAAAGTTAATTCACCCATCATGCTCATTTCAAATTGTTCTTGCATCATTTTCAAAAATTTCTCACACAATCGCTTATTAGTAGAACCAAATATAATATCATCAACATAGATTTGGACTAAGAGAATATCTTCATTATGGGTAATTTTAAATAACGTTGTGTCAACGCTGCCTTTTGAAAAGCCTTTACCTATAAGGAAGATAGAGAGAGTGTCATACCATGCTCTTGGTGCTTGTTTAAGGCCATAAAGTGCCTTATCCAGTTTGTAGACCATACTTTTGCCATGGTTGTTGATGAATCCTGGAGGTTGCTCCACATAGACTTCTTCTTGGAGTTTACCATTCAAGAAAGCACTCTTCACGTCCATTTGATATACTGTGAACTTGTTGAATGCGGTAAACGCTAGGAACATTCTAATTGCTTCAAGACGGGCTACTGGGGCATATGACTCATCAAAGTCAATACCCTCTTCTTGACAATAACCCTGAGCGACTAATCTAGCTTTGTTTCTTATAACAATGCCATCTTCATCCATTTTGTTCCTAAAAACCCATCTAGTTCCAATAACTCCTTGGTGAGTGGGTCTTGGTACTAGCGTCCAAACCTTGCTTCTCTCAAATTGGTTAAGCTCTTCTTGCATCGCTTCTACCCAACTTGAATCACTAAGCGCTTCATCCACTTTGTTTGGTTCCATTTGAGATAGAAAGCTTGCGAACATGGCCTCATTAATTGTAGCGGACCTAGTTCTAACAGGTGCTCCAATATCTCCAATTACTAGATCTGGTGGATGATCTCTAAGCCATTTTCGGTTTGGTTGGAACGAGTTGAGAGACTCTTGATTATCAATCGCTTGATTCTCATTTATCTCTTGCATAGACGCTGCATCATTCATAGTTCCAATCTGCTCTTGATGATCATTCTCTTCATGATCATCAGCAATTCTGACATTATCATTATTGTTAACCTCACGAGTATCCTTAGGAAGAGGTACACGAATCTCATCATCTTCGTCATCACTATCATCACCAAGATTGATTTGTAACGCTTGTTGGGTGAGATCTTCCATTCCTACATCATCAGGATTAACCTTACTCGGTTCTTGGTTAGCCTCATCAAACATAACATGAATGGATTCTTCAACCTTTGATTTGATCTTATTTAGGATGCGAAAGATCTTTCCATTTTTGGCATATCCTAGAAAGATTATTCCCTCATCCGCTTTAGGATCAAATGTCTTTAGGCTTTGGGATCCATTGTTATGAATGAAACATTTTGAACCAAAAACATGAAAATATGAAACGTTAGGCTTACGTCCCTTCCACAACTCATATGGAGTCTTCTCATGTTGCTTGTTGATCATACACCGGTTCTGAGTGTAGCAAGCGGTGTTGATGGCTTCGGCCCAAAACCTTTGAGGCAGCTTGGATTCTGCTAGCATCGTCCTAGCGGCTTCTTTAAGCGTTCTGTTCCATCGCGCAGCAACTCCATTTTGTTGAGGTGTTCTATGAGCAGAATATTCATGGAGTATTCCAAAATCTGTACAAAACTTCTCAACAAATTGGTTAGTAAATTCAGTTCCTCTATCGCTTCTCATTCTCGTCACCCTTAGATCTTTCGAATTTTGCATTTGACGAATTAGTGTCGTGAGCTTGACACTAGTTTCATCTTTGGTCGCTAGAAATTCTACCCATGTATAGAGAGAGAAATCATCAACTATTACTAGCGAGTACTTTTTACCACTAACACTCATGATTTGAATAGGGCCAAACAAATCTAAATGCAATAGTTTAAGAACTCTAGAAGTAGATAGACATGGTTTCTTTTTAAAAGATGATTTAACTTGTTTACCCATTTGGCATGCATCACATAAGCGATTTTTCTGAAAGGAACCTTTAGGTAATCCTTCTACAAGATTTAGCGATATTAACTGAGAGATTGCCTTAAAGTTGAGATGATTCATTTTTTTATGCCATAACCAACCCAATTCATTTTGACTTTTAGCAACAAAGCATGTGGGGTTGTTATCAAAAGTAGAATCCCAATCCACTAAATACACATTGTTTGTTCTTTTTCCTCTTAATTTAGTAGACTTAGTCTTAGCGTCGTTGACATAGCAGAAGTCGCTTGAGAATTTAACATCAAAGCCTTTATCACAAAATTGACTAATGCTTAACAAATTATGCTTAAGACCCTCAACATAATATACATCACTGATCATGATGTTCCCCCTATGCATGATACCTATACCTTTGGTTTTACCTTTGGAGCTATCACCGAATATAACTTGAGGACCATTGGTAGCTCGATAGTTGACTAAGAGATCTTTTGATCCAGTCATGTGTCTGGATGACCCGCTATCGAAATACCAAACTGAAGTATCGGTGTTGGCTCTAGGTACCTGCATTAAGGATAGTTCTAATTCTTCTTAGGTACCCATGTTTTCTTGGGTCCTTCAACGTTAGTACCTTTGGTTTGAATTAAAACTTTAGGAACCCATATTTGCCTAGTTTTCATTGTGGGAATACTGGCCTTTTTGGGTTTCACATTGTGTTGTGTGTGCTTTTTGGGTGTATAATAATATCCTCGATTATAATAATAGTCATAGTCATAGTTATCATAGTATTGATAATATGACCTTGACCGTCTCGGATATTGACGCTGGTATTTCCTTGGCGCTGGCTTGGGTTGCACTTTTGGTGCTTAACGCTTAGCGCTTGATTCATAGTGGTTAGGTTTATCCTTAGCCTTTTGAGCGTTTGGATGAATCTTCCTTTGTGAATCATTTGCCTTTGTCTTTCCCTTGCCTGAGTCAGCTTTGGCTTTCTCATTTGGCCTCGTACCTTTGTCGCTTGGTTCATTCAGTGTTTGACTTTGTGAACTTTCTTCAACAAAGCGAACACCCTTTCCTTTGTTGTTTGTCGTAACATTAGATTTATTTGGTTGTTTATCGAATTTATTACATCCTAAACCGGTCTTTTCACCAAATAATCTAGTTACCTCAATCACATTATCCAAATTTCTAGAAGCTTTAGATAATGATGAGACGAGCTGCTCTGATTTGGCAAGTCTAGCGATCAGATCAGCTTCTCTTTTGACTATTATATCAAGATCATTTTTTAATTGAATAATTTCACTCTCAAGTGATTGGTTCTTCTCAATGCACTGTTGCTGAACTCGCAACTCTACTCTGAGCGTCACTTTATCTCTTGTGAGTGATGAGATAATATCGAGATCATTTTGATATACTTTGGTAGCTTCTTGACATTCATTGTAGTATTCTTTGACTTTGTCAAGTAATTCATCATAAGAAAGAGGAATTGATAATTCATTGGTTACCTCTGGTAGCGAATCATCAGACGCTTCATCATCTCTTGCCATAAGACAAATCAACGCTGAGTCGCTTGTAGGCTCATCATCACTGCTTTCATCTGATGATTCCAAATCCTCTTCAGGTGCGAAGAATGGTTCAGATTCCGCTAGCAATCCCTGTTGGCGAAGGTTGCTCCTGAATTGGTTTCTATCCGCATAGTCTTGCCTTGAGGGCTTTGACACATTTGGATAAGGGCAATTCACCTGGTAGTGCCCTGGTTTTCTGCAATTATAACACAAATTAGTTTTCATTTTCTGTTCAGTGGATAATCGCTTTGAGACTATTGGCGCTGAGAGATTTTGAGTAGGGGACGGAGGCGCTTGGTATGGAACTGGCGCTACTGGTTGAGGTGCAGAGTACACTGGCGCTTGATACTGAGGCGCTGAAGCAAGGAGAGGAGTCTGAAATGACGTTTGTCCGATAGGATTTCTCTTTTCATATCTTAGAAATTTTTTGAATTTCTTGACCAATAAAGCCATTTCCTTTTCTTCATTTGATTCCATAGTTTTAACCTCACTAACCGCTTTACCCTTGCTTTTGGTTGTAGCGATTAAAGCTCCTGATTCAGTCGATGTGTCGCTGACTTCACCCAATTCGAACTCAAATGCCTTTAACTCTGAAAAGACATGCTCTGGAGTAAGAGTCTCCAATGTCTGTGATTCTCTCATAGCAACAGTCTTAATTAGATATTTGCTTGGAAGACTTCTGAAAATTTTGTTGACCATTTCCTTATTGGTCAATTCCTTGTCTAATGACGCTAACTCTGTAACGAGCAAAGTAAACCTTGCGTCCAATTGTTCTAGCGTCTCATTGGGCTGCATCTTGAAATGCTCAAATCTTTGCATGGCTATGGAAAGCTTATTCTCCTTCATTTGTGCTGAACCTTCACACACTATAGCCAGCTTATCCCATATTTCTTTGGAAGTCTTACATTGCTTGATCTTGTTGAACAATGCATCATTGTCTCCTAATGCTGAGTAAAGTGCACTTCGTCCAACATTATCTAGATTTGCTCTTTTTCGATCCTCAGGCGTCCATTCTAACTTAGGTTTCTCGACATAACCATCTGGAGTGGCCTCGGTTGCTCCAGGGGCTCGAGTTACAACTTTCATAATCTTAATGGGACCACCTGTAATTACATCACACATTTCACTATCGCATGAGCACAAGTAAGCGAATGCTCTAAGTTTCCAAGAGTCATAATTTGACTCTACCAACTTAGGCATTTTGTTGAAAGCCATAATGAGATGTTTTTTTTAAGAGAAAAATTAAAGCGACTAAGTAAAAAAAATGGATCTGAACAAGAAGTTATGCTCGGAAACGCTTAGGTTTCTAATTCAACCGCTCTGATACCACTTGGTGGTCCCAAGTGGCATACGAAAGGGTCTAGAAGGGGGGGTTGAATAGACCCTGAAGTCTTTTTCGACCTCACAAATTTTCGTATCACTTTAGAAATTTGAACGCTTGGAAAGCTGAGCGCTTGGGTCAGATGGTCGCTGAATCAGACCCCCTGTAGTAGAGGATAACTCGGCTAGATTCAGTGATTTCAGCAGTTTACCAAAGTAGGGCAACGCTTAGATCGCTTAATCAGGGTTAGCACAGCGGAAATAATGTTTAGCGTTCTTTTAGTTAAGTTAATCGCTTTGCAATTTTATTTGTCTTTTTCAGAATAATATACTGTGATGAATATAAGACAATAAAATATAAATGACACAATAATTTGTAAGGTTCACTGGGTGATGTAATCCCAGCTACGTCCTTCTTCTCCTTTTTCACTTGGAGGAATTTACTATGATGATTATCAAAGAATCACACAGAAACTTCTACAAAATAGTAATGGATGAAAAAGATCTTGGGCTCCTTGATCACACAGACTTCAGCACCAATGAAGATCGTCTTCTTCAAGCTTCTCTCACTCAGAAATACTGCCTGAAAGGTTTCAACAACTTTTCTCACTCAGATGAAAGGTTGAGGTTTGTCACTAGGGTTTGTTTGTTTTAGAGAAGATCAAACAACTTGGAATATCTCAGTTGGAGTTTGAATTTCTTCTTTGGAAGATATTGAGATATTTGTGACTGTCTGGAATGTAGATAGAAAGCTTGAAAGGTTTTGGCTATGGGGTTTCTAAGCTTTTTCCAGAAAGAATGTACGTAAGATTTTAGCAATAATTTCTCGTATATTCTCGTTGTTATATTTAGGGTTTTCTGGAGTAAGGTATTTATAGGCAATTTCTTGGGATCTGTCTGTTGGACACATGTAGAAGCGTGCCTTTCACGTGGCGCGTGATCATACCTAAAGTCTGACATTCCTGAAAATTCGCTGAATCCGATTGGACGGGAGCAGCTAAAACTCTGAAGTTTCTGACAGTCTGCTCAAAAGGTGGCTTGTCCACAAGTCACAGTAGCTTATCACATTTAATGCTCTTATCAAGCATTTAATGCAATTTGAATTTATTTCCCGTTGGAAATAAATGTCCGTTGAATGATTGCATTTAAGTCCTTCATGACTTGAGGATTTATTTCAGGTGAATCTTACATCCATCGCTTGAGACAAGTTGAGCACTTGATCCATATATCCTGAAATGGTCTTTTAGTGTTTGACAGGCGCTTAAAAGAAAATCTTTATCTCTGGTTGACTTCAGACGCTGGTCTTCAACTTCTTCTCTAATAGACTCACCTAGAATTCTACTAGCGATTCAGTTACTAAGACTTAGTCTAAAATCTATGAAGATAAAAACTACAAGCCTAAACAAAATAGAAATAATAATTTACAAACTTTTAAACGCTTATACATCAATCTAGGAAAAACGGAAAGCTTACATTTTTGGGTTCTAACATTGAATCCTATCTTGTCATCATCAAAACATCTAACATGAAGTTTCCTAACACCTTGGGTCTTTATACAAGAACCATTTGGAACCGATCCAACCCAACCCAAACCAAATCCATATTGGAACCACACTATTGGATCCATCTTAAACCGAACCCACCTTGGACCCAATCCAATTAGACCCAACCCAAATCCAATCCAATCAACCCATTTGACACCTCTATTCAATACCTTTCCCCATAATTCACAATGCCGCAACCTAGCCGATTTCTAAGCCCATGAATTACCCGAGTTCATCCCACTAACTCCTTTAATCTAACATTTGAATTTCACCTTTCAACCTAACAAGCTTCTGGGGTGAAATATGTTTCGACTAAGGCACTCCATGCACTTAACAAAACTTCAAATTATTTCCGAATGCATAACCCCTATAACTGGGAAGCATTACACATTGGTCGTAATTTTAATTTCATTAAGCTTAGTGGAGGGAGAGGATGTCCCACATCCTTTATTAATTCGATATTATTTTAATTGGGAGAATTTTAAATATTTACATCAAGGTCTTATAATGCATATTAACTCCTAACATGCTAACATGCATATAAAGCGTAGAAAAACCTAGCAATTCTACTGTTACACATTTTCATGGACTAACTAGATCGGCCCAAGCCAATGGCCAAATCAACATATATATTTTAAGCATGCATAATTAAACGTAAATCCAAGTCCATGAAAGGTGTATCTCATCACATATAACAAGCATTTAAACATAAAAGCACACATGAGATAAGAGTATAAAATAAATTTAATTTATTTTTTCAATCAAATCCAATTTGATTAATACAAAACTAAATACCATTTAATTTTGTCACTAAGACTAAATCCTATTTAATCAAAGTAAAATTAAACCCAATTTAATTTTATGTGATCAAAAAATCTATATCATAATCAATTAAATCTAATTTTGTTAATAACAAAACTAAATTTTGTTTAATTTTGATATGATGATTAAATCCAATTTATTCTTCATGGAATTAAATTTAATTCAATTTTCATTAGAAGATTAAAACTAATTTAATCAAAGCGATATTAAATCTATTTGATCTAAATGGAATTAAGTCCTACTTAATTTCTATGAAAAAGATTAAACCGATTTCAATCATTGTGAAAACGAGTCTCACGTAATTTCCATGAAAATGATTAAATCAATTTTCATCTTAGTGAAATTAAATCCCACTCAATTTTTATGAAAGGATTAAATTAATTTCAATCAGTGTGATATCAAGTCACACTTAATTTCAATGGGAATGATTAAATCAACTTTAATCTTAGTGAAATTAAGTCCTACTCAATTTCAATGAAAGATTAAATTAATTTCCATCAATGTGAAATTAAGTCACACTTAATTTCTATGGGCTTACAAATAATTGACTAAGTCCCACTTAATCAATTACAAAATTATATCTTATTTAATTATGATGGGTAAATTAAATAGATTCAAAATATCAACAAAACTAAATCTCATTTAATTTCGTTTGATAATTTAAATCTTTATTTAATTTTATGTAAATCAAATATAATTTAATTTATATTAAATCCAATTTAACAATAATTAAATTTACAAAGAAGGCTTGAAGAAGATTGACCCAATTAGTTAAAATTGAGTTTGGGTCTTATCCAATTAATAATTCAATTGCAATTTGGGTCCAAGCCCCATATTCTATTCAATCCTATTGAATTAATTGATGTTGGGTCAAGCCCAATACCTAATTGAAGTAAATCGTGTTGGACCAACAATTAATTAATTTGTATTGGGTCAAGACCAACACTTCTTAATAAAAAATAAACTGGACTATTTATTTAATTAATTCGATTGGGCCAAGCCCAACTCCCTATTAATTTAATAAGCCAGCTTGGTTTTTTGTTTAATTAATTCGAGTGGGCCAAGCCCAACTTCCCATTAATTAATGAGCATTGGTTCAAGCTCAACACATAATTTAATATGTGTTGGGCTCGGCGCAACACAACAAAATACCCTAACCCAACTCGACCTTCTTCCTTCTGCCTTCATCCTTGCGCAATCAAAGTCGGCGCCGGCCATCATGCTGGTTACTTCTGATAAGGGCGCCGCTGCCCCTATTTGTCACTTCTCCGACAACCGCCGACCCCGGAACAACGAAGAACGCCCGTCGGATTCAAAAATTCCAGCTGCCATGTCCGGTTATGAATCTGGCCAACTTCGACTGCAATAAGTGGTGATACTATCCCCACATTCAGCGGCGATACTATCCCCACAATCCAGCGTCGTCAGCGGTGACTTAAGCCTCGATTCCAGCGATGCACGGTGAAGCTGGTGGCGAGGCTTTCTCTGGTGATTAAGGCCGCAGCTGCAAACGCAGATTGAGGTAGCGATACCAGTGGCTTTTCGTGTAACTCTGGCCCTTCGATTCCATCGGCAATCTCAGCAGTGAAAGGTGAAGCTTTTAACGGTGTAACTTGCGTCGCCCAGTGCCACTATCTTCATTAAATTTTGGTGCTCCCGACCCAATTGCAGATTGTAATCCAATGATAAATCTAGATTTTCAATTCAGTCAATAATCTAGATTTTCAATTCAATCAATAATATAGATTTTCACCCGATAAAAATTCCAGATTCAAGAATTCTAGATTCGCGAATTAAAACCAGTCGGAAAAATTAATTCAATCACATATTTTTCAAAATTAATAATTTCAGAATTTTGATCCAATTATAAATTCCAAAATAACAACATATTTTTTGATCCAAACTTGATAATTCCAAATTACCAATACACATTCAACACGATATATCACATAAACATGAAGAAAACGTATTAAAATTCAACGAAGCTAACAAATTTGGCTCTGATACAACTGTTGGGATCCTGCTAGGCATGCGCAGCGGAATATAAAAACAAATCAGAATTCCTAAACCAAGATCAATTCATGGCTTTAGTCGATTTTAAACAAGAAAAAGATGAATACAAAAAACTTACATTTTCGTGTATTCAATCTTTAATCCTTACGAATCTTCAATCTTCTCCAACGGTTCAATGGTACCGTCTTTAGATCATCACGTGGTGGAATTGACTTCAGGAAATCTCCGACTCCATCTCCATAGACGGCTAGCGAGAGGAAGAAAAATGTTTACTCTGTATTGTATTTCTAGTGGAGAATTTCACGTTATGTGAATTATTTCTCTTAGTTAATTCACTCTAGAGCTTGTGTTGGAGGATTAAATGTTACATGCCCCATATGGGCTTTTGAACTTTAGTTGGGCTAAGTTGACCATGTCAATTTAGTCCAGTTAATTTAATCAATTAATATAATCCAATTAAATATATATATATATATTGATTAAATCAATATTAATTAATTAATTAATAATCTAGTTTAAATATTTAATTAACCTAGTTAATTAAATATTTAAATTAATTAATTTAATTTACCATTGTTTAATCTAATCAAACAACCAATTAAATTAATTTGTCCAATTAATTAATTCGTTCTTTCAAAGGCAAATTGCCAAAACACGCTCCAAATACCAGACTTGATTTCCCCTAGTATATGGCATCTTCCCAGTAAGTGGGGGTCGTATATCAAGATTTAATTCTAGAATTTTATTCAGTGCATTAGATGCCTTAATCGAGACATATTTCACCCCAAATATCAGTAAAGGGTTGCAAGGTGAAATTCAAATGTTAGATTATGAGAAGTTAGTGGGAGTAAACTTAGATAATCCACAAAGCCTATAAATTGTTAAAGGGTTCCGGTTTTGGTGGATTATGGGAAAAAGAAGATTGAACCATCTATTGGATAGATTGATGTTGGACATCACTTTAATTAAATAATGGACCAAATATCGTTAAAGGGTTGTCATCCATTAGATTAATTAAAGAACTCAATCCCCACCACAAAGTACATTACAACGATCACTTCTGTTTTTCACAGTGGGAGTGTGAATCTCAAAAAATGTAGTGGGAGCCAAGTTATAAGTCAAAGTCCTTGATTTTACGTTCTTCTTGAGTTAGTTAGTTTGTCGAAAGAAAAAGAGTTTGTGTTGAAAAAACACAAGCTAGCTGCTTGGCGTCTCAAATTGGTATGTCCTTGTTAGAGGGTTGAGCGAACTCGTAAAAGCGCTAGACCCAGGCCTTTAGTTTGGGGAATACGATAGCGAGCGAGGAAAGAAGAGGAGGAGAACCCCTGTAAGGGGGATCGAATCCTCAATCCTATAGGGTAGGACAAGACGATTGTGATTGATAGTCTGGGGAAAGGTGGATCATCCCTAGTCGGCCCCTGACTATCAGAAATGGGCCCTTCGATACTGGGAAGAAATTAATTATGCATATTGACATTAATTTAACTTCTCCTAAGTTCGATGGAGAGTTCGGACATCCAATTCCCTTTTATTCTAAATTCAGTATTTTCATCCAATTGGAGAATTTGAGTTTAATTGGTCTCACTTTGCACATTATCCATTTATAGCGCACATACATGGATTATAAAATAGAAAACCCCTGGCAATTCTATCACACATGCTTTCCATGGACTTATCTAGATTGAGTCAAGCCAATGGCTCAATCGAGGGTTAGGGGACCTATAAAATCTAACCATGTCTAACTTTTAGGTCTTCCAGCTCCAAGCAGATCTTCTTCCAAAAAGGACCTATTCTAATTACATAGATAAAAATGCATCCTATACATATTTCTATAAAAATTAAAATACAAACTGGGGTTGGGGGGGTACTAAAAAGCCAATACAACCCAGTAAACAAAACTCATGAATAAACCTAGTCCATGGAAGGCATCCCACAATATCATGCATCAAAAGATTATAAAAGATAGCTAACTTGTTGGAGTTTTTTCAAAAAGAATTAAATTGAAAACTAATTTTAATTAAGTGTGGTTTGAAAATAATTGAATTAATCTAAATTCAATTTACAAATTAATTCAACTCTAATCCTCTTTGATAATGAATCTAATATAGTTTCAAAAAATCAATTCCCAATTGATTCGACAAAGAATTAATTCAAAATAAATTTCTTTCTTCTAGGGTTAATTTTAATTTTAAATCCAATTTAAAATTAGGCATAAAACTAATCTCAAAAATTATTTTATCCTTTAATTAATTTTAAAACTATTTTAAAATAAATATTTTATTTAATTTTAAAAATTGGGTTGACCCATGCCTCTATCCATGGGTTAAACCCATGGGTCGAAATCGAGGTTTGACCTGCCGGGTCAAACCCGGTTCAAATTTAGAAAAAAAAAAACTAACCGGTCGCGACTGTGTTTATACAGTGCCTGCTGTGTAGGCGCTATGTCACCCTTAAGGGCCACACGGTAGCCTATCCAATAGGCTGCTGTGCATGCAGCCTTCGAGTGGCTGCCCATTTAGCTGCGACGTCTCGACTACCTGAGCCAAGATTCAGAAATTTTTCAAAACTACATATTCATGTTCATGCACAAATTCATATCCAATACAAAAAATTTCATTTATATTCAAAACATAAATCATGCAATCAAATTACGGTTCAAATTTAACTCTCAAAAAATAAATATAACCATGAAAAATATTAATCTAATCAAATTTTTTATCATAAACATAAAATCCAACATATTCATATCATAAAATCATTAAAAGCCAAAAGTTGGCTCTGATACCATTGTTGTGTATCCTGATTCTTGCGCAGTGGAAACGTAAATATATATCCGGATTCACAATTGGATCACTTTTGGGTTTTATTAATATTAATAATTTCAAAAATTAACATGATGATGAAATCTCTTTTCACTAACCTTTTGATTTGATTCAAGCCTTGATCTTTCGGATAGCAGCAATTGATAAACACCTATCTCTAGATATCACGCTGGGACAAACTTGAAGAAAAATCCACCACCCTATGACACTCTAAGGCCGACGGCTTGTAGGGGAGGAGCGAGATATTTTTCTCTTCTTCTTTCTTTGCTGCCAAATCTAATGTGAGAGTTAAGTTTTGACTTAATCAGTGTTAGGTATATAAGGAGTGATGGGCTTGGAACTAAGTAATTCCTTGAGCCCATCCAGCTCCTCACTTACACGCTCAAACACACCCCTTCTCATCCTAGTTGGGTAAATTGACTTTCAACTTAGTCCAATTATTAATTAGGTCCAACATATTTTAATCTAATGAAAATATAATACTAATTAAGAATCATCTAAATTAAATAATCTAATTATTTAATGAAAGGATGAGTATAATAAATAAGTCTATTTATTTATTATAATTAATTTATTTCCATTAATCTAATTACTCAAATAAATTAATGTGTTCATAATAAATGCATCTAATTATTTATTATTAATTTATTTCCATTAATCCGATTAATCGAATAAATTGATTTGCTCATCAATAGCAAATTACCTAATTTATATTTATATATATATATATGTGTGATAATGAAAGGATTTTCTTCACTTAATTCCTTTTAAGCGCGTCTCTTTAGGTTCGTTTCAATTGGCACTGGAAGGAAACCAAGGATGTGAGTGTCACTAAGCCAATCATGTGGACTCACATCGAACCCCAATTGAACTGAATAGATCAATATGAACCTTTAAGTCACAGACACCATGTGAGTATAAGACATTCACTGTAACATCCAGATCGAGTGAGAGTCATGGATTATGTTAAACTCACAGGACTTGATGCTATGCTTTATGAATCATAGTAAGATGAAATTACTAAACTACCCTTATGTACTATACATAAGTTAGTTCTCCTGCTTTGGCCAAAAACTTATAATTTCATTTACCTACGATCGCACAAGACGTTAACTCGTTACTACCCAAGACAGTTTATCCCCTATTGGAAATCGCCGAACAATTGCTACGTCCTTATGAACCGCATTTTGAGGTTGATCCCATCAAAGGGTGAAATGAATCTAATCACTCTAATAACTCGCTCAGTGTTACAAGTCCAATCTTCGTGAATCCTCGAGTCTAAGGCTCACGCACACTACAGTGATCAGTAATTTAATCATTGACAGCCAAAGAGTAATTACCCATGTGATTGAATTACGACGAGTCGTGTTCGAATATATCAATTCCATTGATATATCTATGACCAAGATCCCACCATCCAAAGTGACTGATTAACATTCCTTGTCAAAGCTTGCGTCATACAAGTCTGGTCTTAATGCCCAATTAAGACTCGTCGACTTGCAAACTCTAGTTTAAGTAAACAAGGAACCGATACTTCTAATGTCCATCTCATCTAATCATTGAGGAGTAGAAGCTCCCTCTTGATTACTTGGGACTTATCTATTCAATACTTATATTAATGCCATGAAGATTGATATGATCAAAACAATGCCTTTATTAAAGAATAAGAGTTTGTACAACATAAAGGTAAATGTCTTATTTAATCTATTTCCTATATGGCATGGAGGGCATAATCCTAACATGACAATGGTGGTGACATCAGTAATGATGGAAGCGATTGCTTCACCAAGTCATCGTCAGCGGAGAAGAAAAGAGAAAAGGATGCTTAGGGTTTTAGGAGAGAGATGGAGGTGGGATGCGACTGTGAATTTTATGAGTAATTCTGACACGCTAGAATCTAACGTGATTTTATAGCAAGATTACTAATCATATATGAAGTAATAGTGAACAAAATTCCGGATGTCGAACCACAAGGACAAGTGCTTTAATTTTAGATTTTGTATATAAACAATTAAAATAAAGGTTGATTTCGAACGAACATAGAAAATACAAAAACAAGGATAAGGAATTGATTGAAATTTCAAGTGTGAGAGATAACTAAGGCGCATGTTAGGGCTCAATTTGATGTGTT
This sequence comes from Buddleja alternifolia, assembly GCA_019426215.1. Classification (NCBI taxonomy): domain Eukaryota; kingdom Viridiplantae; phylum Streptophyta; class Magnoliopsida; order Lamiales; family Scrophulariaceae; genus Buddleja; species Buddleja alternifolia. Next base: position 12,044,732 of record CM033391.1, on the reverse strand, counting down.
ATCATTATAATGTAGTTTGTCAAATCATTAACCTATGTTGCTATGGTGGAAAATCCTATGATGATAAATACCCCATCTCTCGCTATAGAAATCCTATACATAAATAAAGGTCCCCTAAATATGTCTATTTAAAAATTTAATTATCAAGAACGCATTCATGATTGGAAACTCATCGATTAAGGTCAACTTACTTCACCTGGGAATCTCTACCTATAACTAGGGCAATTCCTGTTAAACGGGTTATGTTGTGAATTTCTTGCATCCTAGCTCAATTTTCTTTCAAAAGATTAACCTAGGCAATTTACCAAACACATGGTGATTGAGCACATGTAAGGAAAGTAAGCACAAGTTCGCAACACGTAGCAACAAAGGAATTTATTCAAACAAATAACTATTTTAAAAATACTTCACAAATTGGCATTCTAATGACCCTAGTCTTACAAATTTAGCTCATAGTTAATGGTACAAAGGAATCTAAGGCAATCATGTACATATTCATAGACAAAGATGTAATGAAAGCAATTAAAAACTCCCTAATACACTTGATTGATGATGAATTCCAGTTGAAGGCTTCAATCTCTTGCAATTCCCCTTTCTTGCTCTTCCAAAATGGTGTAAAAGTGTGGTTCAAGTCCCAAGAAAGCTCTAAAATATCTTGAAATCCGAACCCTAGACCCTCCTTTTGATCTAGTATTTATAGGCTTCACAATTAGCTAAATCGGCGCCCAGGCATGACAAGAGCGGCACTCGAGCGTGGTGACGTGGCCAAGCAAAAGTGGCTGGAGTAGGGGATCTGCGCTCGAGCGCGGGAAAGGTGTCAAAATGGGCACCTGAGCGTGGGTCAGACGGCGCCTAAGCGTGGCAATGCGTAGCTTCTACTCCTTTTCTTGCTCGTTGGCGCCTAGGAGCGAGGAGGGTGGCGCTGGGGTGCCATTGTGTGAAGCATTTTGGGGCAAAACTTGTTCTACACGTAGTTTTTTCGCCCTTTCTTCAATTGCATCAATTTAAGACCTGAAATCACTTAACGCACGAATTAAACACACAAGTGGCACCAATCAAGCAATAAATGAATCTAATAGACTAAAATGAAGGGCTTAAACACATGTAAAAACGACTCTTATCAATTGCACTCTATCTGATATATAATTTCCTGATATGAAATCAAATATTATGAGCATTGCACCGTATCTTAATTTCTTATCTACTTAAATATTCCCAATAAATTAACTCTATTGTATATTATCTACACATCAAATTTCTGTGTTGGTTTCGGATGTTGGGGTAGTCTGAGATCAGAATATGGGACTAGATGAGAGATCATGGATCTGAGATCTGAAATTGGATTGCAAGAAATTTGTAATGGGATTTCGCCAAGAATGGGACAGGAATAGAGAGAGCCGCCCGATGATATTTGATATGATATTTTAAGGGAAAATCATTCAAAAATCCCTAATCCCTAATAAAAATTAAGAATCAGTCCCTATCTATAATTATACACTTTCAACTCTTTAATTCATGTTGCCATTTTGGATTCACTCCCTACCCTCTTGAAAAGACGAAAATCCATTTATTAATTTTTTATTCACCTTCTTCTCCACTTCTCTCTTCTCTTTCCTATTTTTTTCTTTTCCCCTTCATCACAAATCTGATTACATAGACTTTTCCAGCGATTAAAGTCGTTCAAAAGTGACACCATTTTGTTTTCCATGATGAAAGGAACAAATCGAGATCCATATTGATTATGTTCCGAGTACAATTTTTATTTTTATTTTTGAATTTCATACGAACAAGAACTACAGTATGCATAAGCCATGTCCGACGTATATTTCGTGCACAATCGACGTATTTTCAATTGATATTTAACAGTTTTGCGCAATCTTACGAGAAATTCTATAACGCGTTGTAGCATGCTCGGAATCATAAACCGTTTTTTTCTTTTGAAAGCAGACACATAGAGATTTCTAACTAAGTGTGTCACATTATCAAGAAACGTCTGGTACAAAACAGTTTTTGCTTCAAACATAAGCTAAAATTTAATGACAGTTTTGTGCGACTTCACGAGAAAGTTTATAGCGCATTGTAGAATGCTCGGAATCATAAACTATTTTTTTTCTTTCAAAGTAGTCATGTAGGGCTTTCATAAAATGTATGACATATTATCAAAAACAATCTAATATGGAACAAATTTTTATTCAACGTAAGCTAGAATTTTTCTATAGTTTTGCTCAATCTTACGAGAAATTCTATAACGCATTGTAGAATGCTCAAAATCATAAATCGTTATTTTATTTAGAAAATAGAAACATAGAGAGTTCTTAATATGTATGACACGCTATCAAGGTAGGTTTAGGATGAAGCAGTTTTGTCTACAAACGTAAGTTAAAATGTGCTAGCAATTTTGCGCAATTTCACGAGAAAGTCTATAACGCACTATACGATGCTCGAACTAATAAACTACTTTTTTATTTTAAAATTAGACATATAGGGCTTTCTGAAATAGTATGACACATTATCAAGAAATGTCTAGAATTAAACAGTTTTTTCTTTAAACATAAGCTAAAATTTATATGCATTCATACGTCATATTAAATGTATTATTACATCAATTGATAGACAACCATACGATGATTTCCAGAAAATAATACAGCAATTGACTTACAACTATACGTCAATATTATTATGTGTTAATACATCATATTAAGTGTACCTATATGTCGATAGATATACAATAATGCATCAATTGACTTGCATTCATACGTCAATTTGAATGTACTAATACGTATGGTTGCAAGTCAATTAACTAGCATTCACACGTCAATTGAAATGTACTAATACATCATATTAAATGTATTATTACGTCAATTGATAGACAATCATACGGCGATTTTCAGAAAATAATACGTCAATTCACTTGCATTAATACGTCAATATTTTGTATTAATATGTCATATTAAGTGTACCTATATGTCGATTGATAGACTATAATACGTCAATTGACTAGCATTCATACGTCAATTTGAATGTATTAATACGTCATATTAAATTTATTATTACGTCAACTAATAGACAACCATACGTCATTTCCAGAAAATAATACGTCAATTGACTAGCATTCATACGTCAATAGACTAGCAATCATACATCAATTGATAGACAATCATACGTTGATTTCAAAAAATAATACGTCAATTGACTTGCGTTCATTGTCAATATTATGTATTAATACGTCATATTAAGTGTACCTATACGTCGATTGATAAACAATAATACATCAATTGACTAGCATTCATACGTCAATTTGAATGTACTAATACGTCATATTAAATGTATTATTACGTCAATTAATAGACAACCATACGTCATTTTCAGAAAATAATACGTCAATTGACTAACATTGATACGTCAAATGACTAGCAATCATACGTCAATTGCTAGACAATCATACGTTGATTTCAGAAAATAATACTTCAATTGACTTGTGTTCATACGTCAATATTATATATTAACACATCATATTAAGTGTACCTATACGTCGATTGATAGACAATAATACTGTTGGGTTGGGTTCTATTCCCCGGGTGGCTCGTGGCAGCGGAATTTAAAATTTAAACGTACGACCACCCGAAACAGGAATAATGGTGTGGTCGATTACGCTATAAAGAAGGTTGCAAGAATTTTTACCTTTCGATTAAATTCTCACAGCAACCAATTTGATCTTTTCAACATTGTGGTGCAATTCCACACGATTCCTTGGAGGAAATTGCCCGTCAATTGTATCTCCAGTATAAGTGCTCCAAACGCCGCACCTCTAAGATGTATCCACACCTCGTTCAAGTCACCACCTACTTCGTTATTGGTGCTAGCCAACGAAATAGATCTAAGTCTAAAACCTAGGCTTGATTATGTGAAGGGATGGACTATGTGAATCGTTAAGTTCAACACATGAACAAAACGATGTCGTATTGGAACAAGGGAAGGGCCGATTTTTGCTTGAGGATGACAAGAAAAATTCTCTTATCTTTTCCAGTTGTGAAGTTCGAATTTTGCACTCTTAGAAGCTTAGGGTTTTTAGTCTTGCAATCACATATATATAGAATAGGAGTCCTAGAGTCCTAATCCAATTGCAAGACTTGGAGAAGAAGAAAACTCTTTTCTTCTTCATCAAGAGTTCGAATCCCTCATCCTTTTGGGCTAAAATTCGGCAACCTTCTTTTATTGAAGTCCAAGAATTAATTCTTGACTCCATATTTAATTATGGGCTAAACCCATCAATTAAATATTCCCTTATAATTAAAATCCGTTTAATTATATTAACTTATTCCAATTGGCTTATTTATTTAACTTGGGTCAAGCCCAACTAAATTAAATACTTGGACTCTACTAGGTCCATTAATTTAATTAATTCTACAAGATTAATTAAAATAGTCGAATTAATTGAATCGCCTCAATTAATTCATATTCTATATTAGGAAAGGACTAGACTTTCCTAATTTCCTCAATTTCCTCAAATTGATTAATCACATCATTTAAGCAGTGACTCTCACGAGTTAAGTGTGTGACCCTTTAGGCTCGTCTACTATCTAGTAGTAAGTACACTTTCCCAAAGTGCTAGTGTACTTTCCTAAAATAGAAAGTACTAGATTAAATCATTCCTTTGAGTCAATCAAGCCTCGAATTAATCACCTCATTAATTCTCGGCACTTACAAATCGAGGTTACTGTCTAGCAACGGGCCACGAAGACCTAGATAAAGATTAAGACAAAGATATGTCTTTCGTGATCTTGATCCTTGTATAAGTAAGATCCCTCCATCTAATCTCCCGATTGAATCTAGAGCAGTGGCTAAGGTCAAAACTCTATTAATTCAATAACTATGTTTCCCAAATACGGTGAGATCGACTGTCGACTATCTAAATGAGGAAACCCTATGCCTCTTTAGATATCATACTTCGGCCGAAGATTCCTAAAGTCGATTCACTATGTAAACATAGGAGATTCACTGACAAGACTAATGTCAGAGATAGATCCCATCTTGATTCTCACGTGCCTTCATACACAATCAGCCCATGTCTGATTTTGCCCATTTGTGATCATCTAAGTAATCATGTAACAAATCACGACGTGTTCGATTGTGTATAAGACATCAAATAGAACCTCAGGTTCTAAGGATTACTCTTATACTACAAGACCACTGGAAGTTCCAGATTCGACTGGGATTCCATTTAATGGAACTTCCATGGAGTTGTTCAGTATACCTATTCCCACAATAGGAACCCTCATATATGCATAGGCTTTCACCGTGCCAATATCTATGGAACGAGATACACTCTATCAAGAGTATGCATCATATAAGCAAGTCTTTTGGGTCTCATCGATATCCCTTCATCTCGACGAGCCCATTCACGACTTGGAACATATGTTTAAGGATCACAGCCTTGGAGACATATTCCATCATTGCCATTTCTGATGCGCAATGATGTCCCATAGCTATGTGTGGCCCTTAGGGACTTTATTCTAAATTAAGACCAAGCTATATAAACGAATAAAGAATGCCACAAGATTAACTTTATTTATATGAAAAAGATCGTTTAGCTAGAGTTATTATTACATAGAATGGCGCCCAAAATTGGTGCGCCGGGCATAAACTCTAACAAATACGTCAATTGATTAAAATTCATACGTCAATTGAAATGTTCTAATGCGTCATATTAAATGTATTATTATGTTAATGATAGACAATCATACGTCGATTTCCAGAAAATAATACCTCAATTCACTTTCATTAATACGTCAATATTATGTATTAATACGTCATATTAAGTGTACCTATACGTCGATTGATAGACAATAATACATCAATTGATTAGCATTCATACGTCAATTGATAGACAATCATACGTCGATTTCAGAAAATAATACATCAATTGACTTGCATTCATACGTCAATATTATGTATTAATACGTCGACAAGGACCGCCTAAAAATTCCTTAAAATGACCAATTCCATTAATCGATCCACAAGGACCACCATTAGACTATACATACGTATGTACGTCATTAGATTACATACGTACGTCATTAGACTATAAACATACGTCGATAGAATATACACGTAAGTCATTTTATTAATAATACATCATCTTAAATGTTAACGTACGGCCTTATATTTATTAATACATCATTTTAGTTTTAATAATACATCATTTCATATGTAATAATACTTACCCTAAACTCTAAACCCAAAACCTTAAACCCTAACCCCTAAACCTACCCTAAACTCTAAACCCAAAACCTTAAACCCTAACCCCAAAACCTTAAACCCTAACCCCTAAACCTTAAACCCTAACCCCTAAACCCTAAATCCTAACCCCTAAACCCTAAATCCTAAACACTATGACATCACATACCCTAAAATTAAATGTTTCGAAATTCAATGTTCACAAATATGTAAGAAAATTATGCATTTAATATAATTTAATGTACATTTTTTCACTAATTAGTATTATTTTTTGTTTCCAAAACTCAATGTTCACATATACTACTAGTAGTGATCACTTGACTTTTCGTGTGAGTTTGTAGTTTTGAGATACGTATACACATGATTATACTTAGGCATGTTATATATTTAATAATTATTATTTATAATGTCATGAACATGCATTTAACAACATATTTGGAGCAAAATAGGCATTAAATAGATATACCAAACACTATGTATATCTACACTACTACTAGTTATCACTTGACTTTATGTGTAAGAATTTACAATTTTGAGATATTTATACACTTGAGTATAAATATTTAATACTGTTCATTTATGACGTATCTTTACCAATAATATGACGTATCGTCACAAAATATATTGTTACGACTAATATGATGAATATACAATTACGTATTACGACGTTGCAATGTCGTATTATTACATAAAATTGACTTATTATTACATATCAAATGACATATGATTACATATAATTTGACGTATTCTTACATATCAATTGACATATGGTTGCATATAAATTGTTGTATGGTTGCATATAAATTGATGTATTCTTACATATCAATTGATGTGTGGCTGCATATAAATTGACGTATTCTTACATATTAATTGATGTATGACTAAATATAAATTGACGTATTCTTACATATCAATTGACGCATGGTCGCATATAAATTGACGTATTCTTACATATCAATTGTCGTATGTCAACATTGAAGATGACGTATTAGTTGTGAAGGAACGACGTACGTTTTTAGCATAACGACGTATGTACATTGTCTAATGACGTACGTGGTCAACAAAGTTGACGTATTAATATATATATAAATTATACATTTCAAATGATGTATTTCAACAGCAAACCGATGTACTATTACATATGAAATATTGTATTATAACAACTGAAAGGATGTATTTAATAAATATAAAAGACGTATGTCAACATTGAAGATGATGTATTAGCTGTAAATGAACGACGTACGTTTTTAGCAAAATGACGTATGTGGTCAACAAAGTTGACGTATTAGTACATATAAATTATACATTTCAAACAAACCGAAGTACTATTACATATGAAATGTTATATTGTAACAACTGAAAGGATGTATCTAATAAATATAAAGGACGTATGTCAACATTGAAGATGACGTATTAGTTGTGAAGGAACAACGTAAGTTTTTAGCATAACGACGTATGTACATTGTCTAATGACGTACGTGGTCATAATTTATTGACAGTTTTGCGCGATTTTACGAGAACGTCTATAACGCATTGTACAATGCTCGAAATCATAAACCATTTTTTTTATTTCATATTAGACACATAGGTCTTTCCAGAAATGTGTCACACATTATCAAAAACGTTCTAGTATAAAACAGATTTGACTTCAAACGTAACATTAAATTTATTAACAGTTTTGCGCGACTTCACGAGAAAGTCCATGACATATTGTACAATGCTCAGAATCATAAACCATTTCTTTTCTTTCATATAAGATACATAGGGATTTCGAGAAATGTATCACACATTATCAAAATCATTTTAATATAAAACAGATTTGGCTTCAAACATAAGCTTAAATGTATTGACAATTTTGCGCGATTTCACGAGAACGTCCATAACGCATTGTACAATGCTCGAAATCATAAACCATTTTTTTTATTTCATAGTAGACACATAGGTCTTTCCAGAAATGTACACACATTATCAAAAACGTTCTAGTATAAAACATATTTGGCTTCAAACATAACCTTAAATTTATTAACAGTTTTGCGCGACTTCACGAGAAAGTCCATAACGTATTGTACAATACTCAGAATCATAAACCATTTTTTTTCTTTCATAGTAGACACTTAGGTATTTCTATAAAAGTATCACACATTATCAAAAAGGGTCTATTATAAAACAGATTTAGCATCAAATGTAAGCTAAAATTTATTGACAGTTTTCCGTGGCTTCACGGGAAAGCCCATAACGTATTGTACAATGCTCGGAATCATAAATCATTTTTTTATTTCATAGAAGACACATAGGTATTTCCAGAAATAGACCACACATTATCAAAAACATTCTAATATAAAACAGATTTGGCTTCAAACATAAGCTTAAATGTATTGACAGTTTTGCGCGATTTCACGAGAACTTCCATAACGCATTGTACAATGGTCGAAATCATAAACCATTTTTTTTATTTCACAGTAGACACATATTTCTTTCCAGAAATGTATTACACATTATCAAAAACGTTCTAGTATAAAACAGATTTGGCTTTAAACGTAACCTTAAATTTATTAACATTTCTGCGCGACTTCACGAGAAAGTCCATAACATATTGTACAATACTCAGAATCATAAACCATTTTTTTTGTTTCATAGTAGACACTTAGTTATTTCTGGAAATGTATTACACATTATCAAAAAAGGTCTAGTATAAAATAGATTTGGCTTCAAATGTAAGCTTAAATTTATTGACAATTTTGCGTGACTTCACGAGAATGTCCATAACATATTGTACAATGCTTAGAATCATTAACCATTTTTTTTATTTCATAGAAGACACATAGGAATTTCCAGAAATATATCACACATTATCAAAAACATTCTAATATAAAACAGATTTAGCTTCAAACATAAGCTTAAATGTATTGACAGTTTTGCGCGATTTCACGAGAATGTCCATAACGCATTGTACAATGCTCGAAATCATAAACCATTTTTTTATTAGTAGACACATAGGTCTTTCCAGAAATATATCACACATTATCAAAAACGTTCTAGTATAAAACAGATTTGGCTTCAAATGTGAGCTTAAATTTATTGACAGTTTTGCGCAACTTCACGAGAAAGTCCATAACGTATTGTACAATGCTCGGAATCATAAACCACTTTTTTTCTTTCAAAGTAGACACACAGGGCATTCCAGAAATATATCACACATTATCAAAAACATTCTAGTATAAAACAGATTTGGGTTCAAACTTAAGCTTAAATTTGTTAATAGTTTACTACAATCATACTTCATGTTCTCTTTATTTATACTTCATCTCTAGTGTATTCATACGCCAAGTATACTTTAACCATACTTCTTCATAAATGTAATCATACTTCTTGTTAGCTTTAATCATACTTGATGTTGAGGATAGAAGGTGGTGCCAAAAAGGGTAGTGGTCGTCGTCGGAGGTATCGCTGGCAACGATTGTGGTTGCTGGAGGTGTAGCCGACGTTGGTGGTGGTCGCCAGAGGTGTCGCCGTCATAACCAATAGTAGTCGGAATTGGTTCACTGCCGCCAGTGGTTCGCCGGTCATCGCCGGTGGTTGGCCGATCATAGGTCGCCGTTCACCGGCGGTGGCGGTGGCTGTGGCGGCAGTTGGGGTAGAGGTGGGTGGCTGAGTGGGTGTGGGATGAGAGGAAATGGAAAATAAAAAGAATAATAAAAAAATAGAAATAGAAAATAGATAAGGAAAGTAGAAAAGAAAAGAAAATGGCATAATGTAATATGTTATGTTAGTGGGGTGATTTTTGTCTTTTGACATCCATTAGGAGTTAGAATAAAGTTTTTGGTCAAATTAGGGAGTTGAAGCTTTGGAATCATGAGGGGGGATTGATCACTAAATTTCAATAATGATTGGGGATTTTTCTCCAATTTTCCAATATTTTAAATGGGATCTCAAATATTTGATATTCTGATATAACCCATTTAAAATATTTGATCTGGCAAGAGGGAAATTGCTATGGCACTATCAGCAGCCTTAGTTGTTTCATCTCTACCTCCGTTAAATTCAACTTCATTTTTTTAACTACTATTAAAAGAGTAAAATCAGTTATAACTTATACGCTTATATTAATAGCCATATCTTACACGACGAGTTGCACTTGCATGACAACCTTTTGTCATGTTTTTTTTTCTTCGGTAACTTACTTATAAAGATAGACAACCCCGCACAAGTCGAAATGCCGGGAACAATAACACTTTTGCTTACAACCTAGAGGGGACGCCTGAACTTGCACCAAAAAAGAAAAAAGAATGTTTATATGGACAAACTATATATATTTTATAATATCAATTACTATATATAAGGTTAAGAAAAAAAGAAGAATAAAGAAAGTTTGTAGTTTGTATGGACAAACTATATATATTTTAGAATATCAATTACCATATATAAGGTTAAAAAAAAGAAGAAGAAAAAAGAAAGTTTGTGTGGACAAACTATATATATTTTAGAATATCAATTACCATATATAAGGTTATTCTTGACTTGCTAATTAGCAGGAAAAAATTTAAAGATAAAGAACGAAGTAAGAAAGAAGTTTCGTTCTTGAAAATTGATGCGGGCCAAAAATGTCTAAGAGTTTTCTAGTATTTCATTCGCCCCCGAGTAGGGTCGCGACGCCCGCCACAGGTTAGGGCCCGCGATAGAAGGGCTGGCCCAGCTCGAGAAGGGCTGGAAGCCCAGTAAGCAATAAAGTTTTTCCTCTAGCTTAATAAATGTAAAAATTAAACCAAGTCTATTGGGCTTATGATAAGGTAGGGCCCAAGAGCCCATGGCCCATAATCAGCTCCTTATAAATACCCCAAAGGAGCTGGAGGTAAAGCATTATCTACTCCCCCCAGTAAAAAACACACTGACAATAGAGAGTAACCCCATCATCGAACTACGAATAGAGTTGATCTCAGCAATCCGGGTACGTAGGCAGCTCGCCATAGTCGAGTGCAGTCTATAATCCACCAACCCCCACCTAATTTATCGTGCTTTGGAGCGGTTCCTTCACCCCACATGGTCGATCACGTGGCATTCATACTCTGACGATTTTTACCATCATCAGATTGGCGCCGTCTGTGGAAACCGCGTTCCAACCATTGAGTATGCAGACTAAGGGTAGTAATAAAAAAAATGGCGGCAGTTTGCTGCAGGTAGCTAGGGCGCGTGGAAGGACAGCACCTCCGATGTCGCCAACTGAGATCCCACCCCTCACCATGGGGGCGTATGAGATCTCGTGTGAGCTGCCATCGCCGAGTGCCGGCAAAAGCAAAGGATGCGTCGCTCAGGAAGGATTTGAGACACCGAGCATCTCATTCAGAGCTCGAGATCTGGAACATCGGATCCCCTCCTGGAATGAAGCTTTAGTGATCTCTGCCACTATAGCAGATTCCTGGGTGTGCAAAATCCTAATTGACAGTGGAAGCTCCGCGGATATCATTTTTTCTGACGCTTTCAATAGGCTGTCCATTGGAGAGGCCAATGTTCCAGCAGTGAAAACCCAACTGGTAGCCTTCACAGGCGACACAATCAACGTTCAAAGGGAGGTGACCTTGCCGTTGTCCTTGGGCACACTCCCTAAACGTATTACGTGAGAGGTGAAGTTTCTGATAGTTAAAGCCCCCTCCGAGTATAGTGCTATACTAGGGAGGCCGAGCTTAAACCTCTTTCGGGATGTTATCTCCACCTTCTACCTCAAACTCAAGTTCCCCACTCCCAGCGAAACGGGGGAGGTCGCGGGGGACAAGCAACTGACGAGGGAATATTGCTTCAATGCACTCAAAAGAAAGCGGAGCGATCTCGGACCTATGATTGGGCCGGAGTTAATAGAAATTGACATGGTGTCTCAAGCAGAAGGCAGATTAACTAAGGCATGGGAAGAAGGCGGAAAAGCCCATGGCGAGGCACTCAAGAGCCTGAAGATGATTGAACTAGTACCTGGCCATCCTGGGAAAGCCACGAAGGTCGGCGCTACCTTAGGATCCGTCTTTGAAGAGGAGTTGACACGCTTCTTACAAGACAACACCGACGTGTTTTCTTGGAGCACGGCTGACATGGAGGGGATTGACCCTTGGATCATGACTCATCACTTGAATACTTATCCCGATGCCCATCCTGTGAAGCAACGCAAAAGAACTATGGGGAGAGAGAGAAGTTTGGCTGCTAAGGAAGAGGTTGAGGATCTACTAGCGGCCGGGTACACAAGGCCTGTGCACTACCCGAAGTGGCTAGCCAATGTAGTGTTAGTGGCGAAACCCAATGGCAAATGGAGGATGTGTATAGTGTTACGGATCTGAACAAGGCATGCCCCAAGGATTCCTATCCTCTCCCCCGAATAGATGACTTGATAGATTCTACTTCCAGATGTGAGATGTTGACCTTCCTGGACGCAAGGTAAGGATACAATCAAATTCCTTTGGCATCGGATGACCAGGAGAAGACTAGCTTCATTACTGACCAGGGGACATTCTGCTACAACGCCATGCCCTTCAGGCTGAAGAATGAGAGGACAACTTATCAAAAGCTGATCAATAAGATGTTCAAAGCACAATTAGGAAGGAACATAGGGGCATACATAGATGGTATGCTAGTCAAAAGTAAACGGGAAGCAGACCACGTGCTAGACCTACAGGAATGCTTCGGAGCACTCAAGCATTACAAGCTAAAGCTCAACCCAGCCAAGTGCACCTTCGGAGTACGTGGGGGAAAGTTCCTAGGGTTCATGATAAGCGAGAGAGTAATAGAATCTAATCCAAAAAAAATCAGGGCCATACTGGAGTTGGCACCCCCTAGATTCAAGAAGAAAGTGCAAGAGCTTATGAGGCGGGCGGCAGCCATCAATAGGTTCATCTCGCGGTCAGCTGATAAGGGATTGCCATGTTTTAAGGCGATAAGGAAAGCGAAAGCCTTTGAGTGGGATGCACAGTGTCAGGTGGCGTTTGAGAAATTAAAAGAATATTTAATCTCCACGCCATTTCTCACTAAACCCGTTGATGGAGAGACTCTTTACCTGTACCTAGCAGAGACCCATGAGGCTGTCAGCTCGGTGCTGGTCCGAGATGACAATGGGGATCATAAGCCCATCTATTATATCAGTTGTCTACTACGAGCGGCCGAGCCAAGATACCCCCTCATCGAGAAGTCGGCCCTAGCTCTAGTAGTTGCTGCGAGAAAGCTACGACCCTACTTCCAATCGCATCCTGTGGTGGTACTCACTAATCACCCCTTGAAGAGGGTATTGTCGAGTTCCGATGTGTTGGGACGAATGGTCAAATAGGCAGTAGAACTCAGCGAGCATGGCATAGAATATCAAAGAAGACCAGCCATCAAAGCACAAGTGCTAGCCAACTTTGTAGCCGAGATGTCGGAGAAAGAAGCTTGTTTTTCTCTACCCACATGGACACTGTTCGTAGATGGGTCTTCCACCAGCATAGACAAATTGGAGTACGCTGTAAGGTTCAGATTCAAAGCCTTGAACAACGAAGCTAAGTATGAAGCACTATTAGCTGTAGCCAAACTAGCACTAGCTGCAGGAGCAAGAAAGATAATCGCATGCAGCGATTCACAACTAGTAGTCAACCAAGCAAGCGGAGAGTATGAAGCTAAAGAAGAAAGGATACGTCAGTACCTAGCTCCCGTTCAAGAAATAAGGGAGCGGTTCAAAGAATTCGATCTAAGGCAGGTCCCGAGGTTTGAAAATGAAGCTGTTGATCAGCCGGCGAAACTGGCAAGCTCCACAGCCTCCATAAAGAACCGACAGGTGACCCTCATCACCTCCGAGAAATCGGAAGTTGAAAAGGGAGGCCTAGAGGTGCTATTCGGGTAAGTAGAGGAACCCAGCTGGAAAGATGAAATAGTGGACTATTTGATAACAGCAAGCCTACCCGACAATCCCAAGCAAGCTCGGAGAATTAGAGTGAGATCGGCGAGATTTGTGATGATAGATGGCGAACTATACAAGAGAGGTTTCTCACAGCCCTACTTGAAGTGTCTAACCCCCGCCAGAGCTAACTATGTACTGCGCGAGATACATGAGGGATGTTGTGGTAATCACTTGGGGGGGCAAGGCACTAGCAGCTAAAACTCTAAGGCAGAGGTACTTTTGGCCCACGATGCTTAAAGACACTCAAGACTTCGTGCTAAAATGCAGAAGCTGCCAAGAGCACTCCAACATAAGCCATCTGCCTGGCTCTGAGAGCCGACCACTAGAAAGCGCGTGCCCTTTTGATATGTGGGGGCTCGATATAGTGGGGCCATTCCCTTTAGCCACTGGTCAGAAAAAGTTTCTTTTAGTCGCCATCGACTATTTCACCAAATGGGTGGAGGCCGAACCGCTAGCCAAAATATCTAAAAAAGAAGTAATGAAGTTCTTATGGAAGAATATCATCACAGGTTTTGGGATCCCCTGATCCTTAGTATTAGATAATGGCACCCAATTCCAAGGGGCGAAGTTGAGGAAATGGTTCCAGGAGCTTAACATTAAACAACATTTTACCTCGGTGAGCAACCCGCAAGCAAATGGTCAAACGGAGGTAACGAACCGCACTATACTGCAATACCTAAAGACTAATCTGGGAGGAGCAAAAGGGTGTTGGGCAGACGAAATTCCTGCGGGACTAAGGTCATATTGGACCACTCCCAGAGTTGGCACTGGGGAGACCCCTTTCAACTTAGTGTTTGGAGATGAGGCCATAACCCCGGTGGAAATCAGAGAAAAGAGTCTGAGGATAAGCCAATACGACCTTGCTCACAATGAGCAGCGTCGCAGGGAGAGCTTAGATTTCATCACTGAAGTCAGAGATGAAGCCGCTGCTAGAATTGCTAAGTATAAGGCAAGGATGGCACGAGCGTACAACCGTCAAGTACTCCCCCGAGGCTTCCTGGTAGGAGACTTGGTGCTCAGAAGGAAAGATGCCACTGGTCCGTTGGAAAGCTGGAGGCCAAGTGGGAAGGTCCATACCAAGTGAGAGAGGTAGTGGGCCCTAGCACTTTTAAATTAATGACCGCAGAGGGTAAGGAGGTACCAAGAACATGGGGTATATCTAACCTCAAAAGGTATTTTACTTAATAAATTTTATACTCGTCAACTGATTTTTTCTATGACTGTCAGTAATGTTTTAAGAAATACATTCGAGTGCCTAAGCACCCTGTAAACAACAAATTTTAAATCTGCAATTTAACAAACAAGAAATGTTGTACAAAATATATTTAATTGAATCAAACGATTTAATGAGTACAAATCTCTAATTATTTATCCTCTGATTCTTCACTTCAAGAACTTTGATTTGAATATTGGAGCACAAATCGCTTCTTTGATCTTCTCCAATGTGGATTTCAATGTTTATAACGTTGATGCGAGGGCTCGATAGCTTAATTTCAGATCAAACGATGTAAATGATTTGGGAAAGTTGAAAGCTTCAAGGTTGACTCGTCGCTTAGATCTTCCTTTTAACTTGATTTGAACTTCTATAACGTTTATTCGAGGGTTTAGCACCTTAATCTCGAATCAAACGTTATAATTTGATGAATTTTGCTTAGAACGCCTTGAAGTTTGCCTTGAACGACTTCTTGAATTTGAAGAACTTGTAGAGATAATTTGGGAACTTCTCTTGTCTTCTCTTGCTCAAATGCACTTGTGAATTGGTGAATTGGTGGTTGAATCCTTGAATTTGAACCCCTATTTATAGTTGTAGGGGTGGAAGACTTTTCCAAAATCACCATTATTTAATTAGCAATCACTACCATATTTAAGTGGTTGATTTGATTTAATTATGATTAAATTGCCACATGGCACCTCATAATTGGCCAATGCAAGAAGTATTTAAATATCAATTATTCAATTATCTAATTTAAGGATAAAATTTTATTAAATCCTTAAATATAAATGAATGAGTTTATTTGATATTAATTTACACGTGTCGCCATTTAATTGGCTACAAATTTTATTTGTCTACAAATGCCCCCTCGCGACTTGTCCGCGAATGATGCTTGAAGTCGCGTCTTGAGTGGATAAGTCGCGACATTTTGATTTTCACAGTTGGGCTTCGCTGAATACATGTAGACTTTGGAATTAGAAAAAATGACCAAAGATTTGGACAGGTGATCCAGTACATTTATTCTTGGACCCTTTAATTTGAGATCCACAACTCCGTTTCCTTTTAATGTTCAAAGAGCAGCCTGGTCTTTTTTTTTTAATAAAAAGGCCTACCAGTTAGAGATATAATCAAGCTTTGTTGGACTAATTTAGCCCATTAGTAGCTTCAGTTTTGCAGCTCAAAGGAAGACTTTCCAAATTTAAACAAGAAAACCCAAGCCTTTGTTATTATTTCTCTTTGAGCCCAACAACTTATGGTGTAATGAACCGGCTACATAGCATCTTCATCCTTTTTCTTCTTCCAGAACATGATCAACCAACAACAATAAGAACAGCAATGCATCCCTTTTTGCTTGCTTTAGTTCAAACAACATCTTCCTTTTATTCTGTAATGTTTATAGCACTTGCATGACTTTTTGAATTTATTAAGAAAAGTATTTTCCTCATTTACTCTGATTCCTTAACTTTTCTTATCTTGTTTCCCATTTTCTTTTGATTAATCTTTTCATAGCTTTCATTTCACACTATAAAATAGGGGCTGAGTTCTAGTTTGAAACACACAAAAATCTGCTCTTCTTCCTTTTCTTTTTTCTTGCAACTCGGCCAGTAATCGAAAGAAAAAGAAATTTGCTCCTCTCTTTTCTTTGCATACATCAAAGGAGTGTGGCTTTTTCAGGTTCGTATTTCTTGCAACTTGGTAAGTTATGTGTATATCATATTTTGATTTCTCATTTCCTGTAATTTCACACACGACACGCCGACGAAATGCGAGAACGACTGACCCTCTTTTTTTTTGAAATCTGATTTTTTTTGACTAAATTTCATAACAAGATCTCCACAATCCAGAAACAGATTTGAGTATACGAATTAACAGAAAATAACGAACATTGGATCGGTTCTTAGTGTTCAGAAGTATGGAAAATGCAAGCATTCAGATTAAAGGTGATAATGAAGAATACTGAATACCTGAAGAATTGACTAATTCTCTTTTCCATAGAATGGTTATGCAGGAACCCATTTAAGCATGAGTAAGAAAACTCTCTCTATCTATCTATCTATATATATATATGTAAGGCGTTGTATATATACATTACTTATCTATCATAACCTTAGATGACCTAAACGTGACAGATACGACGTTGGCAGTTACGTTATCTTCTTCGAGAGATATCTTTCCTTTACGAGCCAGCTGCATCACTTTATCTTTGAATGTGAAACAGTCGTGAATTGGGTGCCCCACTAGGCGATGATACTTGCATTATTTAGGATCATCTATACGCCCGGCTTCCTCTGGTCGTTTCATCGTAGGCAGATCGATGAGACTTGCATTAAGCAAGTCATCAAATATTCTAGAGACATCGGAGTCAAGGAACGGGTATTGCTTTGCTTGCATTTCTTTCAAAGTTGATCTTCTTTGCACTTTATCTTGCGAAGTATCTCTCTTTCCGTCGTTCACATCATTTACCTTAGCTCGCAACTTGATGGGTGCTGCATTCACTACCATAGACTCTTTGTTTGGGGCTTTGGAAAATGATTTACCCCCTTTCTTGAACTCTTGTTTCTCTACGACTCTCTAAGGATTTTGGATGGGTGGTCCCCCAATTCCACTTGATGACATACTCGGCTCCATATCATGTGCTCGGGTAGCTAGTTCTTCAAATGTCTTGGGTTGAATCCCTTGAAGGATGTACCGAAGACCCCAATGCATCCCCTGGATGCACATTTCTATGGCTGATGCTTCAGATAAGTGATCCTTGCAATTGAGGCTTAAATTCCTCCAACGATTGATATAATCAATAACTGCTTCTTCTTTCCACTGGCGAGAGTTAGTGAGCTCCACCATGCTAACAGTCCTCCTGGTGTTGTAGAAGCGGTTGAGAAATTCATGTTCCAGCTGTTCCCAATTATCAATTGATCCAGCTTCCAAGTCCGTGTACCAGTCGAATGCATTACCTTTAAGTGACCGGACGAATTGCTTGACGAGATGGTCTCCGTAAGTCCCAGCATTATTACACGTTTCAATGAAATGGGCTACGTGTTGCTTTGGGTTACCCAAACCTTCGAATTGATGGAATTTGGGAGGTTGGTGTAAGCCAACGATGACTTGGAATTTGAGTCTATCGATTCTTTGGGTATATGGCTTCGTGTAAGCCAACGATGACTTGGAACCTCCATCGAGTTTATCTTTGATAGTTCCCATGATAAATTCCTTCAGCTGATCAATGGGGATCAATCCATCTGACGATACCTGAAACTCTTCAATGGGAGATTTCTCATTTCTCTTTGATTGTTGCCTTTCAGATGCTTCGGCTTCATCGCGGATTTCCGGTTGTTTTCCTTGTGAGCGACTAGCCTCGCTATTATCCATTCTATTCATCAATTTTGAGATTTGAGAATCTTGTTCTTCCATATGCTTGGCAAATCCCTCGATAATCTTTGTCAAGTTAGCCATTTGTTCTTCCAGAGTTGTAGCATTTGTCATCATAACAGGAGCTATGTTTGAAGTAAATGAGTAACTTGATGTCGACCGAGGGGAGGTTGGAGGAGATTCATCACCATCGCGTATGTTGCTAAGATGATGCAACTCCTTTTTAACAGATCTAAGGAAATGAGTCGACTCAGAAGATGTTTGAAGTCTTTTGGACATGCTCCTCGTCACGACGCCGATACCATTGACCGTAGCACTTGAAGAAATTGAAGCGGCGATTTGGAACGATGCTTTCTTCGGGGCATTCATTGTGAAACTTTGAACTTTTGATGAAGTGAAGAGATGAGAGGTAGAGATAGTCCCACTGGGCGTGCCAAAATTTGTAAACAACAAATTTTAAGTCTGCAATTTAACAAACAAGAAATGTTGTACAAAATATATTTAATTGAATCAAACGATTTAATGAGTACAAATCTCTAATTATTTATCCTCTGATTCTTCACTTCAAGAACTTTGATTTGAATATTGGAGCAGAAATCGCTTCTTTGATCTTCTTCAATGTGGATTTCAATGTTTATAACGTTGATGCGAGGGCTCGATAGCTTAATTTCAGATCAAACGATGTAAATGATTTGGGAAAGTTGAAAGCTTCAAGGTTGACTCGTCGCTTTGATCTTCCTATAACTTGATTTGAACTTATATAACGTTTATTCGAGGGTTTAGCACCTTAATATCGAATCAAACGTTATAATTTGATGAATTTTGCTTAGAACGCCTTGAAGTTTGCCTTGAACGACTTCTTGAATGTGAAGAACTTGTAGAGAGAATTTGGGAACTTCTCTTGTCTTCTCTTGCTCAAATGCACTTGTGAATTGGTGAATTGGTGGTTGAATCCTTGAATTTGAACCCCTATTTATAGTTGTAGGGATGAAAGACTTTTCCAAAATCACCATTATTTAATTAGCAATCACTACCATATTTAAGTTGTTGATTTGATTTAATTATGATTAAATTGCCACATGGCACCTCATAATTGGCCAATGCAAGAAGTATTTAAATATCAATTATTCAATTATCTAATTTAAGGATAAAATTTTATTAAATCCTTAAATATAAATGAATGAGTTTATTTGATATTAATTTACACGTGTCGCCATTTAATTGGCTACAAATTTTATTTGTCTACACACCCCTCTTTACCATGTTAGTATATTTTTCATGAATGAATGCTTGCACTTCCCGCCCATTAATGTGGGACTAAGCTTCCACTATAGGTGATAAGCCAAATCTAATACTTGTGACCCCACTTGAGGTCAATAAGGGTGTCACCGCAAAAGTCCCCCGAGTTTTCAAATACTCGAACGAGGATGGGCCACCCCATTATCCTTCCAGTAATATCGAGAGAGGTTGAGGATCTACAGAAGGTCTCCCCACTCCCCTTAAGATTCTAGAACGAGGTTATACAAACTAAGCAAACTTGAGGCGACCACACCCCCATTAAAATACCACAGCGAATTAGCTGATGGATGTTCAATAAGGCACAACGTGCCACAAAATAAACAACCCTGACGACATGCTTCGATCATGCACTACTTAGCTACTCACTCCCAAACATGGTCAACATATTAGGGAGTAGGGGCAGGGGGTAGCAGCTATGAAAAGGCATGAGAACGAACCCACAAGGAATCACAAAGACAAAAGATATAACGACTTAAAAGAAACTAGTCAGGTGCATAAACTAAAAGTAAGCAAAGGTCTTGGAGACTACAAATAGTCAAAAACCGAAAGACCAGCTAAAAATAAAGCCAAATATACTATGCAAAAAACTAGTCACCGCGGAGGGGGCGCACCGTCCTCATCACTATCATCTGGTATCCCATCATAAACCCATGAAAAATCATCAAAGGGATAACGATCACTTTCCCGAAGCGCACGATGACATTAACGAACTGTCTTGCCCATAAACTTAATGGCGAGGTCGCGCGCCTGTCTGTTGCACTCATTGAAAAATTCGGCGCTGGCCATAAACTCTTTTACCGCTATATCTTCAGCATCAGCCAAAGTTTGTTTACCGGCGGAAGAGCTTAGGAAGCTTCGGCCACTCGAGGCCTCCTCTTCAAGGTCCTTAATGGTGGACTTGTACTTTGTTTCCCACTCCTGGGATGTGGCCTCCATCAGAGGGTGTTTGGAGAGAAGTTTGTCATTTTTCCCTGAACAATCTTCCAGCTTCTTCTCAAAATGCTCATACCTCTGGAGGAGGTAAGGAGACAGATGGATCAGCTGAAACGACAAGGAGAAAACTCAGAAAAAGGGTCACTCATTATAAACAATAATATATATATATATATATATACACACGAGATCACAAACAAACTCATCCGATCCTCGCCGGCAGCATGTGCAAGTGTCGAGAATCATAATCGGTCACTGCTGGCCTCACCAACTTCTAGGGGGTAACCACGTAATCGGTATCCCAGAAGGACTGAACAGTGGGGTCACGGTTCACCCCAAAATTGACTAGCCTTTTGCCCCGGCCAGGGGTGCCGAGGCTGGCAAGGGAAGCATGTCGGTTACACTTCGGGAGAGAAGGAGCTCAAATGTAGGTAAGATCGGAAGAATGGCCTTGCGCCCTCGCCAGGCCTCCCTCCTCCATCGGTGCCTTCCCTTTGGGATCTGCCCTTGAAGAATGCCCCATAGAAGGGCCCTGCGGACCCTTAGAGATAATCCCGGCCATCAGAGAGTCGAAGCCCAAAGAGATTGGCTCCTTGGTGGGGGGTGAGGGAGCAGCCACCTCCTGGGCAACGCCTTTGCCCTTCGATGGCCGCCCCAATCCTGAAACAAAATACCCCAATAAAGTAAGATGGAAAGTTAGATGCTTGCCACCACTGGCGAGCACATAAATATCAAAAACAACAAAGTACAACACCAAGGCATGGAGAAAACGAATTACCTCCGCGGTATACCTCCTGGATGCGGTACCTAGTCTTAAACAATCCAGCCTCCAGAAAGTCCAAGCGTAACTGCTCATGGGTGTTTGTGATCTTCTGGGGGGCAACTTGATCGCACCACCGCTTGGGAGAGAGAATGGGCAAGCTCTGGATAGGCAAGTAAAAGAACTTGGTTTTCCAATTGCCGTTGGAGCTTGTTCTTCCTTCTAAGAACCGGTAGGGGGATGTCGGGTAGAAATGCACAAGCGGACCTCTCGAGCTCAGCCGAACATTAAACAGGGCCTGGAAGGCCTCGAGGCTCACAGTCAATTCGAAATCTCTGAAGCGCCGAATGAAGCCTTTGAATTGGGCAAAGCTGTTAGGCAACAACTGGCTAATACACACCTGGTAGTGGGTCAGTATCATCCCCAACAAGGGATTGCATGAAAGAGAAAACCCCATGCGGAAGCATTCTAAGTATAGGGTAACAAAACCCTTCGGAGGGCTCGGAATACGATCGTCTGGCCGGGGTTTCACCACCCCGAGATCCGGTGGGAACTGCTTGGACAGCGTCTTCAGCTCGCTGTCAATGATAGTCGAAAAACAGCTAGTTATGTCGGTCTTGCGATCCCAAACTGACCTTCCTTTCCGGGACTCCCCTTTCCATTCTCCACGTTCGCGATAGTCATCGCCTAGAGACACTAAGTCCTCATCATCTGAACTCCCGTCACTGGACGTCAACGACAATGTTCTCACAACATCTGTTAAAGAAACGAGGGTTAGATACTAAAACGAGGTCTGAAGTGCACAGTACGTGATGATTATTAAACAAGTGCAATGGCCTGGAAAGAGGTCCCTGACATAACCGTAAAGTCACGGGAGCCTCGCGGTCGGCCACGCGGTACCAAGGGCCTCACGCCGGCCGCGAGGCATCGACCGCCAACGGCGCCGGCGCGTTCAACGACCACCCCGAGGATCTGGAAGGCCTAAGTCTTGTGATCCATTCACCGAGGGCAAGCTTTAGCGCTCGAGCATGCGGTGAGTGAAAAGTAAAATCCTTAAGGAATAGACTCTAGATGAAGGATTTAAGAGAGATGAAGAGGGTATTTACCTTTGTTACTTCTAGCCATGAGATGAGGAAAGTTTTTCAAGAAATTTCTCACTTTTCAAAAGGATCTCTCAAAAGGTGAAAGAGTTAGTAAGAAGTGAAGAGTGAAAGAACTATCTCACCTACTCCCTATTAATAGAAAAGTAGGTGGGGAAAGTTTAAGGCTTCCATCCCAGTCCAGATAGAATAGTTTGGCATCACGCGGAGTGACTTTCATACTCCCGTGGTTAAATTGCGAAGTAAACCCGGGAATGGGGGGCATATGATGCCGGCCAAAAATGTCTAAGGGTTTTCTAGTATTTCATTCGCCCCTTAGTAGGGTCGCGACTACCGCCACAGGTCAGGGCCCGCGGTAGAAGGGCTGGAAGCCCAGTAAGCAAGAAAGTTTTTCCTCTAGCTTAATAAATGTAATAATTAAACCAAGCCTATTGGGCTTATGATAAGGTAGGGCCCAAGAGCCCAAACTTATAACCAGCTCCTTATAAATACCCCAAAAGAGCTGGAGGTAAAGCATTATCTACTCCCCTAGTAAAAAACACACTGGCAATAGAGAGTAATCCCATCATCGAACTACAAATAGACTTGATCCCAACAATCCGGATACGTAGGCAGCTCGCCATAGTCGAGTGCAGTCTATAATCCACCAACTCCCACCTAGTTTGTCGTGTGTTGGAGCGATTTCATTCACCTCATGTGGTCGATCACGTGACATTCATACTCCGACTATTTTTACTATCATCAAAAATCAAGATCTAAACAAACATGCGCAAGTCGATAAAATGAGTAATAAATCAGTTTATTTTGGTAGCAATGTGTCCCATGCCCATTCTCTCCACAAATGTTGTCAATTGTCTTTTGGGTTTCAAATTTTAGATTTTTCCCAACTAACCAAAGAAGAAATTTTAATTCTCGCCATTTTATTTCTTCTACCCCATTTTAATTCTCACCAATTTTAATTCTTCTACACCAAAATACGAGGCTGAAAATGAAAACTCAATCCCATTTGGCTATTGAAGAATTTATGTTAGGGTTCATGTGCGTTTCATTCACCACCCTTGACCCTTTGCTTTGAAGTCAACAATTGGTAATTTAAAATAATCAATTTAACTAAAAAAAAGGTTTCCAAAAATACAAGGATACACAGTAATCTAAATCATGAATTATTTTGAGTCAAAACCGTACAAAGGCCCAAGCAGAATAGATTTGAACACCATTATGTTTTCCCTAGTGTGCTTAATGTGCCACGAGTGTCCCTTGAGTTGGCCGAGATGGTAAGGTAGGTATTTCCTACCAAATCATCCCGGATTTAAACCTTAAATTCTTTCCTGAGACATGAGCTCGTCGCACAGGGCTTGCCTAGCGCAGTCTTAACCCCCTCATGTGGTTTGCGGGTTATTGTATGAGGGAAGATTTTACCCAGTACACACCTTCGGGTAGTGGCTGCATGTTCCCTTTCAACAAATAAAAAAATGTGCCACAAGTAAAATTCAACCAAACGTATAGGCTTTTTGACAAAACCTGTAATTATTCCAAATGGCAACATATAGTCGCAGCTGATGCAAAGGCCTGGGTATCTTATGCAACAATGAAACATAGCCCTCGAGTCCTCAACCATGCATATGCAAAGAAAAGTGTGATCCGAACATTCTCAAACAAAAATGGCATCAAACTTGAAGAAAATCGATATATCAATGTGAAAGAAAACCAAAACAAATTGCAACAAATAAATTGAGTTCTTCAAACCGTCACAAAAAAAGGAATTTGTTCAGACAAACTCATGCATTTGTGTTAGCAAGGTGACAGATCATCGCTAGCATTTCTAAAAACTAAATTGTTGATTGTACCACAGTAACTCAAAACAAGCTCGCAAAACAATCCAAGATGCAACTTCAACAACAAATTCTCTTCCAGTAAAGGGGAAAACGGCCAAACTACTACACCATGCTCAATAAAAGAACCCAAGCACTTTACCACCAACATTTTTCCTTCGAGCTTCTTCGTGATCCATGATTCCAGCAGAGGTTGTCAGCACAATGTAACCAAACTGCAGTCAATGTGAGAAATGATGTTAAAATTACCCATATTTAATCATGCTTCAAATTGAACTTCTATCACATAATTGTATGTCGGGCAGAGATGAAGTGTCCACCATTTCATCAAGAGGGAAAAGTTAGCCATGTTCAAAAAACGAATAAAACTAAGATTTTAGTTTCTACCTGTCTGGAGGGGAGCAGCCTTGCAGTCCAAGGCTCAATTTCCTTGACACCAACATCGAACCGAGGGCTAATAACACCACATTTGTTAAGTCTTCCATTCAATTCAACCACAATTTTTCCAGATCTGTGGTCATCTACGTACTCAAACTCTCCAATGTATCCTGTAAAATCAACGTAAAAGGAATCACATAATGCATAAGTTACAAAGAATTAATAAAAACCCGCACCAAGTAAACTAAGGGACAAACCATGCTTTTGCATGACCAGAAGGAACTTGATAACCACTTTTGAGGAGGGCCTGATCATGACCTGTCGCTTCCCCCTCTTTTCAGCATTATACATGCTCTTAAGAGCATCATTCAAGACACTGACTCTCACCATCTTTCAACAAAATCTGGTCAACAAATACATAAACATTAGAGAGAACAAAATATGTAATCTTTTACACTTTGTCAACCTAACCATAAGATACAAGATGCTTAAGGAGGCAATATATGATGAAAAAGGCATGGTGTAAGTTAAGGTCTATCAGGTAACTTCACATAAGGTATATGGAAGCACCCATCGCGCAACAACAGAACTGTAATGGTCAAATTCTAATAGAATATTTAACAAAGTCAGACCCACAATATTGTCACAAGAATTACAGGATAATCCAATATGCAACAGAAGCATTCCGTACAGAAGGCCCTGCATCCTCACAAGATTTAACCATATCAAATGCACGTCAACAGAAAGGAGAAAAATTGTAATACATTTACCCCGAACATATCTTCGATATTATTTGCTGATGTGCCAGACATCTTGTTATACAATGTGCATGTTACAAGACCAACTCACAGTATTAGAATGAAGATGCTTAACATCAATAACTAGTAAAATGCATCTCTACGACACAACAGCACCGCAGTAAATAAATTTCACAGCAACCATTGTAGTATTTTACCAAAAGAAACACCACTAAAGAGTGCCCGTTCGACGTCTATGAATCAGTATCTAGACATGAACAGATTTTTCGAGTCCATTAATTCTCTCAAGTATCGAATACCAAAGGTATACAGCATCTGCTGCTGCATCACAATTGATGCTTGACAATTTCGTCATTTAAACGTTTCAGTGCCTTTCAAGGTCAAACAAATATTTTCAACAAAATAAATAAATAATCACGCGTTCTATACACAAAAACAAACATAAAAGGCGAAATATGCTTCCAAATTAACAAAAAACAAATATCCATCAAAAATTATATAAAGCAAAACAGATGTAGTTGAAATACTGAAATATGTATGATCAAATCGGTGTAATAGAAAATCAGTTGAATGAGTTACTTACTGAAGAAATCGGTGGCCGCCGCTGCTTCAGTTTGTGCTTGTCTTCTGATTCAGCGACAATGGAGGTAATAAATTAGGGTTTCAGCATTATATATGGCCCTCGCTGAGGATTTATTTTGGATATATTACAGGTCGCCCCTTGTTATTCATTCAAATTACTTTTTGCCGGAAACTATTTATATAGACCGGGTATTGGGCCCACCTGTGAACTTTGTAGTTGTGAAAAAAAATACATCACTTGTGTTTTAATTCAAAATTATATATTAAGTGATGTGTTTTATTCACATTCACAGGGTGCACAAGTGAGGTTCAAGACGCAGGATATACATTGTTTTTCCTTTTTGCCATTGATTTTGAATTACTTCTACTTAACCAAGTTAGTTAAACAAGACCATAAAAAATGAGTAAAATTCTATAAGTGATCAAGTTTAATGGTCTGACTATATATTTTGTGTCTATCTCTCCACAAAATTGTGTGTTTGAACTTATTATGTGAAAGAGAGACACTGGGATAATTAGACTTGGACTAAGTAGCTAACATAGATTTTTCCATAAAAAAGAGGCACTTATTATGTATGAATATACAACAAATTCTCGTTAAAACTTATGTTGGAAAAATTGGTTAAAAGATCCATACTCGGGGAATATACCAAACACGTAGATATAGAAATTTATGTTAGTTAAAACTCGTATTATACTTGAATAATATATGTACATGTGTATAACTGAGAAAAACTCTGGTTCCTAGTTTGCATTCTGAATATAACGAATAATACTCGTATTTTTTAGTTGAATCATTTAATATACGTAATTTACGTATCCCCTACTATACTAACAAATAATAGTGTATGTTTTGCAAAAGAAACTGTTTCTATTTAAAATTTAAAAGTTATATTGAAATTATTATAATTATTAATTGAATATTATACAATTAAAAAACAAAAGTTAATATATTATCAAAATATTAATTATTATCAACTATTGACTCATACAAAAAAAAACTCATAATTAAAAGTAATTATAAACAATATACCTTATAAATAATATATAAATAAGATGTATTTTCACTCACGAAGAATTCATTTTCTTGGGTATTTTACCCGTATGCGTATGAATCTATCTATTTCTAGTTCCCGTATTTTTTAGCCAATTTTTTTTCTCTTAACTTTCAACAAAAACTCATAACATATTTGTACATACTGAATACCAAATTTTTACTATTCCATATTTAACTAACTAGAATAGAAGTAAAGTAAAATGTAAGGAAATATTTTTGTAATAAAAATACGACTTATACTTAAAGACTAAGTTCTGGGCCCTATTGAAAATCTATAGAATGAAAAATTAAATAACTAGATAGTAGTATAGTCATGGTTCTAATTTATTTTTTTTCTTTTCCGCCAAAACGTTCGGAAAGGTTTTGTTTTTCTTCTTATAGAAAAGAAACCATGAAGTAGTTTCGAAATTACATTGTTTCTTAAGAAACTTTCAATATTTCCATGGTTTCCACGAAAACTCTCAATGTTTTCATAGTTTCTATCGAAACTATGGAAACATTGAAAGTCTCATAGTTCATTTTCGAAAAGAATTGTTGCTCAGCTCTCAAATTTTGAATTTTAGATAAAACAAAATAATAAAAGGAGAAAAAAGAATAATCAATCTAACAATCAACCAAATTAAGTTTTAAAAAAATCAAACAAATCCCTTAGATAATCAAACCAAATCATACAAAAACTTTGTTTATCTGCAAATACACACACAACAAACCCACAAAGAATTAAGAATATTGGAGGTGATGATTTTTCTTATGACCTTAGAGATGATAGTGATTATAATAATATCTGAACAAATGAAAGAATGTGTGAATGAAAATCATAGAGCATTTTCACAAGAATATCATGCTCGAACTAGTCAATCAAACATTTATTTAATGGAGAAATATTTTTTTTAATCATCCGATTCATGGTGACTCGATCAAATGTGAATATCACACTTATGTTTTTTAGTACTTTGCAGATGTTTTTGAAACCATAGTATCATTGATATTAATTTTTCTATTTTTGGGCAATAACACTTTTAAAATTTAATATTTCACAATTTAAGTTACTAGAATTGTGTCGATTATATGTTATATAAATGCTAAATTTGAATCCAATATTACCATTTTGTATGTTAATGAAATATGATCGATTAAATATTGATTTTTTGCTAATGAAAAAAGGGAGACACTCTTATTTTCTTATTTTTCACTATTCCTCTCTTGTTTCTAGCATTTTGCAAGTTTTCTCTGATATTCCGAAATATTTTCGATACGTTTCTGATATTTAACAACCCAAAATTTAGCTTCGAAACGAAATTTTAATCCTTGAGTATAGTAACAAAAAGTTCTTGCATTTTACGTTAACTGGTTTTGCCAATGGACGAGGAGTCTAGCCAGCCACCTCTTCCGGTGGTGGAAGGCAGAGAAACTTCCAGCAACCTTAGGACAATAACACGGGAGGATATCTCACACATAAATCTGATACAACTGTACCCATGGGAAGCGACACGACCATGGAAGGGGAAATTACTCTTGGACCGAAACAGATGAACGTATGGCAAACGGAGAATCTTCAACAGGTTTTAGCACCAAACTCCATCCCAAAGAGAATTCTACATTGGTAAGGGAGAACCTGACACGGAAGAGGGAATGATAGACAGAGCCATAGCAATGGGGAATTCCAAAAGCGACCCGAAAGCACCCAAAGAGCATAACGTTGACTTCAACATGGAGGATCTCAAAGAATTTTATGCCCCTTATAAATGAGCATTAATTAACAAACTCTTAGGCTAAAACATTGGATACGTTGCGTTGAGAAACAAATACGCACACTTTGGCAAATAAAGTGTTGGATAAATGGATTTTTACAAAGTGGGGTTTCCACCACTTTTGTGTACGAAATTCGAACATTGTAAGTATAAGGAATACTAAATATTATTGGATAGTTTTAATTTACGTTCCAAGTAGATGAGTTTAGCATTTCGAATTTCTCAAATCGGACTCGTAACGAATGAGAAATTAAGTGCTAAAGTGAGATGTTTGAACTTGTGTATCTCACATTGGATATAAACCATAATTTAATTGGGTTTATAAGTCTTTGTCTTAAGGTAAAGGGTTTGCCCTTGGGTCATCCACTTTAGACCTTTGTATGAAAGAAGGAGGAGCTATGCAATTGGGCTTTGGCACAATTTCTTAACACTTCACTCGGGCGGTCCGGTGGACCGGACCACTGGCTCGGGTCGGGGCCAGGGCCCAGTCGAAGTCCTGGCTCGGGCTTGGGCCGGGTCGTGGGTCATGGATCGTGGGACTGGGCCTGAGGCTTGTGGCTTGAGGCTTGATGTGTGCATAGTGTGGGCTTGGGCTTCCCAATTAATCTTTTAGACAAAGTTTAATGGGGTCTCTCCAGAAAATCCAATAAAGAGAAATCTGATTTTATTAAAATCAATTTGAATTAAAAATTGTTGGCCACATTGTTTTAATTCGAATTTTTAATTTAGCCTTCTAGAAGGACCATTGACTGCAGTCAACAGTTCAACAGTCACATTTTCTATAACAGCTGAATCTGTTTTGCTGTTACAGATTTTGTTAATGGTAGAATTAAATTTAGGTTTTAATTCTATCGCATTTCTGCAGCTATGAAAGGGCTCCTCCAGCTTCATATTTTCCACACCAACACAAACACATTCTCTCAAGTGTTCTTGTGTT
Organism: Buddleja alternifolia; assembly: GCA_019426215.1. Classification (NCBI taxonomy): domain Eukaryota; kingdom Viridiplantae; phylum Streptophyta; class Magnoliopsida; order Lamiales; family Scrophulariaceae; genus Buddleja; species Buddleja alternifolia. Next base: position 12,014,626 of record CM033391.1, on the reverse strand, counting down.
CTTCATATCTTCATCCTCTCTGCAGCAGAAAATAAAAGTTCGTTGTTTTCTAAAATTGAAGTGGTTCAATCTTCAAAAAGTTTTCGTTTTATCTTGGGACACGTTTTGTCAAAGCCGGTACCATCTATAGTCGGGGCCATAGTTGTTAATGGCAAGCCATGGCACTCGCCATGGCGCTTGGCGATCGTGGCACCCCCTTAGCACCTCAAACCATGGCGTGGCGCCCCTCTTCCCTTTGGCGTACGCCATGGGCGCCATCAGCGCCACGAAGGCGCTCGCCTTTACCACCATTTTGAAGAAATTAAAATGGTGTGAAATTTGGTCAAAGTTGGGATAAATTAGTTCAACCCAAAATTACCCAACATAATTTTAAAACCCTAGTCCTCTCTCTCACCTCTCTCATCTCAAATAGCATCTCCATTTGCTCTCTCTGTCGCACGACTTCCTCTATTCTCACCGACCGGAGCTTTAGCCGTTGCCTTCGCCGTTCGTCGCGTCGGCAGTCAACAGCTATAGCAGTGAGTTTTTTTTTTTTCTTTTTTTCCACTTTTTAGTTATTATTTGTTATTTTATTATATAGTATATATAACTATATATAATATGTGTAGTGTGGGTTTATTGTGAAAACTTGAAAGAATATAAAATGGGTAAGGGGCTAAGCTTACTGCCTAAGGCTGCAGGTTTCTTTATTTTTATTTCTTTTTTCCCCCCATATTTTAGTTATTATTTGTTATTTTTATCTATAGTTATACGGTATATCATATGTTTAAGTGTGTTTGATGTTGAAATTATGAAAGTTGAATTATTTTTTTTGGTAAGTCACTACTAAGGCAGTAAGGTTACTGCCTCACATGAGGCATTTCTTTTCCCCTCATGTTTTATCTATTTATTCTATTATTAAATTATCATTATCTATAGTTATATATATATATATATATATATATATAAAATATGTTTAGTGTTTATATTTGTGTTGAAATGTGTATGTCAATGATTGTGTGTTGATATATTGTTGAAAATTGTAGAATGTCAAACTCGAACCGAAAGGATCCAACATGGCAATACGGGGAATTGCCTGATCCTAAAATTACAAACAACATAAAATGCATCTTTTGTCCGATGGTTACAAAGGGAGGAATCACGAGGCTCAAGCAACACTTTGTTGAAGGTTTTAAGAATGTAAACCGATGTGATAAATGTCCGGAGAATGTTTGAGAAGACATAAAAACTCTCATGGAAAAAAAGAAAATGGTAAAAAAGCAAATGAACGCAATGCCTCATTTTGATCAAGTAACTGAAGAACGTTAAATGGAACAACGAAACTGTGATCGTAATAGTAAAGGTAAAAAAGCTTCAAGCTCGTCAGTTTACTCATCATTCCCGCCGCCTAAGCCTAAACCTCCAAGGCAAATCGGTCCTCTTAATATATACTACCGAAAAGATGCGGATGAGATTTGTGATGAGAGAAAGAGGAACAGTGCAGGCGCTTTTCCATATAATGAGAGTAGGAAGATTCTGAGGGATAATGCGGTGCAAAAGTTTGCTAGGTGGATGTATGATAAAGTTCTTCCATTCAATGTTGTAAACGGTGACACCATTGGCCTTGGGTTCAAGCTTTTGGCGAATTTGGACATGATATGACGCCTCCTACATATCATGAGATGAGAGGTTGTTTATTTGAAGAAAGAAATGGAGCACACAAACAACCTCCTAAAATTCCATGTGGAAGAGCAAGCTAAATATGGTTGCACAATTATGGTTGATGACTGGTCGGATAAAAAAAATAGGTCATTGATTAACTTCCTCGTGAATACACCGAGAGGAAGTAGGTTCATTGAATCACTTGGTGTATCGAATAAGTCTCACACGGGTGAGTTTATATTCAGCTTGTTGGATAAAATTGTGCAAAAAGTTGGCGTGAAAGATGTGGTTCAAGTAGTCACATAGCACGTGAAAGATGTGGTTCAAGTAGTCACATAGCGCAAGTTCAAATGTTTTAGCAGGTGAGAAATTATTATAATTTTTTTAAATTAAATAAAGTATTAAATATTAAAGCTTTTTAATTATAAAATATTTTGATAACATTTAATGTAGAATTTTATCTTATTATTTTATTTAACAGGAAAATTGTTGGAGGCTAAATATCCAAACTTGTATTGAACGCCATGTGTCGCTCATTGCTTGGACTTGATGCTCGAAGACATCTTTAAAACTCCTTCATTGAAGAAGACCATTGAGCGAGCAATCCAAGTTAGTGGTTGTATTTACTCTAAACTACAATTGTTGAGTATGATGAGGGAGTTCACCAATGACAAGGAAATGGTTAGGGCGGCGAAGACCCTGTTTGCGATCGCCTTTCTAACTTTGAAGCGGTTTCATGAAGAGAAAACAAACTTGAGAAAAATGTTTACATCTGATGCATTCATCCAAAGCAAGTAGGCAAAAGAAGAAAAGTGTAAGACGGCGGCTAAAGTGATATTGATGCCTTCTTTTTGGAACAATGTTCTTTATGCAACTAAAACTGCCGGTCCATTAGTGAAAGTTCTTAGGTTAGTAGATGGGGAGAAGAAGCCTCCAATGGGATATATATATGAGGAAATGGATAGGGCTACGGAAGCAATAAAGGACTCTTTTCGAGGAAATGAAGAAAGGTATGCCGAGATTTTTAAGATCATTGATAGAAGATGAGAAATCCAGCTCCACCGACCTTTACATGCAGCTGGTTACGTCCTTAACCCAGAGTTATTTTTTGCAAACACAAATGAAGACCAAAAGGGAAAGCTTATGAATGGTTTTTATGCTTATCTCTCGAGATTAGCTCCAGATATTGAGACAGAAGATAAGATTGTCGGGGAGCTATCGATCTACATGAGAGCCGAAGGACTTTTTGGAATACCTACGGCTATTAGACAAAGAACCCTAAAATCACCTGGTAATAAGCATTTTTTATATTTATTTTACAAGTTAAAATGCTTTATTACCTATTTTTGACCGCCTAACATTTGGATTTCCATTTCCTTGTCAAATTTAGCTGATTGGTGGTTCTCTTTTGGAGCAAATTGCCCAAGTATACAAAAGTTTGCCATCAAAGTACTCAGTCTTACTTGTAGCTCGTCTGGATGTGAGCGAAATTAGAGTATATTAGATCTTGTAAGTATAATTTACAATTTTACATATTAAAGTAATTATATATAGAAATTAAAATTTTCTAAACATAAACTTATACAGGTTCATATCAAGAAGAGAAATAAGTTGCTTCACAAAAAGATGAACGCCTTGGTTTTCATCAAATACAATAGAAGTCTAATTCGTCGTTATGATGAGCATAATTTGATTGATCCAATTTTTCTTGACGAGATAGATGATTCGAACGAGTGGTTGGTGGGAGAAATGGAAGAAGATGGGAACAATCTTGTACATGGTGACGAGGATGGTTTAACTTGGAATATGACTTCACAAGCGGCTGGAGTGGATGAAGATGCATATGCTTTTAGATCACGACCTTCAAGAGCTCCACAAGTGTATACAAGAAAAACATTTTCATCAAAAGCATCCTCATCATCAAAGGCATCTTCATCAAAGACAACAAAAAAAACATCTAAGCGCGGCGCATTGCATTTAATTGATGAAGAAGGCAATGATAGGTATGAAGGAGAGAATGATGATATCATTGGTGAGGCCCATGAGGATGAGGATGAGGATGGTGATGGTGACACTGACGGTGACAGTGACGGTGATTGTGATGGTGATGAGGAGGTGGATGAGGAGGAGGAGGATGTCGAGTTAGCAAGTTTAGAATCTTTAGATTTAGATGATTAGAGTATTAATTTAAAATGCTAGACTATTTCTATATTTATTGTGTTTAACTGCTTATGCGTGACATTAGTTTGTTTTATATTTATTTGTCTTTTAAATACTTGTTATTTATATTATGGTTATTATTGTTAAAAAAGTAGCATATTATTTATTTTACTAATATGCATAATTATTATTTTTCTTCAATAAGGCGTGCGCCTCGCCGCGCCGCGCCTTGCGCCATGGGACCCTTGTCGCCACACCGCGTCATTCACCATTAATAACTATGGTCGGGGCAATTTGGTGTTAAGGATAAAATTCATTCTCGCCTCAAAAATTCCTCATCCTTTTGTTGCATATTCAGTTTGTTCGTCAAACTGATCAACAAACTTAACACAAAATTTTCTTGTTGATTCATTTTCTTTGAAATTCTGAAAATGGCTAACCGTGATGATATTGTTGATGCGACTGATACTCTTGACTTCGGCCTTGGTCCTGGAGTAGGCCTTGGTCCTGGAGTAGGCCTTGGTCTCGGCATTGGTTCCGGTTTAGGGCTGGGTCCTGCTTTCGGTTTAGGCTTTGATTCCTGTTGAGGGCTAGGTCCTGGTTCGGGTTCTAGTTTTGGTTCTGGTGGGGGTGCCGAGTTAGGCTTCGATTCAGGGCTAGGTCGTGGTTCAGATTATGGCTCTGGTTCGGTCCCTCCATTTGTTCCAATGGCTAATCCAATTATACCGGCTTAGGCTGAAAGGCCGTTGAAGTCCAGCTCGACTGACTTTAAGAGATGGCAGCAAAAGATGTTGTTCTACCTCACGACACTGAACTTGGTAAGGTTCTTGAGGGAGGATGCTCCCTATGTCTCGAAAGAGTCTACAGATAATCAACTGAGGGCTGCATATGATGCCTGGCATAACAGTGTTTTCCTTTATAGGAATTACATACTTAGCAGATTAGATGATTCTCTGTATAATGTATATATGTCTGTGAAGACTGCAAAAGACCTCTGGGAGGCACTAGACAGGAAGTACAGAACTGAGGATGCCGGATTGAAGAAGTTCATGGTCTCGAAATTTTTAGACTTCAAAATGGTGGACTCTAAGTCCGTAACGAACGAAGTCCAAGAGCTTCAGATAATAACACATGAAGTTCACGCTGAAAATATGGCTCTAAGTGAATCCTTCCAAGTAGCTTCAGTTATAGAGAAGTTATCACCCTCGTGGAAGGATTTCAAGAACTACTTTAAACATAAAAGGAAGGAGATGAGTTTGGAAGACTTGGTTGTCCGACTTAGAATAGAGGAAGACAATCGGGGCTCCGACAAAAAGTCTCATGTACAGGTGATGAATAACATTGCCGAAGTTTCAGAAAGCTCCAACTGGAAGAGAAAATTCCTGGAGAAACCCAAAGGAAATTCCCAGAAAAACAAACTGGGAAAGGGAAGTTGAAACAGGGAGATGGAGGATGTTTCAATTGTGGTCGTCCTGATCACTGGGCTAGAGATTGCAAAGAGCCCAAGAAAAATAAATCTCAATGGCAAGGTTCTGGTCAAAACCATAACAAAGTCAAACAAGTTCAGAACCAGGCTCCGAACCAAGTTCACTTGGCTGTTGATGACGTATAAGGCATCAACAAAATGATAGATGACCTATCTGACAATAGGGTCCCACTAGATTTGTCTGAACTTGGTCTCACCATTGTTGCGTTCGAGATAAACCTAGTGGACAACCCAAGTGAGTGGTTCATCGACACTGGGGCTACCCGCCACATCTGTTCTGATAAAGAGGCGTTCTCATCATACGCTCCATTTGATGGGCGAAGACTGTTTATGAGAAACTCTACCACTTCTCTGGTTTTAGGAATTGATAAGGTGGTGCTAAAGATGACCTCCGGTAAAGAGCTGATTCTGACCAAGGTGCTACATGTTCCTAATATTCGCCAGAATCTGGTGTCAAAATCTGCCCTAGTGAAGAATGGGTTCAAGCTGGTGTTTGAGGCAGATAGGTTTTCTTTTACAAAGCGTGGAATTTATGTAGGAAAAGGTTACCTCGAGCAGGGCCTTTTTAAAATGAATGTAATTTGCGCTGTTGTAACCAAAACTAATGATAATAAAATTATTTCTTCTACTTACTTGCTTGAATATTCTAATTTATGGCATGTTAGACTAAGACATGTGAATTTTAATACTATGCGAAGACTAATAAATTTGAATTTATTACCAACTTTCATAGTTGATACTCAACACAAATGCGAAATATGTGTTTGTTGGTCCCAAGTGGCATACGAAAGGGTCTAGAAGGGGGGGTTGAATAGACCCTGAAGTCTTTTTCGACTTCAAAAGATTTCATACTGAAATTGTTTTTGGACGCTTGAAAAAGTAGACGCTTGAAGAGTCTAACGCTTGACTTAAGCGTTCACTTAAAATATAGGCGCTTTGGTGAAGCGTCTAACGAAGACTGTTTTTATAAAGTTAACTTAGATTTCAAGAATTGAATACTTTAACTGAGTAGGTTTGAGCGTTCACTTCTTTGATCAGTGTTAGCACAGCGGAATGATTTTAGTAGTCTTCTTTTAAAAGCTTTAGCGTCAAAAGAAGTTTCTTAGTGCTTAGCGTTCGATTGTGTTTTACTTAATCAGTTTATGCAATGACATGATAGATAAAAGAATTAACTGAAAAGTAAATGACACAATATTTGTAAGGTTCGTTGGGTGGTGTAATCCCAACTACGTCCTTCTTCTCCTTGAACACTTGGAGTCAATCCACTAAAATGATTCTGAAAGAATCACACAGAATCTTCTACAAATTAGGGAGAGATGGATGTCGATGACTTGAGCTCCTTGATCACACAGATTTCTGCTCCAAATCACTTCAATCCCCTTGCTTCTTTCACCCAGAAATATGGCAAGTATCCAACTTCGACTTCACACAGATCGCGAAGCTTGGATAGGGGTTTTTTCTAAAAAGGTTTTGTTTGATTTTGATGAAGTTCAAACAACTAGAAATATCTCAGTAGTAGTGTAGTTTCTTCGAAAAGAATGTTTGAGATATTGGGTTGACTGTCTCAGGATTGGAAGAAAAGCAAAGAGAATAATTTCTTGAAAGTTTGGCTTTTCTGAGATTGTAAGGAATGAGACTTCAATGCAACAGCAATTCGACTTGATAATTGTTCTCTCTGTGTTTGGCTTGTTGTTGAAGTTCTATTTATAGGCATTCTTGGAAAAAGTGTCCATTTGACACATGCAAGGGCGCGTGTCTCTCACTTCCGCGAGTGAACAACTTTTGTCCTTTTTCCTGAAAATCTGTTGCACAAAAGTTGTTGCTGCAGTCTTTGAATAGTTGAAAGTCCAATAGGGTGGCTTCTCCGTACGTCTGAAAGTGCTTATCACATTTAATGCTCTTATCAGCATTTAATGCATTTGAAATAAATGTCTGTTGGATTTTAATGCTCTGAGAATATTTGCATTAAACTCTTTCCGATCTGACGCTTCAGGAGAATGTTTGTCATTTGATAGACGCTTCATTCATGAGCTGAAAGTTCCATTTAATCTCGAGGACTATTTAATGTTTGGACGTTTGGAGAAGTCTTCAAACTTCATTTAGAAGTGTAGACGCTTGAGGAGTCTTCAGTCTTCGTTACTTGACACCTCACTCAGAACATGTCAGGCGCTTAGAGTAAACTTCTTCAAACTTCATTCACTATTGATTTCTTGGACGCTTGAAGTCTTCAGATTTCGCCGTCTTGATAAGCTCACTCAGAAAGTATCAAACGCTTAATCTAACCGACTTCTTGATCTAAGAATGTCAAAAGTAAAAGATAAAATAGAGCCTATACATTTCTAATGTTCAAACGCTTATACAAGTATCTATGAAATTTAAGCGTACATAACTTTGGGGTCTAACAAAATTCCTAATTGTCATCATCAAAATCTTAACATGAAATTTCCTATCAGTGTTGAAGTGAAACTAGTCAAACAACCATTTCCCTCCGTGGAAAGGAACTCCGCACCTCTAGAACTTATTCACAGTGATATCTGTGACTTAAAGTTTGTGCAAACTAGAGGTGGGAAAAAGTATTTCATTACATTCATAGATGATTGCACAAAATATTGTTATGTGTATTTACTAAAAAGTAAAAACGAAGCGCTTGAAGCGTTTACACATTACAAACCTGAAGTTGAGAATCAACTTGGGAAAAGGATAAAAGTTATCCGAAGTGATAGAGGTGGAGAATATGCTCCGCCTTTTAATGAATTCTGTACCAACTCTGGAATTATTCATCAAACGACGGCACCATATTCACCTCAATCAAATGGTGTAGCTGAACGCAAAAATCGCACTCTCAAAGAAATGATGAATGCGATGTTGATAAATTTTGGATTACCTCAGAATTTGTGGGGGAGGCGATCCTCTTCGTCAATTATATACTTAATAAAATTCCCCACAAAAGTAGGAGTGAGGCTCCGTACTAACTCTGGAAAGGTCACAAACCTTCATACAAGTACCTCAAAGTGTGGGGGTGTTTGGCTAAGGTAGAAGTACCCAAACCCAAACAAGTTAAGATAGGGCCTAAAACTATTGATTGCATATTCATTGGTTATGCACTTAATAGTAGCGCCAATCGATTTCTGGTACATAAATCTGAAATTCTAAGATTCATGAAAGTACTATCATGAAATCTATAAATGCTCCATTCTTTGAGGATATCTTTCCAAATAAAAAAAAACTAAACAAGGTCCTCTTAAAAGAACACATGAAACGTCTATGAATAGTTCTAATCCCGAGGATGAAGAACCATGGCATGGCAAAAGGGCAAAAGTTCCTAAAACGTTTGGTCCCGACTTTGTATCTTATATATTAGAAGGTGAGCCAACGACGACTAAGGAATCAATGTCCAGTCCAGATACTCAACTCTGGAAAGAGGCTATCAAAAGTGAAATTGAGTCTATTATGCACAACCATGCCTGGGAGTTGGTTGATCTTCTAAAGGGAAGTAAGGCTTTAGGCTGTAAATAGATTCTGAAAAGAAAGTATAAGACTGATGGATCTATTGATAAGTATAAGACCCGTTTGGTAGTCAAAGGATACCGACAAACGGAAGGTCTTGATTTCTTTGATACTTAGTCTCTGATAACGAGAATAACATCTATAAGATTATTCATCGCTATTGCGGCGCTGCATAACCTTAAGATACATCAAATAGATGTTAAGACTGCATTTCTGAAAGGAAAATTAGAGGAAGAAATATATATGGAACAACCCGAGGGGTATGTTTCTCCTGGACAGAAGAAAAAGGTATGTAAACTTGTAAAGTCCTTGTACGGACTTAAACAAACGCCAAAACAATGTCATGAAAAATTTGATAACACTATGTTGTCAAATGGTTTCAAGATAAACGAGTGTGACAAATGCGTGTATGTTAACGCATATGTTGTCGTGTGTCTCTATGTCGATGATATGTTGATTATGGGTAGTAATCATGAAATTATCATGAATACTAAAGGAATGTTAAAGAAGAACTTTGACATGAAAGATATGGAATTGGCAGATATCATAATTGGGATTAAAATCTTGAGGACATCTAAAGGACTCATACTGTTGCAGTCTCATTATGTTGAGACAATTCTGGAAAAATTCCTTCCTAGCAACAGTACGATTGTTAAAATGCCAGTAGACATGGGCGTTCATTTACGCAAGAACTATGGCGAACTCGTATCGCAGTTAGAGTATGCTAGGGTCATTGGAAGTTTAATGTATATCATGAACTGTACCTGCCCCGATATAGCTTGCTCTATGAGCAAGTTGAGTAGGTTCATGAGTAATCCTAGTTTAGACCATTAGAAGGCCTTAACTAGAGTACTTAAGTACTTAAAGCACAGAAAGAGCTTTGGATTACACCACTCAAGATATCCAGCTGTAATAGAAAGACATAGCGATGCTAATTGGATATCAGACATAAATGACTCTAAGTCCACGAGTGGGTACATTTTTACCGTTAGTGGTGGAGCAGTGTCATGGAAATCATCTAAGCAAACATGCATAGCCCGATTCACAATGGAATCAGAATTCATAGCTTTAGACAAAGCTAGTGAAGAAGCTGAGCGGCTACGAAATTTCTTAGAAGATGTTCCCTGTTGGGAAAAACCAGTGCCCTATATCTTAATTCATTGCGACGGTCAGGCGGCAATTCGTAGGGCCCAAAATAATATGTACAATGGTAAGTCTAGACATATTCTTCGCAGATACAATACCATTAAACAGTTGATCTCTAACGGAATAATGTCCATTGATTATGTGAAATCAAAGGAGAATATTGCAGATCCTTTGACGAAAGAATTGCCTAGAGATAAAATAGAATACCTATCAAGAGGAATGGGTCTAAAGTCTACAAATTAAGAATGAACACAGCGGTAACCCAACCATGTTGATTGGAGATCCCAAGATCTTGGTTCAATGGGACAACTGAGTTGTGAACATACAGTGAGGCACTTAAGAGTGTAATTAATAAACTCTAAACTCATTGCCCATGATAAAGAAGTGCAACCTGTAAGTTGTAGCAAGAGGTTAAGCTGGGCTTTTTAATGATTCCTACACTGTTTAAATGAAGTGGAGTATGGCAGGATACTCTTAATTAGGAAGTCACCTATGTAGGTGTGATGTGTAGGCCGCCTCAACATTGAGTAAAATGTAAACACTTTTGAAACCAAGAGGGAGTGCCACGGCCAAAATGGACCCAACTGTGAGAATTGAAAACTGCTGAAAGTTTATTATGTGAATATCGTTGTTTTTGTTTACACGAACGGCTGACGAATTCAAGACATCACATTCATTGGGTAGCTTAGTAAATCCGATGATATTTCACTAGGCAAGGTTCAAAGCCAAAAGCTATCTCTTCTGATGTGATAAACTTTCAATCGAAATCTCAAGATCATCCATTGCATTAATTTCATTCGTGCGGAGGATTGTTAGATAAATGGGTTCTTACAAAGTGACCCACCACTTTTGTGTACAAAATTCGAACACAGTAAGTATCCAGAATACTAAATATTATTGGAAAATCTTAATCTATGTTCCGAGTATATGAATTTAGCAATTTCTCAAATCGGACTTGTAACGAATGAGAAATTAAGTGCTAAAGTGATGTATTTGAACTTGTGTATCCCACATTGGATATAAACCATAATTTAATTGGGTTTATAAATCCTTGCCTTAAGGTAAAGGGTTGGCCCTTAGGTCATCCACTTTGGGTCTTTGTGTAAATTGGGGGAGAGGAGCTATGCAATTGGGCTTTGGCACAATTTCTTAGCTCTTCACTCGGGCGGTCCGGTGGACCGAACCGGGCCTCAGACCATGGGCTCGGGCTCGGGCTCGGGCTCAAGCCGGGGACGGGTCTGGGCTCAGGCTCAGGCCGAGCCGTGGGCTGGGGACTACGGCTTGGGCTTGTGGCTTGAGGCTTGATGTGTATATAGTGTGGGCTTGGGATTCACAATTAATCTTTTTAGACAAAGTTTAATTGAGCCTCTTTAGAAAATCCAACAAAGAGAAATCTGATTTTATTAAAATCAATTTGAATTAAAAATTGCTGGCCACATTATTTTAATTCAAATTTTTTATTTAGCCTTTTAGAAGGACCATTGACTACATCAACAGTCCAACAGTCACATTTTCTATCACAGCTGAATTTGTTTTGCTATTACAGATTTTGTTAATGACAGAATTAGATTTTGGTTTTAATCCTATCTCATTTTTGCAGCTATAAAATGGGCTCCTCCAGCTTCGTATTTTTCACACCAACACAAACACATTCTCTCAAGTGTTCTTGTGTTCTTCATATCTTCATCCTCTCTCGAGTTTTTCAGCAGAAAATAAAAGTTCGTGTTTTTTGAAATTGAAGTGGTTTAATCTTCAGAAAGTTTTCATTGTATCTTGGGACACGTTTTGTCAAAACCGGTACCACCTATAGCCAGGGCAATTTCGTGTTAAGGATAGAGTTCATTCTCGGCTCGAAAATTCCTCATCCTTTCGTTGCATTTTTATTTTGTTCGTGAAATTGATCAACATAAAGGACGAAATCGAACCGGAGGATGTAGGTAACATATTCTACATGGTACGATTCTACACGAAAAATAATTATGATTGTGTCCATAGCGAGGGACCCTAGGTTATCCTTAGCGAGGGACCCTAGGTTATTGTGGGACACTATCTCATGCAGTGACTGCATCAATCAATACTACAATGGCATGGATCTGATTCCCCAGCTTGCCAATTGAATTCTTTAACCACAAAGCTTTAGCTAGGATGGGAGCGATGGTTGGTAAAGTAATAAAAATTGATAGACTCACACAAGAAACACAAAGAGAAAGATTCGCAAAAGTTTGTGTAGAAATTAATTTAGACAAACCGCTAATCCCGAATCCCAATTATCTATGTGAACAATTATCCTCAAATGGTGGAGTACGAGGAGCTACATTTTATTTGCTTCACATATGGATCCTATGGACATAGGAAAGAAACATGTGACAGAAACACCAAGACTAACACAATGATGTCACAACAACAGACTTCCACCACTTCCCACAAATGGTGACGAAATAGAATTTGGCATTCGACGCAGTGGAGCCTTCTTCATTGGAAAAGTTTGGTTCATAGATGATTGCTCAATCTTGACCCAGATGACATACACGCACGATGGACACGGGAAAGGTGAACCCACAAAGGAAAGGAATCAGACAAATATGGGAAGAAATCAATCTACTCCCAAAATAGATACTAGAATTGGGGACCAAGAATCTACTAATCCGAGCAAATCGCATGACTCACCAAGGAAACAAATCCTCAGCAATTAACAGTAAAAAATGAGAAAATGGAAAATATAAGTCCAAAAAAAAATTTGAAAGGAAAGGAAAAAATGGGGTCAAGATTTAACATTTTACACGAGTTGAAGATGGATGAAGACATTGACAAGAATAATTCGAATAAAGCTAACGGACCAGCTCAAGGGGTTCTAATACTGACCCATCCACTGTGGCCGACGCCCAGCAAGAGCGATCAATTTTTTAGAATAGTCCCCTATCCCAAGCGACCTTTCAAAGTCCAGGAAGATTCTCTACCCACTTTAACTACGGGCCAAAACTACCCAATTGTGAATAACTCGATCCACAACCCCTCCTTAGGAAAAGCTGGGCCACAACATAAAATGCAGCCCATTACGATAAAAAAAATCCTAATTTAAGAAAAAAAAAGCTTCTAAACCAAAATCCACACACCTCACCACTCATATTTTTGACGCAATTCAACAAGTAATTACGTGGACCTGGATCCCTCTAACCCTCAAAATCATTTCTAAGACTATGGCGAACCATCTTAAACCCTTAATGAACACTCTCATACCTCAAACTCAAAGTGGTTTTATCAAAGGGCGACAAACAGTGGATAACATGATTGTCACCCTAGAGGTAATGCATACTTTGAGTTCTCTCATAGGTAAGAAAGGGAATTTTATTGCTAAGATTGATTTTGAGAAAGCGTGCGATAGGATTGATAAGTGCAATATTTATATATTTTATTACCTCTATCTTTAGCATTTTATTGTGATTATATGGCCATTGGAACTGATTTTATCTCATTGTGTGATTTGGGCAAGAGTTGAAGTGCAAAATATCAATTTCAATCAAAATAACAGATTTGGCGATGTTTCGGAAATATTAATATATCTAGAGATGCAGACATTAGTTTCTATTGAATTTTATCTAGTTGGCAAGCTAAGACAAAGGCCTATATTTCTTATGAAGAAGTCCAGACCCAGTTCGGAAGTTAAAGGGCTCGAAAGTGTTGAAGAATTTAATGAAGATTTCTGTTCTGGACTGGACTGGACTGGAATGCGCAGCTTTGGTGAAAAATTCATAACTAGAGTTATGTGTCTTGGATTCAGTCAAGGCCAGTTGGAAATGAAAGCTAACACATAAAGCTACAAATGTCTAGAAGGAGTCAAAGTCAGATTCGATGAATTAGAGGTGACAAATCAGAATGTAAAGGGAAGAATATATTCTCCATGCTTTGATGTTAAAGAGAAGAATATATTCTCCATGCTTTGATGTTAAAGGAAAGAATATATTCTCCATGCTTTGATGTTAAAGGGAAGAATATATTCTTCATGTCTTGATAAAGGAAGAGGGAATATATTCTCTCTATAATTATGTCATCTTTTCATTGCCTATATATATGTCTTGCAAGAGTTGAAGAAGAACAACAAAAACAAGAAGAAAACAAAGAGAAGAGAGTTAGAAAAATAGTATTTTCAAGTTTTATGCTTACAATTATAAGTAGCTAAGTTTTTATTTCGATTCAAGGGAGTTCATTTTGATTCACATGTTGTGAGACACGGAGCTTCATCTATCTATCTACGGTTTGATTATCTTTTGTTTCTTATTCTTAATGTTCATGCTTGTTTAGATAATAATCTAAGGTGCACATTAGTTGATTATCTATTACAATCTATTGTAACAAATCTTCATAATCCGTAATTGTTATGTTGATTTGTGCATGTAGCAATTAGGTTTTCATGATTAGGATCCCAATTTTCGTTGATAACCTAAGGGAAACATTAGAGTAAATTAAATAGTTGGCGCTTGCTTAAACTATTGTTTATCCTTAGTCGCTTCTAATTCGTTATGCTATTATAACATGATTATTGCTTATTATTGCTTGATTAGGATTGATAAGTCAGTTGTAATAAGAATTTAACGGGTGCTGGGCTTTGGTTAATGATATACGGAAGTTAATAGGGATATAAATAGCTGGTTATTTATGTTCTTGGCTAAGTAATCAAAGAATAGATAGTATTTAGGTGTCTATGATCAACTTGAATTGAAGAACGAACTATCCTTGAATCGATGCTTTACATTTATTGAACTTCCTATTTAATTCCTGTCATTATTAATTCATCAAACAAGCCTTCCATTGAAATTATTTTGATCAACCAATCTCTAGGATTCGACCTGGACTTACGAGTACTACAAATCTTGTGAGAACAGTAATTATATTTTTTGTGCATTCGACACGTACCAAATTTTGGCGCCGTTGCCGGGGATTGGTTTTCGGTCAAAATCTTATTTTATTTTAATTATTATTGTAATATATATAGGCTGTTAGGTTTATATTTCTTAGTTTTAAGTTTATTGACTAGTTTGTGCATTGAAAAAAAAAAACACTGTTTTTCGAATTCGGCCACGAACTCTATATCAATCTTGAAGGAAACATCGTTTTAAAAACAACTCAGCATACTTTAGTATGCTGAGCACCACGCTCGCGGGCCCAAATTCCATCGTTTACTAGTGTTTTTTTGCGTTTTTGTGTTTTCAGTCGGTTTTTAAGTTTTATTTTTATTTATTTTCGATATTTCTATACTTTACCTTGTTAGTTTTGTGTTTTATGACCTCTAAGAGCCAGGAAATTGATCCAGAGATTGAAAGAACGTTCCACAGATTAAGAAGAGAGGCTAAACGGGCAATTGAAGAGCAAAACTCAATACCTGAAGAGTCAATCCCTTCTCCAAAGGGAAGCACCGAATCTCTGCACCTGTTTTCAAGTGATTCAGACGAAGCGGAAGTCATGGCAGCCAACAATAGGACTCTAAGGAGTTGGCTGCTCCAAATTTTAATCAACAACCTTTATGCATTGAATACGCTACTTTAGATGTTGCTTTTGAATTGAAATCTGGATTGATTCACTTATTACCTAAATTTCGTGGTCTTGCAGGAGAGGATCCAAATAAACATCTGAAGGGAGTTCATGTTGTTTGTTCAAGCATGAGACCAACTGGAGTGTCCGAGGAGCAGATTAAATTGAGAGCTTTTCCATTCTCCTTAGCTGATGATGCAAAGGATTGGCTCTATTATTTACCGTCGGGGACGATAACAACATGGAATGAAGTGAAGAGGCTGTTTGGAAAAGTACTTCCAGCTTCAAGGGCTGCCAACATAAGGAAAGAAATTTGTGGCATAAGGCAGTACAATGAAGAGTCATTATACGAATACTGGGAGCGTTTTAAGAAGTTGTGTGCAAGCTGCCCCCACCACCAAATAAGTGAGCAATTGTTAATTCAATATTTTTATGAAGGTTTATTGTATATGGACACGAACATGATTGATGCAGCGAGTGGAGGAGCGTTAGTAGATAAAACCCCCACCGCTGCTAGGACTTTAATTTCCAACATGGCAGCAAATTCACAACAATTTGGCATGAGGTTAGATCATACACCTAAAAAAGTCAACGAGGTAAGTACATCTAATCTTGAGCATCAAATTTTTGAGTTAACTTCATTAGTTCGTCAGATGGCCGTAGGAAATTTGCAAGTAGCGAAGGTATGTCGTATTTGTTCAGTTACAGGACACCCCCACTAATGCGTGTCCTACATTGCAAGAAGAAACGAACCAGCAAGCCAATGCCATTGGAGGATTCCCAGGTCAGCAACAAAGAAAGTACGATCCTTATTCCAGTTCATACAATCCAGGCTGGTGAGATCACCCCAATCTCAGTTATGGAAATCAAGTTGGACAAAATCGTTATCAAAATTTTTTCCAGCCTCGACAACAACATCAAACGAATCAATCTTTGAATTCAGGTATGGCTTTAGATGAAATTGTTAAAGCTCTCGCTAACAATACCCAACAATTTCAACAGGAAACAAGAAACAACATCCAAAATTTACAGAAACAGATAAGTCAGTTAGCAACTTCGATGAGCAAGATGAAAGCTCAAGGTTCGAGCAAATTACCCTCCCAAACAATCATAAATCCTAGAGAGAACGCCAGTGTAGTAACTTTGCGGAGTGGAAAAGAAATTCAGAGCCCAAATCAAAGTGTTCCGGAAGAAGAAAAACCCACAGAAGCTAAAATTAGTCTCGAAGCTCCTAAGGTAAGTTTTCCTTCAAACATGCATAATTCCACTAACACTGTTCCTGTTTCCATCCCCTTTCCAAGCAGGTTAAGTAAATCCAAGAAACAAAATGAAGAGAAGGAGATATTGGAGACATTCAGGAAGGTAGCAGTAAACATTCCACTGCTTGATGCTATTAGTCAGATTCCGAGATCTGCAAAATTCCTTAAGGAACTATGCACCACGAAGAGGAAGCTACGAGGAGACGAGAAGATTAAGGTGGATGAAAATGTGTCTGCAATAATCCAGCGAAAACTGCCGCCTAAGTGTAAGGATCTAGGTACGTTTACTATCCCTTGTGTGATTGGTAATAATAGATTTGAACGTGCCATGTTAGATTTAGGTGCATCAATTAACGTCATGCCTCATTCAATTTAGCATGCATCTCTAATTTGGGTCCCTTGAAACAAAATGGTGTTATTATACAATTGGCGGATCGATCTAATGCATACCCCAAGGGGGTGCTTGAGGATGTGTTAGTCCAGGTGAATGAATTCATCTTTCCAGCTGATTTTGTACGTTCTGATATGGAAGATAATGGATCCCCAAATCCAGCCCCGATCCTCCTAGGACGCCCCTTCCTCAAAACAGCAAGAACAAAATGATGCTCATGATGGCACTTTGTCAATGGAGTTCGATGGGCAGATTGTCAAATTTAGCATATTCGAATCCATGAGGTATCCCCCTGATGTGAATTCAGTTTATTCTATTGATATTATTGATGTGTTAGCCCAGGAGGTTTTTGAGAAAAATCAAGTGGATGCATTGGAAGTAGTACTCAGTCATGGTTTATGGCAATTCGAGGAACATCTGAATTTTAGTGATGAAGTTGAAGAGATGATTATGGCTTTGCAGTCCTTACCACCAGCCCCTAGCAGGTATAATGTGTCAAAAATTGAATTAATTATCATTTATCACACAAATTGCTGCCATCTGTGTTGCAGGCACCGAATTTAGAACTTAAGCCCTTACCCGACCATCTGAGTATGCGTACTTAGGGGAGACTGAGACCTTGCCAGTAATAATTGCAAAGAATCTGACTATGGTGCAAGAGGAAAGACTTGTTAGAATACTTCGAGATCATAAGACAGCAATTGGATGGACTATAGCAGACATCAAGGGAATTAGTCCTTCCATGTGCATGCACCAGATTTTGTTAGAGGATGACTCAAAACCAAGCAGAGAGGCTCAAAGGAGGTTGAATCCATTGATGATGGATGTAGTAAAGAAAGAAATCCTGAAGTTGTTGGATGTAGGAGTTATTTACCCAATTTCAGACAGCAAGTGGGTCAGTCCTGTTCAGGTTGTACCAAAAAAATCTGGAGTGACGGTAGTGCAGAACCAGAATAATGAGCTAGTTCCTACGAGGAATTAAAATGGGTGGCGTGTTTGCATTGATTACCGCAAGCTGAATGCAGCAACGAGAAAGGACCATTTTCATTTACCTTTTATTGATCAAATGTTTGAACGATTAGCCGGTAAATCTCATTATTGTTTTCTTGATGGCTACTTAGGTTATAACCAGATTGTGATTGCTCCTGAAGACCAAGAGAAAACCACATTCACATGTCCGTTTGGAACATTTGCTTATCGGAGGATGCCGTTTGGACTTTGCAATGCACCAGCCACTTTTCAGCGCTGCATGATAAGTATTTTCTCCGATTTAATCGAAAAGTACATTGAAGTTTTTATGGACGATTTTACTGTGCATGGGGATTCATTTGATTCTTGTCTTGAAAATTTATCTCGTGTGCTTGATCGTTGCATTGACACAAACCTTGTTTTGAATTTTGAAAAATGTCATTTTATGGTAGAACAAGGGATTGTATTAGGACATGTTATTTCATGTAGGTGTATTGAGGTAGATAAAGCTAAGGTAGATTTAATTGTGAACTTACCCTACCCCACATGTGTGAGGGATGTGCGATCTTTCCTTGGCCATGCAGGTTTTTATCGTAGATTCATCAAGGATTTTTCGAAGATTGCATTGCCTCTATCCAAGTTGCTACAACAAGATGTGATTTTCGAATTCACCCAAGACTGCAAGGATGCTTTTGATAAACTGAAATCAGCGTTAACCACTGCACCTTTGATGCAGCCACCAGATTGGTCTCTTCCATTCGAAATAATGTGTGATGCGAGTAATTATGCAATGTGAGCAGTTTTAGGACAACGAGTTGGCAAACAACCTCATGTGATCCATTATGCTTCCCGGACCCTTAACGCGGCTCAGTGCAATTATTCAACTACTGAAAAAGAACTTTTGTCTATTGTTTTTGCTTTAGATAAATTTTGTTCTTATCTACTTAGATCTAAAGTGATTGTATTTTCTGATCATGCAGCTTTAAGACATCTTTTGGCGAAGAAAGAATCAAAACCGAGGTTAATGAGATGGATTCTTCTTCTTCAAGAATTTGATTTGGAGATTAAAGATAAAAAGGGGGCAGAAAATTTGGTGGCAGATCATTTGAGTCGATTAGTGCGGAAAGAAAATCTGGTGCCACTACAAGAATTCTTTCCGGATGAGCAATTGTTTGCTCTGCAAGGTATGGTTCCTTGGTATGCTGATTTAGTGAATTATTTAGTTTCTAGAACTTTACCTGGTGATTTGAGTAGAGCTAAGAAGATAAAATTAAGAGTGAGGCAAAATATTATGTGTGGGATGATCCATACTTGTGGAAGTTTTGTTCCGATCAAATTATTAGGAGATGTGTGCCTGATTTTGAATTAGAGTCTGTCTTGAATTTTGTCATGCTTATGCGTGTGGTGGTCATTTTGGACCTAAGAGAACTGCTAGAAAAGTGTTATATAGTGGTTTTTATTGGCCTACTTTATTCCGTGATGCTTATGTCATGTGTAAAAATTGTGAACAATGTCAAAGGACTGGGAATTTAAGTCATAGGAATGAAATGCTTCAAACGCCCATACTTGTTTGTGAGATTTTTGATATATGGGGTATTGATTTTATGGGACCTTTTCCTTCCTCCTTTGGTTTTGTTTATATCTTACTTGCGGTTGATTATGTTTCGAAGTGGGTGGAAGCTAAAGTCACCCAAACTGACGATTCTAAAGCTGTTGTAGGTTTTCTCAAGTCTAACATTTTTAGTGGGTTTGGCATACTAAAAGCATTGATAAGTGATCAGGGGTCCCATTTTTGTAACCGAGCTGTGGACACTTTGCTAAAAAAATATGAGATGTTTCATAAGACATCCACACCTTATCACCCTCAGACAAATGGGCAAACCAAGGTGTCCAATCGAGAAGTCAAGTCCGTCTTGGAAAAAACTGTAAATCCTAATCGAAAAGATTGGAGTCTTCGACTTGAAGATGCATTATGGGCGTACCGGACAGCCTATAAAACACCTATTGGGATGTCTCCATATAGGTTAGTCTTTGGTAAATCGTGTCATCTTCCGGTGGAATTGGAACACAAAGCGTTTTGGGCTGTAAAGAGTTGCAATTTAGATAGAGATCAAACTGGTATACATAGGAAGTTGCAACTACAAGAGTTAGAGGAGATTCGCCTTGATGCTTATGAGAATTCCCGAATTTACAAGGAGAAGACCAAGGGGTTTCATGACAAGATGATCTCTAGGAAGGAATTTGTGATTGGACAAAAAGTGTTGCTTTACAACTCAAGACTCAAATTAATGCCTGGTAAGTTACGTTCTCGTTGGGTTGGACCTTTTGTTGTGATTAATGTATTTTCTTATGGTGCAGTAGAGATTCAAAGCTTAGAAACTAACAAGTTGTTCAAGGTAAATGGACATAGACTTAAACCTTTCTATGAAGGTTTCCAAGAGCATACAGTTGAAGAAATTTCATTGATCAATCCAACTTACTTGGATTAAAAGGCTGCAAAGTCAAGCCAACGACTTTAAAAAAAGGCGCTGCTTGGGAGGCAACCCAAGAGTGGCTGAACGACCACCATCAGATTTGCTTTCTTTTTCCCTATCTTTTTTAATTTTGTTTGTTCATTTTTTTAATTTATTTATTTTCATTCTGTGTTGCATTGAGGACAATGCAGATTTTAAGTGTGGGGGAAATGGTTAGTTATTTGTTTTATGAGTTAAAAAAAAAACAAAATTTCTTTATTGTGCAGCCAAGTAAGGTAGTGAAAAATTATTTTCCTTCATCAGTGGTTGATTGAAAAATAAACTAGATTCAATAGAGAAGTTAAGCAGTGTTTAAATTGTTATGATTGTTGAAGTACAGGCTTTTAGAGAAATTCGTGTGAATTCGTAATTTAGCATAACTTTGTATGTGACTTTTGACTTGCTGAAATCCCTTCAAATTCCTCAAGGTTAATCTGGTTGATAGTGACTTAAAATAATAATGGATGAAATTCCTCGGTGTAAAGCTTGAGGCGTAAATTGCATAATGTTGAAGATATAGTATAGCGCCTGGGATTATCTACACTGAAGGGATTAAGCCTGAGGAGTTTTCAAGCTTGGTAACCTAAGACTATCTAGTCTGGGATCTATCGGCCCAAACCTGCTACTGTGTTGGAAATCTAATATGGCTATTCAAAGTATGTCCAGAATGAAATGATCCGCTTGTTGAGTAACCGGGTCCCCTCATGAGTAATGTTTGTATTCGCGTCAAAAGACAAGTGCGTGCTTAATAATAAAATGTTGCTCGTTTTAATTTATTATTTATGATAGAGGAAATATAAAGGGATGATGTTAAGTTAGATGTTGCATTAATAGTATAGCGGTTACGAAATTAAGTGAATTCTTGAGAAGTTTGTGTGAATGCAAGAGTAATGGTGGAGACACGATAGACCTTTCTATCGAATTTTGTTACGAATTGATGTTTGGAAAGAAAATTTCATGAACTTGCTTGTTTGTACATTGAGAGATTGATTTTGTGGGTATATCTTCTGCAAACCCTCACTAGACTAAACTCGTCCACTAGGGGTAACCTAGGGGTTTAAAGACTTGTTGCATATGTTAAATGCAACCGTGTTACCTACGAAAGTGGTTGACTTTAGTTTTAGTTGTTTTTTTTCTAGTTTCTCTTTATCTTTGCCCGAGGACGTGCAAGAGCTAAGTGTGGGGGAATTTGATAAGTGCAATATTTATATATTTTATTACCTCTATCTTTAGCATTTTATTTAATTATATGGCCATTGGAACTGATTTTATCTCATTGTGTGATTTGGGCAAGAGTTGAAGTGCAAAATATCAATTTCAATCAAAATAACAGATTTGGCGATGTTTCAGAAATATTAATATATCTGGAGATGCCGACATTAGTTTCTATTGAATTTTATCTAGTTGGAAAGCTAAGACAAAGGCCTATATTTATTATGAAGAAGTCCAGACCCAGTTCGGAAGTTAAAGGGCTCGAAAGTGTTGAAGAATTTAATGAAAATTTCTGTTCTGGACTGGACTGGAATGCGCAGCTTTGGTGAAAAATTCATAACTAGAGTTATGTGTCTTGGATTCAGTCAAGGCCAGTTGGAAATGAAAGCTAACACATAAAGCTACAAATGTCTAGAAGGAGTCAAAGTCCGATTCGATGAATTAGAGGTGACAAATCAGAATGTAAAGGGAAGAATATATTCTACATGCTTTGATGTTAAAGAGAAGAATATATTCTCCATGCTTTGATGTTAAAGGGAAGAGTATATTCTCCATGCTTTGATGTTAAAGGGAAGAATATATTCTTCATGTCTTGATAAAGGAAGAGGGAATATATTCTCTCTATGATTATGTCATCTTTTCATTGCCTATATATATGTCTTGCAAGAGTTGAAGAAGAACAACAAAAACAAGAAGAAAACAAAGAGAAGAGAGTTAGAAAAATAGTATTTTCAAATTTTATGCTTACAATTATGAGTAGCTAAGTTTTTATTTCGATTCAAGGGAGTTCATTTTGATTCACATGTTGTGAGACACGGAGCTTCATCTATCTATCTACGGTTTGATTATCTTTTGTTTCTTATTCTTAATGTTCATGCTTGTTTAGATAATAATCTAAGGTGCACATTAGTTGATTATCTATTACAATCTATTGCTAACAAATCTTCATAATCCGTAATTGTTATGTTTGATTTGTGCATGTAGCAATTAGGTTTTCATGATTAGGATCCCAATTTTCGTTGATAACCTAAGGGAAACATTAGAGTAAATTAAATAGTTGGCGCTTGCTTAAACTATTGTTTATCCTTAGTCGCTTCTAATTCGTTATGCTATTATTAACATGATTAGGATTGCTTAATACCGAGTCAGTTGATAATAAGAATTTAACCGGGTGTTGGGCTTATAAATAGCTGGTTATTTATGTTCTTGGCTAAGTAATCAAAGAATAGATAGTATTTTAGGTGTCTATGATCAACTTGAATTGAAGAACGAACTATCCTTGAATCGATGTTTTACATTTATTGAACTTCCTATTTAATTCCTGTCATTATTAATTCATCAAACAAACCTCCCCATTGAATATTATTTTGATCAACCAATCTCTAGGGTTCTACCTGGACTTACGAGTACTACAAATTCTTGTGAGAACAGTAATTATATTTTGGTGCATTCGACACGTACCAAGGATCAATTGGCATTTCTTTGAAAATGTGTTAATAGAGGCGAGATTCCCCACGACTTGGATCACCCTTATTATGAAATGTACCTCTTCAGCGAAACTCTCCCTCCTTTGGAATAGAGAGCGAACAGAATGGTTCATTCCATAGAGAGGTTTGAGACAAGGAAATTGTTAGGGATGGTAGCATCGGAGCACGAAGAAATAATCAAAAAATAATAAAAAACCTAAGCCTAAACATGAAGATGACAACACACGAATTTTAACGTGGTTCGGCATAATTTGCCTACATCCATGAACCAACCTAGACTGCATCT
Source organism: Buddleja alternifolia (assembly GCA_019426215.1). Lineage (NCBI taxonomy): Eukaryota > Viridiplantae > Streptophyta > Magnoliopsida > Lamiales > Scrophulariaceae > Buddleja > Buddleja alternifolia. The sequence goes on along the minus strand of CM033391.1, from coordinate 11,991,043 downwards.
CTAAATGAATAAATCAATCAATTACAAAGAGAGTTCTACTATTTATAATAATGGAAAAGTTTAAACTCTTACAAATAAGAAAAGCAATTCTTAACAACTTAGGGAACAATTCCTATCACAATAGGAAACAAACCTAATCAAAATAGGACTCAAATCTACCAAAATCCGCCCAAAACCTCACCAACTTGCACCCCAAGTCTCGGATCAGCACCCAGTAGCCGCGTCTAAAACACCAGTACCCATTGCTAAAATCACTATTGACACTGTGAACTAGTAGCCGCGGCTAAGCTTGCTGGTAGCTGAAGCTATCACACCTGTTTGTAGTCAATCCACTTCATACGACCCTTTTGCGACTCTGGATCTCCTCGACCCATCTCATTTTCACCTTGGCTCTATTTGGCTCCATTTTTTGGCTCCCAATCCTACTTTTGATCCGACTCCACTATATCCCAACAATCTCCCACTTGGAGACTGATTAAAAAACTCGAACTCAACTTGAACTACCACTTCACTTTGTCTAAGTGAAACCTAATCTTGTTGACACATCCCCAAACCTAATGGAGATCAATCCCGAGACCTCTACGTTAATTCATTCATCCTCTAGTGTCACCCACTTGATGAACTCTCTCTGTGAACATCGTTATCTCTCTTTGAACCCTGGCCACTACCCTATTCTTTTGGTGATCAGCCAACTCTTGAAAACCATGGCATATCTATCTCAGTCCAACTGACCCTCGGATATAGGTTACTCCAAAACCCAAGCATGTCACAACCCAAACCGTCTCGGCCAACCAGTCCACTGATATCTTTCCACCAAGTACTTTTTCCAATGGCAATCCCAGATCCCTCACATATCTGCTCTATGCCCCTTCATGAGCTATGTCTAATCCATCCGCCTACTCGGTTTTTCAATGGCCAATTTAGGTCACTGAACAACTACTCGATGCTCCCATTCTACGAGTTACATCACATCCTTCTACCAAAAAACCCTTGACTCTTCAAATCTGCCTACCCGGCTTTGCATCCTGCCTCTATGATTCCTGGCTCCACGTCTGCCCTCCCGGGCGTCGTTTCTCTCTACGTGGATTCGCTTCCACACTTTGCCCACCTCGGTCTCTCGACTACACGGCTCTGCCCTCTCGGCTACAAATTCAGTCACTCTGACCTCTGGCTCGGTGGATTTACTTTCTTAGCACCGTAACTCTGCCAACCTCGGTCTCTATAACTCGTTCATTCTTCTCGAAAACATGATTTGCCCTCCGCCCTCTAGCTTAATGGATCTGCCTATGGCACCACAATTGCTTTCATTGGCTTCATGTTCTACCCACCTAGTAACGCAAATTTGCCTAACTGCTGGCACCATGATTTTCCAACATTTTCTCGTTAACGTTCAACGGGATTACTCTTCTTTGGTTGGCGATCTAACTGAACCCATCCTCCTCTATTAACTTCTTCGACTTCACCATGATCTCAATTCGTGCTCTCTGCAACGAAATCATTGAGCTTGATTACTCTTCCATTTTTTATCATCATTCCCACGACGAAATCTGCTTTTAACCAAAAACGCTTCCCCATTGATCTAGATTTAGGAACTCTTCTAAATCTTCAACCTATGGTTGTGATACCAGTTGTTAAGGATGGTAGTGTCAGAGCACGAAAATTAATCAAGAAGCTAGAAACACCTAATCCTAAACATGAAGATGACGATACGAGCATTTTAACGTGGTTCGGCATAACTTGCCTACATCCACGAGCCAACTTAGACTACATCTTTATTTCTCAATGAGTGAATCAATCAATTACAAGGAGAGTTTTACTATTTATAATAGTGGAGAAGTCTAAACCCTAACAAATAAGGAAAACAATCCTTAACAACTTAGGGAACAATTCCTATCACAATAGGAAACAAACCCAATCAAAATAGGACTCAAATATGTCAAAATTTGCCCAAACTCTCGCCAATTAGCTCCCCAAGTCTCAGATCCGCGCTCAGTAGATGCGGTTAAAACACCAATAGCCATGGCTAAAATCACTATTGACACTTTGAACTGGTAGTCGCGACTATCACACCTGTTCGTAGTTAATCCACTTCATACAACCCTTTTACGACTCTAGATCTCCCCAGCCCATCTCGTCTTCACCTTTTTGGCTCTCAGTCCTACTTTTGATCCGACTCCACTATATCCCAACAGAGATCCCCTCTTTGCTTACCTTTTTGTATTCTGTATGGAGAGATTAGGGACTTTGATCAATGAAGTAGTTAGGGAGGACAAGTGGAAAACGGTCCCCACCGCTCCAAACGAGCACAGAGCTTCACATCTTATGCTTGCAAATGACCTCATCTTGTTTGGTGAAGCTACTCAGACTCAAATCCACACTACCAAGAGGATCCCCGAGAGCTGTTGCAACATGCCTGGCCAGTCGGTGAACCGAGATGAATTCCGTATCTTCTTTTCAGGGAATCTACCGGGACAACAAGCCCACTTACTTGGAAACCAAGCACAACTAAAACTCACTAAAGATCTAGATCGATATCTGGGAGCCCCTCTACATCACACTCGGGTCCCAAAAAAAATTATGTTTCTTGATCGAAAGGGTTCGAATACAATTAGAAGGATGGAAAAAGAAATATCTATCTTTGGCAAGCAGAACTACTTTAATCAAAGTAGTCACGACAAGTATCCCATCTTATTGCATGCAAGTGTCTAAAATCCCCCGAGGCATTTGTGATGCGATTGATAAAGAGAATCGGCACTTCTTATGGGGTGGTAGTGAGGATTGTCGGCGTTTGACCTTTGCACGTGGGACTTAGTTTGTTGAAAAAAAGATCTTGGAGGTTTGGGGATAAAACAGACTAGATCTATGAACATGGCGCTTCGAGGAAAGTTGGCATGGCAACTCATCCCCGATGACATGAAGTTATGGGTTTGGGTTATGCGCCATAAATATGTCTTAAGAGAATGGGAGCGGAGTCGAGGAAATACTTCTCACACGTGGAAGAGTCTTCACTTGACTTTTTTAGTATTAGAAGAAGGCATGACGTGGAAGGTGGGAAATGGTGAGCCAATGCATTTTTGGACTAATTTTTGGTTGGGAGACGAGCTCTTAATCACCTAAATGGGGTGGACATCACGGAGGATATGGGTGAAAGATCTGTTGTTATTGGCAAACCCAAAAAGGCTGGCGGTGGAGCGAATTACCTCATTTTCTCGCTAGTTTGAAATCGGAACTGGATGTTATTAATCTTGATACTCAAGGAATCAGCCCAAATATCCAGGTGTGGCAACACATTGCCAACGGAACATACTCGTGCAAGAGTGCTTATGATCGACTTACTGGATGTACCACTGGCATGGGCGACAAAAGAAAGTGGACAAAACTTTGGCGAGTCGTGGAGCTTATCACTGGAAATATCTTATGTGGCTCCTCAAGCATGGAAAGATTTGTGAGCAAGCGGAGGAAACCAACATTCACGTTGTTCGGGATTGCCCATGGGCTAAGCAGCTCTGGAAGACGCTAGTGGATCCGAAATACCACTCCAAATTCTTCAACCTTAATGCGAGTGACTGGATCAATTGGAATCTCATGACTCCGATCAACAGGTATGATTGGTGTGATTCATAGGATAGTGCTTTTACTAAGATGGTTAATTTAATTTGTGCAGGGTCGTAACGAAACTGTACATAAAGAGGATATCAGCCCGCTCATAATTTCATTCGACGACATTCGCATAAGAGTCAACGAAGCTCGGCATTGATGAGTGAAACCCAGATAAAAATGCGAGAACCGGATGGTAGGCTGGCCAAAGCTAGATATTGGATGCTTTAAGGTGAATGTCGGCGCTGCGGCTCCTCAAAATCAAGCTCACCCTATGACAAAGGCAAGCATTCGAGGCTGTTTTAGAGATAGTCATGGTAAATGGATTCAAGGATTTAGAGGCAGAATGGCTGCCACTTCAATTCTGGATGCCTCAAAGCCAAGCTCACCCTATGACACCGGCAAGCATTGGAGGCTGTATTAAAGATAGTCATGGTAGATGGATTCAAGGATTTAGAGGCAGAATGGGTGCCACTTCAAATTCTGGATGCCGAACTACACGTCATTCACATGGGACTTCAATTAGCTTGGAAGCTTCACTATTGAATCAGATGGTATTGAGAGTGCCACCTTTACGCGCAAGCATTCTGAAACAATCTCTCGAAATTTGCTTGAGAGGCCTTTGGCAAAGCCGGGTCATGCATATATGGTGAGAGATAAACCACTTGGCTGACTTTCTTTCAAAAATGGGGCTTAATCACAACTTCTCGGTCCTTGGGGACCCAGACAATGAGGCTAGTAAAATGCTAGAACTTGATCGAGCTGGCACAAAATGGCCTAGAGTCACGACTATTAACCCAGGTCTGTCGGGTTAAAGTTGTTGGGTAATCCCCTTCTCATGCATGTTAAAAAATATTTAAGGACTAAATTCACCAGACCCTTGTATTATGGGTGTGTATAAATTAGCTCCCTCAACCAAAAAAAAAAAAAAATTCCCTTAAACAATAATAATAGAAACCTGTTTATGTGCTAAATGTTTGAATAGTGCGTACAAGTGCCACGACCAAATTCAACTTAGTAGTGCATACGCTTCAACAAAACCTGTAATTATGCCAAAAGGCAACATATAATCCTAGATTTTAGAAGGCTACTGATATAACGATCCAACAATTAAATATTCGGAGTCTGTTATGCATAATCAAAGGTCAAAGCATATCCCTCGACCAAGGGATTATTTTCCGCAATGAAAAGTGTGCTCCGCAAAATTTTCAAACGAAAATGGCAACAAAGTTGGAAAATCGATACATCAATGTGAAATAAGACAAGAACAAATTGCATCAAATAAATTGAGTTTTTACCACCATCACAAAAAGGAATTTGTTCACACAACTCCTGCATTTGTATCACCTCACTAACATTTCTAACAACTAAGATGTTTGATTGCTCTACAATAACTCAAAACAAGCTTGCAACTTCAACAGCAAACTTCTCTTCTGGTAAAGGAAAAAATGCCAAACTACTTCACCATGCTTAATAGAAGAACCCAAGCACTTTACCACCAACATTTTTCCTTCGAGCTTCTTCATGATCCATGATTCCAGCAGAGGTTGTCAACACAATATAACCAAACTGCAGTAAAAGTGAGATACGATTTTAAAAAATTATCCATTTTTAATCATGCTTCAAAATTGATCAGAAATTTATTCAAGAAACTTCAATCACATAATTCTCACTTCGGACAAAGATTAAGTGTCCATTTCATTGAGGGAACAAACGTTAACCATGATCAAAATCGAATGAATTAAGATTTTAGTTTCTACCTGTCTGGACGGGAGAAGCCTTGCAGTCCAAGGCTCAATTTCCTTAACACCAACATCAAACCGAGGGCTAATAACACCACATTTGTTTAGTCGTCCATTCAATTCAACCACAATCTTTCCAGATCTGTGGTCATCTACGTACTCAAACTCTCCAATGTATCCTGTAAAATCAACATAAAAGGAATCATATAATGCATAATTTAAAAAGAATAAACAAAAACTTGCACCAAGTAAACTAAGGGACAAACCATGCTTTTGCATGACCAGAAGGAACTTGATAACGACTTTCGAGGAGGGCCTGATCATGACTTGTCGCTTCCCCCTCTTTTCTGCATTATACATGCTCTTCAAAGCATCATTCAAAACACTGACTCTCACCATCTTTCAACAAAAGCTGATGGGCAATCACATAAATATTAGAGAGGGTAAAATATTTATATTTTTACACTTTTTCAAACTATTCATAAGGTAAAAGATGCTTAAGGAGGCAATGTATGATCAAAGTGAGTGTATAATATAATATAACAGGTAAACTCACAAAAGTAAGGTACACCCATCAAGCAACAGCAGAACGGTAATGGTCGATGTCTAATAAAACATTTAAAGAAGTCAGACCCACAATATTGTCACAAGATTTATAAGATAAATCCAATATTCAACAGAAGGGTTCCATAAAAACAAGCCCTGAATCCTCACAAAGATTAATCATTTCAAACGCATGTCAACAGTAATGCAAAAAAAATGTTGTACATTAACCGAACCTATGTTGTATGATAATTGCTGATATGCCAGACATCTTGTTATACATTTCAAGACCAACTCACAGTATCTATCAGAATGAAGATTGCTTAAGATCAATAACTGGTAAAATTGCATCTCTACAACACAACGTAAATAGATTTCACAACACCAATAAAGAGCGCCCGTTAATTCTCTCAACTATCGGAAATCAAAGGTATATATACATCATCCGCATGCTTGACAATGTCACGTTTCAGTGCCTTTCAAGGTCAAGCAAATATTTTAACCAAAAATAAATAAATAATCACGCATCCAGACACAAAACAAACATAAAAGGCGCAAAAAGCTTCCAAATTAACCAAAAAACCCATCAAAAAATGAACAAAGCTAAACAGATCTACTGAAACATGTATGATCAAATCGGTGTAATAGAAAATCATTCGAGTGAGATACTTACAGATGGCCGCCACTTCAGTTTTGTGCTCGATTTCTGATTCAGCGACAACTGAGGTAAAGAGTGTAATGAAACATTAGGGTTTCAGCATAGTATATACCCCCTTCGCTGAGGATTTCTTTTCGGTATATTACAGTTCGCCCCTTGTTATTCATTCAAATTACTCTTTGCCTCTCCACCCGAAAAGATATTTAATTCCCTCTACTTATGCTAGTTAAAATAAAAAATGGGCACTGAATATTCTATTCTTACATAATAATTATTTAATTTTTTTGAAAAGTAGGCACTTTGGCAAAAAAACCTATTTCTATTTAAATTTTGAAAATTATATTAAGATTGTTAATAATAATTAATTAAATATTATACAACACAAATGTTAATAATTTATCAAAATATTAATCATTGTCAATTAACAACTCATACAAAATATTTTTTTTCATAACTTAAATGTGAGTACAAACAATATACCTTATAAAATAATATATAAATAAGTTGTATTTTTACTGCCCAATAATTTATTTTTATTAGATTTCACCTATGTGAGTACGAATGGGCGAATCCATCTATTTTCTGTTCTCGTATTTCTTAGCCCTTGTTTTGCCTTAATTTTCAACAAAAACTCATAATATACTGGTACATATTAAATACCGAATTCTTTCCATTTCGTATTTGACTAATTAGGATAGAAGTAAAATTTTCTTAAAAAAAAGGGATAGAAGTAAAATATAACTGTGAGGAAATAATAATTCAGTAATAAAAATGCGCTTACATCTAAGGATTAAATTCACTTAGACCCTTGTACAATGGGGGTGTGTATCAATTAGTTCCCTCTATAAAAAAAAATTCATATACCCCATAAACGATAATAATAGGCCAAAATATCCTTGAGTTCTATTAAATGATAAATTTGCTTTGAACACTCTAATTACAGTCTATATTACTTTGGCCCTATGCTAGTTAATTCAATTAATTTAACCCCTAAGTTTTTTCAATGTTTAGTTAATCTTCAATAGCATAAATTTCAAAATATGATTATAGTAGTAAATAAGACAGATTAAACTTAATTATCCCATGTAAGTCTTTATGACACTACTAAAATACATTTTTGTTACATATTAGACTTTTACTAAACCATTCATTTCATTTTAAAAAATTATTATTAATTCACATTATTCTTTATAATCACGTCTCAATAAAACTAGTTTTTTTTTCAAGTATTGAATTATTAAAAAAGACTGATAAAGTGCTTATATGATTTTTTCATAATATAATACGTACATCTTTTCATACAATATAATTTATATCATTTAGCGATATGTGACTTATCTTTTAGCTCAATATCTCTTTTAAGTGAAAATATTTAAAAATAAAATAAAAAACCCGACTTAGTTGTATTTTTAATTCACATTATTCTATTATTCTTTATTAGAATGATGATGTGTCAATGAAACTAGTTATTTTCTTTTCAAGCATTGTATTATTCAAAAAAAACTGATAAAGTGCTTCTATGAATTTTTCATAATATGACATGTACATCCTTTTTATACATTCAATATAATTTATGTCAGCGATCAATGACTTATCTTTTAGCTATATCTCTTTTAAGTGAAATTGTTTGGAAAAAACAAAAACTCAACTAATTTGAGATTCTTACATTTCTTAATTTTGGATGAAGGGGATACCATGATTAGATAAATAGCCTGAAATTGAATTCAAGACCATCCACATGAAAGTTGAAGTTGATACCACTAGACTAACAAATGTTGTTCTTTTAGCTATAAACAAGTAAGCGGGTGGGGCGATGCTACCCCTTAGGGCATTGCCCTAAGGGACGTGTCACCAATGACAAACTGACATCTGGCATGTCCCACTTTTACCTTTAAACAACAAAAAACTGATTTTTATTATGAATAATTATTTGTGGATGTCTATTCATCTCTCAATTTGTTGGCCACTCAACTTTAATCATTACTTGTGGTGTCTATTCATCTCTCCATTTGTTGGCCACTCAACTTTAATTAATATAGTTTACTCTTATTATAATGTAATAAACCTTTCAGATTCTTGTTTTGTGCCTATAAATAGGCTATACCATTGTATTATAATGATACACACAAGAATATCAATAAAAGAGTTCTCTACTTAATTCTCTCATTTTATTTTCTCAATTTCATAATATTTGAGTTTATTTCATAACACGTTATCAGCACGATCCGTCTCAAGGTGTTAATCATTTTGAAATTTGGCTAAAGATATACATGGGGTACTCAACGTATGATGTAAAATCCATTGAGAGATTTTCGTGAGTTATTATGAGTTTGTAAAGAAAATTGATGGACAAGATTTTTAAAATAAAGCAAGAAGAAAAGGTAAAGAAAAGGTACGTATATTTCAATATTTAACAAAAAATAGAAATATGCAATAATTCTCTTGATGTTTGGAAAGAAGACATATGTATATGTGCATATATTTGATTAGTATTATTCTTTTGACTAATCCTATCATGTTGAAAATATTTTAAGAAGTTGAATGATTGTTATGTTATTCATTTTATACTTTGATAATAGTATTATATTGATGAATCTTGAAAAAAAAAAAACTTGACTTTGTGACTCTTGATATTACGAGGAAAAATTATTTTTCTTGGGCGTTAGATGTTGAAATTTATCTTGATACAAATAACTATACTCCATTCCCTGAAGTGAATGTGTTGAGCAATATATAAATTCATATATGCAAATAACTATACTCCATTCCCTGAAGTGAATGTGTTGAGCAATATATAATTATTTTAATCATGAGTCCCGTCCAACTAGTTCTGCTATATTCCCTGAAGTGAAAATAGCAGCACATAACTATTTTAATCATTAAAGAAATCATGGACGTGGACGTGGTCGTGGATATGATTATGAAAATCGTGGTGGTTATTCAAAGAATACATCTTTCCACCAGAAGTGGAAAAATAATGAAGAGAAACATGAAAGTGGCCAAAATAGCAGATTTGTGAAAAATTTATGCTATCGTTGTGGTAGTAAAGGTCATTGGTCATGTACCTGTCGTACACCAAAACATCTTATTGACCTTTACCAAGAATCGCTGAAAGGTAAAGGAAAGAAGATAGAAACAAATTTTGCTTTTGAAGAAGGTGATTCTGATCATGACCATTTTGATGACACTCATTTAGATGTTGCTGATTTCTTTGATGATCCTAATGAAAAAATTGATCACTTGATGGAGATTGAAGTGTTCGAAAATAAATTTGTTAAATTTTAATTCTAGTACTTTATAAATAAATATTTAAGCATGTTGTTTTCTTTTTAAGAATGAATTTATTCATAAGATTATCGTTTCTTATAGTAAATAATATTGTTTGATATTGATTTATTTCTTTTTATGTTTCAATAAAGAATGAGTGTTTACTCGATCAGCAACAACATCAATAATGAAAATATATGTCTCGCTGATAGTACAACTCACACCATCCTCAAAAATAAAAAATACTTCTCTTATTTAGTAATGCAAGAAGCCAATGTTAGTACTATATCGGGTAGTGCAAAATTAATTGAAGGCTTCGGCAGAGCTAATATATTGTTACCCGGAGGAACACAATTTTATATTGATGAAGCCTTATATTCTACTAAGTCTCAAAGAAATTTACTAAGCTTCAAAGATATCCGCCGAAATGGATATCATATTGAGACAACAAGTGATGGCAATATTGAATATCTTTACATCACTAATACAATATCTAGTAACAAATGTATATTGGAAAAGTTGCCAGTATTGTCTTCCGATTTGTACACTACACGCATATATCTACTATTGAAACACATGTTATCGTAAACCAGAAGTTTACAAATCAAAATAAGTTTGTTATTTGGCATGACCGGTTGGGCCATCCCGGATCAATTATGATGCGAAAGATAATTGAGAATTCATGTGGTCATCCATTGAAGAGCCAGCAGATTCTTCAATCGAATGATTTCTCATGTGCTGCTTGTTCACAAGGAAAGTTGATTATTTGACCATCAACAACAAAAGTAGGAAGTAAATCTCTTACGTTTTTGGAACGTATTCAAGGTGATATTTATGGACCAATACACCCGTTGTGTGGACCATTTAGATATTTTATGGTTTTAATTGACGCATCAACAAGGTGGTCACATGTATCTTTGCTATCAACTCGCAACCTGGCGTTTGCGAGATTGCTTGCTCAATTGATTAGACTACGAGCACATTTTCCTGATTATCCAATTAAGAAGATACGTCTTGATAATGCGGGTGAATTTACTTCTAAAACGTTCAATGACTATTGTATGTCTATTGGAATTGATGTTGAACATCCTGTAGCACATGTTCATACACAAAACGGTCTAGCAGAATCGTTTATTAAGCGTCTGCAGTTAATTGCAAGACCTTTACTTATGAGATCAAAACTTCCTATTTCTTGTTGGGGACATGCTATTTTGCATGCAGCAACACTTATTCGCATAAGGCCAACAAGTTATCATAAGTTCTCCCCATTACACTTGGTTTTTGGTCAGAAACTAAATATTTCCCATCTAAGAATTTTTTTGATGTGCGGTATATGTTCCAATTGCTCCACCACAACGCACTAAGATGGGTCCTCAAAGGAAATTGGGAATATATGTTGGATTCGAGTCTCCATCGATAATAAAGTATCTAGAGCCATTGATTGAAGATTTATTTACGGCTCGATTTGCTGATTGTCATATTGATGAATCAGATTTCCCAACATTAGGGGGAGAAAATAAGCAGCTGGAAAAGAAAATTAGTTGGAATGAATTATCTTTATCTCATCTTGATCCTCGAACAAAACAAAATGAACTGGAAGTTCAAAAGATAATTCACTTGCAAGATTTAGCTAACCAACTGCCAGACGCATTTACTGACCTAAAAAAAAAGTGACTAAGGCACATGTACCAGCTGTTAATGCTCCAGTAAGAATTGTTGTCCCTGAAGGTCAAAGTAATGAGTCTACTGCACGCCTGAAGCGTGGTAGAACTATCGGTTCCAAAGATATTCATCCTCGAAAAAGAAAAGGAGCTAAGAATTAAGATGGTCTAATCGAGGATAAAATAACTCCAGAAGAGTCCCCAGTCATAACTAATATTTTGGTTCCAGAAGAACCTCAGGTACCTGAAAATTGTGAAAATAATGAGATCTCAATCGATTATGTTATGAACGGGAAACGATGGAATCGAAATGAAGTCAACGTTGATGATAAATTTGCATATGATGTAGCGCTAAATATGATGAATGATAATGAGGATCAAGAACCAAAGTCTGTTAATGAATGTCGACAAAGAAATGATTGACCAAAATGGAAAGACGCAATGAGGGCAGAGTTAAACTCGCTTGAACCAACGAAAAGTTTTTGGACCTGTAGTCCGTACACCTGAAGATGTAAAAGTTTTTGGACCTGTAGTCCGTACACCTGAAGATGTAAAAGTTTTTGGATCTGTAGTCCGTACACCTGAAGATGTAAAAGTTTTGGACCTGTAGTCCGTACACCTGAAGATGTAAAGCCAGTAGGATACAAATGGGTATTTGTGCGAAAACGAAATGAGAAAAATGAAATTGTAAGATATAAGGCACGTCTTGTTGCCCAAGGGTTTTCGCAACGACCTGGCATAGATTGTGAGGAGACTTATTCTCCTGTGGTGGATGCAACTACTTTTCGTTATATAATAAGTCTGGCAGTGCATGAAAAACTTGATTTGCGTCTAATGGATGTTATTACAGCCTATTTGTATGGCTCGCTTGATAATGATATATATATGAAAATCCCTGAAGGATTTAATATGCCTGAAGCATATAAATCAAGTTCTCGAGAACATTATTCAATTAAATTAAGTAAGTCATTGTATGGACTGAAACAATCTGGACGAATGTGGTATAGTCGTCTCAGTGAATATTTGTTGAAGGAAGGATATAAGAATGATCAAATTTGTCCTTGTGTTTTCACCTGGAAATGAGTTTGTTATAATTACAGTTTATGTTGACGATTTAAATATCGTTGGAACTCCTAAAGAGATTTCAAAACTGTTAATTGCTTAAAGAAAGAATTTGAGATAAAAGATCTTGGAAGAACAAAATTTTGCCTTGGGTTGCGAATTGAATATTTAAAGAATGGATTTTTTGTATATCAAGACGCTTATATATCAAAGGTGCTAAAACGATTCTATATGGATAAATCACATCCATTGAGCACCCCGATGGTCGTAAGGTCACTAGATGTGAACAAAGATCCTTTTCGACCTCGAGAAAGTGATGAAGAACTACTTGGTCCTGAAGTACCATATCTAAGTGCAATCGGTGCACTAATGTATCTTGCTTGTCACACTCGACCTGATATAGCATTCGCTGTTAATCTATTAGCAAGATATAGTTCTTCTCCTACACGAAGGCATTGGAATAGGGTTAAACAAGTACTCCGCTACCTTAGAGGAACACTCGATATGGGCTTGTTTTATTTCAATGTACCCAAGTCCGAATTGGTTGGATATGCAGATGCTGGATATATGTCTGATCCTCATAATGGTCGTTCACAAACGAGCTATTTATTTACATGTGGTGGCACAGCCATTTCATGGCAATCTATGAAACAAACTATATCGGCCACATCATCTAATCATGCAGAAATCTTGGCTATTCATGAGGCAAGTCGAGAATGTGTTTGGTTAAGATCCATGATTCAACACATTCGAGGGACTTGTGGTTTATCTTCTGGAAAAATGATCCCGACGATCTTATATGAAGATAATTCCGCATGTATCGCACAATTGAAAGAAGGGTACATTAAAGGAGATAGAACAAAACATATTTCACCAAAGTTCTTTTTCACTCATGATCCTCAAAAGAATGGTGATATTAATGTTCAACAAATCCGTTCCAGTGATAATCTTGCTGATTTGTTCACCAAGGCACTTCCCACAGCAACGTTTGAAAAACTAGTCTACAATAGTACATAGACTTAAAGATCTTGACTGATATTGTCATGAGGGGGAGATAATACGCGCTGCACTCTTTTTCCCTTAACCAAGGTTTTTCCCACTGGGTTTTCCTGGTAAAGTTTTTAATGAGGCAGCATCTGATTGCGTATTGATATGTACTCTTTTTCCTTCACTAGGTTTTTGTCCCATTGGGTTTTTCCTAGTAAGGTTTTAACGAGGCATATTTTTAAGTGATAGACATCCAAGGGGGAGTATTATGAATAATTATTTGTGGATGTCTATTCATCTCCCAATTTGTTGGCCACTCAAATTTAATCATTACTTGTGGTGTGTATTCATCTCTCCATTTGTTGACCACTCAACTTTAATTAATATAGTTTACTCTTATTATAATGTAATAAACCTTTGAGATTCTTGTTTTGTGCCTATAAATAGGCTATACCATTGTATTATAATGATACACACAAGAATATCAATAAAAGAGTTCTCTACTTAATTCTCTCATTTTATTCTCTCAATTTCATAATATTTGAGTTTATTTCATAACAATTTTTAACCTGCAAACAAAAAAATATTTTAAGACAACCATGGTCTAAGCTAATTAAATATTAAAGAAAAGTTAAAAAAGAAAAAAAGCCAAAAGTGTAATACAAGCCCACTGACACGAAAAATCCTTACGTGTATTAAACAGCAAGTGGACTGGTCGTGTGTAGTAATAAAGTGGACAATAAAGTCCGGGTTGTCGAACCTCAAGGACTTGTATTCTAGTTTATGATTTTAAAGCAATTGAAGAACTTAAACTAAAACAAGAATTAACTAAAATATTATGGAAGTAAGATATAAGAAACAAGATGTCGAAATCAAGATAGCTATGGAAGAGAGCAACTAAGACACATGTGTTGGCATAAATTAATCAATTTTCATTATAAACATGTTCTCATATTATTAGACTAATGATGCTTTGGTGGAAAAAACCTTAAATAATTACTACCCGATGTCTCGGCTGTAATAATCCTATGATTAATTGATGGTTCTCTAGATATGTCTATCCGAGAATCTAACCAACAATCATGCATTCAAGTTCTAGAATTTCCCCGGATTAATCCGGCTAACTGCACCCGGGAATCTCTACCTATCTCTAGGGGCAATTCCCTATTTTTTACGGATTATGTGATGATCTTCTTTGCACCTTAAATTACCTTCTCTCGAACGAATAATTTAAGCAATAAATCATGCATATGGTAGCTAAGCATATGATGCATTCAAACAAGATCAAGACACAAAGCAACAATAGAATTAATATGAAAAACACAATTTATAACTCAATTATCATAATTTAGCCTCAACATGGCCTTAGTTCGAAGAATCTATTTCATTATAAAAGATAAAAGATAGAAACTTAAATTAAGATTCATATTCATAGACAAAAACAAATCTAAATCTAAGAAACTCCCTCGTATTTTTTATGGTTGAACTTCGATCTTCATCTCTTCCATGCTTCTTGATTTCTTCACCTTCAAAGGTTCTTGATAATCTTCATAACTAATCTAAGGATGATGAAGATGATGATAGGATGTGTTTAGGCTCCCCCAATGGGGAATGTGTTTTCAAGTGTGTTTGTAGGATGACCTCCAATCCTCCTTTTATAGCAAAAAAATCCACCTACCAAGAACATGTCCTTCCATTCTCTTTTCTTTCCACCTACCATTCTCTTGCTTTCCATCTACTAAGAATGTGAACTACCATTCTCTTGTTTTCCACCTACCATTCTCTTACTTTCCTCCTACCAAGAATGTGAGCTACTATTCTCTTCCTTTCCATCTACCAAGAATGTGAACTACCATTCTCTTGTTTTCCACCTACTAAGAATGGGAGCTGCCACTTTCGTGTTTTCCAGCGCAGAGATAGTGTTTTATTCATAAAATTTTCCAAAGACCTCCGAATTTGATGCTTCAAGTCCCCATGTGACGATAAGACATATATATACAACTTTGTAGAAGACCATTTCATCCAATTCTGTCTCTAAATATATCAAAATGACGTTCCAATGTGGAGGTTGTTTCTGATTTGGCGCCCATGTGTGCGGAAATGGTACTAAAATATGATTTTGGCTAACTCCAGCTTGTTTCTTGCTTGTTTGGTCGTAGAGGTGTGAAACATCTTGGCCTAAACTTGTTTTATACGTCTTTTTTCCACCCTTTATTCGATTGTATCCACTTAAGGCCTGAAATCACTTAATGCACGAATTAAACGCATAAATGACAAAATCAAGCGATAAATGAACCTAAAACATAAACGCAAAGGGGCTTAATAACACGTAAAAATGACTCCTATCACCCACAATCTTTTGTTTCCCAGATTTTCATTTTTTTTTTCGTCCGTCTCTCCACCTCTTCTCTTCAATCATGCTGGGTTGAAGTAGAAATTTTCAGATTTTAAATTTTCAAACTACCTCCATTTTCAAATTTGAAATTTGAATTTTAATGTATAAATACACATTCAAGCAAAAATAGAAATCATTTCTAAAAATTTCTTTGAGAAAGAGATTTTCCTTTCAAAATTACTCTTCAAATTCTTGTTTCACATTTATGGCTCTGCCGTGCACCGCCTACACCGCCGCCGTGAGTCTTTGGCTTAGAGAAAGACAACTTCTCTCTCAAACTCTTTGTTTTCTTATCATTTCTATTTTTGGTTAAAGTTTTTTTTAAACCTTCTCGTCAAGTTTCATTACCATTATCGCGCCGCCGCCCCCTTCACACCTCCGCCCCTGCCGCCTTCACACTTCACACCTCCGTCACTGTCGTTACACCTCGCCGTTGTAAGAGTTTGGCTTTGCAGGTGTGAGGCAGAAGGTTGGGAATGTGGGATTTTTGTGCATGTGTTGAGCTCTTCTATGGATGTGTTGGGCTTTCTTTATGTCTTTGGGCTTGTATAGTGGGCTTGTATAATTTGTGCTTTTTTATTTATTTGGTCTTGTGTAGTGGGTAAGCAGAAATCATGGTTGTGCTTGTGTAGTGGGTATGTTAAATTGTAGGCAAAAATTAATGGTTGAGCTTTTGTAGTTGGTAGGCAGTGACAAAGTTTACAATTTATTAATTGTAGTATTTGTAATTTCTATTGTTATTTTAATAAAATAAATGGATTGTGACATGCTAAATATTAACAAAAATGTTGTTGTATTGAGTAGTATTATAATTTAGATTTGACACACTTATTTTAAGAGACCATCTCAAATTCAAGAACCTCAATCAATCGTGAAAGTCAAGAGCTGAGAAGCTCCAAAAGTTACTGAAATTTTGAATAACTTTTCATTTCTCCCTAAAGTTTCCTATGCTATTAAATAGTTTAGTACAAATGTCACTTATAGTCCCTAAAGTATTCAATTTGTCTCACTTACGTCCTACTAAAATTTGTTACGCTACCGTGCCTAAAGTAATAATTTTGTCTCACTTTAGTCCTTTTAGATCAAAATTGAACCTAAAGTAAGGGTAAAATTAAGTTTTTTGGTCCTTTTTTGGGAATTTTTTAGAGCTTCTCGGCTGTGCAGACAGCTATGCGCGTTTTCACGAGAAAATTCATAACTCATTGTAGAAAGCTCGGATTCGTGAACCGTTTTCTTCCCATGAAACTAGACACATAGGGCTATCCACAAATTTTAGTTTAGGGACATAAGTGAGACAAATTGAATACTTTAGGGACGGTTGCGTAACAAATTTTAGTTTAGGGACGTAAGTGAGACAAATTGAATACTTTAGGGACTATAAGTGACATTTGTCCAATAGTTTATCTAATTATTTAAGAGTCTTCTTTGAATTAGTAGTATTTAGTCAAGGTCTTTAAGTTTGTTTACATTTCCTAATTACTTTTTAAGAGTCTTCTTTGAATTAGTAGTATTTAGTCAAGGTCTTTAAGTTTTCGAAAGTGTGTGCTTGTGTTGCCTCCTAATTTCCCCCTTCACATATTTCCGGTGTCAGAATCAATCGTGAACATTTTCCAAAAAAAAAATATATATTATAGTACTACAAAAAAAATCACTAATGCCAAATATCAATTGAAATCTAAATTATCGGTCAACCAAACACCTCAAGTCAACGACACAATATAGAAATCCACCACCTCACTTTAAAATTTCAATGAGACAGACATATTAATAAATGTTCTCAAATGAACTAGAATATTCAATAGAAAAAAAGATGAACTAAATTATTGGTCAACCAAATACTCCTCTCAACGCCGGTGGGCCCAATCATTATTAAAATGTTCCTAGAAAAAGAAACAACAATATTCATGTTAAATTAAATCTATGCAATAAAAACAAGAACTGGTATATTTACCACCTCTACTTTTGTAAAAAAATATAACGAATTAAAATTGCACTTACCCCTACACGTGTTTCACATGACATAGTACTCATTGAAGGAATTGACATTGGACATGTGAAATGCGATTGATTTGCATCAAATTGAGAGGCAAATAAGGTGCCTTGGAAAGGGGTGGTACTCAGGTATTGAGATGCTTGGAAATGGGTACTAGTGGTTACATGAGTAAACTCTTGGGAGCATTGTCCTTTTCTTTTGGTGCTCTTTGTAGTTGTCTCTAAAGTTATTTTTTAAGGAAGAAATAATAGAAGCATTAGTTACAAAAACAAAATGCATATAATTTATAATATATATATATATATATGATTACAGTAACTTAAAACTCACTTGAACTTTGTGTTTTTCCCTTTCCTTTTTCCTTTTTACTCTTATCATCCCAATGGCGTTGTATCACAGCATTCGTAATTCCTCTTGACTTGACAACGGGAGGGTTACGGATGAGTATTTCATTTAGTTGGGCATTATCAGCATCAATATCAAAAGCATTTGATGAATTTTGATCATTTAAATTCAAATTCTCAAAGAAACCACTCAATAGCACTATCCATAATTGCAGACAACATTTTTCTCGTCTCCCCATGAGTTTTGCATCGCATAGAAAGATCATATGCAGACCTCGTTATTTGATTGACAAATACCATCTCAGATTCATGCTCATTCCCACTTTCACCGCTTTCATCAGATACTCTACTCCTCATACTTTTCATCCATCTTTTTTTATGTGTAGTTCGAGTAGAAAATGAACATCTACATGATTTAAAACTTTCAAAGCATGTCTACACAATATTCCCATTGTCTCAAATTTGTGACAACTACATTTTACTTCAACTCTCTGTTTGTCAAACACTACTTTTCTCACTCTTGAGTTTTGACCATGAGATCTTACTTTGAACTCAATAAAAGAATTAAAGAAAGGTATTGATGGTTGTTCAACGAACAACATGTTCAAAGAATCAATAAATTCAGCCTGAAAAATTCCATATATATTGAGTGTGTAAAGATTAGCCACATGCGTCAACATTGGGTTTTTTTTCACAACCATCGAAGGCATCCCATGGCGACAACGAGTATCCTCAGCCTTTTCGTTTGCACGCCAAACTTTTTGAACTTTTTCATAATTTTGAACAAATTGATACAATGTAATGGTCTTGTCACCTACCTTTTTCAACACCGAGTTTGTGCTCTCACTTCTTGAAGTAGCCAAAAGTCCGGCACTAAACTTGTGATTACTAAAAGCAGTAGCCCATTTGTGCCTCAACTTGTACATGCCATTTAACCATTTATGATCAATGAGATTGTACTCATCAATCATATTTTTCCATACACTCTCAAACTCTTCTTCAGATTCACAGTACGTCATGCACTGATGCCACAATTGTTTAAACCTTGTATCATTATTCAAACTTCCAAAGTGTGAAGGAGCATTTTGATTAATATGCCATTGACACAAGCGATGATGTGCGCATGGAAAAATTGTTTCAACTGCATTCATCATCGCTTGACATTGGTCAGTGAAGACTGTCTCAGGCTCCTTACCGTACATAGATTTGAGAAACGTTGTAAACAACCACTCAAAGGAACTTTCAGTTTCATCTGACATAAAGGCCAATCCAAACATGACATTTTGCTTGTGGTGGTGTATACCGACAAAAGGCACACATATCAAATTGTACTTATTTGTTCGGTAAGTGGTGTCGACCGAGACCACATCACCAAAACATTCATAGTCAACTTTACATCGATAATCCCTGATGAAAAAGTTCATAATTCTATTATCATCATTCAATTGCACGTTCCAAAAGAAAAAGTACTCACTGTTCGACTTATTTATAAAGTATTGGAGTAGTTCAAAAGCATCTCCATCCTCAACTTTTGTATTTCTTCTTATGCGATTAAAGTGATCATATGCATCTTTTCGTACAAACCCCAGATTTTGTGGCCTTTGTGCTTCTTTTCCCATATAAGAAAATGCATTAGCAATAGGTATTCCAGCATTATACATTGCTTCTAAAGTTGATTTTTGAGCATGCGAAATGTTGCGTGATTATCTCAATAAATGTATTTGATCAGACGCAACCATTTCATGATTATGCTCAATTATAAACCTATTCACTTTCCATTCCCCGTCTCTTTCTCGCGCTATTGTAAGTCTTGCTTTGCATTTAGTTCTAGTGATTGGCTTTTGGTAAATTGGTATTCTTTCACTAGAACGCTTTTCATCTTTAACTCCTTGACATGAACATTCAAAGTCTTTTGCTCGGATTTCACTACTACAGGTAAAATAGCAGTTATCCCCCTTTCTCACACCAAAACCTTTAGCATGTGCATACTTACAATATAACAAATATGCAGCTTCCGGACTTTCCAAGATTTTACCAACCGCTAATCTACTTTCGAATTCTTCTACCATGGAGATTTTAGATTGTACCTCAATATTTTTGGGCATCCGTGATTCTTCACTTGTAAATTGTTCCTCACATAAATTTTGGACCTCGAGTTCATCTTCATGGTTTGCCTCAGAGTCTAATAAAAAAACAAATCAATTTTACAATCAAATTAAAATGACCAATTCTATAATCAATTAAAATAAGTAATTTTACTATAGTAAATGAAATATATAGAGTTGCAAACCTAGGAACTCAAATAAATTAGTAGCTATGGTAGAAAGAGGATGATCTTGTTCCATAATTTCTTAATTTCTTGAACAATAGGAGGCAAATAAAGAAACAATGTTCCACACCTAAAATGGTCAAAATAACTTCATTATAATCATTTCAACCATAATCCCATATTTACACTGAATATGGTACATTCAAAGATAAGACCAAAAAGATTATTTTCCTCACTCCATAACAACTGGCAACCCAGAAATAAGGACCTATATATTCATCTTAAACACAAGGAAACAAAAAAAATTCTTTCAAGCCTCAATCCCGTTCTCCAAGAGCCAAAAATCGGCTCTGTTTTAGCTCAATATTCTCCATGAGCAAAATTGACAAAGAAAATAATTAAGCAACAATTATCCAAATAATAATACTCCATAAATTTTGCTCAATATCTATGCTTCAATGACCTTTTTATACCATGATTTTAAAACCCAAAACCCTCAAAATACTTTATATGAAACTTTTAAACTATGATTTTAAATCTCACACCAAAAAATTTCACATTGACTTTTAAAAATCAGAAAATAGATTATTCACCTCCTTTACCTCCTTCACCTCTGACGACGGCCACAACGAAGATGGAGACAATGAAGGAGCG
This sequence comes from Buddleja alternifolia, assembly GCA_019426215.1. Lineage (NCBI taxonomy): Eukaryota > Viridiplantae > Streptophyta > Magnoliopsida > Lamiales > Scrophulariaceae > Buddleja > Buddleja alternifolia. The sequence continues at coordinate 11,969,871 of CM033391.1, read as the reverse complement.
ACCACCGATACCGAGCAAAAATAACAACGCAACTAGGGAATAGCATCACGTTTAAGGAACGCCGAGGTTGAAAACATGGTGAGGAGCTTGGGATGTTGTTGGACCAAAAAGAGAAGAAAAGAAGAATATTACCAAAAAAAAAAAGGAGAAGAAAAGAAGAAGTGGAGAGACGGACGAAAAGAAAATGAAAATCTGGGAAACAAAAGACAGTGGGCTTGTATTACACTTTTGGCTTTTTTATTTTTTTAACTTTTCTTTAATATTTAATTAGCTTAGACCACTTTTACCATGGTTGAGTTAAAAAAAAAAATTGTTTGCAGGTTAAAAATCAATTTTTTGTTTTTTAAAGGTAAAAGTGGGACAAGCCACGTGTCAGTTTGTCATTGGCGACACGTCCCTTAGGGCAATGCCCTAAGGGGTAGCATCGCCCCACCCCAAGTAAGCATCATGTATAAACAAGTAAGCCTTGGGTCTTACCATAAACAAGTAAGCTTCACGTATCGTACTCGACCTAGGGTTGGACTTGGGTTGCGCTTGTCAAGAACTAATGGCCCAGCCCAATCCTAAGACCCAATATTTATGGGCTTAGTTGGATTGACCAGGCAGAAACATTTTACTGGCCCACTCATCCAACTTACATTTGTAATATTTTGTTACTCTTAATTAATGTTAGCATAGTGGTATCAGCTTCCACTTTCATGTGGGAGGTCCTGTGTTTAATTCTAGGCTATCATAATGTTGGGATATGAGCATAAGAATGCACCGAAAATAAAAATCCCTAGGTGTTCATCTTTGAATTTCATATTTAAACATTAAGTTTGGAAAAACTTACAATTTCTTCCAAATTAGTGTTTGCTTTGATTTTCTAATCCGAGCAGCCAAGATAGCGCTGCCTCTAAATTACCACACCGGAATCCTAAACAAGAAATCCTCTTCTTCTTCTCTAAAGGAGACGGCTAGGGGGGGGGGGGAGAGAGAGGTGGGGAGAGTTTTAACTTAGCATCTTTTTCTTTTACAGTAAAAGTGAGGTTAGGATTTTTATCTCTCTTTAAACAATATATATATATATATATAAAGATAGAGAGACAAAACCCTTGGCAACCAACACAAGGAGAGAGGCATCCATGACCCTAGGTGTGCACTAGCTACCCTCTCGGCTAGTGCACCCACCTGGTTCCTATTTTAATTTGATTATTTAGTATTTATTTATCCAATAAATAATTAATTAAATAACTAAATATTTTGTTTAATAATTAATTCCTCTAAGAAATTAATTATCATATTAATACTATTAATTAATTAATTCAATCATCTAGTGACAAATTAATTATTTAATATTGACCGATATCAAATACCGACGAAGCCTTTTAAATCAAAACCCAGTTTTTCCCCTTTGCAATTTCTTTAAGCGCGACTCTTTAGATTCATCTCAAAATGTAGTTGGGAGGAAACCATAGGATGTGAGTAACACTTAGCCAGTCACGTGGCTCATATCGTACTCCAATTGAGAACGAATGATTAGGATCATTCCAAAACCTTTCCGGTCATGATTACTATACCAGTGTAAACCTTTTATTTTTATATCTCAGTCAAGTGAGAGTCACGGTTTAGTCAAACTCACAATACTTGACTATATGCGAAGATCATAATGAGTCAAGGTCAATGAGTGTACTCCGATGTCTAACATGAGTAACTCTATTGCTCTGGCCAAAAACTTTTGACCTCATTCATGACGAATATAGGATATATGTTCATTCACTTATGAGAGAATAAATACCATCTTGTCAATCAGTTAAGACTGCTATTTGCCCATCAAGTTGCATTTCGAGGTCGACCCTACCAACAGGTGAATTGGATCTAACTACGCTAGTGACAAACTTGATATCATAAGCACATCTTCAGCGTGATTACTCAGGTCTAAAGTTCATGCATACCTTTCATAACTAATTAGTTCTGTCACTGACTGTCATAGAGTGAAACCCATGTGACAGAACCGATGTGAGTCATGTTCGAACCCGTCAGTCCCGCTGATGTGTCTATGACACAAGCTCCCACTAACCCATGGTGTTCGACTGGCACTTCCACGTCAAAGCTTATGTCATACAAGTCTTATTTAGTATTGATGTCCAGTCAATAATCTCTTTGACTTGCAAACTTATTTAGTCATTAAGTACTGAACACTTCTAGTGTCTCCCTAAACCATTAGAAGTAGAAGGCACACCTTAAAGTTATTTATTAACTCACAGATGCCTATGAGAAAACAACATAAGATGCCTTTTATTGATTAAGAATGCTTAAGGGATAATTGCATAATATACCTCTTGAAACACGAAACCTGCACACATCCCCCTGTGTTCAAAAATTAGCCTAATATAACTCTGTGTTTTTGTTAGTTTGCACACTCTCCCTTTCCGTTGGTGCAGACTAACGGTGTTAGTTTATTGTATTGTATGACCGTTATACCCTTAGTATTAATGAATATTATATTTAGTCACATTCAATTTCAGCCTTTAGATTATTTGTTCTCAACCGTTGGATCAAAAACAAGTATAAAATTTCTGTAAATAAAAATAAATCCATAAATAGTCAAAAATTAGAAGAAAAAAACAAATCTTAAAATTCATAAAAATTCTGGTAAAAAAATTCATAAAGTTGATTAAAAAATCTGATTTTTTTTTTTTTGAAAAAGTAAATAAAAAAAATTAGACAATACTTATAAAAAATTTCAACAACCAAAAAATTCCAAAGAAAATCAGAAAATAGAAAAAAATTCAGAAAAATCATAAAAAAATATAAGAAAATTTCAAAAAAAAAAATAAAGAAAAATCTTTACCTTCACTAAGAAAAGAAAAATAGCAACCTTCACTAAGAAAAGAAAAACAGCAAAATAATCCCGAATTCTCCATCTAACCCAGAATCTATTACACAAATCAGATTTCAATAAGAAAACAAAATTAAGAAGAAAAATTAACAAAATTTCAGGAAATCTATAGAATTTCAATCGGCAGTGGTGGCGTATCTGAGAGGGTGGTGGCGCAGGGGTGACTATGGGTTGGGGTGTTTGGCAGGGCTAGTGGTGACTGGGGTGTGACGACCAGAGGGGGTTCGGAGTTGTAGGCGAGGAGTTGCTGGGGTTTCGGGCGAAGAAGCTGTTGTGACGGCAAGGGTGGATGATTCAGGTGGATGATGAAGCTATGGGCGGTGGGGAACAGTGGTTCAGCTGCGGGGATATGGTGGTGATTCCCGACATTGACTGAAAAGAGGAAATGAAAAAAGGAAAAAGGAGAAAAGAAAAGGAAGGGAAAAAAGTAAAGGAAAAAGGGCAAAAAAAAAGGGTTTGGTTTGGATCACCTAGATCCAATAATCCTACCCAAATACATCATAACCTGCCAAAGTTGAATTATTTGTGTATTTTTATTAAAATTGGATGGCTAAAATAGTCATTTCACAAGTACATTTAATGCAAAAAACTATCTCACTCTCAGGCCCAGCGAGTGTACAACACTCTCCGTTAGTTTCTAACGGGGAGGTGTTTTCGTGCAGGGTATTAAAAAACACAGGGGTATATTAGGCTATTTTTTTAACGCAGGAGGGATGTCTGTAGGTTTCGTGTTTCATAGGGGTATATTATGCAATTATCTCAATGTTTAATTACAATGATAATGCCCTATAATATCTATCATCTGTGGCATCTGAGGGCATAACACTAACAATATCCCACTTGCACTTAATGTCATTCGCTATAGTATCTAATAACCATCTTCTCGAGATGTCTATCTAGCACCGTCTGTGCCAATGGCTTGGTCAACGAGTCAGTAACATTATCTGTTGAGGCTATTTTCTAAACAACTATTTCTCCTCTACCAAAGATCTTTCTAATGATGTGATATCTTCTCTCTATGTGTTTGGATTTGTTGTGAGACCTTGGTTCCTTTGCTTGCACTATTGCTCTCCTATTGCCACAATAAAGTGGCAGCGGGAGTTCTATGTTAGGAACCACTTGAAGCTCTTCAAGAAACTTTCTTAGCCAAACAGCCTCTTTGAGGCTGCCACGCATTCATTATGTGTGGTGGAATCTGCTGTTGTGCTTTGCTTGGAACTTTTTCAAGTCACCACCCCACCGTTGAGGGTAAATATGAATCCTAAGGTGGATTTTCGATCATCAACATCAAATTGGAAATCTGAGTTAGTATACCTATCAACCCTTAGGTCACCACTCCCATATATGAGAATCATATCCTTTGTTCTCTTTATATACTTGAGGATATTCTTCACAGCTATCCAGTGTTCCTTGCTTGGGTTTTCTTAAAATTAACTAACAACGCTTACTGCGTAAGCTATTTCAGGTCTTGTATACAGCATGGCGTACATCAAGCTACCCACTGCAGATGCATAGGGTATAGTGCTCATCTCTTTTTTATCTCCCTCATTTTAAGGTCACATAGTTTTCTAGAGATCCACCCCATGTCTCATAGGCAGGAACCCTTTCTTAGAATCTTTCATCCAAAGTCTCTTTAAGACCTTTTCTAAATAAAGGGCTTGAGAGAGTCCCATCGTTTTATTTGTTCGATCTCTATAGATACGAATTCCTAGAGTGTACTTTTTTTTTTTGGAAAAGTCAATTGCATTAAAATAAAAAAGGGAATACAAAAATAGTGTGCAAGGTACTACTTTGCCACAACTAAAAAGCAACTAGTTTTTTCTCAACACCAGATAAAATAACCCCCTTCAACATAGAGTATGGACCGAGATTATACGAATACGACTAAGGTGATGATCCACTTTACACCATAAAAAATAAATTCAAGCTTCCATATAACATGTTGTAAAAACCTTACTCCCAAATGTATCAACCATGTAGAAGACTCTTAGGGAGTGGGGGGCAAGGCAAAGTGCCTAGATAGTCATTGACTTACAAAACATACACATGGTCAATCCATACAAAAAACTGACAATAGATATTATAAACTACCCTATACAAAACTTAGTCCTAAATGTTTTACTCATAGTAAACACATTAAGGAGTGTGGGGCAAGGAGGTGTAGAAACTAAGAATATTTTTAGCTACTATTTTTAAGCAAATAAAGCCCAAGGACTAAAACTCGTCAGTAAAAGGCTACAAAAGCTCTCACGACGCCTGCTAAAATCGTAAGGCAACAGGTGTAAGAGGTCATAAATAGCATCCTCAACAATCCAATATTAAGAATAACGCCATGGGCTCTAAAAGCGCCCACGACGCCATGCTAAAGTCATAAGGCAACGGGTGGAAGAGGTCATAAATAGCATCTTCAACACCTCAATATTAAGAATAACGCCATAGGCACCCTCCAAATCTCATGAAGCCACGGGGTATAGATAAACAATTAAGTATTTAACCTAACGCTTATGAAGCCAAGGGTTCAAAAAAGATAAAACATACACGAAGCCTAAAGAGGTTAAAGTGTTATACGCCAAGACAAAAATGAGAACGCCACAAAAGTTAGACTAGCCCACAGTCGGGCTATCGAAAATAGTTCTACAAAGTACAAATGATGGGAAACAGTCATAAAAACCACATAAAATGACATGTAAAGTCTTAGAGGAAAGCCTCCCACATAAGGGTAAACAGAGCAAATAGATGAGCCAAATTAACAAAGACAACTGGGGCTAAGTGCCGAGCGGGGTAGCTGTCACCTCAACTCTCAGGATTGCCCCCCATGTCCACCTCCCCATCACTAGCATTGGGAATATCACCATACAACCACTTGAAGTCATCCTTCGGTTCACGACCACTTTCTCGAAGAGCCCTACGTCATATGCGGACCGTCTTGGCCATAAAGCCTTTGGCGATATCATACACCCTCTTATTGAACTCCTCCATATAATTAACACTTTTTTAGAACTTCTCCACCGCCGCTTTCCTGCATCGCATAGTGTCTTCTTCCCTACATCCGATTTAAAAAAGTCGCGACCGCAGAATACTTCTGCATCAAGCTTTCCCTTAACATCTTTATACTTATCCTCCCATTTGGTGGCTGACTCCTTGGCCCTGAAAGAGCTAGAGAGAAGAGTTTGGTTTTCCCAAAGACACTTGTTATCCTTCCCCTTTAGTTCTTCATATTTGAGGCGAAGGTGATGAGAGAGTTGGATTGAGTGAAAGAATGAAGAAATATGACATGTAAAAAATGAAGGGCCATCCATAACATAAAAAGTAATGGCAAGAATGCCTAAATATAATCACTCATCCTGCTTCGCAGAAATCTCTTGATCAATTCTCTCAGCTGTAAGAAAGAATAAACGGTTGGAATCGTGATTGGTCACAACAACCCTCGTCAATGACCAAGGGGTTACAGAATCACTGATATTCCAGAAAGATTGAACTTCGAGTTCCTGATTCACCCTAAAGGTAAATAACCTTTTGCCAAGACCGGAAGAGCTAGAACTCCCGGGAGAAAGATCACGAACATGTTTTTCATGAGGAGCTCTTGGGGGTGTGGAGCGTACAGGTGCACGCCCCTCAAAAATACCTGGCTTTCCCCGAGGAACAACTCATGTACCACAGTAGCTATTAGGAGGGGAGTTGGTTGAACATCCCTGCACACTCTCAGCGTCCCCCTCCATCAAGACCAATGTACCCTGGGGATTAGTTAAAACACCAGAAAGGGGACCCTGAGCACCCTTAGTACTAAAATCGGCCATCATGGAGTCGAAGTCAAGAATGGACAACACTCGGCCGGCCTGGGCGAACCCCGAAGAGCCGGAGACCTTAGCCTTGTCGCCATGTATGGGCGTGGAGGCCTTGACAGTTTCGCTCCTTTATTGTTACTCCTAGAGGTCGTAGGGGGCCAACATGCCCCCCTAGTGGAGGCCTGGTGGGAGCGCCGGCGGAGCTCACTTGCCGTCCTTCGCCAACCCCTTTTTGCACCATACAAAAGTACACCAACTGACCACCACGCCAAGTTTACGTGATCACCGCGGCACACACCCAAAAATATGCTAGACCGCCTCTGCCCTGCCAAATTGGCACGACTAACGCCGTGTTACCTGCCGAGATAGTCGGCTAACAATCCTTAGCCCAGACCTCGTACCGTTAGCTCTTCACACAAACAAGCGGCTGCCAAACTAGCCTAAGTTGTTTTGGGCACGAGTGATCTTGTGAGGAATAACCCCTTCATCCCATGCAACGTTCCCAAGTGGCATACGAAAGGGTCTAGAAGGGGGGGGTTGAATAGACCCTGAAGTCTTTTTCGACTTCACAAAATTTTCGTATCACTTTAGAAATTTGAACGCTTGGAAAAACTGAGCGCTTGGGTCAGACGCTTCAGAATAGTTAACTTAGACTTAGTGATTTCAGCAGTTTACCAAAGTAGGGCAACGCTTAGATCGCTTAATCAGGGTTAGCACAGCGGAAATAATGTTTAGCGTCTTTTAGTTGAATTAATCGCTTTGCAATTTTACTTGTCTTTTTCAGAATAATATGAAGTGAATAATATAAGACAATAAAATAAATGACACAATAATTTGTAAGGTTCACTGGGTGATGTAATCCCAGCTACGTCCTTCTTCTCCTTTTTCACTTGGAGGAAATTACTATGATGATTATCAAAGGATCACACAGAAACTTCTACAAAATAGTAATGGATGAAAATGATCTTGGGCTCCTTGATCACACAGACTTCAGCACCAATGAAGATCGTCTTCTTCAAGCTTCTCTCACTCAGAAATACTGCCTGAAAGGTTTCAACAACTTTTCTCACTCAGATGAAAGGTTGAGGTTTATCACTAGGGTTTGTTTGTTTTAAAGAAGATCAAACAACTTGGAATATCTCAGTTGGAGTTTGGATTTCTTCTTTGGAAGATATTTGAGATATTTGTGACTGTCTGGAATGTAGATAGAAAGCTTGAAAGGTTTTGGCTATGAAATTTCTAAGCTTTTTCCAGAAAGAATGTACGTAGGATTTTTGGCAATAATTTCTCGTATATTCTTGATGTTGTTCTACATATTTTGATTTTCTGGAGTAAGGTATTTATAGGCAATTTCTTGGGATCTGTCCGTTGGACACATGTAGGAGCGTGCCTTTCACGTAGCGCGTGATTGTACCTAAAATCTGACATTCCTGAAAATTCGCTGGAACCGATTGGACGGGAGCAGCTAAAACTCTGAAAGTTCTGACAGTCTGGTCAAAGGAGGCTTGTCCACAAGTCACAGTAGCTTATCACATTTAATGCTCTTATCAGGCATTTAATGCAATTTGAATTTATTTCCCGTTGGAAATAAATGTCCGTTGAATGATTGCATTTAAGTCCTTTATGACTTGAGGATTTATTTCAGGTGAATCTTCTATAAGTCGCTTGAGTATTTGAACGCTTGATTCATGAATCCTGAACTGCGGTCTCTTAGCGTTTGACAGGCGCTAAGAAGGAATCTTCATCTTCGGTTGATTTCAGACGCTGGTCTTCAACTTCTTCTCAAATAGACACCTAGAATTCTATTATTGATTCAGTCGCTAAGACTTAGTCTAAAATCTATGAGGATAAAAATTACAAGCCTAAACAAAATTACAAACTCTTTAAACGCTTTATACAATGATCTATGAAAGCATAAACTTACATTTTATTTGGGGTCTAACATTGAATCCTATCTTGTCATCATCAAAACATCTAACATGAAATTTCCTAACAATTTCCCCTTTTTGATGATGTCAAGACTTGTAACTCTTTTATAATTTTTAATAGTTAAAAAAAAGAAAAGGCCCAAAGGAATATAAGTCAGCGTTTGAAAGATTAGTAATGTTAGTTAAAGTTAGGTTGGCTTCAATAAGTTGTTTCAGCAATAAATCATTCATATATATTGAAATGAAGCATACATGATTTATACTGAAAAGAATAAGAAGGAAATAAAATACGCAAAAACATTTATTTCTTCTGTCGCTTTGCTCTTTCTTCGCCTTGAAGAACTTCTAACGCTAGTTCTTTTAAGAGTCGATCAATGTCGATCATAGTTGTATGCTGGACTTCATCATAGTCATGCCTGCGGAGTCTGGCGCTTTCATTTAGCTCTAACAACCTTTCCGTCCAATCCCTTGGTGGAATGCCAAGTTCTCGAATCAGATCATAATATATATCTCTTTGACGGTCATTTGACGGTCTCCAATTTACAGGTCGTTGTAGCGGTCCGGCATAAGCATGAAATCCCATACTCTCTAAGAAGTCGGGGTCCAACTGGGAAGAGCGTATTTTCCGAGATAATACCTTGGTTTTCGTTTCTTGGATAGCATTCTCTTAATGCTTACCAGTTCATCGAACATCGAACGCCAATGTTTATTATCCGTCTTGGAAATCGCTTTGGTCTTTTCTTTACTTTCCCCCTTCTGACTTCATCAAGGGACAATTTTAGATCAGCGACATCGCGGCGCAAAAGTCTAACTTCTTCGACTAGAAGAGCAATCTGTTGGGCGACACTCTGAGCGACGGCATCGGATGAAGCGTGTCTGTCCGCATCAGCCGAAGCGCTCTGAGCAAGGTGACGATTGAATTCAGAGGAGAGCTCAGCGATAAGAGGGGACATGCTTTCCATGATAGCAATGGTGCTGTAATTTGAAGCGTTGGCAATGTCACGGCTTCGCGTATCAGACATTAAGCGAGTCTGTCTGTCAGCGGCTTCAGAAAGCTTGGAGCAGGAACCTTCGATGTGGTGAAGCGAGTTCCGTACAGCCTTTCTGAAATCTCGGGCCTCTAAATCACTGTCTGAATCTGAATCCGAAGAAGGACGCTCTGGGGATGGAGAAGTCCGTAAGAACTTGAAACTGCAGCCTTGCCTTTGGTTTTATCTCTTAGGAGAGGTTCTACAGGCGCTTGAGCAATTTCAGCGTGCACTTCTTCAATTGCGTGATCCAAGGTAGAATCAGCAATCGCTGGGGGCTCGACTACTGGGGCGCTAGAAGAATCTGGCAAGGAAGCCTCAGGAAGATGAGCGACTTCCGCAGTAGGAGCAGAATCTTCTTCCAGAATTTGGATTGAGGGAGGAGAAGGTTCTCTAATGCCAATAACCCAGAGGGGGCCAAGGGCTTCCATCACATGCCGGGGACTGATCAGGCTAGATTGCGGGATAAAGAATATAGCGTCTTCGCGCTCGTCAGTACTTAGTGCAAGTTGCACACCTTCTGGTAAAGCAATCCCTGATGTATATTTGTTGAAAAAGTCCAAAATCAACGGCATGAACGCTTGAGCTGCTTCTTGGTCCACTGGCCTAATCAGCGAGATCATCTTGGCCACTTGAATATTCTGTTCACTGAAGAGCACAGGGTGGAGAGTATATCCTCGGAAATCGTTTAACCCTGAATAGTGATTGAAACTTGTATCCAACGCTTGGACATTTTCTATCACTGCTCTCATATCTCGGTGGAACTCAGCAAACTCAGCGTGTTCTGTTGAAGTGTCAACACGAATCTGACTCTGGCCTTGAAGAACTGGTTGTTTACTTGACGAAGCGTCTTCGTTGAGGTCAGGGAAGATTCGTTGAACAAAGTCTGCACGAGGATGCAAAACGTAGCGTCCGCCCTGGCTGAATAAGGCGAGCTGCTGGCGAATGTAGCTTTCGATTGGCTGTCTGTATCGTGGCAAAGTGCTAACATTCCCGGCAATTATCTGACGCTGTTGAAGCAAAAAGGTGGCAAATCCTCGGCGTCTGTATTCTATTCCAAAATTAAACAGGAATGGATATTTGACGAGTTCATCAAGGGTGTAGAAGTGAAGAACGAACTCTTCAGCCCATTTGGCTGTATCCATCATCCATCGTTTTCCAAGTTTGTTCGCTTTGTTTTGCTCTTTTCTAGCTGCTAAGAATTTCTCGAAGCGTTCCGTTTCATCATCATAGTCTTCAGCCCATAATCTGGCAAGATATTCACGAGCCTCATCTTCAATCCACGAGTTGACCGGATTTGGGCGCTCCGCAACAAGCGAGCCTTTGCCTTTCCAGAGTTTGAGTGGATTAGGAGAGAGAGCGTTCTGGGGAGACTTGACAACGGAGGGGAGAGCAGAATATCCTATCTTATTGAGATCTTCCTCATCAGGATTTTTGTTCCAATCACCCATGTGTGGGTTCTTGAAAACAATCTTGCTTGGGCGCAGAGGATAAAAGGACTCGTCCGAGCGACCGGTTAGAGTGAATCGCTGTTGATCAAGGTCAGCTCTATTGAACACTGGACGACGAATGTACTCAAAGCGAGATTGAAGTCGCTCTAAGTCATATAGTCCTAGATCTGCAATACGCTCGAAAAACTCAAATTTCTTGGTGTTGGACATATCGGGCCGATGGAGAGTGGTTTGAAAGTTTATTTCCAACTCGGCAAGCATTTGAGCGTCACGTTCTCTGGCGGCATAATAAAATTCGACGTCTGGATGATATCCGTGCGGGAAGAAATCAATGACACGAGGAGGAGGTCCGGTTGGCGTAGGAACAAGGGCAATAGCTTCTGTTGGAATGGGGGCCACTTCTATCGACCGCTCAGCGTTTAAAGTTGCTTCACTCGCTGATGAGCTTTCAGCGTCAGGAAGAACTTGGATGCTTCTTTAGCAATATTCACAACAGTTGCCATGTCCACGTCTAGTTCAACTGGAATCTCCGAGAGAGGAGGGGCTTCAGCGATTGGTTCATCATGAGCTCCGTCATGAGCTGAACATGTAAGCGATTGAGAAAAGCAAGCAAAAATTCCTACTGAGTAGAAATTTACAAAGAAAATACTACATCGCTTACCCTGAGGACTATCATCGACTGTCTTAGTCGCTTGATCTGTTTCTTGGACAAGTTCCTCAGGCTCCTGAACTTCTTCTTCGGGTTCTAAATCGATAAAAGAAGTTATTGGATCAGCACGAATAGGGATATTTAGTTCTTCAAGCGTGTTGAGAACATAATGAATATCTGCTTCACTTGGTGCTGAGAGAATTTTTTGTTTTTATCCTAGCGTTAGAGACTTAGGAAACTAACGAGGAAAGGATAGACTAATTTGCTTAGCAAATACTTACCCTGAACATTGGGAAGCCTTTCAGATGGAGAAACGGCTTGAGGATCTGAGCTGATTTCGGGAACAGCGTCAGAGACGGAAGCACTCGCTGACTCTCTAAGCGCTGGATTTGTGGGAGCGCTAGAAGATAATGCGGGAGTGGGAGTAGGAGTATGCCTTCGTGCAAGCGGTACTTCTTCTTCCACTGCTGTCTCTTCTTCCTCAGGAACGGAAAAGAAAAACGCTGGAGGAGGAGAAGGAGACTTAGGCGAGGGAGAAGGAGAAGGGATCTTTTGTTTCTTTTTGGGTTCCGGCTTCTTCTTCTTCAGTTCAGGCTTTTGCTTCTTTGCGGGCTTGGATGGCTCAGCCACTTTGAGAATGATCTTTCTCTTAGGTCACCTGACCACCACTTCTTCTGATGATGATGAAGAAGAAGACGCTTGATCTTCATCATCACTGCGAACAACACGCTAATCTTTTGGAACCGCTGCTCCGCCAGGTTTCCGCGGGTTAAGAAACTCGCTTATCATTTTCTTGCCATAAAACTTGGTCGCTGGGATCTTTTTCCCAGAAGCTTGCGTATATCCTCTAGAGCAGAGAATACGACTTAGCAAAATCCCGTAAGGCTTGGCATTAACAGACTTAGCCATCGCTGCTTTAAAGCGATTAAACACGTAAAGAGACCAGTTAACTTTTAACTTGGTCAGGATGGCAACCATCATCTTGTATTGAATGTTAGTGATTTTATCGAACGTCCCTTTTCTGCATTCAATAATCTTTGAACATATGTCAGAGAGGATGACATATTCGCCTTTCATATCGTTCTTCTTGAAGTTGGGCTCGTAGGCGTTGTGAACATCTTCTTTCTTTATCACGTCCCAAACTTTGGTAGCATCGCCGAGATTTACACGTTCTACCTCAATGCCAGTATTAGGCAGAACAAGTAATGAAGAAACCAGAGAAGGAGTGAGGACAAAGGTCTCTTTTGCATAGGGAAAGACGCAGGATATGGAGTTTCCGTCTTCAGAAATTTGACCATTGTAGAAAAAGTGGAGAGATTCTTCTTCAAAGTAGTTGAAAGTAGTAGTAAGCATGTCTTTCAAACCAGATTCTTGAACGAGTGAAAGAATCGTTCGAAGAGGGAAGTTCTGGTTATCAAAAGATAGTCCCAGTTAACCAAAAATCCGGCGTTAACTGTAACTGGTTTAGTTGCTGTCTTGGAAGATTTTGAAACTTTGGGTGCCATTGCTGAAAGTTGAAGCTTTTGAAGAAAATAGAGGAGTTTTTGCCTTTGGAGAGAAAAAGCTTTTACAGTAGGAAAGATTGGAAGTGATAAAGGTGTTCTGTAAAAGTCTTGGTGAGTTTAAATAGAAGGTGAAAGTAACTCCTCAATTGACAGATGAATGACACGTGTTCAGAGGTTAATGACAAAAGGAATCTGAACCGTGTACATTTAATTTTGGATGTCAAAAAGTGTGGTAAAGTAGGGTACTATAACATTTTCGGATCCGCAGTTAATTTGAAACAGTTTGAAAAAATTTGAAATTTTCAGCGTGAAGTGCATGCGCCTGATAGTGTACTGACACTTACTCAGACTCATGCAATCACTGAACCGCCTCAGTTTAGATAGGAATCATAACCGTCAGTTTGATTTGATAGGCACGTGTGGGTAGTTGTCAAATCTGATCTTTTGGACTTATCCACACGTTCTCTTTAGCGATGAAAACTATGCATGAATTTTTGAAATCGAGTTACTTAGCGTTAAAGTGGGAATCCTTTCAACGCTGAAGTCTTTTAATAAAATATTTCAATAACTGAATCAATCGCTTGGATTTATGAGAGACAACATTATTAGAGATTGATTTTGTCATGCATAAAAGATAAGAGCTAGTGATCAATGCTTAAGATTTTGAAAGTCATTTTTGATCACAGTCGCTTGATACATTGAAGTAAGTACAATTTTAGAGTTCCCCCTAAAGTTGATGACTCATTTCAAATTTTGATAAACGCTTTAGACATAAACATAAAGTGGATTCCCCTTAAATTATATGCCTATTAAATATGATGCTTTATGATTTAAGCGTTTAAATCGATCATACCTAATTCACTTCTCAAAGTGAGAAAGCGTTGTTCGTTGAGCGCTTTTGTGAAGATATCTGCCAGTTGTTTGTCAGTTCCAATGAAGTGCATGGAGATATCTTTCTTTTGAACATGGTCACGCAAGAAATGGTATCTAATGTCAATGTGTTTGGTTCTAGAATGAAGAACAGGATTTTGGGTCATAGCTAAAGCACTTTGGTTATCACAATGGATTGGGGTAGGACCTAGGATTATTCCATAATCTCTAAGTTGTTGCCTCATCCAAAGGATTTGTGCACAACAGCTTCCAGCGGCTACATATTCTGCCTCAGCGGTAGAAGTCGCTATGGATTGTTGTTTCTTACTATGCCACGAAACTAGTCTATCACCTAGAAATTGACATGTACCACTAGTACTTTTTCTATCTATTTTGCATCCTGCAAAATCTGCATCTGAATAACCAATTAGTTCAAAAGAAGAATCCTGTGGATACCATAAGCCCACATTTTGTGTGCCTTTTAGGTACTTAAGGATCTTCTTGGTAGCAATTAAGTGTGATTCTCTAGGATCAGATTGAAAACGTGCACACATGCATACCGAAAACATAATATCAGGTCTACTAGCGGTAAGATAAAGAAGTGATCCAATAATACCCCTATAGTTAGTGATATCAATTTTCTTCCCACTTTCATCTTTATCTAACTTAAGCGTCTGGCTCATTGGAATTTTTGAAGATGATGCATTTTCCATACCAAATTTCTTAATCATATCTCTAGTATATTTAGCTTGGTTTATAAATATTCCATTAGGGAGTTGCTTAACTTGTAATCCTAAGAAGAAAGTTAATTCACCCATCATGCTCATTTCAAATTGATCTTGCATCATTTTCGAAAATTTCTCACACAGTCGCTTATTAGTAGAACCAAATATAATATCATCAACATAGATTTGGACTAAGAGAATATCTTTATTATGGGTAATTTTAAATAACGTTGTGTCAACGCTGCCTTTTGAAAAGCCTTTACCTATAAGGAAGATAGAGAGAGTGTCATACCATGCTCTTGGTGCTTGTTTAAGGCCATAGAGTGCCTTATCCAGTTTGTAGACCATACTTTTGCCATGGTTGTTGATGAATCCTGGTGGTTGCTCCACATAGACTTCTTCTTGGAGTTTACCATTCAAGAATGCACTCTTCACGTCCATTTGGTATACTGTGAACTTGTTGAATGCGGCAAACGCTAGGAACATCCTAATTGCTTCAAGACGGGCTACTGGGGCATACGTTTCATCAAAGTCAATACCCTCTTCTTGACAATAACCCTGAGCGACTAATCTAGCTTTGTTTCTTATAACAATGCCATCTTCATCCATTTTGTTCCTAAAAACCCATCTCGTTCCAATAACTCCTTGGTGAGTTGGTCTTGGTACTAGCGTCCAAACCTTGCTTCTTTCAAATTGGTTAAGCTCTTCTTGCATTGCTTCTACCCAACTCGAATCATTAAGCGCTTCATCCACTTTCTTTGGTTCCATTTGAGATAGGAAACTTGCGAACATGGCCTCATTAAATGTAGCGGACCTAGTTCTAACAGGTGCTTCAATATCTCCAATTACTAGCTCTGGTGGATGATCTCTAAGCCATTTACGGTCTGGTTGGAACGGGTTAAGAGACTCTTGGTTGTTAATCGCTTGATTCTCATTTGTCTCTTGCGTAGACGCTGCATCATTCACAGTTCTAATCTGCTCTTGATGATCATTCTCTTCATGATCATCAGCGATTCTGACATTATCATTTTTGTTAACCTCACGAGTATCCTTAGGAGGAAGTACATGAATCCCATCATCCTCGTCATCACTATCATCACTAAGGTTGATTTGCGATGCTTGTTGGGAGAGATCTTCAATTCCTACATCATCAGGATTAACCTTACTCGGTTCTTGGTTAGCATCATCAAACACAACATGATTGGATTCTTCAACCTTCGATTTGATCTTATTTAAGATGCGAAAACTCTTTCCATTCTTGGCATAGCCTAGAAAGATTCCCTCATCTGCTTTAGGATCAAATGTCTTTAGGCTGTGAGATCCATTGTTATGAATGAAACATTTTGAACCAAATACATGAAAGTATGAAACGTTAGGCTTACGTCCCTTCCACAACTCATATGGAGTCTTCTCATGTTGCTTGTTAATCATACACCGGTTCTGAGTGTAGCAAGCGGTGTTGATGGCTTCGGCCCAAAACCTTTGAGGCAGCTTGGACTCTGCTAACATCGTCCTTGCGGCTTCTTTAAGCGTTCTGTTCCGTCGCTCAGCAACTCCATTCTGTTGAGGTGTTCTAGGAGCAGAATACTCATGAAGTATTCCTAAATCTATACAAAACTTCTCAACAACTTGGTTAGTAAATTCAGTTCCTCTATCGCTTCTAATTCTTGTCACTTTTAGATCTTTTGAATTTTGCAATTGACGAATTAGCGCTGTGAGCTTGACACTGGTTTCATCTTTGGTTGCTAGAAATTCTACCCATGTATAGCGAGAGAAATCATCAACTATTACTAGCGAGTACTTTTTGCCACTAACACTCATGATTTGAATAGGTCCAAACAAATCTAAATGCAATAGTTCAAGAACTCTAGAAGTAGATAGACATGGTTTCTTTTTGAAAGATGACTTAACTTGTTTACCCATTTGACATGCATCACATAAGCGATTCTTTTGAAAGGAACCTTTAGGTAATCCCTCTACAAGATTTAGCGATATTAACTGAGAGATTGCCTTGAAATTGAGGTGATTCATTTTTCTATGCCATAACCAACCCAATTCATTTTGACTTTTAGCAACAAAGCACGTGGGGTTGTTATCAACTGTAGAATCCCAATCTACTAAATACACATTGTTTGTTCTTTTTCCTCTTAATTTAGTAGACTTAGTCTTAGCGTCGTTAACATAGCAGAAGTCGCTTGAAAATTTTACTTCAAAGCCTTTATCACAAAATTGACTAATGCTTAACAGGTTATGCTTAAGACCCTCAACATAATAAACATCACTAATCATGATGTTCCCCCTATGCATGATACCTATACCTTTTGTTTTACCTTTTGAGTTATCACCGAATATAACTTGAGGACCGTTGGTAGCTTGATAGTAGACTAGAAGATTCTTGGAACCAGTCATGTGTCTTGACGATCCACTATCAAAGTACCAAACTGAAGTATCGGTGCTGGCTCTAGGTACCTGCATTTAAAGGACAATTCTAATTCTTCTTAGGTACCCATGTTGTTTTGGGTCCTTCAGCGTTAGTAACCTTGGTTTGAATTAGAACTTTAGGAACCCATATTTGCCTGGTCTTCATTGTAGGAATACTGGCCTTCTTGGGTTTCACATTGTGTTGTGTGTGCTTTTTGTTCACCTTGTGCTGTGTGTGCTTTTTGGGTGTGTAATAATATCCTCGATTATAATAATAGTCATAATCATAGTCATAGTCATAATCATCATAGTATTGATGATATGATTTTGACTGTCTTGGATATTGACGCTGGTAAGTCCTTGGCGCTGGCTTGGGTTGCACTTTTGGTGCTTGACGCTTAGCGCTTGATTCACAGTGATTAGACTTGTCCTTGACTTTTTGAGCGTTTGGATGAGTTTGTCTTTGTGAATCATTTGCCTTAGCCTTACCCTTGCCTGAGTCAGCTTTGGCTTTCTCATTTGGCCTCGTACCATTGTCGCTAGGTTCACTTAGTGTTTGACTCTGTGAACTTTTCTCAACAAAGATAACACCCTTTCCTTTGTTGTTTGCCATAGCATTGGATTTATTTGGTTGTTTACCGAATTTATTGAATCCTAAACCGGACTTTTCACCAAATAATCTAGTTACCTTAGTCACATTATCCAACTTTCTAGAAGCTTTTGATAATGATGAGATAAGCTGCTCTGATTTAGCAAGTTTAGCGATCAAATCTGCTTCTCTTTTGACTATTATATCAAGATCGCTTTTTAACTGAATAACTTCACTCTCAAGTGATTTGTTCTTCTCAATGCACTGTTTCTGAACTTGCAACTCGGCTTTGAGTGTTACTTTATCACTTTTGAGCGACGAAATAATAGCGAGATCGTTTTGATATATTTTGGCGGCCTCTTGACAATCTTTATAATATTCTTTAACTTTGTCAAGTAATTCATCATAAGATAGAGGATGATATAATTCATTGGTTACCTCTGGTAGCGAGTCATCAGACGCTTCATCATCTCTTGCCATGAGACAAATCAATGCTGAGTCGCTTGTAGGCTCATCATCACTACTTTCGTCTGATGATTCCAAATCCTCTTCAGGTGCGGAGAATGGTTCAGATTCCGCTAGCAAACCTTGTTGGTGAAGGTTGCTCCTGAATTGGTTTCTATCCGCATAGTCTTGCCTTGAGGGCTTTGACACATTTGGATAAGGGCAATTTACCTGGTAGTGCCCTGGTTTCCTGCAATTATAACACAAATTAGTTTTCATTTTTTGTTCAGCAGTTAATCGCTTTGAGACTACTGGTGCTGAGAGATTCTGAGTGGGGGATGGAGGTGCTTGGTATGGAACTGGCGCTACTGGTTGAGGTGCAGAATACACTGGCGCTTGATACTGAGGCGCTGGTGCTGGAGGAGGAGTTTGAAATGAATTCTGTCCAATAGGAGTTCTCTTCTCGTATCATAGAAATTTCTTGAACTTCTTTACCAATAGGGCCATTTCCTTTTCTTCATTTGACTCAACCGGTTTGACCTCAATAACCGCTTTTCCCTTATTTTTAGTGGTAGCGATTAAAGCTCCTGATTCAATCGCTGAAGTCGATGTGTCGCTGACTTCACCTAATTCGAACTCAAATGCCTTTAACTCTGAAAAGACATGCTCTGGGGTAAGTGTCTCCAATGTTTGTGATTCTCTCATAGCAACAGTCTTAATTAAATACTTGCTTGGAAGACTTCTGAAAATCTTGTTGACCATTTCCTTGTTGGTCAATTCCTTGTCTAATGACGCTAACTCGGTAATGAGCAAAGTAAACCTTGCGTCTAGTTGTTCTAGCGTCTCATTGGGCTGCATTTTGAATTGTTCGAATCTTTGCATGGCTATGGAGAGCTTGTTCTCCTTCATTTGTGCTGAACCTTCACACACAATAGCCAATTTATCCCATATTTTTTTGGATGTCTTACATTGCTTTATCTTGTTGAACAATGCATCGTTATCTCCTAACGCTGAGTAAAGTGCACTTCGTCCAACATTATCCAGATTCGCTCTTTTTCGATCATCTGGCGTTCAGTCTAGTTTATTTTTCTCGACATATCCATCCGGAGTGGCTTCATCGGCTCCAGGTGCTCGAGTTCTCACTTGCATGATTTTGATGGGGCCATCTGTAATAACATCACACATTTCATTATCACATGAGCATAAGTATGCGAATGCTCTAAGTTTCCACGAATCATAATTTGATTCTACCAACTTAGGCATTTTGTTAAAAGCCATAATGATTTGTTTTGATAAAAAGATTTAAAGCGATTAAGTTTAGAAAGGTGGATCTAAACAAGCAGTTACGCTCGGAAACGCTTAGGTTTCTACTTCAACCGCTCTGATACCACTTGGTGGTCCCAAGTGGCATACGAAAGGGTCTAGAAGGGGGGGTTGAATAGACCCTGAAGTCTTTTTCGACTTCACAAAATTTTCGTATCACTTTAGAAATTTGAATGCTTGGAAAAACTGAGCGCTTGGGTCAGACGCTTCAGAATAGTTAACTTAGACTTAGTGATTTCAGCAGTTTACCAAAGTAGGGCAACGCTTAGATCTCTTAATCAGGGTTAGCACAGCGGAAATAATGTTTAGCGTTCTTTTAGTTGAATTAATCGCTTTGCAATTTTACTTGTCTTTTTCAGAATAATATGAAGTGAATAATATAAGACAATAAAATAAATGACACAATAATTTGTAAGGTTCACTGGGTGATGTAATCCCAGCTACGTCCTTCTTCTCCTTTTTCATTTGGAGGAAATTACTATGATGATTATCAAAGGATCACACAGAAACTTCTACAAAATAGTAATGGATGAAAATGATCTTGGGCTCCTTGATCACACAGACTTCAGCACCAATGAAGATCGTCTTCTTCAAGCTTCTCTCACTCAGAAATACTGCTTGAAAGGTTTCAACAACTTTTCTCACTCAGATGAAAAGTTGAGGTTTATCACTAGGGTTTTGTTTGTTTTAAAGAAGATCAAACAACTTAGAATATCTCAGTTGGAGTTTAGATTTCTTCTTTGGAAGATATTTGAGATATTTGTGACTGTCTGGAATGTAGATAGAAAGCTTGAAAGGTTTTGGCTATGAAATTTCTAAGCTTTTTCCAGAAAGAATGTACGTAGGATTTTTGGCAATAATTTCTCGTATATTCTTGATGTTGTTCTACATATTTTGATTTTCTGGAGTAAGGTATTTATAGGCAATTTCTTGGGATCTGTCCGTTGGACACATGTAGGAGCGTGCCTTTCACGTAGCGCGTGATTGTACCTAAAATCTGACATTCCTGAAAATTCGCTGGAACCGATTGGACGGGAGCAGCTAAAACTCTGAAAGTTCTGACAGTCTGGTCAAAAGGAGGCTTGTCCACAAGTCACAGTAGCTTATCACATTTAATGCTCTTATCAGGCATTTAATGCAATTTGAATTTATTTCCCGTTGGAAATAAATGTCCGTTGAATGATTGCATTTAAGTCCTTTATGACTTGAGGATTTATTTCAGGTGAATCTTCTATAAGTCGCTTGAGTATTTGAACGCTTGATTCATGAATCCTGAACTGCGGTCTCTTAGCGTTTGACAGGCGCTAAGAAGGAATCTTCATCTTCGGTTGATTTCAGACGCTGGTCTTCAACTTCTTCTCAAATAGACTCACCTAGAATTCTATTATTGATTCAGTCGCAAAGACTTAGTCTAAAATCTATGAGGATAAAAATTACAAGCCTAAACAAAATTAAAAACTCTTTAAACGCTTTATACAATGATCTATGAAAGCATAAACTTACATTTTATTTGGGGTCTAACATTGAATCCTATCTTGTCATCATCAAAACATCTAACATGAAATTTCCTAACAACGTTAATTCATTCATCCTCTAGTGTCATCCACTTGATGAACTCTCTCTGTGAACATCGTTATCTCTCTTTGAACCCTGGCCACTACCCTATTCTTTTGGTGATCAGCCAACTCCTGAAAACCATGGCATATCTATCTCAGTCCAACTGACCCTCGGATATAGGTTACTCCAAAACCCAAGCATGTCACAACCCAAACCGTCTCGGCCAACCAGTCCACTGATATCTTTCCACCAAGTACTTTTTCCAATGCCAATCCCAAATCCCTCACATATCTGCTCTATGCCCCTTCATGAGCTATGTCTAATCCATCCGCCTACTCGGTTTTTCAATGGCCAACTTAGGTCACTGAACAACTACTCGATGCTCCCATTCTACGAGTTACATCACATCCTTCTACCAAAAAACCCTTGACTCTTCAAATCTGCCTACCCGGCTTTGCATCCTGCCTCTATGATTCCTGGCTCCACGTCTGCCCTCCCGGGCGTCGTTTCTCTCTACGTGGATTCGCTTCCACACTCTGCCCACCTCGGTCTCTCGACTACACGGCTCTGCCCTCTCGGCTACAAATTCAGTCACTCTGACCTCTGGCTCGGTGGATTTACTTTCTTAGCACCGTAACTCTGCCGACCTCGGTCTCTATAACTCGTTCATTCTTCTCGAAAACATGATTTGCCCTCCGCCCTCTAGCTTAATGGATATGCCTCTGGCACCACAATTTCTCTCATTGGCTTCATGTTCTACCCACCTAGTAACGCAAATTTGCCTAACTGCTGGCACCATGATTTTCCAACATTTTCTCGTTAACGTTCAACGGGATTACTCTTCTTTGGTTGGCAATCTAACTGAACCCATCCTCCTCTATTATCTTCTTCGACTTCACCATGATCTCAATTCAGGCTCTCTGCAACGAAATCATTGAGCTTGATTACTCTTCCATCTTCTATCATCATCCCCACGACGAAATCTGCTTTTAACCAAAAACGCTTCCCCATAGATCTAGATTTAGGAACTCTTCTAAATCTTCAACCTATGGTTGTGATACCAGTTGTTAAGGATGGTAGTGTCAGAGCACGAAAATTAATCAAGAAGCTAGAAACACCTAATCCTAAACATGAAGATGACGATACGAGCATTTTAACGTGGTTCGGCATAACTTGCCTACATCCACGAGCCAACTTAGACTACATCTTTATTTCTCAATGAGTGAATCAATCAATTACAAGGAGAGTTCTACTATTTATAATAGTGGAGAAGTCTAAACCCTAACAAATAAGGAAAACAATCCTTAACAACTTAGGGAACAATTCCTATCACAATAGGAAACAAACCCAATCAAAATAGGACTCAAATATGTCAAGATTTGCCCAAACTCTCGCCAATTAGCTCCCCAAGTCTCAGATCCGCGCTCAGTAGATGCGGTTAAAACACCAATAGTCATGGCTAAAATCACTATTGACACTTTGAACTGGTAGTCGCGATTATCACACCTGTTCGTAGTTAATCCACTTCATACAACCCTTTTACGACTCTAGATCTCCCCAGCCCATCTCGTCTTCACTTTTTTGGCTCCATATTTTGGCTCTCAGTCCTACTTTTGATCCGACTCCACTATATCCCAACAGAGATCCCCTCTTTGCTTACCTTTTTGTATTCTGTATGGAGAGATTAGGGACTTTGATCAATGAAGTAGTTAGGGAGGACAAGTGGAAAACGGTCCCCACCGCTCCAAACGAGCACAGAGCTTCACATCTTATGCTTGCAAATGACCTCATCTTGTTTGGTGAAGCTACTCAGACTCAAATCCACACTACCAAGAGGATCCCCGAGAGCTATTGCAACATGCCTGGCCAGTCGGTGAACCGAGATGAATTCCGTATCTTCTTTTCAGGGAATCTACCGGGACAACAAGACCACTTACTTGGAAACCAAGCACAACTAAAACTCACTAAAGATCTAGATCGATATCTGGGAGCCCCTCTACATCACACTCGGGTCCCAAAAAAAATTATGTTTCTTGATCGAAAGGGTTCGAATACAATTAGAAGGATGGAAAAAGAAATATCTATCTTTGGCAAGCAGAACCACTTTAATCAAAGTAGTCACGACAAGTATCCCATCTTATTGCATGCAAGTGTCTAAAATCCCCCGAGGCATTTGTGATGCGATTGATAAAGAGAATCTGCGCTTCTTATGGGGTGGTAGTGAGGATTGTCGGCGTTTGACCTTTGCACGTGGGACTTAGTTTGTTGAAAAAAAGATCTTGGAGGTTTGGGGATAAAACAGACTAGATCTATGAACATGGCGCTTCGAGGAAAGTTGGCATGGCAACTCATCCCCGATGACATGAAGTTATGGGTTTGGGTTATGCGCCATAAATATGTCTTAAGAGAATGGGAGCGCAGTCGAGGAAATATTTCTCACACGTGGAAGAGTCTTCACTTGACTTTTTTAGTATTAGAAGAAGGCATGACGTGGAAGGTGGGAAATGGTGAGCCAATGCATTTTTGGACTAATTTTTGGTTGGGAGACGAGCTCTTAATCACCTAAATGGGGTGGACATCACGGAGGATATGGGTGAAAGATCTGTTGTTATTGGCAAACCCAAAAAGGCTGGCGGTGGAGCGAATTACCTCATTTTCCCGCTAGTTTGAAATCGGAACTGGATGTTATTAATCTTGATACTCAAGGAAACAGCCCAAATATCCAGGTGTGGCAACACATTGCCAACGGAACATACTCGTGCAAGAGTGCTTATGATCGACTTACTGGATGTACCACTGGCATGGGCGACGAAAGAAAGTGGACAAAACTTTGGCGAGTCGTGGAGCTTATCACTGGAAATATCTTATGTGGCTCCTCAAGCATGGAAAGATTTGTGAGCAAGCGGAGGAAACCAACATTCACGTTGTTCGGGATTGCCCATGGGCTAAGCAGCTCTGGAAGACGCTAGTGGATCCGAAATACCACTCCAAATTCTTCAACCTTAATGCGAGTGACTGGATCAATTGGAATCTCATGACTCCGATCAACAGGTATGATTGGTGTGATTCATAGGATAGTGCTTTTACTAAGATGGTTAATTTAATTTGTGCAGGGTCGTAACGAAACTGTACATAAAGAGGATATCAGCCCGCTCATAATTTCATTCGACGACATTCGCATAAGAGTCAACGAAGCTCGGCATTGATGAGTGAAACCCGGATAAAAATGCGAGAACCGGATGGTAGGCTGGCCAAAGCTAGATATTGGATGCTTTAAGGTGAATGTCGGCGCTGCGGCTCCTCAAAATCAAGCTCACCCTATGACAAAGGCAAGCATTCGAGGCTGTTTTAGAGATAGTCATGGTAAATGGATTCAAGGATTTAGAGGCAGAATGGCTGCCACTTCAATTCTGGATGCCTCAAAGCCAAGCTCACCCTATGACACCGGCAAGCATTGGAGGCTGTATTAAAGATAGTCATGGTAGATGGATTCAAGGATTTAGAGGCAGAATGGGTGCCACTTCAAATTCTGGATGCCGAACTACACGTCATTCACATGGGACTTCAAGTAGCTTGGAAGCTTCACTATTGAATCAGATGGTATTGAGAGTGCTACCTTTACGCGCAAGCATTCTGAAACAATCTCTCGAAATTTGCTTGAGAGGCCTTGGCAAAGCCGGGTCATGCATATATGGTGAGAGATAAACCACTTGGCTGACTTTCTTTCAAAAATGGGGCTTAATCACAACTTCTCGGTCCTTGGGGACCCAGACAATGAGGCTAGTAAAATGCTAGAACTTGATCGAGCTGGCACAAAATGGCCTAGAGTCACGACTATTAACCCGGGTCTGTCGGGTTAAAGTTGTTGGGTAATCCCCTTCTCATGCATGTTAAAAAATATTTAAGGACTAAATTCACCAGACCCTTGTATTATGGGTGTGTATAAATTAGCTCCCTCTACCAAAAAAAAAAAAAAATTCCCTTAAACAATAATAATAGAAACCTGTTTATGTGCTAAATGTTTGAATAGTGCGTACAAGTGCCACGACCAAATTCAACTTAGTAGTGCATACGCTTCAACAAAACCTGTAATTATGCCAAAAGGCAACATATAATCCTAGATTTTAGAAGGCTACTGATATAACGATCCAACAATTAAATATTCGGAGTCTGTTATGCATAATCAAAGGTCAAAGCATATCCCTCGACCAAGGGATTATTTTCCGCAATGAAAAGTGTGCTCCGCAAAATTTTCAAACGAAAATGGCAACAAAGTTGGAAAATCGATACATCAATGTGAAATAAGACAAGAACAAATTGCATCAAATAAATTGAGTTTTTACCACCATCACAAAAAGGAATTTGTTCACACAACTCCTGCATTTGTATCACCTCACTAACATTTCTAACAACTAAGATGTTTGATTGCTCTACAATAACTCAAAACAAGCTTGCAACTTCAACAGCAAACTTCTCTTCTGGTAAAGGAAAAAATGCCAAACTACTTCACCATGCTTAATAGAAGAACCCAAGCACTTTACCACCAACATTTTTCCTTCGAGCTTCTTCATGATCCATGATTCCAGCAGAGGTTGTCAACACAATATAACCAAACTGCAGTAAAAGTGAGATACGATTTTAAAAAATTACCCATTTTTAATCATGCTTCAAAATTGATCAGAAATTTATTCAAGAAACTTCAATCACATAATTCTCACTTCGGACAAAGATTAAGTGTCCATTTCATTGAGGGAACAAACGTTAACCATGATCAAAATCGAATGAATTAAGATTTTAGTTTCTACCTGTCTGGACGGGAGAAGCCTTGCAGTCCAAGGCTCAATTTCCTTAACACCAACATCAAACCGAGGGCTAATAACACCACATTTGTTTAGTCGTCCATTCAATTCAACCACAATCTTTCCAGATCTGTGGTCATCTACGTACTCAAACTCTCCAATGTATCCTGTAAAATCAACGTAAAAGGAATCATATAATGCATAATTTAAAAAGAATAAACAAAAACTTGCACCAAGTAAACTAAGGGACAAACCATGCTTTTGCATGACCAGAAGGAACTTGATAACGACTTTCGAGGAGGGCCTGATCATGACTTGTCGCTTCCCCCTCTTTTCTGCATTATACATGCTCTTCAAAGCATCATTCAAAACACTGACTCTCACCATCTTTCAACAAAAGCTGATGGACAATCACATAAATATTAGAGAGGGTAAAATATTTATATTTTTACACTTTTTCAAACTATTCACAAGGTAAAAGATGCTTAAGGAGGCAATGTATGATCAAAGTGAGTGTATAATATAATATAACAGGTAAACTCACAAAAGTAAGGTACACCCATCAAGCAACAGCAGAACGGTAATGGTCGATGTCTAATAAAACATTTAAAGAAGTCAGACCCACAATATTGTCACAAGATTTATAAGATAAATCCAATATTCAACAGAAGGGTTCCATAAAAACAAGCCCTGAATCCTCACAAAGATTAATCATTTCAAACGCATGTCAACAGTAATGCGAAAAAAATGTTGTACATTAACCGAACCTATGTTCTATGATAATTGCTGATATGCCAGACATCTTGTCATACATTTCAAGACCAACTCACAGTATCTATCAGAATGAAGATTGCTTAAGATCAATAACTGGTAAAATTGCATCTCTACAACACAACGCAAATAGATTTCACAACACCACTAAAGAGCGCCCGTTAATTCTCTCAACTATCGGAAATCAAAGGTATATATACATCATCCGCATGCTTGGCAATGTCACGTTTCAGTGCCTTTCAAGGTCAAGCAAATATTTTAACCAAAAATAAAATAAATAATCACGCATCCAGACACAAAACAAACATAAAAGGCGCAAAAAGCTTCCAAATTAACCAAAAAACCCATCAAAAAATGAACAAAGCTAAACAGATCTACTGAAACATGTATGATCAAATCGGTGTAATAGAAAATCATTCGAGTGAGTTACTTACAGAGGAAATAGGTGGCCGCCGCTTCAGTTTTGTGCTCGATTTCTGATTCAGCGACAACTGAGGTAAAGAGTGTAGTTAAACATTAGGGTTTCAGCATAGTATATACCCCCTTCGCTGAGGATTTCTTTTCGGTATATTACAGTTCGCCCCTTGTTATTCATTCAAATTACTCTTTGCCTCTCCACCGGAAAAGATATTTAATTCCCTCTACTTATGCTAGTTAAAATAAAAAATGGGCACTGAATATTCTATTCTTACATAATAATTATTTAATTTTTTTGAAAAGTAGGCACTTTGGCAAAAAAACCTATTTCTATTTAAATTTTGAAAATTATATTAAGATTGTTAATAATAATTAATTAAATATTATACAACACAAATGTTAATAATTTATCAAACTATTAATCATTGTCAATTAACAACTCATACAAAAAAAAAAATTCATAACTTAAATGTGAGTACAAACAATATACCTTATAAAATAATATATAAATAAGTTGAATTTTTACTGCCCAATAATTTATTTTTATTAGATTTCACCTATGTGAGTACGAATGGGCGAATCCATCTATTTTCTGTTCTCGTATTTCTTAGCCCTTGTTTTGCCTTAATTTTCAACAAAAACTCATAATATACTCGTACATATTAAATACCGAATTCTTTCCATTTCGTATTTGACTAATTAGGATAGAAGTAAAATTTTCTTAAAAAAAAGGGATAGAAGTAAAATATAACTGTGAGGAAATAATAATTCAGTAATAAAAATGCGCTTACATCTAAGGATTAAATTCACTTAGACCCTTGTACAATGGGGGTGTGTATCAATTAGTTCCCTCTATAAAAAAAAAATTCATATACCCCATAAACGATAATAATAGGCCAAAATATCCTTGAGTTCTATTAAATGATAAATTTGCTTTGAACACTCTAATTACAGTCTATATTACTTTGGCCCTATGCTAGTTAATTCAATTAATTTAACCCCTAAGTTTTTTCAATGTTTAGTTAATCTTCAATAGCATAAATTTCAAAATATGATTATAGTAGTAAATAAGACAGATTAAACTTAATTATCCCATGTAAGTCTTTATGACACTACTAAAATACATTTTTGTTACATATTAGACTTTTACTGGGAAAATTAAATAAATAATACAAATTTAAAAGAAAAATCAGAAAATAGCATGGAAAAAGTGGGAAGCAGAAAATAGCACGTTACGACATATCACATGTCGTTTCAGTACTGAGACGACATGTCAGGTAATATATTTTTTTTTTTAAATTTTTATCTGAGACGACATGTGGCATGTCGTCTCAACAAATTTTTGCTGTAAAATTTGAGAAAGAAGAAGAAGAAGAAGAAAGAGAAGAAGAAGAAGAGGAGAAAGAAAGAAAGAAGGGAGAAGAAAGAAAGAAAGAAGGGAAGAAAGAAAGCACCGAGGCCTGGAAAAAAAAAACAAAAAAATGAACAGTGAAACGGCATCGGGCATGCCGTCACTGTTCACTGTCAGCCGTGTCAGCTGACACGGCTGACTGACCCGTGAGACGACATGTAGCATGTCGTCTCAGATAAAAATTAAAAAAAAAAAATTATTACCTGAGACATGTCGTCTCAGTGCTGAGACGACATGTGATATGTCGTAACGTGCTATTTTCTGCTTCCCACTTTTTCCATGCTATTTTCTGATTTTTCTTTTAAATTTGTATTATTTATTTAATTTTCCCTATGAATTTTTCATAATATGACATGTACATCCTTTTTATACATTCAATATAATTTATGTCAGCGATCAATGACTTATCTTTTAGCTATATCTCTTTTAAGTGAAATTGTTTGGAAAAAACAAAAACTCAATTAATTTGAGATTCTTACATTTCTTAATTTTGGATGAAAGGGATATCATGATTAGATAAATAGCCTGAAATTGAATTCAAGATCATCCACATGAAAGTTGAAGTTGATACCACTAGACTAACAAATGCTGTTCTTTTAGCTATAAACAAGTAAGCGGGTGGGGCGATGCTACCCTTTAGGGCATTGCCCTAAGGGACGTGTCGCCAATGACAAACTGACATGTGGCATGTCCCACTTTTACCTTTAAACAACAAAAAAATGATTTTTAACCTGCAAACAAAAAAAAAATTTAACTCAACCATGGTCTAAGCTAATTAAATATTAAAGAAAAGTTAAAAAATAAAAAAGCCAAAAGTGTAATACAAGCCCACAATCTTTTGTTTCGCAGATTTTCATTTTTTTTTTCGTCCGTCTCTCCACCTCTTCTCTTCAATCATGGTGGGTTGAAGTAGAAATTTTCAGATTTTAAATTTTCAAACTACCTCCATTTTCAGATTTCATTTTCAAATTTGAAATTTGAATTTTAAATGTATAAATACACATTCAAGCAAAAATAGAAATCATTTCTAAAAATTTCTTTGAGAAAGAGGTTTTCCTTTCAAAATTACTCTTCAAATTCTTGTTTCACATTTATGGCTCTGCCGTGCACCGCCTACACCGCCGCCGTGAGTCTTTGGCTTAGAGAAAGACAACTTCCCTCTCAAACTCTTTGTTTTCTTATCATTTCTATTTTTGGTTAAAGTTTTTTTTAAACCTTCTCGTCAAGTTTCATTACCATTATCGCGCCGCCGCCCCCTTCACACCTCCGCCCCTGCCGCCTTCACACTTCACACTTCACACCTCCGTCACTGTCGTTACACCTTGCCGTCGTAAGAGTTTGGCTTTGCAGGCGTGAGGCAGAAGGTTGGGAATGTGGGATTTTTGTGCATGTGTTGGGCTCTTCTATGGATGTGTTGGGCTTTCTTTATGTCTTTGGGCTTGTATAGTGGGCTTGTATAATTTGTGTTTTTTTATTTATTTGGTCTTGTGTAGTGGGTAAGCAGAAATCATGGTTGTGCTTGTGTAGTGGGTATGTTAAATTGTAGGCAAAAATTAATGGTTGAGCTTTTGTAGTTGGTAGGCAGTGACAAAGTTTACAATTTATTAATTGTAGTATTTGTAATTTCTATTGTTATTTTAATTAAAATAAATGGATTGTGACATGCTAAATATTAACAAAAATGTTGTTGTATTGAGTAGTATTATAATTTAGATTTGACACACTTATTTTAAGAGACCATCTCAAATTCAAGAACCTCAATCAATCGTGAAAGTCAAGAGCCGAGAAGCTCCAAAAGTTGCTGAAATTTTGAATAACTTTTCATTTCTCCCTAAAGTTTCCTATGCTATTAAATAGTTTAGTACAAATGTCACTTATAGTCCCTAAAGTATTCAATTTGTCTCACTTACGTCCCTAAACTAAAATTTGTTACGCTACCGTTCCTAAAGTAATAATTTTGTCTCACTTTAGTCCTTTTAGATCAAAATTGAACCTAAAGTAAGGGTAAAATTAAGTTTTTTGGTCCTTTTTTGGGAATTTTTTGGAGCTTCTCGGCTGTGCAGACAGCTATGCGCGTCTTCACGAGAAAATTCATAACTCATTGTAGAAAGCTCGGATTCGTGAACCGTTTTCTTCCCATGAAACTAGACACATAGGGCTATCCACAAATTTTAGTTTAGGGACATAAGTGAGACAAATTGAATACTTTAGGGACGGTTGCGTAACAAATTTTAGTTTAGGGACGTAAGTGAGACAAATTGAATACTTTAGGGACTATAAGTGACAATTGTCCAATAGTTTATCTAATTATTTAAGAGTCTTCTTTGAATTAGTAGTATTTAGTCAAGGTCTTTAAGTTTATTTACATTTCCTAATTACTTTTTAAGAGTCTTCTTTGAATTAGTAGTATTTAGTCAAGGTCTTTAAGTTTTCGAAAGTGTGTGCTTGTGTTGCCTCCTAATTTCTCCCTTCGCATATTTCCGGTGTCAGAATCAATCGTGAACATTTTCCCAAAAAAAAAATATATATTATAGTACTACAAAAAAAATCACTAATGCCAAATATCAATTGAAATCTAAATTATCGGTCAACCAAACACCTCAAGTCTTACACAATATAGAAATCCACCACCTCACTTTAAAATTTCAATGAGACAGACATATTAATAAATGTTCTCAAATGAACTAGAATATTCAATAGAAAAAAAGATGAACTAAATTATTAGTCAACCAAATACTCCTCTCAACGCCGGTGGGCCCAACCATTATTAAAATGTTCCTAGAAAAAGAAACAACAATATTCATGTTAAATTAAATCTATGCAATAAAAACAAGAACTGATATATTTACCACCTCTACTTTTGTAAAAAAATATAACGAATTAAAATTACACTTACCCCTACACGTGTTTCGCAGAACATAGTACTCATTGAAGGAATTGACATTGGACATGTGAAATGCGATTGATTTGCATCAAATTGAGAGCCAAATAATGTGCCTTGGAAAGGGGTGGTACTCAGGTATTGAGATGCTTGGAAATGGGTACTAGTGGTTACATGAGTAAACTCTTGGGAGCATTGTCCTTTTCTTTTGGTGCTCTTTGTAGTTGTCTCTAAAGTTATTTTTTAAGGAAGAAATAATAGAAGCATTAGTTACAAAAACAAAAGGCATATAACTTATAATAATATATATATATGATTACAGTAACTTAAAACTCACTTGAACTTTGTGTTTTTCCTTTTCCTTTTCCCTTTTTACTCTTATCATCCCAATGGCGTTGTATCACAGCATTCGTAATTCCTCTTGACTTGACAACGGGAGGGTTACAGATGAGTATTTCATTTAGTTGGGCATTATCAGCATCAATATCAAAAGCATTTGATGAATTTTGATCATTTAAATTCAAATTCTCAAAGAAACCATTTATTTGCTCAATAGCACTATCCATAATTGCAGACAACATTTTTCTCGTCTCCCCATGAGTTTTGCATCGCATAGAAAGATCATATGCAGACCTCGTTATTTGATTGACAAATACCATCTCAGATTCATGCTCATTCCCACTTTCACCGCTTTCATCAGATACTCTACTCCTCATACTTTTCATCCATCTTTTTTTATGTGTAGTTCGGGTAGAAAATGAACATCTACATGATTTAAAACTTTCAAAGCATGTCTACACAATATTCCCATTGTCTCAAATTTGTGACAACTATATTTTACTTCAACTCTCTGTTTGTCAAACACTACTTTTCTCACTCTTGAGTTTTGACCATGAGATCTTACTTTGAACTCAATAAAAGAATTAAAGAAAGGTATTGATGGTTGTTCAACGAACACCATGTTCAAAGAATCAATAAATTCGGCCTGAAAAATTCCATATATATTGAGTGTGTAAAGATTAGCCACATGCGTCAACATTGGGTTTTTTTTCACAACCATCGAAGGCATCCCATGGCGACAACGAGTATCCTCAGCCTTTTCGTTTGCACGCCAAACTTTTTGAACTTTTTCATAATTTTGAACAAATTGATACAATGTAATGGTCTTGTCACCTACCTTTTTCAACACCGAGTTTGTGCTCTCACTTCTTGAATTAGCTAAAAGTCCGGCACTAAACTTGTGATTACTAAAAGCAGTAGCCCATTTGTGCCTCAACTTGTACATGCCATTTAACCATTTATGATCAATGAGATTGTACTCATCAATCATATTTTTTCATACACTCTCAAACTCTTCTTCAGATTCACAGTACGTCATGCACTGATGCCACAATTGTTTAAACCTTGTATCACCATTCAAACTTCCAAAGTATGAAGGAGCATTTTGATTAATATGCCATTGACACAAGCGATGATGTGCGCATGGAAAAACTGTTTCAACTACATTCATCATCGCTTGACATTGGTCAGTGAAGACTGTCTCAGGCTCCTTACCGTACATAGATTTGAGAAACGTTGTAAACAACCACTCAAAGGAACTTTCAGTTTCATCCGACATAAAGGCCAATCCAAACATGACATTTTGCTTGTGGTGGTGTATACCGACAAAAGGCGCACATATCAAATTGTACTTATTTGTTCGGTAAGTGGTGTCGACCGAGACCACATCACCAAAACATTCATAGTCAACTTTACATCGATAATCCCTGAAGAAAAAGTTCATAATTCTATTATCATCATTCAATTGCACGTTCCAAAAGAAAAAGTACTCAGTGTTCAACTTATTTATAAAGTATTGGAGTAGTTCAAAAGCATCTCCATCCTCAACTTTTGTATTTCTTCTTATGCGATTAAAGTGATCATATGCATCTTTTCGTACAAACCCCAGATTTTGTGGCCCTTGTGCTTCTTTTCCCATATAAGAAAATGCATTAGCAATAGGTATTCCAGCATTATACATTGCTTCTAAAGTTGATTTTGAGCATGCGAAATGTTGCGTGATGATCTCAATAAATGTATTTGATCAGACGCAACCATTTCGTGATTATGCTCAATTATAAACCTATTCACCTTCCATTCCCCGTCTCTTTCTCGCGCTATTGTAAGTCTTGCTTTGCATTTAGTTCTAGTGATTGGCTTTTGGTAAATTGGTATTCTTTCACTAGAACGCTTTTCATCTTTAACTCCTTGACATGAACATTCAAAGTCTTTTGCTCGGATTTCACTACTACAGGTAAAATAGCAGTTATCCCCCTTTCTCACACCAAAACCTTTAGCATGTGCATACTTACAATATAACAAATATGCAGCTTCCGGACTTTCCAAGATTTTACCAACCGCTAATCTACTTTCGAATTCTTCTACCATGGAGATTTTAGATTGTACCTCAATATTTTTGGGCATCCGTGATTCTTCACTTGTAAATTGTTCCTCACATAAATTTTGGACCTCGAGTTCATCTTCATGGTTTGCCTCAGAGTCTAATAAAAAAACAAATCAATTTTACAATCAAATTAAAATGACCAATTCTATAATCAATTAAAATAAGTAATTTTACTATAGTAAATGAAATATATAGAGTTGCAAACCTAGGAACTCAAATAAATTAGTAGCTATGGTAGAAAGAGGATGATCTTGTTCCATAATTTCTTAATTTCTTGAACAATAGGAGGCAAATAAAGAAACAATGTTCCACACCTAAAATGGTCAAAATAACTTCATTATAATCATTTCAACCATAATCCCATATTTACACTGAATATGGTACATTCAAAGATAAGACCAAAAAGATTATTTTCCTCACTCCATAACAACTGGCAACCCAGAAATAAGGACCTATATATTCATCTTAAACACAAGGAAACAAAAAAATTTCTTTCAAGCCTCAATCCTGTTCTCCAAGAGCCAAAAATCGGCTCTGTTTTAGCTCAATATTCTCCATGAGCAAAGTTGACAAAGAAAATAATTAAGCAACAATTATCCAAGCAATAATACTCCATAAATTTTGCTCAATATCTATGCTTCAATGACCTTTTTATACCATGATTTTAAAACCCAAAACCCTCAAAATACTTTATATGAAACTTTTAAACTATGATTTTAAATCTCAAAAGCACCAAAAAATTTCACATTGACTTTTAAAAATCAGAAAATAGATTATTCACCTCCTTTACCTCCTTCACCTCTGACGACAGCCACAACGAAGATGGAGACAATGAAGGCGCGACCACCGATACCGAGCAAAAATAACAACGCAACTAGGGAATAGCATCACGTTTAAGGAACGCCGAGGTTGAAAACATGGTGAGGAGCTTGGGATGTTGTTGGACCAAAAAGAGAAGAAAAGAAGAATATTACCAAAAAAAAAAAAGGAGAAGAAAAGAAGAAGTGGAGAGA
The DNA here is from genome assembly GCA_019426215.1 of Buddleja alternifolia. Taxonomy (NCBI): domain Eukaryota; kingdom Viridiplantae; phylum Streptophyta; class Magnoliopsida; order Lamiales; family Scrophulariaceae; genus Buddleja; species Buddleja alternifolia. Next base: position 11,934,980 of record CM033391.1, on the reverse strand, counting down.
CGGACGAAAAGAAAATGAAAATCTGGGAAACAAAAGACAGTGGGCTTGTATTACACTTTTGGCTTTTTTATTTTTTAACTTTTCTTTAATATTTAATTAGCTTAGACCATGGTTGAGTTAAAAAAAAATTTGTTTGCAGGTTAAAAATCATTTTTTTGTTTTTTAAAGGTAAAAGTGGGACAAGCCACGTGTCAGTTTGTCATTGGCGACACGTCCCTTGGGGCAATGCCCTAAGGGGTAGCATCGCCCCACCCCAAGTAAGCATCATGTATAAACAAGTAAGCCTTGGGTCTTACCATAAACAAGTAAGCTTCACGTATCGTACTCGACCTAGGGTTGGACTTGGGTTGCGCTTGTCAAGAACTAATGGCCCAGCCCAATCCTAAGACCCAATATTTATGGGCTTAGTTGGATTGACCAGGCAGAAACATTTTACTGGCCCACTCATCCAACTTACATTTGTAATATTTTGTTACTCTTAATTAATGTTAGCATAGTGGTATCAGCTTCCACTTTCATGTGGGAGGTCCTGTGTTTAATTCTAGGCTATCATAATGTTGGGATATGAGCATAAGAATGCACCGAAAATAAAAATCCCTAGATGTTCATCTTTGAATTTCATATTTAAACATTAAGTTTGGAAAAACTTACAATTTCTTCCAAATTAGTGTTTGCTTTGATTTTCTAATCCGAGCAGCCATGATAGCGCTGCCTCTAAATTACCACACCGGAATCCTAAACAAGAAGTCCTCTTCTTCTTCTCTAAAGGAGACGGCTAGGGGGGGGGAGAGAGAGAGGTGGGGAGAGTTTTAACTTAGCTTCTTTTTCTTTTACAGTAAAAGTGAGGTTAGGATTTTTATCTCTCTTTAAACAATATATATATATATATATATATAAAGATAGAGAGACAAAACCCTTGGCAACCAACACAAGGAGAGAGGCGTCCATGACCCTAGGTGTGCACTAGCTAGCCTCACGGCTAGTGCACCCACCTGGTTCCTATTTTAATTTGATTATTTAGTATTTATTTATCCAATAAATAATTAATTAAATAACTAAATATATTAGTTTAATAATTAATTCCTCTAAGAAATTAATTATCATATTAATACTATTAATTAATTAATTCAATCATCTAGTGACAAATTAATTATTTAATATTGACCGATATCAAATACCGACGAAGCCTTTTAAATCAAAACCCAGTTTTTCCCCTTTGCAATTTCTTTAAGCGCGACTCTTTAGATTCATCTCAAAATGCAGTTGGGAGGAAACCATAGGATGTGAGTAACACTTAGCCAGTCACGTGGCTCATATCGTAATCCAATTGAGAACGAATGATTAGGATCATTCCAAAACCTTTCCGGTCATGATTACTATACCAGTGTAAACCTTTTATTTTTATATCTCAGTCAAGTGAGAGTCACGGTTTAGTCAAACTCACAATACTTGACTATATGCGAAGATCATAATGAGTCAAGGTCAATGAGTGTACTCCGATGTCTAACATGAGTAACTCTATTGCTCTGGCCAAAAACTTTTGACCTCATTCATGACAAACATAGGATATATGTTCATTCACTTATGAGAGAATAAATACCATCTTGTCAATCAGTTAAGACTGCTATTTGCCCATCAAGTTGCATTTCGAGGTCGACCCTACCAACAGGTGAATTGGATCTAACTACTCTAGTGACAAACTTGATATCATACGCACATCTTCAGCGTGATTACTCAGGTCTAAAGTTCATGCGTACCTATCATAACTAATTAGTTCTGTCACTGACTGTCATAGAGTGAAACCCATGTGACAGAACCGATGTGAGTCATGTTCGAACCCGTCAGTCCCACTGATGTGTCTATGACACAATCTCCCACTAACCCATGGTGTTCGACTGGCACTTCCACGTCAAAGCTTATGTCATACAAGTCTTATTTAGTATTGATGTCCAGTCAATAATCTCTTTGACTTGCAAACTTATTTAGTCATTAAGTACTGAACACTTCTAGTGTCGTTCTCCCTAAACCATTAGAAGTAGAAGGCACACCTTAAAGTTATTTATTAACTCACAGATGCCTATGAGAAAACAACATAAGATGCCTTTTATTGATTAAGAATGCTTAAGGGATAATTGCATAATATACCTCTTGAAACACGAAACCTGCACACATCCCCCTGTGTTGAAAAATTAGCCTAATATAACTCTGTGTTTTTGTTAGTTTGCACACTCTCCCTTTCCGTTGGCGCAGACTAACGGTGTTAGTTTATTGTATTGTATGACCGTTATACCCTTAGTATTAATGAATATTATATTTAGTCACATTCAATTTCAGCCTTTAGATTATTTGTTCTCAACTGTTGGATCAAAAATAAGTATAAAATTTCTGTAAATAAAAATAAATCCATAAAAGTCAAAAATTAGAAAAAAAAAATAAAAAAACAAATCTTAAAATTCATAAAAATTCTGGTAAAAAAATTCATAAAGTTGATTAAAAAATCTGATTTTTTTTTTGAAAAAGTAAATAAAAAAAATTAGACAATACTTATAAAAAATTTCAACAACCAAAAAATTCCAAAGAAAATCAGAAAATAGAAAAAAAATCAGAAAAATCATAAAAAATATAAGAAAATTTCAAAAAAAAAATAAAGAAAAATCTTTACCTTCACTAAGAAAAGAAAAACAGCAAAATAATCCCGAATTCTCCATCTAACCCAGAATCTATTACACAAATCATATTTCAATAAGAAAACAAAATTAAGAAGAAAAATTAACAAAATTTCAGGAAATCTATAGAATTTCAATCGGCGGTGGTGGCGTATCTGAGAGGGTGGTGGCGCAGGGGTGACTATGGGTTGGGGTGTTTGGCAGGGCTAGTGGTGGCTGGGGTGTGACGACCAGAGGGGGTTCGGAGTTGTAGGCGAGGAGTTGCTGGGGTTTCGGGCAAAGAAGTTGTTGTGACGGCAAGGGTGGATGATTCAAGTGGATGATGAAGGTATGGGCGGTGGGGAACAGTGGTTCAGCGGCGGGGCTATGGTGGTGATTCCCGACATTGACTGAAAAGAGGAAATGAAAAAAGGAAAAAGGAGAAAAGAAAAGGAAGGGAAAAAAGTAAAGGAAAAAGGGCAAAAAAAAAAAGGGTTTGGTTTGGATCACCCAGATCCAATAATCCTACCCAAATACATCATAACCTGCCAAAGTTGAATTATTTGTGTATTTTTATAAAAATTGGATGGCTAAAATAGTCATTTCACAAGTACATTTAATGCAAAAAACTATCTCACTCTCAGGCCCAGCGAGTGTACAACACTCTCCGTTAGTTTCTAACGGGGAGGCATTTTCGTGCAGGGTTTTAAAAAACACAGGGTTATATTAGGCTATTTTTTTAACGCAGGAAGGATGTCTGCAGGTTTCGTGTTTTATAGGGGTATATTATGCAATTATCTCAATGTTTAATTACAATGATAATGCCCTATAGTATCTATCATCTGTGGCATCTGAGGGCATAACACTAACAATATCCCACTTGCACTTAATGTCATTCGCTATAGTATCTAATAACCATCTTCTCGAGATGTCTATCTAGCACCGTCTGTGCCAAAGGCTTGGTCAACGAGTCAATAACATTATCTGCTGAGGCTATTTTCTAAACAACTATTTCTCCTCTACCAAAGATCTTTCTAATGATGTGATATCTTCTCTCTATGTGTTTGGATTTGTTGTGAGACCTTGGTTCCTTTGCTTGCACTATTGCTCTCCTATTGTCACAATAAAGTGGCAGCGGGAGTTCTATGTTAGGAACCACTTGAAGCTCTTCAAGAAACTTTCTTAGCCAAACAGCCTCTTTGAGGCTGCCACGCATTCATTATGTGTGGTGGAATCTGCTGTTGTGCTTTGTTTGGAACTTTTTCAAGTCACCGCCCCACCGTTGAGGGTAAATATGAATCCTAAGGTGGATTTTCGATCATCAACATCAAATTGGAAATCTGAGTTAGTATACCTATCAACCCTTAGGTCACCACTCCCATATATGAGAATCATATCCTTTGTTCTCTTTATATACTTGAGGATATTCTTCACAGCTATCCAGTTTTCCTTGCTTGGGTTTTCTTAAAATTAACTAACAACGCTTACTGCGTAAGCTATTTCAGGTCTTGTATACAGCATGACGTACATCAAGCTACCCACTGCAGATGCATAGGGTATAGTGCTCATCTCTTTTTTATCTCCCTCATTTTAAGGTCACATAGTTTTCTAGAGATCCACTCCATGTCTCATAGGCAGGAACCCTTTCTTAGAATCTTTCATCCAAAGTCTCTTTAAGACCTTTTCTAAATAAAGGGCTTGAGAGAGTGCCATCGTTTTATTTGTTCGATCTCTATAGATACTAATTCCTAGAGTGTACTTTTTTTTTTGGAAAAGTCCATTGCATTAAAATAAAAAGGGGAATACAAAAATAGTGTGCAAGGTACTACTTTGCCACAACTAAAAAGCACCTAGTTTTTTCTCAACACTAGATAAAATAACCCCCCTTCAACATAGAGTCTGGACCGAGATTATACGAATACGACTAAGGTGATGATCCACTTTACACCATAAAAAATAAATTCAAGCTTCCATATAACATGTTGTAAAAACCTTACTCCCAAATGTATCAACCATGTAGAAGACTCTTAGGGAGTGGGGGGCAAGGCAAAGTGCCTAGATAGTCATTGACTTACAAAACATACACATGGTCAATCCATACAAAAAACTGACAATAGATATTATAAACTACCCTATACAAAACTTAGTCCTAAATGTTTTACTCATAGTAAACACATTAAGGAGTGTGGGGCAAGGAGGTGTAGAAACTAAGAATATTTTTAAGCAAATGAAGCCCAAGGACTAAAACTCGTCAGTAAAAGGCTCCAAAAGCTCTCACGACGCCTGCTAAAATCGTAAGGCAACAGATGTAAGAGGTCATAAATAGCATCCTCGACAATCCAATATTAAGAATAACGCCATGGGCTCTAAAAGCGCCCACGACGCCATGCTAAAGTCATAAGGCAATGGGTGGAAGAGGTCATAAATAGCATCTTCAACACCTCAATATTAAGAATAACGCCATAGGCACCCTCCAAATCTCATGAAGCCACGGGGTATAGATAAACAATTAAGTATTTAACCTAACGCTTATGAAGCCAAGGGTTCAAAAAAGATAAAACATACACGAAGCCTAAAGAGGCCCAACATATAATTCACGGGTTAAAGTGTTATACGCCAAGACAAAAATGAGAACGCCACAAAAGTTAGGCTATCGAAAATAGTTCTACAAAGTACAACTGATGGGAAACAGTCATAAAGACCACATACAATGACATGTAAAGTCTTAGAGGAAAGCCTCCCACATAAGGGTAAACAGAGCAAATAGATGAGCCAAAATAACAAAGACAACTGGGGCTAAGTGCCGAGCGGGGTAGCTGTCACCTCAACTCTCAGGATTGCCCCCCATGTCCACCTCCCCATCACTAGCATTGGGAATATCACCATACAACCACTTGAAGTCATCCTTCGGTTCACGACCACTTTCTCGAAGAGCCCTACGTCATATGCGGACCGTCTTGGCCATAAAGCCTTTGGCGATATCATACACCCTCTTATTGAACTCCTCCATATAATTAACACTTTTTCAGAACTTCTCCACCGCCGCTTTCCTGCATCGCATAGTGTCTTCTTCCCTACATCCGATTTAAAAAAGTCGCGACCGCAGAATACTTCTGCATCAAGCTTTCCCTTAACATCTTTATACTTATCCTCCCATTTGGTAGCTGACTCCTTGGCCCTGAAAGAGCTAGAGAGAAGAGTTTGGTTTTCCCAAAGACACTTGTTATCCTTCCCCTTTAGTTCTTCATATTTGAGGCGAAGGTGATGAGAGAGTTGGATTGAGTGAAAGAATGAAGAAATATGACATGTAAAAAATGAAGGGCCATCCATAACATAAAAAGTAATGGCAAGAATGCCTAAATATAATCACTCATCCTGCTCCGCAGAAATCTCTTGATCAATTCTCTCAGCTGTAAGAAAGAATATAACGGTTGGAATCGTGATTGGTCACAATAACCCTCGTCAATGACCAAGGGGTTACAGAATCACTGATATTCCAGAACGATTGAACTTCGAGTTCCTGATTCACCCTAAAGGTAAATAACCTTTTGCCAAGACCGGAAGGGCTAGAACTCCCGGGAGAAAGATCACGAACATGTTTTTCATGAGGAACTCTTGGGGGTGTGGAGCGTACAGGTGCACGCCCCTAAAAAATACCTGGCTTTCCCCGAAGAACAATTCATTTACCACGGTAGCTATTAGGAGGGGAGTTGGTTGAACATCCCTGCACACTCTCAGCGTCCCCCTCCATCAAGACCAATGTACCCTGGGGATTAGCTAAAACACCAGAAAGGGGACCCTGAGCACCCTTAGTACTAAAATCGGCCATCATGGAGTCGAAGTCAAGAGTGGACAACACTCGGCCGGCCTGGGCGAACCCCGAAGAGCCGGAGACCTTAGCCTTGTCGCCATGTGTGGGCGTGGAGGCCTTGACAGTTTCGCTCCTTTATTGTTACCCCTAGAGGTCGTAGGGGCCAAAATGCCAGTAGTGGATGGCCTGGTGGGAGGGGCGGAGCTCACTCTGCCATCCTTCGCGACCCTTTTTGCACCTACAAAATACACACATGCAAAGCCAAGTGTTAGTGATCAAAGTGAAAACAAAAAATAATGCTTAGACGCTATGCCATGACAAATTGGCACGAAATCATAAGCATGTATACCTCGAGTATATAGCTGGCTAACATCAAAGTTAGTTTCAAACAAGCCGGCTTGGCCATAAATAGCCCTAAGTTGTTTTTGGGCACGAGTGATCTTGTGAGGAATAACACCTTCATTCCAATGCAACAGCGTGGATATGTTCAAGTGGCCAAGGGGAAAGTAGAAAATTTTTTACTTTCAATTTCCCTTGGAGCTATCGTTTCCCCTCAAGAACCTAACGGGGTTCAAAGGGAGAAAATATACATAAGGTGCGAAAGAACGCATCCTAATCGCGAAAAAAGCTTGGAAGGCGTCTAAATTTATTACAATGTTCAGCTCGATGAATCAGCGGATAGTAGTGTCAAAAGTGGTATGGTCAATGGCACGATCCCGCAGCTGTTTTACGGGTTAGGACCCATCACCCCCCTCCTCAACTTCCTCGTGATCACTTCCCAAACATACGAAATCCCCGCAACTGGGATGATCCCTACTATCAGATGGAGAAGAGATCCCTATTCCTATGAGAAGTTGGGGGCCCAATTAGAAATAAATTTTGCACTCCTAGACACTTTAAGTAGCCTACCCGGGAGTGGGGGGCATTATGATGTGCACCAGAATTTCTAGGGGCACAATTATAATTAAAATTATAATTTATTTGGGTTGGATTATCCCCCATTTATAGCTGAGTATAATTAATGTGGTTGAGCCCATATGACCAAAGGTCTATCATCAAATCAGCGCAATCTGGCAAGTGGACTACAATAATAATTGAGCTGAGAAGCATGAAATGTATATTCATTAGTTTAATAAATAACCAAATGTACTGATAGTTAGGCCTTGGCCTATAGCCCACCCTCATCTCTATATATACCCCAAAAAGCTAATGATAATTCATTATCTGCTCTCTCCAAAAAAGACCACTAAAGAAATCTGCTGGCATCTTTAGAGAGTAATTCCACCATTGAACTACGAAAAGATTTAATCTCATCATACTGGGTACCTAGGCAACTTGCCTATAGCGAGTGCAGTCTAAACGTAAATCAACCTAGTGCCTAGTTTGTCGTGTGTTGGGTCGGATTCCCTCCCACGTAGCAATCGCGTAACACATTAGTATACTTACATTTTTACCCCACATCAAAAACAAAAGAGTTTTTCATCGAACGCATGCGCATAATTCAAACCTCAAAAAATATGCATAAAAAGAAAAGAAGAAAAGAAAATAACGAAAGATAAAAAAAATAGAAAACAATCTCAACCAGTGCTTTGTATTAAACACAAAATTTATTTGTATATTTCTCTATAATCCATCAAGAAAAATTAAGAAAAATAAGAGAAACAAAATGAAGTAGGAATCATGACTTAAGAAAAGATGTAACTAATGTGATATAGTTAAAAAAAGCAAAAGATCAATTTCACTTAAGAGGGAAAAAAGAAGAAGATAAAAGTGGATAATTTATGACCTTGGACCTCCATTAATCCACCCAATCCAGCACCTACATTGCTCCATTCTCGGGTGCTTTTTTTTTTTTTTTTTTTCCCCTTGAGCAATGGAGGTGGATGGGATAGTTGTTTAAAAATAGGAGGAAAAAAACGTTTGAATTAAAAAGTTTCAAATATCAAGGATACTTTCATGTATTTGGAATATACTTTTTATCAAAGAGTCACATATAATATATCAAAGTGATAAAAATCCCAGTAACAAGGTAACTTCCATGTGTTGGTTTAATTTACCATACATAACGAAATCATCAAATTTGAAATTCGAAATTAAAGAGTCAATGACCCAACAAATTGGCCAATTTTAATTAAATGATCTGCGTTTGACCAATAAGAAAACTTCTAGATAATAAAATAATTTAAAATTCTAAGAAGTTTGGCCAAATTGCAGTCAACCGAAGTCAGAGATGCTTTGTTTTACAACCCTCCACCATCGTTCTTCCTCTGCCGCCGCATTTGCCAGTTTGCAAAGGGAGAGGGGAAGAGTCTCCCCCTCTAAAAATTTGCATTTTCGCAAAGGGGGAGGGGAAGAGCCTCCCGTCTAGGAATGGCAACGGGCCAGGGTTGGTTCTTGAGGATCCGGAACGGAACCGCATAAATTTTTGGGACCCGGAACAGGAACCGCATAATGAAGGATCCGGAATCGCTAGACCCGCGGGTATCTGGGAGTATTGTTTTTACTATCGCTTGCGGGTACCCGCGAGAACCAGAACTGTGAGACTCGCGGGTACCACGAGTTTGAAACCGGAACCGGAACCGGATAAATATCAAATTACTTAAATTATAAAGAATACTTAGACAAATATAATTTCAATCTTCTTTATCTCTTAATCTATAAAATCCTCCCGAAACTATTCAAAAAGATTAAATGAAACTCATTTACTTAGGAGCGTTGTTGTACAATTGAATTAAAAAATAACCTACTCTCACCACTAAAAAGAATAAATAAGAAAACATGTACCCTGCAAAACAGTTGTACTAATTACTTACAGTAAAGGGAGAGTTATAGAACATTTTATATAAAATTCACTATAAATATATTTAATGTTATGAAAAGGCATTGTTAATCACTCAAATGTATTTAAAGGACGACTGAAATACTTTGAAGTTACATATTTATTCAATCAAAGCAGATTTTGGTTATACTTTTATCATCTTTATTCCATCAACATTGAAAATTATTAAATGAGAGAGAGATTCTGTTTTTTAAATGAGAGAGATATTCTGTTTTGCTTTGAAAGCTTTTTGCTTGTATGAGGAAATTCTGTTTTCCAGCAATATAAATATGTTTAATTGTTTAATTTGTTTTTTTTTAAGATAAAAAAAAAAAAAAACGGTTCCGGGTCGGTTCCAAATTCAACCCAGAACCGCTAGGACTCGTATAAGCTGGAACCGGATCCGGTTAGAGAAGGGAGAACCGGAACCGTCGGGGCGGTTCCGGGTCCAACCCGGATCCGTTGCCATCCCTACTCCTGTCCCCCTTTGCAAACCTGGGAATGACCTTCCCCTCTTTAAATCAATGAAGGGGACGCGATTTTCAGATGGGGAGGAGGTGCGATTTGTAGAGAGGTTCAATTGATTATGACAACGGCGGGCCGTAGATGTTAGTGGAGGAGATAGATAGGGACTGAGCTTAGAGATGAGATGAGAAGAAAGGGGGTTAGGTTAGGGTTTTGAGAAAGATTGGTTGGGGAATACGGTGAAAAAAAAGAGTCTCAAATTTAAAATAATTAAAAATAGATAAAACATACTGTAAATAAATTTAGAATACACGGTATTTTTGTCTTTACAGAAAAGATCGCTGGCAAAAATGTTAGAGGCCATCGTGAGTATAATTTAAAATATTGCAAGGGGGGTTTTTTGATAAAAAATTTTTACAAGAGGTAAATGCATAATTCAATACATCACAGGGAAAACTGTAGTTAAGCCAACTGAACAATAACTCAAAATGGGCCTTCATGGATTTTGAATTCCAGATAAGCATAATGGATCTGAATTTCTCAGGGCAATAACTGAAATTATCAATGCCATGTCATAATTGTTTGATGGGATAATTGCAAAAAAAACTCTTGTGTTATTTTGAAAGTGCTAAAAACTCTTCTGTGTTAGAGAAATAGGGGAAAACCCCCCTTTGAAATGTAAAAATACTGCACACTCTCCCCCGACCGTTAAATAAGCTTTAACACCGTTAACTTTTTTAAAATGTCCGTTATACCCTTAAACTAACCATTGGATCTAAATCCATAAAATCAAAGGCTAAGATAAAAGAAAAAAAAATCTTTAAATAATAAGACAATTAAAAAGAAAGAAAAAAAAAGGATAATTTTCAAATACCCCCAAATGCAGGCAGGGGGTCTTCTTCTCTTCTTCTTCACAGTGAAGAAGACGTCTTCTTCTTCACAATCTAACCCAACCCAACCTCACAATCCCCAAAATCCTTAAATCTGATCATTCCATGGTAGTTGTGTGAAGTTGTGGTGCTGTGCGTGGTGGTGGTGGTGTGAATTGGTGGTGTTGATGGCGGTTGTATGTAGTGGTGGTGGTGGTGGTTGTGTGATGTGGTGGCTGCGTATGGTGGTGGTGAGTTCAAGCGCGGTTGTGCAGTTATGCGGTGAAGTGGTGGTGGCTGCGTATGGTGGTGTTGATGGCGGTTGTGCGAAGTCGACGATGGTGGTTCGGGGTGGTGAACTGGTGGTGGTTTTGTGTGATTGGTGGTTCGGTGGTGGCACACGATATTGGTGGCGGTGGCGCCGGCAGTGAGTCGGTTTCGCCAGTTGTGTTGTGGACGGGTGGCAGTGGCGGTGGCTATGGTGTAAAACAGATGAAGAAGAAGAAGAAAGGGAAAAAAATAAAAAATGAGGGGTATAATAGACTTTTAACATGTGAAAATCAAGTAAAAAAATTTTCAACTCTCATCACAAGCGCGTGCATTTTACACTCCGTTAAATTTGACGGAATAGGGTTTTTTTGTAGAATTTTTACATTTCACAGGGGTTTTCCCATATTTCGTTTACAAAAGAGGATTTTTAGCACTTTCAAAATAACACAGTTTTTTTTTTTTTTGCAATTATCCCTTGTTTGATTCTGGGCTCGGCTGAACACAATCCAACAATGTACTGATGTGTTAGCATGGTAAGAATTAGTATTTGGCTGTCCAAGAATTAATGATCAATTTTCTTTCAATCACCACCCTTAAACCCTTTGCTTTATAGTCAACAATTGGTTATTTAACGGATTATCAACTACTTGAAAAAAGGTTCGAAAATAATACGAGGATATACAGTCGTCTAAATCATGGATCAAGTTAGAACACTTCAATAACCGGGTAGAAACCAGAATGGTTTTCAGACAAAACTGGAAGATGGACTAAATCGTATAGACAAGTCTAGGACACAACTGTGTATTCTAGGTAACGCTCTAATGCTCTGAGCTCGCTTTTGCGTTCCGAGCTTGAAAGATTCGCTCTATGACGCTCTTAAAATTCTTAATTCTCGAATTAAAATTTAGAAACCAATTTAGAAACCACACTTGACGAAATAAGAATAATTTTTTATTAATAATCGACATTTCATATACATTCAATGAAAATTGTTTTAGTAGTAAAATAAGCCAAAAATTTGCCCTCAAAACTAAAAAGACGAAAACAAATATAGATTTTGTTAAAAATCAATACCTATAACTTGTAATGTTGAATTTGAATATTTGATATCCTTTCCAATCAAGAGTTGAGACCTAAAACTAATATTATTATAATCGTATATATAAGCGTTATAAAAAAGAAAACACATCTTATTTTTAAAATTCAAGTTAACAAATACTTATTTTAATCTAAAGATAATTTAGTTGAACAATTTATAATAGCATGTGAAATATATGACAAGATAAACTTTAAAATATATTTATATTATATACGCTCTAAGGCACTCCAGCTCCCAAATTTTTTCAAATTTTGTCGCTCTGCGCTCCCGCTCTACGTGACTTAGGTTATCCCCCTATGTTTATGTGCTAAATGTTTACACAGCGTGTACAAGAGGGATGAGAAAATTAAACTTAGTAGCGGATGCGCTTCAACAAAACCTGTATTTGGAAGGTCAACAGATATAAAGATCTAACAATTAAGTATTCCGGGTCTGTTATGCAAAATCGAAGCACATCCATCAACCATGCAATTATTTTACGCAGTGACAAGTGTGACTCGCAACATTCTCAAATGAAAATGGCATCAAAGTTGGACAAAATCGATACATCAATGAGAAAGAATAACAAAACAAATCTTATCAAAGAGAAAGAAAACCAAAATAAATCACATCAGATAAATTGAGTTCTTCCCACCGACACAAAAAAAGGAATTTGTTCACAGAACTCATGCATTTTGTATCACATCACTAGCGTTTCTAACGACTACAATGTTTAATTGGTACAATAACTCAAAACAAGCTCGCAAATTCAACAGCAAATCCTCTTCCAGTAAAGGGAAAAAAGGCCAAACTACTTCACGATACTTAATAAAAGAACCCAAGCACTTTACCACCAACATTTTTCCTTCGAGCTTCTTCGTGATCCATGATTCCAGCAGAGGTTGTAAGCACAATGTAACCAAACTGCAGTCCAATGTGAGAAATGATGTTAAAAATTACCCATATTCAATCATGCTTCTAAACTCAACTTCTATCACATAATTGTTAAGTCAGGCAGAGATGAAGTGTCCATCATTTCATTGAGGGGGAATAGTTAACCATGTTCAAAAACGAATAAAATTAAGATTTTCGATTCTACCTGTCTGGATGGGAGCAGCCTTGCAGTCCAAGGCTCAATTTCCTTGACACCAACATCGAACCGCGGGCTAATAACACCACATTTGTTTAGTCTTCCGTTCAATTCCACCACAATCTTTCCAGATCTGTGGTCATCTACGTACTCAAACTCTCCAATGTATCCTGTAAAGTCAATATAAAAGAATTTGCATAATGCAAAAGTCAAATAAGTTTAATAAAAACAGCATTGTTAAGTAAAATGAGAGACAAACCATGCTTTTGCATGACCAGAAGGAACTTGATAACCACTTTTGACGAGGGCCTAATCATGACCTGTCGCTTCCCTCTCTTTTCAGCATTATACATGCTCTTCAGAGCATCATTCAAGACACTGACTCTCACCATCTTTCAACAAAAGCTGAGGGACAATTACATAAACAGTAGAGAGGGCAAAATATTTAATTGAGCCTGTCAACCTAATCATAAGGTAAAAGATGCTTAAGGAGGCAATGTATGATGAGAAGTGTGAGTATACTATAATCTAACAGGTAACTTCACGAAAGTTAGGTATATGGAGCACCCATCACGCAACCAAACTGTAATGGTCGAATTCTAATAAAACATTTAAAGAAGGACTCACAAGAATTACAGGATAAATCCAATATGCAACAGAAGCGTTCTGTACAAACAGGCATGATGCCCAGACATCTGGTTATATCGAATGCAAGTCAACAGTAGAGCGGAAAATTGTAATACGTTTACCCCCGAACCTATGTTCTATGATAATTGCTGATATGCCAGACATCTTGTTATACATTTCAAGACCAACTCACAGTATCTATCAGAATGAAGATTGCTTAAGATCAATAACTGGTAAAATTGCATCTCTACAACACAACGTAAATAGATTTCACAACACCAATAAAGAGCGCCCGTTAATTCTCTCAACTATCGGAAATCAAAGGTATATATACATCATCCGCATGCTTGACAATGTCACGTTTCAGTGCCTTTCAAGGTCAAGCAAATATTTTAACCAAAAATAAATAAATAATCACGCATCCAGACACAAAACAAACATAAAAGGCGCAAAAAGCTTCGAAATCAACCAAAAAAATATATAAAGCAAAACAGATGTAGTTGAAATACTGAAATATGTATGATCAAATCGGTGTAATAGAAAATCAGTTGAATGAGTTACTTACTGAAGAAATCGGTGGCCGCCGCTGCTTCAGTTTTGTGCTTGTCTTCTGATTCAGCGACAATGGAGGTAGGAGAGTGATGTAAAATTAGGGTTTCAGCGTTTTATATAGCCCTTCGCTGAGAATTGTTTCCGAAAATTACACTTCGCCCCTATTATGCATTCATATTACTCTTTGCCCCTCAACTAGAAAAAGATATTTAATTTAATTCATCATTAGTAGGGGTAGGAGTTCGGTTCGAGTTGTCGGGTTCGGGTTTTTAGGATTCGGATTTTTTGGGTTTTGGTTAGGAAATCTTACTACCCGATGCCGAACATAATTACTCGATTTAATCAGGTTCTAGTTTAAATCGAGTTCGAGTTTTTTGATATTATTCAAAAAGAAAAAGTTTGAGTCAAATTTTTGGGTCTCTATCAACTCTAATTTTCATTAAATCAAGAACCAAGAATTGATTTTGTAAATATTTAATTGAATATTTTATGTAGTAGTCATCTAGAAATTAACATGTAATAATTAGCATTATCAATGACGATTAATTGAATGCACCTCAAAAGAAAAAATAGTAAATGATTACATATACATTCAATAAATAATAGATTATAAGTTTAAAATTATACTTAATTACATATTAAAATATTAAAGGTAACATTCTTTTTGTTAACAAACATTATTCTAGAATATTTATATATGTTGATTAAAGAAAGCACAATTATGAATATTCCTCCAATAAATCGATTTAATTAACATTCTGCCAGGAGTTTTATAATTTTATCTTCGAAATCAAAATGAAATGAATGTAAAATTATTTTGGCGTTGTAGGCTGTAGCCACAGAAATGAGATTGTAGGAGAGTTTATATTGTATCATCGGAACCAACTTAAAATTCATAATTTTCTTGATGGAGCATATAAACTATCTAGAACATCTATATATAATACATTCGGGAACTCATAAGATAATATTAATAAATATTTCAACCCATTTGAGTATAATTATATTTTTTATTTTTTTATTTGTTTTTTTAAGTTTCGGGTAATTCGGGTACCCAAATTACCCGAAAAAACTGAAAATTAGAACCCGAACTTGAACCCGAACAACACTATTCGGGTTCGGTATAACCCGAACCGATTAATCCGAACCCGATCGGATTGGTTCGGAATCCGAATAACCCGAACCGAACGCCCACCCCTAATCATTAGTTTAAACAAAGCATAAAAAATGGGTGGTGAATTGGTGATGATGCCAGAGCAGATCTCATAATACCAGAGCAATTTTATCATCTTGACTATATTACCCTTCTCTAAGTTTTTCCTTTTTGGCTTTGGAACAAATTTGTATAATATCCTTCCTTCAACCAGCGGCCACCATTGCTGATCCTCTGTAATCTAATACTATTGCCAGCCATATATATTCTTCAGTTTTATTGATTTACTTTCTTTGATTATTTTCTCCTTTTAATTTCAAATAAACTCCATTTCATTTTTACAATTCTAAACTAGCCCAAAGTTGTTCATGTATTACTCATGGATACAACGGCTTTTTATTGTTTTGATAAATAATTATGGATACAACGATTTGAATTTTTATTCAAATCTCCACAAGAATCGAAAACCCCATTTTGTGAATGATTATACTAGAAGAATTATCGTGTGATATTTTGCAAATTGAACCAATTTTTATTCTGCATGAAATTTTTTCCTAAAAATAGTTTTACGTTGTTTCTTCCCAATTCCAAATTTTATGTGGCAAATAGAAATGTGTGATAAATTTGTATGATTGCGTGCTATTTCGCCATTATATACTGAAGAAATAAACACGATATTCATGGCGTATACTATTGTCGAGATGGTTGAGTATCAAATGTGACGAGCACGGACGGATCCAAGATTGAATGTTTGGGGGGGCCCAACTACCATTATAGTTTTTTTTTTCTTTGACAACACTTACAAGTATGTACCCAAGCTTATTTTAGTTTTATATATAAGTAAAGTAACGATTATCATGCGTAATAAAAAAAACAATATTAAGCAAAAAATTTAACAATATTTTAATGACAATTTCTCAAAAGAAATAAAGTAATAACTATTAACACTAATATAATTAATTTATGCAACTGCAAAATTTTAACAATATTATGACACTTTTTTAAAAGATTATAACGTAATATAATATAACTAGTTCATACCTTATGGTGAATAAACTCTAGAGTCTAAACAAATAAATGATGAACCACCTTTTCTTTTCTTTAGATTTGTTCATATCATAATAACTGTTTGTTAATTCTAATCCTAGCAAGTGTAAAAACGAAGCTCAAAAATAAAAATGTTAGTTAATTCTAATTTCTAAGTGTAATAAGTATAATAAGAAGTTCAATTGTTCAAAGAAGATAGTTATTATTATTTACAATATAACTTTTTTTAGTGATAACTATTTTTTAAATAAAAAACGAAGGCTTTAGAAGACATGGGTTGAATACAACTAAAAACTATAGGCTGAAAATCATACATTTCTAAATAGTCCTTCAAAAAGAAAAAATGGGGGCTAAAAAATAAAATAGGTGAAAATGGGCCAATGTGAATCGGACCACACCCTTCACCTGGAAGTAAAACTCTAATTTCCTATGCCTTACCAACTGGACTAAACGCATACTTATTTTTATTGTACAACGCTTGTATCATATTTTAAGGAGGGGCCATATCCTAAAATTATATATACCCTAGAACAAAAGTTTGAAGTCTCGGGGTGGGGTGGGGGGGGGGGGGCCCTAAATCCGTCCCTGGGATAGAGCACCATGGTAGAGAGAAAGAAAAGGAGGGTTTTAATGGAGAAGATGATAGATTTGTTAGGGGTAATATGAGTCTTAAATTTTGCCCGAAATATCAAAATTTTGGGTTTCCAATAGTCCCGAAGTGCAATCAAATTTTTGATCCAATTTTGCAGAAAGACTTCCGAAATTTTGACCGAAACCCGAATTTTTCCGAATTTTTTGTCGAAACTCGAAATTCCCCTAAATTTAAAATAATATTTGTTAAATATCCATCAAAATTTTGACCGAAACCTAAAATTTTAATTGAAACCGGAAATTTCCCAAAATTTAAAATAATATTTATGTTTTTACTTTTTTAAACATTTTATAGTTAAATATTTTTCTTAATTTTTTAAAAATATTTTATAGTTAAAAATTAGGGTCAAATGATCATTCATATTAAAAGAAAGATAATAAATGACCAATTATGTAAACCAATAAGGAATAATTTAAATACGAATTTGAAAGTGACATTAGGCAATAAGTTAATAAAATTCGGGTCTGAACACAAAAATTATCTAAATAAGATCTCTTAAAAATCCTCTTAGAAACTTGATGTGGTTTTGAATAATGATTTTTACTAAAATTGTGGTACACTTTACTTTAATGAAATTTTTATGACATTTGATTATTATTTTACTACGATTATTTCATATTTTTTACAGTAGGTTTTAGTCATTCTATTTGACAAAATTCATTATGTATATATTATACATGGAATGTTAGTGTAAAAAATGCTTAATTATGATATTTAAAATTACATAAAGTTTCATTGTAAATTTTCAAATATTTCTATAAATTTCCATGATTTCTTTAAAATTGAAACGAAAATTTTGAATATCCCCGAAATTCATCGAAATTTTCGTAAATCTACTACCCCGATATCGACACTGGTACCGAGATTTAATACCTTGGGAGTAATATAGTCAAGAATCAAGATGATAAAATTGACATGGCATTATGAGATTTGCTCTGGCGTTACCACCAACCATAAAAACTAGGCACTTATTATGTACAGAGTATACAATAATTTTTTGTTAAAATTTATGTTGGAAAAATTGGTTAATAGATTCAGAATCGGGGAATATACCAAACATGTATATATAAAAGTCTATGTCAGTTAAAACTCATATGGTATCCATATAAATAATATATGTTTATATGTATAATTGAGAAAAACTCTCTTTTTTCGTATATATTCTGAATATATTGAATAATACTCGTACTTGTGAGCAAGATATTAAATATCGGTATCGATGTCGATATTGGGGTAGTAAATTTATGAAAATTTCGATGGAAATCTCGGGGATATACAAAATTTCGGTTTCGATTTTAAACAACACATGGAAATTTATAGAAATATTTGGAAATTTACAATGAAACTTTGTGAAACTTTAAATATCATAATTATGTATTTTTACATTAATAATATTCCATGTATAATATATGCATAATGAATCTTGTTAAATGACTAAAACCTACGGTGAAAAATATGAAATAATGGTAGTAAATTAATAATCAAATATTATAAGAACTTTATGAAAATAAAGTGTAACACAATTTTAGTAACAATCATTATTCAAAGCCACATCAAGCTTCTAAGAGGATTTTTATGAAATCTTATTTA
The DNA here is from genome assembly GCA_019426215.1 of Buddleja alternifolia. Lineage (NCBI taxonomy): Eukaryota > Viridiplantae > Streptophyta > Magnoliopsida > Lamiales > Scrophulariaceae > Buddleja > Buddleja alternifolia. The sequence continues at coordinate 11,916,313 of CM033391.1, read as the reverse complement.
AATAATTCTTGTGTTCAGACCAAGATTTTTATTAACTTATTACCTAATATCACTTTCAGATTTGTATTTAAATTTATTGCTTATTGCTTTACATAATTGATCATTTATTATCTTTTCTTTTAATATGAATGATTATATGACTCTAATTTTTAACTATAAAATATTTTTTAAAAAAAAATTCGGGAAATTTCGGATTTCAGTGAAAATTTCAGGAAATTTCAGTCAAAATTTTGATGGATATTTAAAAAATATTATTTTAAATTTCGGAAAATTTCAAGTTTCAACAAAAATTTCGAGAAATTTCGGGTTTTGGTCGAAATTTTGGATGATATTTTGCAAAATTAGATTGAAAGTTTGATTTCGCTTCGGGACCCCCGGAAATCCAAAATTTCGACTGAAATTTTGATGTTTCGGGTGAAATTTAAGACCCTGCTTGTGAGTTCAATTATTTATTACACATATTTTACATATCATATGTTATACTTGACGAATAATACTCTATGTTGGGCAACAAACTATTTTAATTTTAAATTTAAAACTTATATTGAAATTATTTTAATTTTAAATTGAATATTATACAATTAAAAAACACAAACTTTAACAATTTATCAAAATATTAATTATTGTCAACTAAAGACACACAAAACATTTTTTTATTATAATTAAAAGTAAGTACAGACAATATACCTTGCAAAATGAAATATAAATAAGGTGTCCTCGTATGTGTACGAATTCATCTATTTCCCGTTCACGTATCTTTAACTAATTTTTTACCGTGACTTTCAACAAAAAGTCGTAATATACTCTTACATACTAATACACATTTTTTGTCGTTTCGTATTTAACCAGCTAGGATAGAAGTAAAATATAAATGTAAGAAAATAATTCAGTAATTAAAATACGATTTATATTTATGGATTAAATTCACTTAGACCCTTATATTATGGGGGAATGCATCAACTAGCTCCCTCTTCCAAAATAGTAATAATTTCAGATACCTCTAAGCAATATTAATCAACCAAAATTCAGTTCTATATGATAAATTTGCTTTGGACACTCTAATTACAGTCTATATTACTTTGCGCTATGCCATCTAATTCAATTAATGTAATCACTTATTTTGTTCAATAGAATTTATTTCAAGTAGCTGTGACACCATTATGTAATTCAATATAAGTTATGTCAGTTAGCTATCAATGCGTATTTTTTTTATACAAATTTTAACTGATATAGGAAATTATGAAAGTTTTCAATAAAAATATTACATTAGAAAAATAAATTAATATCAACAAGGTTCAGCACAGTTGGTAGATAGCTGGTTTCCTTAAGCATTTGTCCAGGGTTCGATTCCTGGCGGTGTATATGGAAAAGGCTTTGTTGGGAGAGGCAAAACCCACTTCGATGATCTTTACGCCTCGAAGGGAAATAGTTTCCGGCGTCCGGCCGGAGGAAACCCTGATATATACCAGAAAAATAAATTAATTAGTCAAAATAAAAAGACATAGTTAAAGAACACACTTCAAATAAAGGGCGAAATATGAAGATTGAAGGCACCCCATACGGTGCTGATTATTATCTCTTTTAAGTGAATCTGTTGAGAAAACCTGACTAATTTGAAAGTCTTCTATAAACAAGCTCCTAGGGTTGGACTTGGGTTGCGCTTTTCAAGAATTAATGGTCCAACCCAAACCTAAGGCCCATTATGTATGGGTTTAGCTGGATTGATGTCAAAAACATTTTACTGACCCACCCACCCACCCAACTTACATTTGTAATATTTTGTTACTCCCAAATCCTAATTAAAGACATGTTGGTCTATCCCTATATAAAGGGTCACCATCCATACCCTATAAGAGAATCTCATTTTGAACACTCCGGGCGACCACCACCCTTAGCGGTGATGGAGGAACGATCAATCAAAAAATTCAAAAGGCCTTTAGAAGAGAACACATCGCCATTCGAGAACCCCTTCGAAGACTCGGCGAATGTCAACATGGAAACTGAGGGGGAAACTAACCCTAACTCTTCTACTAATAATGTATGGAAACCTGGTAATCTCCAACAATCGTGGGCTAACCTCCAACAACGCAAATTCTATATGGGGGATGGAGAACCGGAGGATTTCGAGGACGTCAACTTCACTGCGCCAAATCAGCAAATGGCCCCTAAGGAAAAACAGGACGACACCAACACCAAACCACGTCTCAGTATCACGAAGGACGAATGGAGAAATCTTTGCAAGCCGTATCGGAGGGCCCTTATCATTAAAGTTTTAGGACGTAATGTAGGTTACCTCACCTTGAAAAATAAGATCCGTGTGCTACAGGAGTTACAGGATGAAATTGAACCGGTGGATCTTGGTAACGGATTTTACATGGTCCGTTTCTATACAAGAGACGAATATGATCGGGTCTTGAAAGAAGGTCCGTGGATGATTCTTGGCCATTATCTTACCGTCCAAAAATGGAAACCAATGTTCCGGGCTGCTACGGCACACATCACCACTACTGTGGCATGGATTCGTTTCCCCGACATTCCTCTTGAATTATTTGATTACAAGATCCTTTCTCGGATGGCAAATGAGGTAGGGAAGGTGGTTAAAGTGGATAAACACACCAAAGATTCCCTTAGAGGCCGCTTTGCCCGAGTATGCATTGAAATAAACCTTGCGAAGCCCCTAATACCGACTATTCTGATCAACGACTACCCGCAAGCTATCGAATACGAGGGGCTCCATATGATATGCTTTGAGTGTGGATCGTATGGCCACCGACAAGACTCGTGCAACAAGAGCGATCACACTAGAGGTAGCAATCACAAAGATTCGGAGAATCCGAAACCGAACCAGGCGTCTCCCGCGGCTAGAGAGAATTCTCAGGCGGAGAAACCCAAGAAGAAAGGTTTCGGGCCATGGATGCTTGCGCCCTCTAGAGCCCGAAGACCAGCCCGCGCGAATCCCACTAAAGATGGTAAGGGATACGACAATGGACAGCAGCATGCGGAAGAAAACATGGAGCATTGGGAAGAGAAGGGGAGCCACTCAGGTAGACAAGGTTCTGGAGGTAAGGGAAAGGTGGAATCTTTTCTTCCCAAGGACAATAACCCCACTAACGGATATAAGTATATCATAAAAGGTAGAGGCCAAATAAAAAACATATGCCAATCTCAACCCCACATGGGCTCAAGATTTAATGTTTTAGAATTGGATGGGGAATTGGATTCGGTTGATAAGGCCCAGGAATAGGTAAACACAAAGGCAAAAGGAGAAGGCCCAATGGAATAGGCCCAGGCGGAAATTAATGAAACACACCAAGCAGACCTTGAGAGGATGGGCCAGGGCCGTGACTCACATAAACAGAAGGTAAAAACCTGCTCCAAAACACAAGCCCGGGAATTAGTGGATAAAAGCCCCCTACCTCTCCTTCAAGTGGGCCGAAACTACCCTATTATTAACAATTCCATCAGCTCCAATCCAATGGAAATGAGGGGAACAAGCAAACAGGTTACTAAATCTAAAAAGCAAAGCTCTAATGTGAAGAAGAAATTGTCTCAGCTTATGAAAAAAGGTCAAAAATCTAATAAACTTATTTTCAAACCTCCCTCCCCTAAGCTTTCCATTTGCCCGAAAATAACAACCATGATCCCACATGGTGATCTTATTTTCGGTTCGACTATGTAGACCAGCTCGAGCCCGCACCTCCGTGTATCGGGTTGGACAACATAGGTATTAATGAGTTTTTGTCTAGTCTTCGTCCACCAGAACTTCAGGACCGAGGGACATACAACCTTCGTCCCGAAGATGAGGCGCCAAATATTAACTCAATCATTCAGGATGAAAACTTTGAAGATGTTCTGGGGGAACTTCGCAGTGAGTCGGAGGAGGCCAATGACATGGTCTGTACCGTAGCATCTCAGGAGGAGGGGAGCCATTGAGCTCTCCGAGGTACGATCTCAGTTATCGTTTCATGATCACTCTCTGTATCTTCTTATGTTGTTAATGAATTGCATTTTTTTAGAATTGTAGGGGAGCCGGTAACCCCACTTTCGTGAACACCCTTATCGATCTCCTTCGTAATCACAATCCTACTATTCTCGCCCTTTACGAAACTAAGGTGAAAGGCGAACATGCTAAGGAAATTATTAAACGGAGCTCTTTGGATAAAGTTGAATTTGTGGATACTCGAGGCTTTTCTGGGGGTATTTGGATCCTTTGGGACTCGAATAGAGTTAATCTCGAGCTTGTGGATGCTAATGATCAATGCATTACTTCTATCATACATTCAGATGGGTTATCGCGGGAGACATGAACGTGATCACCAAGGTTACTGAGAAATCAGGCGGGGCGCCTTTTAACCCGAACCGGGGGCGTAGCTTCTTAAATTGCATTAACCAGTGCGAGCTAATTGATATGCACTTCGTCAGTTCCAACTTTACTTGGGCTAGAGGAGGCCAATCCCCTCTTTAAGAGTGGCTAGACAGGATTTTGTGCAATTCAAGTTGGAAAGGGCACCACCCCACGGCCGAAGTTATTCACCTCCCGCGTATTGGCTCAGACCACTCCCCACTCCTTTTATGTACGCATAAGTCTCGGGAGGATCAGAGTAGTCAAAGACCGTTCCGGATGCAGCTTGCCTGGTTCACTGACTCGGAGTTTCTCAAGTTTTTAGAAGATAAGTGGATAAGCATGGGGGAGTCTGATATCCACCACAAGATTCACTCACTCACGAGTAGTATGAAAATGTGGAACATCGAACATTTTGGGAATATCTTTAAGAAAAAAAAGAGCTGAGGGCGCGTATTGGGGGCATTCAGAGAGCCCAGGAGCGTTGCTTTAGTCGTTCGCTCCAGAAATTGGAAACTAGGCTCACTATCCATTATCAAACCATCCTTCGCCGGGAAGAGTTGATGTGGAAACAGAAGTCCCGCATCCGCTGGTTCAAAGCGGGAGATATGAATACGAGGTTCTTCCACACTACAGCCTCGACTAGACAGAACCGCGGTAAGATTAGCACTCTTTAGACTGATGACGGGAGTTGGGTTACGGATCCCACTACTATGAAAGATATGGCAGTTGACTACTATCGTTCTGTATGGGGAGGGGAAGAGGGTGTCAGTCTACCGCCTGACAGCCGACTTTCCTCGACTTAGCCCGTCTCACAAAGATTACCTGCAGTCTATGGTCTCTAAAGATGAGATTCGCAAGGCCCTATGGGATATGTATCCTACCAAGTCTCCAGGACCCGACGGGCTCCAACCTCTTTTCTACCAAAAATGTTGGCACATCCTCGGCGATGAAATTACTCTCTTAGTGCAGAAAGCTATCCATTCAGGTACTATTGCTCTTAACATAAATGAACCTCACATTGTTCTCATCCCCAAAGATAAAAATGCCACCCATTTTTCTAAATTCAGACCTATCTCGTTATGTAACGTGATTCTCAAAATTGTTACGAAAACAATGGCTAATAGGTTAAGGCTGCTTATGGACACCCTAATACCTCAAACACAGAGTAGCTTCATTAAAGGGAGGCAAACGACGGATAACATTATTATTACCTAAGAAGCTATTCATAGTATGAGGTTAACTAGGGGATCCAAAGGCTACTTTATATCTAAGATTGATTTTGAGAAGGCATATGACAAAATAGATTGGTCGTTTTTAGAAAATGTGCTTAAAGAGATGGATTTCCCTGCCCCTTGGACCCGTCTTATCTTGGATTGTACCTCATCAGCTCGTCTCTCACTTCTTTGGAATGGGGAGAAAACTGATTGGTTTAATCCAAAAGAGGGCTAAGGAAAGGAGATCCACTCTCCCCATACTTATTCGTTTTCTGTATTGAGAAATTAGGTGCGCTCATCAACAAAGCCGTCAAGGAAAATCTCTGGCACACGATTCCTACTTTGAGATCAGGGCCCCGCCTCTCTCACCTCATGTTTGCAGAAGACCTAATCCTCTTCGGGGAAGCCACGGTTCATCAAGTTGACATTATTAGTGGGGTTTTGGAAGACTACTGTGATATGTTGGGACAGGCTGTCAATCGATCAAAATCCCGTATATTCTTCTCGGAAAACACCCCGGATATTATAGCTAGAAGAGTCTCCAATCGAGCGAACATTAGCATCACGCATAATCTTGGCAAGTACCTCGGAGCGCCCCTTCACCACTCGAGGATTTTAAAGAAAGATTATCAATTCTTGGTTGATTGGGTGAGAGGGCGTCTCAAAGGTTGGAAGCGAAATCAGCTCGCTTTTGCAGGCAGAGTCACATTAGTCAAGGCGGTGACATCCACTATCCCTTCCTACCTTATGCAGACTTCTCTCATCCCAGACGGCATCTGTGAGGAAATTGATAAGGAGAACAGAAAATTTTTGTGGGGCGGCTCTTTAGATCACAAAAGGATTCATTTAATCTCTTGGGATACTTTATGCCACAATAAAGATCATGGGGGCTTAGGTCTTCGTAAAATGCGGGAAGTGAATCTTGCTTATCTTGGCAAGCTTGCATGGCAGGTTCTGACGGATGATTCGAAGCTTTGGGTACAAGTGCTTCGCCACAAATATCTGCTTCGCCAAAGAGCTCGCTCCCGAGGTCGGACCTCTCACACTTGGCGTGGAATTCAAGCTTCCTTCCCTCTAATTCAGAATAACTCGCATTGGAAAGTTGGGTCAGGAGTTAACGTGAGGTTCTGGATGGACCCGTGGGTTGGTGACTTGGTCCTCAATGATCTTCTTACCAACCAGCTTGACAACGCCACCTTGAAAAGAACGGTGGAAAGTTACTGGTGCCCGGGATATGGGTGGCAGTGGGATGAAATTCCTCCTCTCCCGGATCCGGTTCGCAAGAATATCGAGTTGATAAATCTGGAAGCGTTAAGACTTAAGAAGGACACCTTGTTGTGGAAATACACTAATAAGGGGATTTACACTTGCAAAAGTGCGTATGATCATATTACAGGAGGAGACACCCACCAGGGAGATGTAATTAATTGGAGCGTATTTGGAAACTCAAAGGTACCTACCGCCGGAAGTTTTTGCTTTGGCTTTTACGCCACAACAAACTTCTAACGAACAACTATAAGAAAACTCGCCATATCTCACAGGAAGAGAGTTGCATGCTTTGTGACCACACTACAGAAACAAATCTGCATGCTGTCCGAGACTGCTCTTGGGCCCAGGCGTTGTAGAAAAACCTTGTCCATCCACGCTACCACCGCACCTTCTTCTCGCTCGGTACTAAAGACTGGGTCGACTGGAATCTCTCAAACACGGCTAACAGGTATGCGTGGTGTGAGAAGTGGAATATGGCTTTCACTGAAATTATTTCCTTACTGTGTCAGGCACATAACGATGCGGTGCATGGCGACGAAGGGAGCTTGCCCACCTTGACGTTAGATGTCATCCGTAATCGGATTAGGGAGATGAATTCAGCTCATGCTCACGACCCGGAGGATTTTACGGAAACGCTGAACGTGGGATGGACGAAGCCGAGGATAAATGAACTCAAGATGAACGTCGATGCAGCTTGGGTTGCACGTAACCGTACCAGAGTTAACAATGCAGGGATTGGGGGCATCTTACGAGACCACTTTGGCTGTTGGGCAGGTGGTTTCAAAGGCGGTACAGAGGCTACCAACTGTTTGGAGGCCGAGCTTATAGCAATAGAGACGGGGTTGGAGGTTGCATGGGATAATCACGCTAGCAATCTTGTTATGGAAACGGATTGTTGGGAGGCGACACATGCGATTTCAGAAGCTACGGAGGCACACCATTTCTTCGACACTATATCTCGAATTCGAGATTGGCTTAACCACTCTTGGCAAGTTAGAATTTCGAACATTCGGAGAGAAGCCAACCAAGTGGCGGATAGTATGGCAAAGACGGGATTTAATCAAGAGCTAAAGAGACTTCATGTCCCGGATCAATTAACTACCATGTACATCGAGCTTGATAGGCTAGAAACTACTTGGTCTCGAGAGACGACTAATACCCCGGGTTTGTCCGGATAATTTTTGTTAGGGTATTCCCCCTCCCCCCTAAGTAAAAAAAAAAAAGACATGTTAGTCTAGTGGTATCCATCTTCCACTGTATGTGAGAGGTTTTGAATTTGAATTCAGACTGCTACAAGTTATGGCTCTTTCCTCATTTATGGAACTAATAAAAAGAGTTTTTATGTCTTAGAATTAAAATTATTATCCCAGATTTGTTGGGCTAGATAGGGTATCCCCTCATCTTGAATTTAAAAAAATCCTAATCAATATATTAGTTGTCTAGTTTGGTTTGAATACTTTTCATGTTATAATTTATCATCTTATTGGTTTGAATACTTTTCATGTAATAATATTGTCATCTTACATTGGTTTTAATTTTTCGATTCTTTACTTAAAGGTTATGATCCCAACCTTGTTATTGAATTTTTTCCCGCAAACACTATTTTATATTTATTATCATAAGCTTGATAATCATTTATTCTTTCATAATTACAAATTTATTGTCTTAAGCATTGTTTTAAATTTCAAATTTCCCTTCCGTGATTATAAACTCATTTTCCTAACTTTGTATTCGGATTGGTTTTGTTGATTAAAAGAAAATGTAATATCCTAAAATTTGCCTTTTCATTTATATTTTAAAATTAATTATCTTAATTTTGATTTTGATTATATCTTAAATTTCGGTTTTAGATGTTACTTTCAAGTTCAACCAAACAAATGGGATTGTAATATCATAACAACATTCAATATTTTCGAATGATATATCGTTTAGGATTGAAATGAGTATTGTTAAACGAATACGGAAATGAGAAAAGTAAAAATGAAAGTAATAAAAAAATAACTTATTTTGAAAAGAAAAAGAAAAAGAAAAATCAAGTGAAAACAGTGAAAAAAAAGTTCTCCAATGTATTTTTAATATTTTTATTTTTGCTAAGTACTTTCTACTTGTTAGTTGTTATTATTTTTTTTTTTTGGGGTAAAAGGCGTATTACCCCCTTTTGTTCTTAAAAGAAGACATATTACCCTCCGTGTTATTATACATAGTTGATCACTCCCTTGTGTTATTAAAAAAGTGAGAAATAACACTCATACTCATTTATTCAATTGAAAAAGACAACTATACCCTTAATATATTTATTATGAGACATCTCTTCATTTCTTTTTAGATTTTAAAATTATAAAAAAATAATGTGGTTCTATACACATAGTAGAATATAAATAGTTTTAATATATAATTTTATTTTAAAAAATGTGAAATAATTTTCTTTGTTAATATTTTCATTGTTTTACACAAAATAGTGTAAAAAACTTTGAAATCAAATAATATGTAAACTTTAAATTTTTATCTTATATGACATTCAAATACCAAAAAATGGTAAATAAATTTTTTATATATTCATTATACACCATAAGTATATTGAACATCATAAGGTTTATATGTTACATTATTATCATATTTTATGATATAAATTATAACAATTATAATTAAAAAATGTGTACATAAATCATTTTTAAAAAAATTTCTATATATTAGAACAACCAGATATATTAGTAAATGTAAATGTTACGTATATTTATGTAATAAGTATTGCTTTAAACCATTATAAATGATAAAATAAAATTGGGTGATTTTGTAAAAAAAATTATTTAAAATTCATTGCTATATGCACAATGTTGTGATTCGATCTAGCGGATACATTTTTTATTCGAATAACTCCAGAAATCGGATCGGGAGTTTCATGATATAAATTCACAACAAGAAAATTACTCTTGAGGATAATCGATTACCTCTTGATGACAAAAATTGATTAAATCAGCAGCAGCAGCCGCCTCAGACTCCTACTTCTAGATTATCACGTGGAAGAATATCTTTAAGAGAGCTCTGATCTCCTCCACAGCAAGAAGGTGGTGGCTAGTTAGGAGAGAGGGGAGGGAATTTATGCCTTTTCTTTTGCTATAGGTTTCTTTCTCTCAAAGTCAGATTCAAAATTTTGACTGAGTTGGAATTCTTATCACTGACTAACAAGTTGTGGTTTTAACCAAAACTTCTAGCACTAATAAGAGGAGTGGCCGCTAGGGCCTTTTAGGATTGGGCTTCATAGCTCTGTTCCATCTTAGCTCATGTGTAATTAATTAAGTCCAAGTCCAAATCTAATTTGACTTTTAATTAATTACTTTAATCTAATTAAACTTAATTCAATTAATTTAATTCAGCTTATAAATTAATTCCAATTAATTTAACTTATGAATTAATGATTGAATTAATTAATTTAATCTAATTAAATATGTCATCCATTTTGTTAGTCAATCACATCTAATGTGAATTTACTAAGATACCCTTAGCATAGAAAATAATTTCTTTTTTTTCACATAGCGTGATTTTTTGGGCTCGATTCAATTGGCAATGAGAGGATACTAAAGGATAAGGTTGTTACCTAACCAGCACCGTGGAACCAAATCGTAGCCCAATTGAATACGAGATGAATACGTCATTACGAACCTTGATTACGATTACCATATGTGTATAAACTCTTCAACGACGTGACCCGATCAAGTAAGAGCCATGGTAGGTTAAACTCATAGAACTTGATACTGTACTCAGTAATCATAATAATGTGAAATTACCAAACTACCCTCACTAACCATCACTAGTTAGTTTATATGCATTGGCCAAAGACTTATAATTTCAATTAGTTATGATCGTACAAGTCAAATACTCGTTTACTATCGAGGGGGTAAATCCCATATTGACAGTTATCTTACAATGTCGAATGCACCATATAAATCGTACTTTGAGGTTGACCCCACCTATCAAGTGATACAGGTCTAACTACTCTGGTAACATGTTCAATATTACAAACACATTGTAAATGATTCCTCAGGTCAAAAATCCACACATACTATAACAATCTTAATCCCAATAATTGACTATTAAAGAGTAAATACCCATGTGATCAGATTAAGGTGAGTCGAGTTCAAATATGTTAATTCCATTAACTATATTTATGACACAAGCCCCCACTATTTAATCATTGTTCAACTGACACTCCTTGTCAAAGCAGGTGTCATACGAGTTGAATTTTAATGTCCAATTAAAATTTCTTAACTCGCGAACCATTATTAAGAGATTAAGTACTTGACTTTTTCAACGCCTCCCTTATCCATATAAGAGGTGGAAAGTCCATCTTCAAATCTCAAGGACTATTTTTTCAACACAATTAAATGTTATTGAGGTTTACATGAACAAAACTAATACCTTTATTATATAAATAGAAATATAATCCTTTGTACAAAATAACTTATCAATACCCTAATAAATCTAATTTCTTATTGGCATTGAAGGCATATACACCTAACAAATAAGGACATATTTGACATTTTAATGATGTTAGGTGTATTTTACCTCATTTTTGAAAACACAAATTGCATAATCGTCCTATTTTTATAACACAATAAGCAATATGCCCTTTTTCCATAACATAAGAGAGTAATATGCCTTTTACCTTATTTTTTTGGGTAAATCATTTTACTAGTTACTCTAATAGCATCAAAGTTCGTATTTTAAATAGCACACTTGAAGAATATTATAATATTATATAGGGTATACCTCCCTCTTGAATTAAAAAATAAAATTGCAAACTTGAAGAATATTATAATATTTAATTTGATGGCGCAGCCTAATTAAAAGGCTAGTGCTAGTGCTTCGTTGAAAACTAGTTCAAATGTTCACACCCAATTAAGTATATCTTTCCCATTTTTCTCGTTTGTCACGATTTGGCGCCATAGTCAACATTAAGTTTCATGACTTCATTCTTTTATCATTTTCCTTTTTCCCTTGGTAAATTTCTCTAGCTAGACTTTAGACTACTTGTAATATTAGAAGCAGGAAGCTATATTAATACAAGGAAAATTACATTAATACCCATTACTATAATAATTAATTACACAAATTTACTTTTTTATAATTAAAATTATAAATACCTAACCCACTATAATTGAGAATTACATTTACCCCTTGAGATCAATTTTTTAATGACGTCATCGTGTGAACTTCAAAAAATGCTCATGTCCAAATGTTATTTAGAAAAAATTACATCAATCCCCGCTCTTATTTTTGAAATTACACAAACCTCCTCTATTATAATGCACTTCATACAATCACTCTTTATGTATTAAAAAAATCTTATAATTTAGCCACTAAAAACCTTACAATTAGTCATCTGTAGGGAGGTGTTGGTAATTTCAAAAACAAGAAAGGTTTTTTGATAATTAAACATTATAAGAGGGGGTATGGCCATAACGAAAATATTATTCCAGTTTTTTTTTTTTTTATTTTCTAATGATTTTTAAGTGAAGGGCAACAATGTCATTGAGTATTGTTTGACCATTGACGGAGGGTTTTCGGGGGGTAATTGTAATTTTGAATTTTAACAGATTAAGTATTTGTAATTTTAATTATAAGAGGATAAGTTTGTGTAGTTACTTATAGCAGTGCGTGTTGGTGCCCATCAATATATTATCCATATGAGGACACCTCAATTTTTCAGGTTCAAGATTATACGGCTTAACTTGATTAATTCAAATAGGCTCTAGAGTTTGCGAACTTCATCGCAAGTTTTGATTTATTCATTTTTATTATAAATTGAAAAGGCTTAACCAATAATAATATATAATGATGGAAAGAATATAATTATAATAATTTTATTATTCTCAACAACTATGATTAGTTATGACGACATTATAAATTTTGTATTATTATTGTAGTAACTTTGTTTTATAACAAACATATATATTTTGAATTATGTCAATTATATATGACAACTATAACAAGTTAAAAATAACAACTAAGAATAACTATATCAATTATTATAATTAAAATAATTAATATCCACATATATTCAAGTATCAAAATTACTTTTTTTGCACATTTGAGCATTTGATCAAGCTTGCAAATATTAAAAGGCATAACTCGAGTTCGATCATTTTATAATCCTAGTCTCTCATATCTCTCTTGCATTATTATTATATATGTTCAAATAATGTACGAGTTAACTTGAAGGCATCTCAACTAAGTTATTCTCAAGTTCGATAAAAGCAAGTTATTCACATCTAAGCTGAAAAAATTACAAGGAATTAATTGTGTTAGCTAGGCTCTAACAAGTTGATGAAATTAGAATTAGAATCTACAACCATGTGTTAACCAATATATTACATATATATTCTTCTTAGTTATTAAAAACAATTATATATATATATATATTCTTTTTTGATTCTGAGGAACATTTGTTCAATGTTTCATCCCAAGTTTAAATTTCTCCATTGTTCTTGTTTTTAACAAACTCTTTGTCGGAATGTGAAGCAATGGTCAAGTAAAGTCTCATGGCTTCACATTTCAATTTCATACTGTAGCGATTGTTGGAAACAAGAAGCCATATGGAAAGATTATATATATATGTATTATATATAAGGACCATTCCCATTCACAAAGTCAAAGCTTGTCCCACCCCAAGAGGAGTCTTCATGAAATGAAAGTTCTCAACCATCAAATAGGCTCCGAATTCATGGAAGAAGCACATGCAAATGGAAGCTCCAAAATGCTAAAGGACAACATTCATTCACCAGTTTCCAAGCTCTATAAAAGGAGTGTTTTAGTGAAATTAGTACAATCATCACTATTTCTCAATTTTCAATGTATTATCATCCGGCCTAGCCAAGACATATATGTATGTACATGAGTCTACTCTAAATATACTAATGATATGAAGTTATATGCTCTCTTACTTGGGAAATACTTTGTTTTTCTTTCTTTTAGGCTAAAGGGTGGTTGGTGTGGCTTGCGAAAGAAAATCGAATGATGGTTTTTAGTGTGCTAAACACACTCCATTCTTATCAATACGGCTCAAAATAAGGTTTAGAGATTATGTAATATCGTGAAGGCCAATTGTAAGGTTAAAGAAAATGAAAGATGGCCTAAATCATTTCATGACTTCGCACACTCAACACACATTTCAAAATTGACAAAATTGAACACTCAATGCTTTAAATCCTCAACAATTCACATAAGCATGGCTAAAAAGACTTTCACATATAAAATACGACAAATGATTTAATTTACAACCATCACCACACGCACACACACACACATATATATATATATATATACACACACATACACACACACATAATATTAATATTAATATTAGTAATAGTATGTCAAACAATAAAATTATTTGTTTGGTCAAAATAATGATTTTCACAAGTTTAGTACCAACAAATTTGGGAAAATTAAATAAATAATACAAATTTAAAAGAAAAATCAGAAAATAGCATGGAAAAAGTGGGAAGCAGAAAATAGCACGTTACGACATATCACATGTCGTCTCAGGTAATTTTTTTTTTTTTTAATTGTTATCTGAGACGACATGTGGCATGTCGTCTCAGATTGAGACGACATGCTACATGTCGTCTCACGGGTCAGTCAGCCGTGTCAGCTGACACGGCTGACAGTGAACAGTGAGACGGCATGCCCGATGTCGTCTCACTGTTCATGTTTTTGTTTTTTTTTTTCCTTCCAGGCCTCGGTTTCACCGAGGCCTTTCTTTCTTCCCTCCCTTCTTTCTTTCTTCTCCCTTCTTTCTTTCTTTCTCCTCTGCTAATTTTACAGCAAAAATTTGTATAAGTAAGGTGAAAAAAGTTTGAAAAATCGAACACATTCTCCTCTCTATCTCTTTCTCAACCAAGAACGAAAGGTATAATTTTAATTTTATTAATTTTAGAATGTATATATTTTTATTATAATTTATGATTCAAAAATCGAATTTGTAATAGTAAAATTATGCTATATTTTTGCATAATTTCATATAATTCTGAAAATTTGCGTATAATTATTGATATAATTTTTGGTATGATTTTTATGAGTTTTTGGTTGAATTGTTTGGTATAATGTTAGAATTTGTTTTGAATTGTTTGGTATAATGTTGTATAATTTTGGATCGTTGAGATTTATTTTTAATTTTTAGGTATAATGTCCATTTTTAATGCTCTTTTTAAATTAGACCAAATAATTCTTGTATTGTTACAATGTTGAAATTGGTTGGTATAATTGTTTAATTAGTAAATTGATTTTTTATTTTTAGTGTTATTTTGGAATTATTTAGTATAATATTTGAATTTTTGGTATAATATTGAAAATGTTAGGTATAGTTGAAATGTTGGTATAATGTGTATGTTTAGTGTTTAATTTTGAATTGTTAGGTTTTATTGTAGATGGTTGGTTTAATTTCGAATTGTTTGGTATAAGTTCGAATTAATAGGCTTAATTTCGTGTAGTTAGATTTTTTTTCGAATAAGTAGGTATGTTTTGTAATTGTTTAGTATAATGTTTGAATTTATAGCAATAATTTTGAATTTTTAGGTTCGATTTCGAGTTGCTAGGTTTAACTTAGAATTGTTGGGTATAAATACTTTGATTGGCTTAATTTGGAGTAGTTAACTTTAATTTTGGATTAATTGCCCAATTTTGGAAATGTTTGATACAATGTTCGAATTAGTTGGAATAATTTTTGAATTGTTTGGTATAATATGAATGTATAGGTTTGATTTTGAATTGTTTGGTATATTTACGAGTGATTAGGTTTAATTTCGAATTGGATTATTTGTTTTGTAAACTTTCAAATATTACGTTTAATTTAGAGTAGTTGGATTGGTAGTTTAAATTGTTATGTTTAAATATTAAGTGTAACTTAAATTGTTATGTTTAACGATGACACTTGGGTTAACAATGAGCTGTAATCACCCGAATGTTGGATTGGTTCTTTCTCAATATAAAGCTCGACGAATTTCTCAGCAATGTTAGGATCTAAGAAAACCCCTAAATTTTCATCGTCTTTGATCTCC